>CAKAOJ020000112.1:1200000-1852500 GCA_916701645.2 Sebastolobus alascanus
TGCTCTTCTACTGCAGGGATGAAACATTCTCAGGGACTCTCTGTTCCATTAGCTCAACGAGCATTTGTTTCCACAAAGCGACGCCAGATTCCCCAAAAAAAATAATAATTCCGCCTCAAACAAGGTGAATCCTAATTAACAGAGGATTCCCATAAAGCTTTGGGATTTACCGTCAGGCTCGTCGGAAACTCTGAAACCGTGCTGGCTAATAAGCTGAACGGAGAGTGCAGCATGTGATCGTTAGAATCTTTCTTTCAACTCTGTTGTTTTGTTGTATTTAATTTTTTTTAATCAGCTCACAACCACAGGAGACCTTTGCTCAGTTGCTCGGAAAACTCAGCTCGGAATCATAAGCGGAAGCCTTTCTGCATTACGTTCTCCAGGTAATGTGGCTCAGAGGAAGCTGTCACTTCTTATTACTAAATGTGTACAGTTTAAACTAGTTTGAAGGCAGATGATGCTATGAGAGACACAACTCCTGCCTGGATCTCTGTGGATGAATCCGCTGGCTGATTTAAGTGTGTCAAGAGCGATACTTCTATTGCTGCAGTGGTAGTGAAACTACATGTTTACTCAATGCAAATATCTGGATTGATCATGGCTGGCAAAAACTTTCTGGTGTGAATGAACTTTGCGGTGATTGTTATGATTTCTTGCATTGTAATCAGAGGACATATATCATTTAATAATAAAGTTAATTCTCTAATTTGTGGCCAGAAAACATTACTATGCAGAGAGTATGAGTTGGAAAAAAACAAATGAAGGTTGAAAAGAAAAAGGTTTTTCATTTAGGATTCGTATGACAGCTACAGTAGCTTAGAAAATAGCGATATGTGGCACTGAATTTGACGACTTCACTGTTTATCAGACTACAAATGAGACAAGAATTAGCTAGCTAGCCCACCCCGCGATCCCTCCTTCTTTCTTTCCCCCGCTAGGATACTACTTTGCTTGGAGGAGAGTGAACAGCAGCTCTGGAGATGGACCTTCAGTTAACGGCTGTAAAAACTCAAATTCAGCCCGCGCAAACCTCAGCCCCGAGGATCACAGAGGGCTGGTGACCAGCTGCAGCGCTGGGTCTCACCTAACTGATCCCAGACCGTCCCGACTCCCCACCAGATCAGCAAACGTTCACCCAAAAATTCACTTTTTTTTTTAGACATTTAGGCTACTTACAGTATAGCCTTTGTTTCTAGGGCAGTTTGATTATATTTCAACATATGCTAGTTCTGTAAATTAGCAGCTGTAAGCAATTGTTTGCTAACTTGTTCCGCTGCCCCCAAGTGGCCCAAAAATAATCAGTTATTGATAAATAATACCTGAGGATTCTTTTGTTTTCAAGCTTAAACTTTGATTGTTTCCTATTTGATCATGATTATGTAATGTTATCTAGAAAAACTTTCTTCACAAACAACTCAGCTGTCACTATAGATAGTATAGTGGCCTGTCTGCCCTCTGCACATGCTCTACGCACATTCATTAACAAAGGGTGAAGTATATAGCTGGATTTAGGAGCACACATTCTCCTAAATCCAGGGTACTGCCTCGCACCAATGCAGGCAAACTGCTTACACACAGATATAAGCTTGATGGAATCCTGATACCAAGTCAATATCACATGATATACCTTGATGGAATAATGGCACACAGTGATCAATATCTAATCTGCTGTAACATAATGGACAGATAGACAACACTCCTTCGGGAGAGTAGAAAAGGTCGACATGCAAAAACTCTCCACATTTGAGAAATTTCCAAAGGTGCACACAAAAAACTGCTCACACCGAAGAGGCGGACACACAAGCAATAACGCTGCAAACAAATGCAATTTTCGCACTCTCTCAGGTCGTGAGTTCTTGTCCAAGTCTTAAATCCATCATGAGCCACCGCAGACGGACGATGAAGTCTGAAGTCCCTCCGCCCCTTTGTCTTGACTGTCACTTTCTATCTCTGTCTCCATTCATCCCTCTCCCTCCTTTTCAACGCCTGTCTCTTTCTGTCCATCCCTCTCTGCATCACTCTCCCTGCACAAGTTCTCTCGGCTATCACGTGAGAGGTCGCCGCTTATTTCCATGAATACTCCTTCGCTCCATCTATAACTCCTAAACCATCGATCACCTCATGAAATCTGCCACAATCAGTCAACCCTTCTAAATGAGGTGAATCGGTCGAACTACAGGACAACTTTGACCCAAGAGGTTTCTGTTTCTTACATGTTGAAAGAAAACACAATCTAACATCATGACTATCATCGCAGACGTAATCAGAAGCAGCTCAATGTTTTCCTGAGAGCTGCAGACAGATTATAACATGACTGACGTAGAGAAAGAGCCAAACGCATCCACAGACACACTGGCACATGCACACACAGATTGATCCACTTTATCTCAACTTCAGCTGCCCTATGGGATGCTAAGATCCATCATAGTATACAGCTGCTCTGTGTGTGTGTGAGAGAGAGAGAGAGAGAGAGAGAGAGAGAGAGAGAGAGAGAGAGAGAGAGAGAGAGAGAGAGAGAGAGAGAGAGAGAGAGAGAGAGAGAGAGAGAGAGAGAGAGAGAGAGAAGGGGTTTTATCATCCCCAAAGTACCCCAGTGCTGAAAGCATCTCCAGACACCATCTTGGATCAAATTGCAAAGTCTGGAGGGCAAGTCAGATATTTTCTCCAGGCGTCCGATACATTCTCAGCAAAGCTAAAAAACAGCAGCACGACTAAAGTGAGAGGGAAAGGTGAAGAGTTGTGACTTTAGCATCTACCCTGCACCGTGCTGCCAAAAGTACTGCTGTTACAAAAGTTGAGAGCGTATAATTTTCTAGCAGTCATGGGTATCATTTGCCTGATGTAAGAGAGAATTGTCAACTCGTTACACTCCGTTTCCTTCTTCAGTCTGACTTTGGTCTTCTTTTGGGATTGATATGATTTGAAGTTTTTACCACCAGGGCTCCTATCATGCTTTACGTGATGAAAACAGGGACGATAATATTGCAAATTTCCTCGCTGTGGGGCTAATAAAGGATTATCTTATTTTAAAATTGCCACGGATGGAGTTAGTTTCACCTTCACCTTTTTGTTGTTGTTGTTTCTGGCATGGAGCATTGAGGGGGATTTATTGGCAGAAATGAAATATAATATTAATAAGTGTGTCTCCTTAGGTGTATAATCACCTAAAAATAAGAATCGTTGTGTTTTCGTTTATATCTACATACAAAGCTGGTCCTCTTCACGGAGGCGGCCGCCATGTTTCTACAGTAGCCCAGAACGGACAAACCAAACAGGGGATATTACATTTTCACGTCAGCCACCGTAGTTCTCCTACACGCTTGGCACACGGGAAAAGTTTCAGTTGGACACAATCCGCAACCTCACCGCTAGATGCCACCAAATCCTACACACTGCACCTTTAACTTTGATGATTTTGAAGCAAGGGCTAACCTATGAGCTAGCATTTGTGGTGTACAATTTCTAAGGGATTTAAGGAAATGTATCCTCAACAGACTGGTCCTCTGTGGCTATTAGCTGGAAAGAGTAAGTTCCACTGATTCCAACAGTATTTTTATGACGACTGTGTGTTCTTGGTTTTGCGGAGCTATGACTTTGAGAATAAGTGGTGCCATTTCTTACGTTAATTGCTTTGTTAAAATACACAGAATGCCACATTTTGCCTCTGTTGGGCATTTCCCTACACACTTCAGCAAATATGCACCCAATGTGGAAAGTTGCATTATGAAATCTTAAGAGATTTTAGAATTCAAGCCTTCATTCACTCTCATGCTGTGAACTTCAGCTTCAAAAGAACCTAATTGCATGAAAGGACTTTTCAGAAAAAGTCAGATAATAAAAATCTAGTGTGCAAAATGCAATCACACTCCAGGATGGTGCTTCTTTTGACAGAGAAATGTCAGAAATGATTCTCTGCATTGGTCCAAAACAATGCTCAGTAAGTACAACATGAGTGTGTGTGTGTGTGTTTGATATTTCACAGGCAAGCAAATGAGGACCTACTGTGGTTTTTAGAGGATAGCTATGAGGGGGAAAGAAGAAATACTTCTCTTTCTTTCACCACATCTTTGTTATCCGACCCCTTCTTACACCCTTTGGTTCTCACACAAGCAAAATCTGCAAGCTCTGCATCTCTTTTTCCAAAAAGGTAAAAAAAAAAAAAAAAATGTTCGTTACATGCACAAGCTGAAAGTGTGTATCAGCAAAGAGGCATTTGCAAAAACACATACAGTAGACTTTAGCAACACACACACACACACACACACACACACACACACACACACACACACACACACACACACACACACACACACACACACACACACACACACACACACACACACACACACACAGAGAGAGAGAGACACACTGCCCAACTGCATCTGGTTTGCGTTACCACGTCGACGGTGGAGAAGTGCATTGGCGCCCTGCTCCCATTGGTCCTCGGCTGCCGGCACTGGTTTTAATTGGCCGTCTTAGTGCCAGACCCTCAAGCTCATACACGCACACACACACACCCCTAGCTGGGGGCTGAGAGGGGGAACGTTCTAGAAAAAAAAGGGGGAATAGTGGCCAAAGTTTCAAAGTTGAGCTAATTGGGAGCCATTTTCTCCTCCCTCTCTCACTCACATAGACACAGGCCTTCCACTAAATATTCCGCACAATTAGCAGAACTATTAATACCCCAAGGTATGTGTGAGAGTGTGTGTGAGAGTGAGAAAGAAAAAGTTTGGTAATGAGAGAAGGAAGTACTAGGTAAGAACGGGATAAGATTGCGAAAAAAATAAGCGCGTAATGCTTCCTGCCATGAAAGCACAACGTTGAAGCGTGTCACAGGGTTACCCTCCTTTAGACACACCTACACACACATGCACACACTCATTTGGGGTCTCCCTGAGTCAAAGCCAGACGGAGTGTTTTTTTCCCCTACGGTCTGAGAGAGGCTGTGAAGAAATACACACAGCTGGGGACCACATGGCGACTGGCTCAAGGCTGAACCAGGATCGAGCACGAAAACTGGAGTGAAACGTTTAATTTCACACAGTCTCTTTTCATAAGAGCATTTTGTAAAAATGACTTCTGCTGCACTACTCATCGGTACACATCTGGGACGCCCTGTTTTCGTCTTGCCGGGCTTGTTATCGTGCACAACTGTGATTCATCAACCACCGAGTGAATCAAGCACAAAAATCCATCAGAAAAGCCCCTCTGCACGCTGAATCATGACACACATAATCTGTCCACTCCTAGTGAAACTCTCCCTCGGTGGAATAACACTTAAGAGTATCATGTGCGACTGCGGCGCTCGTCTGCTGGGCCTGCATTTCTCTGGGAACAATCCACACGAGGATCAATCAATATCTGGGATCTGGTCTGCGGCCAAGTGGGGCTCGGCTACCCCACCGCATCTCTCAGAAAGAGACATATAGAGTTCAGCCTGTGGATCTGTCTCTTTCTCTCTTCTATGTGTGTGTGCTTGTGACTGTGTAAACCAGAGAAACCAGAGAAAGACACAACAGAGATTATGAAAGGAAGAAGAGATGTTAAGATACTTGGGCAGCCTGAAGAACAGCCGTGTCTTTCCCCACATCCGTCCTTATTCAGTCTGCTTTTGTCTTCTGATATGACGCATGGATGATACCTTGCCATCAGCCAGAGGATTAAAGGAAAATTCCACCAAAACTCTATATTTTGTGTTAAATACGACCCCCCTGTTGGCTTGAAAGCTGGCTTTGAATATGTTGTAGTTTGCTCCTTAATGGAGGATGGGAGCTGCAGTTCGCTTGGATTCACAGCTCACTTCAAAACACCCAAACTATCCCTTTAAAAATGAAGCTACCAATTATTTTCATTATTTATTAATAATAAAATAATAAAAAGGTATTCTCTGGCTTAATCGCTTGGTCTGTAAAATATGAAAAATGTCATTACAATTTCCCAGAGCCCAATGTGTTGTCTTCAACGGTCTTATGTTGGAAGACCAACAGGCCAAACCCAAATATGTCTAGTTTACCATCATAGAAGACAAATAAAATCAGACAATCTTTACAATTAAGATGCTGGAACCAGTACATTTTTTTTTCCATTTGGGCCAAAAAATAATACCTCAAACAATTAATTGATCATTAAAATTGTTGAAAACATTTTTTTCTCTTTGACTAATTGATTAGTTTCAGCCCTAGACCAAATGCAAACTGTCTGGATAGTGCTGATGTTTGAGGAAAAAGAGAGCCAGATGGTCCAATTGATGGAAACTTAGCATCATATCAGCTATGTTGCACCTTCCAATGGAGGGGTGCAGGAATGAGTCCTACAACCAAAAAATCATAAAAGTGGTGTTCATTTGTGAAGATTATCTTGCTGAACAAAATGTGTATGTATCATGGAACGTGTGCTTGCCACAGAGCTTATTTTCTGTAATAATCCAAAACCCAATGGAACAATCCCATTGGCTTTCTGTTGAGGGAACATGGGCAAAGCTAACTTCTTGGTTGGCCTACAAAAATACATCATCCCTGGAGCACTCTATTCTATATAACCATGCTCTGCCAGAGTATAAACTATACATAATATATAATATATATAATATTTTAATGACGCGGGTGGACTCTTCACAAGCAGGATATCTGACCACGTCCAGGTTCTTCTGCTGTAGAGGAGCTTTCACCTCGACAGTCAATTAGTTAGCTGGCTAACGTTGCTGTTCCTATGCAGCTTTAGTTTTAGTTTTTCTACAACTGTAACATTCATATATGACAGTTGGGCATCAGCAGAGTATATTACTAGGACAAATGTAATGCTGCATGAAACTGGCTTGTACCTCACCCACTCATGATTTGCAGGCTGCATGGTCTGTATTCAGTCATGAGATAGGAGTGGATGGTACAATTACATTCTTTTGAATGAAAGTGCAAATAGTGACAAGATCACAAAGCTTCCAGCACCACCTATTCTATGACAACGTGCAAATGAAATAATTCTGCCACTGTTTGGTGTGACCAGGCACCAACTGCTGTGAATCCAAGCTGAATACAGCTACTGCTCTAAACGAAAAAGCAAACTACAAAGTTTGTAGAGCAACCTTTCAAGCCTACAAGTAAATAGAGTGCTACAGGGATGACGTATTTTTGTAGGCCAACCAGGAAGTTAGCATCACACAGGTTCCCTCGACAAAACGCCAATGGGATTTCTCCACTGGGTTTTGGATTATTGAAGAAAAAAATAATCTCTGTGGCAAACAAACATTTATGATACTTAGACGTTTTGTTCCTTAAAATAATCTCCACAAATGAACACCACTTTTATGATTTTTTAAGGGTGAATGCATTCACCAGAAGTAAAAAGCTAATGTTAGGATATAAACGAACTACACCACGGTCGCGTGAGTGTGAGAATACACAACGAGGCTGTAAAGGAGGACGAGTCGGCGTGATGGCGTTTAGTAGTCTCATTTGGTCACAAAGCAACTCCTTTTTTTAAGACACATAAAAGCTTCAAAATTCATGAGAGGGATATTTATTAAAGTACTTTATATCATAGAACAAAATGTTCTCTTCAGCTTGTGTTAACCACAGACCTTATTTCAGACATCTAACTAAAAACCAATCGACTTCCAGACGAGGAACCGGGAGTGCTAAAATGCTAACTCATTTCTGGGTTTTAGGACTCATTCCTGCACCACTCTATACAGGTGAAACACAAAGGAAAGACTGTAAGTGGAATATTCCTTTAAAAGATCACACAAAGCTGATTATAAGTGTTTTCCCTCGGGTTCAGCCGAGTGAATAAAACATCCTCATGACAAAATAGAGGAAAATAAGCAGGAAAAAATGGCAGAAGAAAGAGGGGAATTATAAAGAAAGCCTTAACGGGAAAGAGGATGAAAACAAGCCCCAAAAATGAGAGAGCGAGGACGGAGTATAGAGGGTGGACAGAGAGAGTGCTCTTTGAAGTGTCAGGCTGCAGGCTTGGCTACTGGTGGCACTTCTAATGACGGCTGGGCTGCTGCTGCTGCTGCTGGTGTCTGTGTGTGTGTTTGTGATGTGCACGGGTAGACTGGAAGGTCTGCGCAGCGCTTGACTCTCCATAAAAGTTCAACAGCCACAGGGCTTTGGAGGAAGGCCATACTACACCACAACACGCTTGCCCCCGAACCTGCCTCCTGCCTGCTCCAAACACCCACACACACTCTCACACACACACAACATCAACACAAGCCCACAAAGCACGCAATGCTGAGATCATCTATAAAGCCACAAATATGGGCAATCAAAGTTTAGGAATAAAGCACATCGATACTGACATGCACATGCACACACACACACACACACACACACACACACACACACACACACACACACACACACACGTGCACAGAGCACAGCCACAAACTTGGCATACGGCAACGATCTCGTCATACGGTCGGAACCATAACGCTAATCCGAAAAAGATGGAAAGTATGACAATCATACATCCCGAAGAGCAGGACGAAAAGCAGAGTGCATAAAAAGTAGCACATAAAATATTAATAGAAGAACAGTTCGACCTAATACAAACCAAACCAGAGACGCCAGAGACGAACGGCTACACTGTGTTTGCCTTTGAACAGGAAGCAGGAATGACTCAGACTGCTGCTAACTAGACCATCATTCACTGGACGCTCCAGTGTACTGCTGCCTCCGTCTTCACCCTGTTGCATCTGTGCTGTGTATGTGTTTGTGCTTTCCCTCTGTCCTGCTGCATCTGTCCTGTTTTATAGACATGTCTGTTGCTCAAAGGTCATACACAGTACAAACGCAGCCACATTTTTCTTTGTAGTAAGGGAGGAAATCAACAAACAACAAAGAGTAATATTAAAATATTGAAAATAGGCTTTTTCCATAGAAATAAAATAGGCGTAGAACGGACATTCCCATTCAAATCAACTTAGCAGGATGGTCAGAATGGCCGCGATTGTTATGTGTACCGTTGTAAGACAATGATGCGATTCATATGACTTCACAGTCACCAGATCTCAATACAGCTGAACACCTACGGGAGATTTTGGAGCGACGTGTTAGACGGCGTTCTCAAAAAACGTCATCACAAACACCAAATGAGGGAGTATCTTTCGAAAGAATGGTGTTCAGAGTTCCATAAACTTGGAGTCTATGCCAAATGAAATATACGCACTACATAGTGGCCTCAAAAATTCAAAAAATGAATTGAATAGAACGGCCCTATTGTCACCGATACCTGATCCAGCTATTTGAGTCTGTATCGGCACGATATTGGTATCGGTGCTTCCCCACTAAAAATCTAACTCTAAACACTATGTTGGGTTATCCTATAATTTCACTGTCAAAATCACTACACTAAAAGAAAAGTAAAACAAGTTCAGAGTATCTGAAGGGGATCGTAGGCAGTCTGACTTTTTCTTTTTGTTAACAGTCGTTATTGGTACTTCCAAATTGGCTTCAGCTTGCGGCCGTTATAGTGGACGCCTGGTTGAACTCGGGGATGCTGTCGCTGCATGTCACCATCAATCAAACAATTCCTAGATCTTTATGACATTTGTACACAAACACACTAGACTGACACTAGATAATGTATGTTAGCACAAGCAGATGCAGGAGATAATGGTGCACTCATAAACATACAGTGAATAACAGAGGAGAGGAGAGATAAGGAAAGAGGAAAGCCAATAAAGAAAAACATATAGGGTAAAGCTTCAGGGTGGTAAAAAGAGGGAGGGAAGAGATGACCATTCACAGTGGTGCTGTGTACATTAGGTCTAATGCATCTCAAGGGACGGAAGATAATTAAGATAATTTTTAATCAGTCACAAACGACTGCAAAACAGCATCAACAGCCTCCCCTTCATTTTCTTTTTTACTACTTGCTCTTTCATTAACACCCCCCCCCCCTCCTCCTCCTCCTGTTGCGATTTTTTGCGAGTCACTCTGACAGGTGAGCTTGGATATTGACAACAAAATCTTTCGCCTCGATTCCCATTGTGCTCCTGTAGCGAATCGCTGAATGGGTCTTTAAATTGCAGCCCTGAGCTCATTGTAACGTTATCATGACTGACAATTCCATCCACACATAATGGGGAGCTAAATACCACGTTAGCTGCTCCCGTCACGCGCCGGCCAAACGGCTGCCGACTCCGAACTGCACACACACGTCAGTCAGCGGCCTGCAGTGTTGTGAAACTTTCTGCAGACCTTTTTTTCTTCGAACGCGATCTCTCTGCAGCCATGATACAATTTGTTCCTAAAAGGCTTGATGATGGGGAAAACAACAATCATAAAAAACATGTGGCTCCATGTTTTAAGGCATGTTAGTGCCTGCAATGGACAGAAAATCCATTCAAAATTGCAAATAAAACAAAACAAGCGTCTGTGTTTAGTTACTGAGGCTTGAAATTAAGATCAGTATATGATTCATAAACCACAGTTATGGATCCATTGCTTAGTGCTGTTTGTTCTTTCAATAAAACTATGCATGCAAATATACACAACAACGAAACCACCTACAAATTCTATTACTTACTCACTGTTCTGCTTTGGCCCCCTACGTACTTTTAGATGGGGATTAACAAATTGTTTGCTAGAGTGGGAGTGTGCAGGTGGGAGCCACCAGCCAGGCCGTAGAGTCAGGGACTGTATTGATAAAAGCTGTCCACACTGAGACTGATGGCGGGGTTGGAACCCTGCAGGCTGTGGTCAAACTGTGTTTTCATGAATCAATGGCAGCCAAACATTGTGGCAGCTGGCTTTTAAAGACAACTGCAGTAAGTGAACCTTTTCAAACTACCACCAAAGTAGAGTATGGAGTTTTACCGTAAAAGAGAGAGAAAAAAAAAACAACAACAATGAACGTTTGGGTCTTGTTTCTGCAATACAAGGCTTCATTTTGTCTCAATACCCTGAGGGCTACAAAATCCTTAGAACAGAAAACCATGATGGACAGCATGTGTTGTACGCCAAAAAAGAAAGAAAACACTGCTCAGATGAAGAATGCCAGTAAAGAAAATGTTCGACATTGTGGGAAACACATTTTTTCCTGAGAAGTAGAAGATAAGATCGATACCACTCTCGTGTCTGTTAGTTTAGAATAATAACTGGAACCAGGGGGAAACAGCTAGCCTGGCTCTGTCTCATAGACTGTCAATAAGAAGTGGACGTCACCCAATGGTTTGCAGACTGCCATTTTGAAGCCTCGAGTTCGGCATTTTAACCGTCGCCATCTTGGTTTTTGGCCGTTGCATCCCCTGCTTTATGGTCTATTTGGCTCTAAATGGTGCCATAATTTATTAACATCATGCTGTATTGAAGAAGACTTGAAACTGTTTACTGAGGTAATAAATCCAGTTTTATTTATTTATTGGTGTATTGTAAATACTGTGTTTTTGTTGTTTGTCTTGGTGGCAATCTAATTTCCCCACGGGGATCAATAAAGCTGTCTATCTGTCTATCTGTTTCGCATAGACATCTATACAATCAGACTTCTTTTTGCAACCAGAGGAGTTGCCCCCCGTTGGCCATACAGAAAGAATTTAATAAAGTTTAAGGCATTTCCACAAGCTAACCAAGAATAGTACCAATCTTCTCATCTGACTCTTGCCAAAGAAGCGAAAAAAAGCATTTCCCAAAAAGCGGAAATATTACTTTAAGTGCCTCCATCATCACATCGCTGAGTTAGAAAGTAATCTGCATGGGGATCATGAGACCAAAAAAGGGATATACTGTAAGCATCTTATGGGAATACTACAAAAATATGTCTTTTGAGTATCACTCCCTGCCTGTAGCCTTGAAAGGTGGCTCTGAAAGTCAATAGAAACTACTCAATCCGCTCTTACAGCATCATCCATTTCCCTGCCACTGATCTGTATGCTCAGTATGTTTCAAACTATTACAATGTCTCCACAACATGACACAAATACACTCTGTAGAGTAGAAAGTTGTATTCAGCAACGATTGCTTGGAACATACTGAGCTTCTGGATCAACAGCGGGAAAAGTGGATTACGCTGCAGGAGGAGAGGCTTGAGAAGTTCAGATTTGACAGAAGCCTTTTTTTGCTGTGATTCTGGGTCACCACTGGAATCCACTTTGTGAATCAAAGCCAATGTCTTCTAAGGAGAAAGATGTAAACTTTTCTGAGCCACCATTCAAGCCTACAGCTGGTTAAATCAATGGTTGATACTCCTACCCAATATATTTTAGGTGGAAAATTCCTTTAATGATTCTTTCTTGAATATACACACCAAAGGGAGTTACTTTTCCCCACAGAAAACACTGCTCCTGACCTGCCTGAACTGCCTTGCTTGAAGTCCCACCTTTTCTTCCGTAACGTGGTGATTTCACCAAGTAACACATTTGCATAATACCTGCATAGCGGCTAGTTTGGCACACCCTCAAAAAAGCTAGTCAGAGCGGAGCTGGAGCCAAGTCTGGAGAGTTTGGTTCGGTTCTCCAATCACAACAGAGTGGGCCAGCTGACCAATCAGAGCAGACTGGGAGCTCAAACAGAGCGTTTCAAACAGAGGGTGAAAAGTGGTGCTGCAGCACAGCCGGTATGAGAAAAATAAAGCGTTTTTTGAACATTAAAGCATGTAAACATGTTCTAGTAGAAACCTAAAAAACAAGTATGCACCTAAAAATGAGCATACAAATTAGGTCCTCTTTAATACAGTATAACAGAAAGTACAGTGTTGGTGGGGATTAATAATAAGGTGACTGCATAAAGGCAGAGCTGCTAATGTAGGAGGGCACTGCAGTGTTCTTGACACTAGAGCTGATACTAAAGCGCCGGGAGATTCAGGGAAAAACTGCAGCTGGCAGCACTTCCCTGGTAGGTACAGATATTGACGTTCAGTCTGTGCTGTTCAACCTCGCCCTCTTTTTTCCAAACACCCACCCGCCCTCCTTTCTTCTCACCCCTTCATCCCCACGTCTACCTCACTTCCTCCCTTCTTTCCCGCTGCTTTTGTCAAACTCGGTGTAAAACTGTCAGCGAGCAGCTTTTTGGGAAGCAGCAATTAGAAGAGAACAGAGACTTTTCGGAGGGTGGGAGGGCACACACAGGCGTCTTGAGTATTTTCCAGCAGGAGCGACCTCGAAAACTGTCCTCATCACTTTTAGATAATGCATTCTCAGAACAGAAATAACTCTTGTGTTTCCTACCCGGTTGGATTTGCATAAAACTGAAGCTCAAGTATGAGGAGTGGAGCTTATCTTGATTTAGCTGTCATGTGTTTCAGCACATACATGGGAATGTCCCCTTATGCATGCAGACATGTTCATGTATCTGCAGCCAAGCATATGTGAGTATACAGAAATACAGCTCTCCTCCCACGCAGGCTGTGTCTTGTCATATACACATATCTCACAGTGGTGATGTAACATGACCCATCACTCTGCCCTATATTCTACTGAATCCATGATTCATATAGCAGATGGGCTGTGGGCATGACTGTGCAATTGACACACATTGCGACCTGTGACCCCAATCCACCGGGTTAGTGAACTGTCGACTGGTTAACGGTGAAGGGGTCAGCTGTGGCTGCACCAGGACATATTTTTTGTCTGCCGCCACTTTCTGTTCATTCATTTCAAAACGGCGCCGAAATAAGAAGAGGAGTTATTGATCTATCAGGGGAAATTGGGCAGGGAGGCAGTCAGAAAAGGAAGAATAAAATAATAAGAGATGATATCAAAAAGGATATTAAAAAAAGAACAGAAAGATGTGAGATTTCTGGGATATAAATAACTTGTCTGAAATATGCTTGCGGTTTGCAGGTTGACTATTGTCAGGTGAATCAATAAAGACTATAGATTCATTAGTGAATCCATTATTGATCGTAGCAAATCCTTCTATGACAGCCCAAATGTCCCTACAGCCCATAAGGGATTACAAAATGAATATGTTGGGGTACTATGTGTGATGTGTCAGTATGACAAGGAGCTAATTCATCAAGACAAAGAGATGTTTCTACCAGAAACTAATGATGTTTTCCTTCAACACTTTTTTATAGTTTTGTCAAGGAGAGAGAAGAAGGCATCACTCTCCTTCCTCTACCCTGGAGGAGAGCAGCACTGACGTGGTGTGAACATGCTAATGGTCTCACTTCCCCAGCCACACATGGGCTTCACACTCACACGTACAGTAGGCGCATAGACACAAACAGAGCAGAAGGCAGGCGGACAGACATCCGATACAAAAACAAGATGTTGACAACAGAAGCAGCGGTGAGTGCACCAATCGGCATCACAATAACACCCTGCTTTGACTGAATTACTGGTCTCAAACCTCTTTTAAACGGAATAAAAATTAATTTATTTCACTTGTGAAAATTCTACTTGAAGGTTCTATGTACAGGATTCAGAGCATTAATGTAGCTGCAAAACACTTAAACAATTTGTTATGAAAAGATATAGTGGAGAGAGCAGAGAATGAAGTTGCTCTTCCTCTGTGTGTTGTAATCCGAGCTTCTCTGTGCATTGATTACGTAGCCGGGCCAGTCGCATTTGCATTTTTAATGCATGCGAGTCCCAGTGTGTGTGTGCCCCACTGGCTAGCTAATCGCCGCCGCTCTGCACTGCACTCATATGGTGGTTACATCTGATAATGCCGGTAAACACTGTTAGCTCTGTCAGCACAGTTGCCGTTGTTTGCATTGTTTGTGCTGTTAGCAATGTTAGCTGCTAGACATTGCCATGTTTCGAGCCGTGTGGAGTAGAGTTGGAAAGAAGTTAGCAGTAACGTTATAGCTGTGACACGGTGAATAAATGCTACAACTCCTCAAGACCCAAGCTATGCACCCATGTCTTGCTTGCCACAGCTAATTAAAGTGAAGGGGATTAGCCCCGAAGTTAGCAACAACAACGGCCCAGGCTCACTTAAGGTGGGCTGACCTTTAAGGTGGACCAGCTATTCTCATTTTTGTTTTGGTGGAGTGGCTGCTGAGTCAACTGCGACACCTAGTGGTAAAATTCGGTATACCTGTCCAGTCCGATGTTTGGCTTCAAACCAGTATGAAAATGTTTACACCAGCCCAACCCTGGTGTGGACGCAATAGACATGCTCTGAATTCTGTATAGAGAACCTTTAAGTACAATCAATTACTGGGTATGAATTTTAATTTAAGACACATAACGTCACAAGATAAGATATTGTAAATGCATCATGAGAAGATAAAAAAACAATCACTAAAAAGGACTATGCCAATTTCAGCCTCGAAAACCTGCAATCTTATGCAAAATACTGCACATAAAATGTTCCACAGTCAAAACGCACTTAGTAAGAGCAAAATTCAGCTATTCAAAAACTACACAAAAAGCTACTCAGTCACACTGATATGAGAAGGTGATTCATTATTTCCACTCTGGCTAATATGAACATACCATTTTTCACACTGCGTTTATTTTGAAAATGGTCTGCAGCGTGTGAAGCCACTTGCAGAGGAGAGAAGAGGGGAGGCGGATGAACACGGATGAGTTAAATGGAGACAAGTACTGATTCATTTGTTTTGGTTCAGCGAGTGAGGCGAGGCCTTGACACACAAAAGATTAAAGCCCACTCCAGAGCGATGAGCTATAGCCAATTAGAGCCATTAAAAATCATGAGATTCATATACATGCTAAAATATGCGGAGTGATGTGAAGAGCTGAAGGACCTGAGGATGGAGAGGAGAGTGTGTGTGTGAACATTCTCCTGCAGTAGGCTGACTCTTTAACACAGTTGAGCGATTCTTTTTTTTTTTTCTAAAAACAAAAGAGGAATTAAAAGCAGAAAAATCCATCCATTGGCAGCCTGTGGCTTTGTCTGCCAACCCAGCCTTTACTGTATGAACAAATAACAGCTATTTATTCATCTAATTTCCCCTTCAACCCTGTCGCCTAACAAATGCAAACAAATACGCAGCTCTACCGCCGCCCTTTTATTGCTGCCACCCACCCCGACAAAACCACCGGTACGTGTTTTTTTCGAAGCCAGAACAACCATGAGGGATGTCATGAATGCAGCAGCCTCCCACTGGGAATAATATGCATCTTAGACAATCATTTATTCTAGCACAGCGAGTCTTAAAATCATAGATTTTCTTAAAGCAAAAGCATTATCTGCCCAGGGGTGGAGATAATGCCACTGTTTTTTCTAAGGATTTTCTTGAGTCGAGGGTTGTTTTCTCAATACTTGCATTGTGTAGTTCTGCTTCTTCCACATTTTTCAATTTTAAGAATGCCCCGGAGTCTGCACAGTTTTTTAAAGTGCTTCTCAAACACCACGAGGCTCTGGGTTGGTATAACACTGAGATCAGAGGAAAAAGGCAGACAGATTTGAAAGCAAAGGGAGAGGTGGAGAGAGGCAGGGTGAAGAGTAAAGGAGAAGGTAAACATGAGAGGTGTGAGGAAGACAACTTTTTTTTGTCCCCACAGACAAAAAGTTTGGGGACAGAGATTTACAAAGAAAAGAGTTAAAAGTGGGTAGAAATGGAGGCATGCAGAGGGTAAGAGAGGAGGGTGGAGGTGGAGAGTGATGTGAATATTATATTTGATGGAAGTAGGGACAGAAGGTTGGTTTCAGGTTGGGATAAGAGCTCCCTCTGTGGTCTGTTGCACTGAGGCTGCCCTCTATCATAAACTTAATGAACAGCTCGCTGCCTAACAACAAAGGAATCACTTCATTAAACTGTAAGGCGTAAAAACATCCCTGCATTTAATATTGTTTCTCAACAAGACCTACGCACCTTCTCGCACTGAATAGCTTTTAAAGGATAATTTTGTCTTATTATAACGTGGACCTCATTTCTATCACTTATAGGAGTCGCACAGATTCCTGTCTTTTCCTTTTTCTTATAAAATTTGCCAGTCCTCATGTTTTCCAGACTCCTCAACTTTTATTATCCGAGGGCAGCAGTATAGTTCAAATCCCTATTCCCAAGTCAACAAGCAGTTGTGAAAGAAAGCAAGTAATGTTGGGGAAAGGCCAAGATATTACCGGGTTGATGCATTATGTATTAAGCCACGACTGGGCTTGGCTGTGTGTTAAAATAATAGACCGGAGGGTTCAACTCAGAGGTCAGAGGCTCTGCATCCATCTCAAGAAAAATAGACATAGGTTACATGGACAAACTATAAATATGTGGCTTTGGAACTACTTTGTTAATCACTGTGGTCATTCTGTCAAGCTGATGCTTCATTAGGAGTTTCTTGGTGGGATATACTGTAAAGAAATTCTTTGAGCAGAATTTGGATCCAAACACAAATACATACTTGTGTAGAAGTGTTGTGAAGTCTAGTGAAGATTGTATTGGCTTTGTTCGGTGCAGGAATAAAGGTCTGCTGTTTGACAGGAAATGTGGAAAAAGTAAATCAATCAGCTGCGGGAACATTGTTGTGCGAGACATTATTAAATGAGCGCAGCGACAGTCTCCCCTGCCAATAATTCAGCTCCGCTGTGGTTAATCAGGTGTTGAGTAAACAAAAACTTTCCTTTTAAATATGAGAGGCAGAGATGAATAATTCAAAGAATAAGGTGTTCGCATGTGTGTGTATTGTTGACCTAGTTACCTCTCACTGTTCTTTTCAAAGAGCTAGTACTAAGGACTCAACATCTGAACTTTCTCCTGAGTGTGTGAGCTAGTGAGGTGGTTTGATGTTGTACATCAGTGGTTCCCAACCATTGTTTTTTCAAGATGTACCCCCAGCCCTGTCACTAGTAACTATATAAAGGTAGCCTACATATTGTTACAATGTTTTTCAATATAACTGTGGCCAACCTGTCACAATATAATACTACAGATGGCATAGATAGACATTTGAAACATTTATCCATTACTTTTAGCAAACTATTTTATCTGTTTATCCATTACTTTTAGCTAAATATTTTATCTGTTTATCCATTACTTTTAGCTAACTATTTTATCTGTTTATCCATCACTTTTAGCTAACTATTTTATCTGTTTATCCATTACTTTTAGCTAAATATTTTATCTGTTTATCCATTACTTTTAGCTAACTATTTTATCTGTTTATCCATTACTTTTAGCTAAATATTTCAACCATTTATCCATTACTTTTAGCTAAATATTTTATCTGTTTATCCATTACTTTTAGCTAACTATTTTATCTGTTTATCCATCACTTTTAGCTAACTATTTTATCTGTTTATCCATTACTTTTAGCTAAATATTTTATCTGTTTATCCATTACTTTTAGCTAACTATTTTATCTGTTTATCCATTACTTTTAGCTAAATATTTTATCTATTTATCCATTTCTTTTAGCTAACTATTTTATCTGTTTATCCATTACTTTTAGCTAACTACTTCAACTGTTCATTCACTACTTTAAGTTAACTATTTATCATTACTTTTACCTAACTATTTTAACCATTTATCCATTACTTTTAGCTTATTATTTTATCTGTTTATCCATTACTTTTAAATAACTATTTTAACCATTTGTCCATTACTTTTAGCTAACTATTTGACCTGTGTACTCATTACTTTTAGCTAATTATTTCAATCATTTATCCATTACTTTTAGCTAACTATCTGACCTGTGTATTCATTACTTTTAGCTAATTATTTCAACCATTTATCCATTACTTTTAACTATAAGTAGTATTTTGTGTACTAATTGTATAAGATTCTATATGTTATGTAGCATTAACAAAAATCCAAATGTCCAAATCAGATACCTCAACTTTCACACTCATGGTATTATTTGAAAATTTTACAGTCATGGTTATATAATTATTTCCTTGCTTATTCCAATAGAATGAGATTGAATGCATATATAAAAGACTCTGGGAAATTAATTATTTATTGTCTGAAGTTAAAGTTATTATCAATTCATTAATAATACACTTTACAGTGGTTGTGGAGGAAGGTTTATACAAGTTGGTGGAAGTTATCACACTGCACGGCTGAGGCTATGTGTGAGTGTGTGCGTGCCATTTGCTCCTCTCTCTCACGACAGCTGCTGTACAAGTTCGGGATTTTGTTTTGTGTTAAGTCTTTGCGGCTTGGCATTACCTACTGTGAATGCAGTGTTTTTACCGTTGCCTTACAGCCATCTCTGTCAACAGTTTGGGTGGGCAGCATGTCTTTACATACGTGCACAGTGCTGGCGTGTTGTGTCCTTCCACCGCTGTTTTTTTTTTTTGTCATAAGGACAGTAACTACTCCATGACTCAGAAAACGATGCCTGCTTTGTGTTTGTCTTTCGAAACCATCCCTACAGCTTCTTGTGTCAGAGCCAGATGATGTTTTCAAACAATCCATCATACTGGGGGACATTTGGGAACTGTTTGTCTCCATTTCCACACATTTCTAAGCATGAAAATGTACATTTTAGCTTAAAAATTAGATGTACGGTCCCTTTTTATCATACAGTGAATGATACTGAAGCTCACAGTGAAATGTGGCAATACAAATCCTGTCTATACAAAAACAAAGGTATAGCTGAATCCATTTTATCTCTACTCAGCCAAGTATCCCTCAGGATTCCATCCATATTGTCACTTCAGGCAACGCATCCTCAGGCAACGCATCCTCATACAACGGTTCATATGATATCTTACGAATGTCCAGCAACACACGTCAATTTCCACTAAAATATGGAAGTTACGTGACTCTCACTGGATACAAACACCGGTCTCCTTGGCGAAAGTCCGAAATTTTTTCACCCACCCATCCACCCTGACCTCCTCCCTACGTGGCGTTCATCGCTTATTATACTTCCTTGTTCACGATTACATGGATTAAATACGAATTGATTCCATGGGACATATATGAACTACAGTGCATTACTTTCCATAGGTATAGCTACGAATGGTGTATGAGAACAGCCTTCCTCACGACCTACGCCCAATGCCAACGTTCATTACCAGCGCAAAAAGTAGCTTGCACTTTATCTGACGAGGATCACCGAGTGTTTTAGTTACCTAGCCATACCTTGACCACAGGGTTTTTTGCAGAAATGTCCAATATACAGTATATGTTGTTGTATGGCGATAAAGTTGCACTACTGGTGTGCCTTTTAAACTAGTTATACTGCCAAAACCTACAAGTTCCCTGTAGACTTTTTATGAAGAATACTTTTCTCTGACAAAAAATAACACACTGTATATACAAAAGAAGCTGAATACTCCTGCTTGTTCATGAATACTCGCGTTTGTTCAGTCTTGAAATGAGAAATGAGTAACCACATAGCATAGTCAACTCCAAACCACTTTCCAAAGGATGCGCCGTGCATATTTGAGTGTAGCTACTGTATGTTCATAAACGTCATGCTCAATGCTTTCCTGGCAGCTACACTGTTCATCTTTCCTCCTCAATTCACCAACTCATCACATTTTCTACACAATTCATCCTCTCTTCTCTCTCATCGTTTATGCTTGACTTCTATTAGCAAAACGCCAACTACAGAAACTCCACAACAAGCTTATTTCCACTCATTTCGACTCACTACTTTGCCAGGTTACATCACCTCGGCCCAGTGAAATCTTCTCTGCATTTGGATTACAGCAACAAAGATGTGTCAAAAGCCATTAAAGAAAGCATTTAGATCCTGGTTCCTCAGTTGTAATGTACCGTTGTCAGTGCGGGCCTATTAAAGTAATGAGTCAATGACCAGCACAGGATATAATCAAGGCAACTCAATAAGGGCACGCTGACCATGACTGGCAATTAACTGCAAGAGCAGCCATCAGGAATAAGCCATAGTGGGGTCAGAAAGCCAAAGAGCAGGGATCAGTGATTGTAGTGATCTTAAAAGGAAAACATGCTGCTCTGGAGGGGCTGATTTGATTTTAGTGTGTACAGTATCTGCATGTGTGAGTGTGTTTTGCTTGCATATTTCTCCATGTTTGTCTGCGTGCATCTGCATGTGTGTGGCTGAGTGTCTGTGTCTGCGCTCAAGCTTAGGGGAAAAAAAAAAAGTAACCCAAATCAGAACCACATGCACTGGATTCACAACATGCAATAAAGTCCCGCGCTCTGAGCAATCGCAGGTCTCCAAAGTCGTATATTACCCAATTTTGTGTCTTGTCTTTGCACAGTGGCTTACTGAGAGCGGAGAGACGCAGCCACAGCTACCGACACAACATCATAATCAACTGGGACTGCACCACAATGCCACCATGAAGAGAGGCGGCTCTAAAATGGCTGCCACCAGAAACGGAGCTTACTGCTCCGAGCCGTTTCTCTCTCTCTCTTTTTATGCTGAAAAGTGGCGTTCACTTTGTGAGCTAGAAACTACATTTCTAGTGGAGGGGATTTTCACTGAGAGATTTCCGAGTCCGACTTTTACTCCCAGGGTGCCTTGAGAGTTTCTGTCAACAAGTAGATAGTAAAATTGTCTTGTGAATGTGGAGTGAAGCCATGCTTGTCTACATGCCAGCTCTCTGTCTCTCTGGCCCTTTTATTTTTGTCAAAGACCCCCCCTCTGCCCGGCCACCACACACACACTCAGCCATGGCCGTGTTGATGTGATGCCGCACTCGAGGCTAGTGTATACACACTGTCGTTCCTCGTAGCCAAGCCTCTGAGAATAGCAACAGATAGCATTAGGAGAGAACAAAACAAATCAAAGCCCAGTCAGGGAAGTCAAACAGAGAGAGAAGGAGGGATAAAAGTAGACAGGGAAGGAGTGAGAAAGAGGGACGGTGAAGCGTAGCAGAGGAGAGCAGAACAAATCTCTCCCTCGGGACTTTCCCACTGTTTAGGACTCGGTGGCGCATTCCCTCCATCTGTCTACCGCAATGCCTATCATCCTTTCCTTCATTTCTCCATGCGGCCTTTCCTCACCTGTTTGGATCTAAAGAGCAACAGAACTGATTTAGCATCTGACAGTGAAGCGAGCTGGACTTGTGGAACTTGGCCTGCAGGCAGCTCTGGCTGCAACGGAGGCAGCGCAGGTGGGATTAGGGCCAGAGGACGGAACAGAGACCAAATCTTCTTAGCTGGCAAAGAGGCACACCCATAGACTGTATATAAGAAGTCGATGTAGTCACCGTGACGTCATCGAGTTCGGCATTTTGGCCGTCGCCATGCCGTTTTTTTGCAACCAGGAAGTGACACGAGAGGGTGGAGCTAAGTACAACCAAACGCTGAATAAGCCGGCAACCAAAAATGTTACAATTATCTAACTTTCATCAATAGAAAACACACTGTGAAAGCGTTAAAGTTGTAAGACGAAAACACAGACATCACCCAGACCGGACAACGCCGTGATAGCGACCTGTCAATCACAAGATAGCCCCGCCCTAAAGCATACCTTGCTTTATGGTCTATTCGACTCTAAATGGGACCGTAATTTACTAAATGAACATCATGCTGTATTGAAGAAGACTTGAAACTAGTGATTGGGACCAAAACTCATATTTACTGAGGTAATAAATCAAGTGAGAAGTGGGGGCATTTTCTCATAGACTTCTATACAATCGGACTTCTGTTTATAAAATGTACCTGTGTCCTCAGTGTTCAGACACAAGAAAAAACAACCTCTAAGGTGAAGTTGGTAAAGTATTGACCAAAAGGAGGAAAAAAAAATACTTTTTGTCATTTTGGATCACATGCCCAATTGTTGCTACAGCAGGTGTGAGGCAAAAACAGAATTGTAGTTGCACACAAAATTGCCTGTTGTTTAATAACAACAACCAGTGCATTAAAGGTGCTCAATATGGAATTCAGAGCATATCTATTGCCTCCACATGGCTCTTAACATGGCAACAGCTGAGCCGGCGGCTAGCATCTAACGGTGCTAACAGCGCGAACAATGCAAACAAGGGCAACAGTGCTGACAGAGCCAACTGTGTTTACCTGAGGGGGAACTGGAGGGTGGGTGCTACGCTTCCGCAATGACGCCGTCAGTCGGGACAGCATTACCAGCGGTAACCACCGTATGGGCACGGTGCCCAGCGGCGGCCATTAGCTTGCCAGTGGGACACAACAGAGAGTCTCACATGCACAAAATACATGCACGGCCGGCCCGGCTTTGTAAACAAAGCACAGAGAAGCTTGAATCACAACACATACATCAGCAACTAGCTGATGAAAATACTGGACATGTCCAGAAACATGACTCCAAATGAATGCTAATGTTACTCTCTGTCTACTGAAAGTGAATATAAGTGACTGTTTGCTATTATTATTAGCCTACATTCTAAAGAAAAACTGCAGCTTTAAGATAAAGATCTGTGAGTTTGAACAAAGTTTGTCCACACATAACTTTGTAAAGATGGACCCCTCTGTGAGTTTTAAAAACCGGTGAAAAAGAGTTGAAATAAGTCAGATGGGGAACATATTTTAAACTGTAACTTGATTTTCGGTGCCAGAGGCTTTAGTCGAGCATGAGGGCTGAGGCGAGATGTGGAGTGTGTTTACATGCCTAATAAATACGTGATCCTCAATGAGTGAAAATGTGAGGAGCGAAGTAAAACAAGGGCTTTACAAAAATGGAAACGTCAAGCACAAGGAGCGATAAATCTTCTTGAGCGCGGCCGTCTGACAGAGTTTAGGCAGGTCTGTGAATAATATGCCCTCCCTGGATCAAAAATTAAACAAGGCAGACGTGTGGGGACAAAAACAGAACAGGAGACATTGCTTCATGCTCTCCGAAGCGACCCAGAATCCCCCTCAGCGAGTCATGAATACGGCTCGTTCTAATGAAATGCACATATAGCGCGGAGATAAGATACCACTTTAAAACTGGCTCAGATAGCGATTTCAATTAATTTGACTCCCTGTTATTCCTGTTATGTTTCCTCCCCGAACAGCGTGTAGGAATGAAAGCGTTTATACGAAGATGTTTAAACCAGTGACATGGCGAGGATAAATCCTGGTGAGCTGTAAGCATTGTCAGAGGACGAGAGGGAAGACGAGAGGGCGAGTGAGTGATGATCTTTATCTAGATTACTGTGGGTGCGCGGTGTGTGTACGTGAGCGTGTGTGTGTGTATGTGCGATGAGTCACCCTCAACCTTAAACACCCCCTATAATCACAACATCAACACAGCAGAAGACGCTCGGTGCTGGCAAAAACATTCCCACACTGATCTGTGCATGGGGACGTGAGCGTTTGTACGTCTGTGTCAGCGTGTGTAGCAAAGAGTTTTGATGATGATAGTTCTGTTATTGTTACAGTTTGGGGATTATCTAATGCTGTTTTTCACCCAGCAGAATCTACTCTCCATCCCTCTAAACATTGGGAAGCAACCAAAATAACTGCTCGTGTACTGGTGTATTTTTCTTCTTTTTTGTATGTGTGTTTTCTGTGAAATTTCTAGTATTTGATGCATTCAAGGAAGTAATGTTAAAGAGAAAATAGGTGGTCATCGCTGGGCAAAAAACACCTGTTGGAACAAATTTTTTTATTTTTTTTGTTTCTTTTAACCTTTAACCCCTTCCTTTAAGAGTCAAACAAACAGGAACACCCAGACAGTAATCTATCGTCTTCAAAGAAAGAGTCCTTTTTCAGTATCAAAAGTAATCCAGGTGATAGTTGTCTACATGGTTACAGTACAAACAGGACGTGCTAGTAGCATGATTTTCTATGGCAGAGATTCACCACATAGATACACATGGGGAAAAAGCAGGGATTAGGTGTAGTCCAAAACTAGCTCATTGACTTCATGGTCACTTTTTATCACCCAAAGCATGATAGGAACTATACAGCCCCAAAAAAAAAAGAAAAACACACACAATTTACAAAAAAATCCATGGGAGTTCTCCTTTTTCCGTTAATTATCAATAAAAAAAAAATCTAGGGCTGTAACTAACAATTTTTAGCCAACATTATTGATTCCTCTGATTTGTGCATTAATTATATGAATAATAATTTTGTATTAAATCTCAGAAATTATTATCATTTCTCATATCACATGGTGGTATCTTCAGATTGACTTTTAGTTTACTAAGAGTCTGGGCATTTTAGTTGTATATTAGTCAAAGAAAACTGTAACTAGTATAGTTTTAGTCAATGAAAACTATTTAGTCATAGGTTTCGTTTTAAAATTAACACTAATCATCGCGTTTGAAAAGATAGAACCAGTGAAAGTTTGTCATTTTGCTTGAAAAATGACTGAAACCATTCATTGATTATGGTTCTTATATCCCTGGAGCACTGACACTCTCCTCTAGACATTACATTACTGTACTGAAATCCTTCGGATGTACAGACACAGAAAAAAATCTAAATGATGTAAAACTTATTTTGTTATAAAAAAGTACTTTCACACAGCTGTGTACTCTGGAGGATTTTTAAATGATCGTATTTCTAAGTAGCCTAGTAGTGACTGTTCCTTAAGCCTGTCCATAAAAAGCGCTGACATTTTAACAAACACAGCCGATGGTTCAAATGGTTAAGGAGCGACCATCATCCAACTTAAATCAGCTTAAATTGCCTACTGTGACGTAGACATCAGTTTAACTATATACTGCAGTTAAGTGTGTCCCATAAAAACTCTACTCAGTCTGAATCAGCGGGTAAACTGATTCTAAGTGTGTTTAAACTCGACTTCTTTCTCTGGTGCCCGGCAGACGAAAACACTACATGCAGCGGTGTTGGTGCGAGTGTATTTGAGTGTACATGCGTGTGTGTGTACGTGCATGTCTGGCCCAAGCCTCCGTGTATGTCTACTGTTGTGGAGAGGGTGTGTGTTTGTTGTGGAGATTGTGGCGGTGCTGTGAGTGGACGGTGAAGAGAGCCATTAGAGAAAGACGGCCGCTGATTAGGATTGAACTTCTTCTCTACTTCGCTTATCACACACACACACTCACACAGAGACCGACAGACACACTCCTGCTCAGATAGCAGGTGGTTGCTCTATTAGCCTCTCTCGGCCTCTTGGCCACTCATGCATGCGTGTGTCTGGGCATGTGTGCAACTGTATATGTGGGTTTTGTGTACATTTTTTACATTTACAGTATGCATGCAAGTCTGTGCACGTGAGTAAGTGCGTGTGCATATGTGGGTATCTATGTACACAAATACTTGTACTTAAGTGCATATGTGCATACAAGTGAGTGTGTGTTTGTGTTATCGCAGGTCCTCTCAGGCCTGGAGAATGTAGTGTGTCTGTGGCTGAAGGACTTAAGTTGAGGCTGTAGTGATTAGGAAGAGATAAACAGCAGCAGCCAGGAGACACACAACAGCACTGTGATGAGACACAACAACAGAACACACACCAACATCACATCTGACTGCTTTAACCTTCATTCAGCCAAGGAAGGTTACCAGAACACCTCATGTTGTCCCCGAAACACCGGACTTCACATTCACACTAGTGCTGACCAATAAATCAAATTTTCATGGTCATTGCGATATGAATATGCGCGATAAACACACCACAAAACACTGCCTGAAACGCGATGAATAAGAAAAATCATTATATTTAGGGATGGTTACCGAAACCGTTATTAAACAGGCTCCGGGGCTAAAGACTGTAGTATTTATCATCACTCTGCAGCCTCTCCCTGCTCTGTGGGGCTCTCCATATACACATACACACACACACACACACACACACACACACACAATCACAGCGATGTCAGTGAACAGCTGATCAGACAGGTTGCGGTGGAGACAGAGAAGTGAACCAGGTGAAGTAGAGTTGATGACAACTATGCTCTACTACTATGTAAAAAAGCTATATTTATTAATTTATTACCTTCCTAAAGTATAGGCACAATGTAACCCTCGGCTACACAATCTACAACTAAAGCTGTGTGTATATAGTCTAACTGTTTAGTTTAGTTATGAAATATTCAATTCTAATCCGGTTCTGAATTCGAAGACAACCAGGGTGACATAAGAATAGCTAATATGCACACTTCAATATTTGTTTAATCATCACAAGTCATACCGTCATCGCATTATTGAACAATATCGCACATCACAGATTTTCCTCAAATCGTGCAGGCCTAATTCACACTTTGGTATTCAGTCACATCAGGGAGTTGCCAAGCTAAACCAGTTGATAATAGCCATGCATCTATTCAACTACCAGTGAATAACCCTATGTCAAAATAAATCTGCACTATGCCTTTAACTGTACCTTCTCTCAGTTTGACACAAACCATCTAAAGTAGACTCACTACTCATTTTTATGTGCCAGTGGAAATGGAGCAGTCAACCAAGTTAAGCTGATTTACTAAAATGCATTTCCACTCTAATCATTAAGTATATAACATACGTGACAAATGTAAAAGAAAACAAAAAAGCCCCGTTATATCTTTCTAGCCTGTTACTTCACAGGGTTGTTCGGCTTGGCTGACTTTAACAGATACAGTGTGAAAGCTGGCGAAGCCACAGGACAGGACAGAAGAAGACAAAAGGGAGGCCACTATTGTATTGCTCCTAGATGTAAATATGAGGACAAAACAGTCAATTTCATAAACAGTCGCTGAAACGGAGAACAGTTCACTTACTGTAGCGACGGCTAGCAGCACTGAAGAGAAAGAGCCCAGGTGCAGCTGATTTGTCTCCCCATCTCCCGTCCTCTCCTCTCGGATAACATGCCTCTCCTGCTCCGCTGTCTCATTCAGACCGTTCAAAGACAGCGTCGCTACGAGAAATAAACACCGAAAGCACTACTTTTATTCTGAAAATCCACGTTATAGCGTTTGTTGACATGTAACTTGCCTTATAGCTTACAAGCTAGCAACGTTAGCTAGCTACCGTCACAAAGTAAAAACTTCTTTCTTTTGACTGATGTCAACCAAAACAATCACATTAACTAAGACATTACTGGCCTAACGTTACCTGTGTTCTCCTCTTGGTTGTCATTAGCCTCTCCCTCACTCGGTGGGCTGCGGTCAGTGTTGACCGGAGGGGGGGGGCACGGGTAACCGTACCGCTGTTTACCAAGCATACTCCGCTTTCCCGTCCACCGTTTATCCAGCAAAAACAGACGCGACTGCCCACCGTATATCCTCAGCCCAATTCCTGTAGTGTCTTTAAGCTTTTCCTGTGGCACAATAATGTACTTTAGGGAACAATATCTTGCTCTTTCAACGCAAAATGTTCACTGTCTGACGGTCAGTCCGTGTGCAATGGCCTCTTTCCAAAATGGCGACTCGCCCGATAGGATGGGGTTCATCTACGACATGTCAGGTGGTTCCCCCGCGATTTGCGAAACTGTCGCGAGATTTGTTAAGGTTCGGCATTGACCGCAAATGCGTACAACAGGGCAGCAAGTCTCGCGAGAGTTTTCGCAAAAATACATTCAATACTTTATTCTTTATTTTTTTTTATTAAGTTTAATACAGTAGTTACATAAAGTACATGCTCAGATTTTTCATTACCAAAAATCAGTAAATATATTTCACAGTATGAAAATAATATCAAAGTGAAATAAATTATACAATACAATAAATAAAATGTAAGGAAAGGAAAAGAAGATGAATAAAAAAAGAAAAAACTGTTAAAAAAAAATTTGAATAAATTTGCCTGAAATTTTTTTCTAAATAATCTAATAGTTTTTGCCAATTTAGAAAGTTTTCGCAAATTGTGGGTCTATTATCTAAACACAACCCTAAATAGCTAGGTAGAAATTGCGAAAATAAATTTGTCATATCTGTAGTTTTAACAACTTTTTAAAATCCGATTTTAGGTGGTATTTCTAAAATATTTGGGCACCACCAGTGCCAAAACATGCATGTTTCATGTCCACTTTAAGGTCAAAGCTTGTAAGTGGAGTTTATATTTCACATCAACAGCGAATAAACCCATAAATGCTTTAAAATGAGATACAGCCCACTCCTGTGGCAAATATCATTTGTTTGGACACGAGATAAACGCAGACATTTTTCATGCAATGTGGGATCTTTGGACAGCATTTTAAGCTCAACACTTCTTGTGAAAGAACGAAAACGTTCTATTAAGTGACACTGTCACTGGACTCTTTTCTATATGCAGATTCCCACATCATAAATCAAGCTGTCCTCTAAAATGTCTTCCCTCTCGCTGGTCCTGACAGGGCCGATCATCAAGTCATATCAGATCACAGATTTCTGTGTCAGCATAAAAACACTGTCACAGCTGCCGCGGCCTTTCTCTACATATTCAGCTGGCTTCCCTTTCAAACTGTAGAAACTGTTTTGGCACCTCAGCACAGTAACTTTATTTATCCGTTTTGCTTTTGCGTGGGCAGTGGCTGTTCCCGCCGGGCCACAAGTCATCGGTCCCTTCTCAGAGGTCTCCGGGGGGGGAACCAGAAATAATGACCCCGTGACCCCAGAGGCAGATGACAGGGGTTGTGGGATGGCTGTCTGACGTCAAAATAATCTAGATAAACCGGCCCTGTTTACACAGCTGACTGAATGAAGACAGAAACGGCGAATGGAAGTGAAGTGGGAGAAGAAAAACGAGGATAGCTGCAGAAATGTAAATTCACTGACAAATAGCAGAGCGACAGAAGAGCCAAATAGCCGGACTGGGAGCGGAAAAGAGGCGAGAGGATCAGGAGATGAAAGAGAAAGTGGCTGTGATTCAGTTGACCCTCTTAGGGACGCGAATGCAACTGAACTTAGTGCTTCCGCTTTGATCATGAGAGATGGCGCAAATCGCTGCAATATGGGCTATGAACATGCAAGAGAAAGTTGGAGTGGTGATGGAGGGAGAGAGCGGGAGAGGGAAGGTGGTAGAGAGAGGTCGCATAGAGGGAGGGAGTATGGGAGAGGGGGTTAAGGCAGAGAGGGAAGGAGTAGAAATCTAAAAAGGAGGGAGAATAAAAAGGGCAAGCAGAGGAAAAAGATGTTGGAAATAGTACTATAATGTCCTACCCGAGCAGAAATGTACCTACATTTCACTAAAGTAGTTGTTTAAAAATCTCCAAGAGTACAACAAAGCTTCTACAATGTTCTCAGAGAAAAACATACTGACTTAATTAATAGAGAAAAGAACATTGTTGGAAGTGATTTTTACGACTTTGAAAAGCTAAAAGGACAGAGTTCAAACCATATTGTGGATTGTGGAAAAAAAATGGAAATTACAAAATGCACAAAGTAAAGCCAGATTTTTGTTCTTGGCTGACTAACCCGTTCACTGGTAACTGCTCCAAAAACTTTGATGCCAAAATTTGGATGCTTGTGGAAAGCCATCGACACTTGTATTAATTACCCGACGTGATCTGAGCGAAGTTTATTATGTCTATAAAAGCTTAATGAAGTTAGTGACTCAGTGCACACAAATGCTACTCGAGCTACGGGAACGAGAGCGAGTGAAATTAGTTACTTCTACCCATATAAGATGCGCTGCACTGTCCTGGCAAGAAGAGGAAGACCTTTGAACAAATTAAAGGTATTATAGTCTAATTATGTTGTAGTTGTGGGGAATAGCATTCCTTTACAATGCCCCCAGGTTTGAACAGTAAGCTTAATTGAGACAATTCAAATTGCCTGCACACACACGAAAGGGATTCACAGGAAACAATGCATGCATGTACTTCAACATTACGGTCTGTAATTGCTTCTATCAATGTGATACAATTACAGACAGTAATGTTGAAACAATGCATGCATGTACTTCAACATTACTGTCTGTAATGGAGCCATATCAGGGGCGGCATTAAGTTATTGCTAAGGCAAATTACAAAGAACATTTGCTACTGCTGCTGCTTCACATTAGATGCATTTAAATGGTGAACCACAGGGTGGCTTTTATTGTGAAACAGGCACTGAAAATTCAGTGCTTTTGCCATCGAACGGGAATAACATTGCTTTAAAGGCACACGTTTTGTGCAGTTGATCTGAGACTGTTGACGACCTATGATTACATTTACTTTTGTGTCTCAGAAGCAGAGGTGAGAGTGGCATGAAGCTGTTAGGGAGGATGGTTGGGTCAGCAGAGCATAGAATGGGAGACTACTGTTGCATCCCGTTAGCTACCGACAGTCAGTGTTGGTCTCTTTTAACCATAATAGCAATATTTCCCTAACCTTAAAGCTACAATAATTAATATTTGTATATTAACAACTGATCAATTTACTATGCGTACAAACCGTCTGTGGCCCTCGGCGTAAACCCATCTGCATTAGTATTAGACGGTCAGAATAACTGATAAAGAGCAAGAAAGTGATTGAAAGGTCAGGGTGAATGGACGGATCAAACAAACACAGACTTTCACCCAGGAGACCGCTGTTCACGTCCTGTGTGAAACCAAGTCTATGATTACTTATTTTGTCTTAGTTTTGTTACGTAACTTACGTGCTTAACTAATGCTGCGTACGGAAGTTGCTTCACAAGCATACTTATTTTACATGACAAACATATTTTAACTAGAGCTGTCAAAGTTAACAAGATAATAACGCATTAATGCAAATTTGTTTTAACACCACTAATTTCTTTAACGCATTAGCGCAACTTGTGATTTTTAATAAACCTCTTAAAAATCCGATGGGCCGCCGATCTCTCGTAGGTTGCAGTTTTAAAGCTAGAGTTAAGATACTGGTATCATATGAAACTAGAAAACCTAAGGAATCCATTGGTACCAACCAGGTCATACTAGCTTGTCAAGGAGGAGGCTTAATAATGCTCCAAACTTTCGTTCCCTTGACCTCTGACCTCAAGATATGTGAATGAAAATGGGTTCTATGGGTACCCACGAGTCTCCCCTTTACAGACATGCCCACTTTATGATAATCACATGCAGTTCGGGGCAAGTCATAGTCAAGTCAGCACACTGACACACTGACAGCTGTTGTTGCCTGTTGGGCTTGAATTTGCCATGTTATGATTTGAGCATATTCTTTTATGCTAAATACAGTATCTGTGAGGGTTTCTGGACAATATTTGTCATTGTTTTGTGTTGTTAATTTATTTCCAATAATAAATATATACATACATTTGCATAACGCTGCATATTTGCCCGCTCCCATGTTTATAAGAGTATTAAATACTTGATAAATCTCCCTTTAATGTACAGGCACATACAAAATGTGCAATTAATTTGTGATTAAATATTTTAATCGATTGATAGCCCTAATTGTAACCCTAACCACAATCTTTTCTTAAACCTAACCAAGTACACCTAAAAACTAAGTAAACTTACGTTGGAAGTTTATTATGAAAAAGTGACACTGGAGGGGTACCTAGAGTGTCATAGTATGAAGCGTAGAGCCACTGGCCAAGCGGCGGTATTCATTGAGATGGGAATGAGAATATATGTGTAATAAGGAGGAGGGGCCACTAGTAGTGACGAACTAACAGAGAATTATCACACAATTCTGCAATTCCCCTCAGCTCTACAGAGCCTTTTTGGCGTCTTGTTTTGGTTTTCCGGCCTGCGACTTTAATGTTTTCGGTTTACCACTCTCATCCTAGTTTCCAGCTGCAGCAGGCAGCTGTTTTCACCAAAAACATCTCTGATAAACCCACTGTACCCTGCTCTACCTGCCTTGCACAAAACAAAGTTAGCGTCCAGCTGGTGAACAAAGCGGAGCTAAAGGGGCTTTTTCTCTCTGGAGTTAGTGGAAACCGAGCCGAAAGGAGAGCGAATATTGGACTTACATTCATCAGGTGGACACAAACGAATGGTAATGTTGCTCTGTGTCTGCAGGATGTGCAAATAATAGGCAACTGATGGCTAACATGTACGCCATGACAACTTTATTAGATCAATTTGCACCGTGTTTCGCTGCACACAAGTAGCAAAAAAAAAAAAAACGATTAGTTCACTCCCTAAAGGTGTTGTGCCTAAGGTAACCTGAACCATAGCAGAGACAGATCAGAGAACAGTTATATGTATCATTTTTGGGACGGTGACAAACAATGTCGTCCTGCTAATAGCGGCGCCAGATCAAAACAACGATCAGACAGTATGGGTCGTTTTGAAAACTAAAGTAAGAAATTGTTTTTTTCTATTGTTTTAGAGGACCTGTTGGCTAAATGCGATCTTTCAGCAGCAGCGGATTCCATGAACAAAAGCTAATAGTCTGTTCTTTCAGATCAATTCCTCTTCTGATCTCGGAATCACAGCACTGTACATGAAGGAATCGACAGATATTCCCTCGAAAGCCTTGGAACAAAGCGTGCTCAGTGTGCTCAGTCATCTGCTTTTTGCCTTCTTTGAATAATCCTCGCAGGCTGCCATCTGTAGCTTTAACATGGTTCTCACGCCACACGGGGACCTCTCAGGGGTTTTCCCTCTGTCTCCCCAACACGGGGCACTGCCTCCATCACTGTATCCCTCCATGCAGTGAGAGGATCTCTGGAGGTCTGCTTGGCTTTAATTCATTCAGACCCGTGGTCCTGAGGGTCGACTGGGAGGTAAAAACCAGCCGCTGTGAAGTGAGCCATCAATCATACATCTCCTCTCCTTTTTGTCGCTCTCTTCTGTTTCTCCCCCGGCCAAATGCATCTATTCCTGTCTCATTCTGTGCTTTCTAACTCTCCTCTCCCAGAGCCCCGGCCCTTCAGCCTCTATCTCTATCTATACCGCCACATCAAAACAAACAATAACTCAAGATGGACCACCGCAGCCTCCCACCAGTTCCCATAAAAGACACAGCCAGCGGAGAGAAGAGAGAAGAGGAGAGGGACAAGTAGGACGGGGAGGGAGAGCGGGAGGTTTGGGAGGGAACAAATCGCCAGATAGCCCTGACATAATGAGAGAAAATGAGAGAGATAGCAGGAGAGCAAATACAGGAGGTGGACAGGGAGGGGGAAGCAATGATGGGCAATAGAAAAAAACAGGTGAGGAGAGAGGCACGGTGCAGAGTTGTGTAAAAAATTGGGAAAATGAAGCATATCAAATGGATGTGGGGGTAAAGAAAAGAGGAGATGAAGAAACGGGAGGTGAGAGAGTGAAAAAGAGAAAGAGAAGTGACTGACTCAGGAGGGAATTGATTAGTGGACTGGAGCTGGGGAGAAATTCCTGCAAAGCCAAAGAACCACAGAGAGGAAAGAGAGAGGGTGGTTAAAGGAGAAGGGGGGAGCGTTGAATGAAAGAAAAGGCGGTCAGGGGAAAATGCAGAAAGTGAGATGAAAGAGTAAAGTGAGGAAGGGTTGGAGGGAGGAGGGAGGATGAGAATATTGGCAGACAGTAATTTAAGGCTGGTCACAGGGGAGTAAGAGAAAGAGAGTGGGATGAGGGGGGGGGGGTGCTGCAAAAATAAGCATGCACACATACACAGAGTATGCTTCGCTCTCATAATAAAAACAGAGAGTGATCCAAGGCAGAGCTGCCCCCTCAGACAAAGCCCAGCCTCTCCCCCCGCCAGTCAACCAGGAAGTGTATCCAGGCACAGGATGCGGCAACAGCCAAGACTCAGCAACACTGGCTCTCAATATCACACCGCATGTGTTTAGATAACACAGCTGAAGCTCACAGTCGAGATGGAATAATTCTGCTACTCTCTATAGCCAACTGATACCGCTCATTAAAACATGCACATTTGTGCAATTTTAAAAACAAGGCGTTCATCTCCTGCAGAGCTGGATAGGTTGCATAAGCAGTGATGCAGATGAAGACATCAGGGAGCCGCCACTGACCACCAACTGCAGCTACAGAAACAGCTGCATTGCTCACTTACTAAAGTACATTTTTGTCTTCTGCAGTGACAAGTTATGCTATCTGGACTGCTGCCTACATTACAAAGCAACAGTGTTATACGAGTACTCCAGTTATTTAATATAGGCCTAAGTGCATCCTCAGAGCTGATAGCGTGGCTGCACTCTAGTGTCTACACAGGAGGCGTAGCATGAGCAGCATGTTAGCAGCACCAGCTTCCGTGCTCCGTCTGTGTCCACGCAGGATGCGTTCAGGGCACAGTGTTGAGTGTTGGTCACCCACTATTTGGCAGCACTCACACGGGACACGACCAGCGGTCTCCTGGTCGAAAGTCCCGTGTTGGTTTGTAGTTACTACGTAGTAGAACGTAGTTACTAAGTTACATACGCGGCGTACTAACGTAGGTACGTACTAACTTAGTAACATACCAAACTTAAAATATCTCCGTAACTTAAAATAACTCAACGTGTTGACTTGGTTTCACACGGGACACGAACAGCGGTCTCCTGGGTGAAAGTCCTGTGTTTGGCGCTGCTTAACAACAAACGTAAATATGGGTTGAAATAGGCTGCTTGCACAGACGAACTATACGACCTATATGTTTTCATTGAGGACGGAATGGAGTGATATCCCTTGTCAATTTTCTCAAACTTGGGCGCCCCGATAGCCCAGTTGGTAGAGTGGGTGCCCATATAACAAGGCTGATTCCTAACCGCGGCGGCCAGGGTTAGAATCCGACCTGCGGCCATTTCTGCATGTCTCCCCCTCTCTCTCTCTCTCCCCCTTTCTAAAACTGTCCTATCAATAAAGGCTTGAAAATGCCACAAAAAAAAAAAAAAAAAAAAATTCTCAAACTTGAGCAGCTCCTCCAGAGCCACAGCAGACATTATAGAACAGTTTTCATAGGCTGATTAGTACTCGCTGTGACTAGTAAACTGACTTTGACAACTAAGAGTGCCCCTTTAATGCGGTACCTAAAATCCAGAAAACCAATTTCACTTAAACATATACAGTATACTAAATTACACCACAGGTCAGCAGATAGGTTGTGTGTCTAAACAATTATGTGCACGAACAGACCTGCAGAGAGCACATGGATTTCAGTGCAGAGTAAAGCAGTATTATGCAACAACCTGCAGAAAACCTATTAAAGTCTTCGATTCCCAACCTCAGCAAGTCATAATCCTGTGCAGGGATATGACTTTAATAGCTGCTCCTATCAGATTATGAAGCTGCAGCCAGCACCGCGACGGGAGTCTCATGCTAGTGGAGAGGCGAGGAATGTTGAACGAGTCAGCCCGGGCCATGAATGAAGCTGAAATGAGGCTGATTGGATCCCCTCTGCTTTGTTCTACCCTCCGGCCAAGGAAACACCAAAATGACTTGTTATTCTTGCGCCACAGCCAGAGACCGCTCGATGTCTCTTATTTTGGACGGGGATCTTTCTCTCCCAACTTTCACATACAGTATCACAGCGGGGTCTCGGATTGGCTTAAAACGTGTGCGTCGACTTTCTCTGAGGTAAGAGGACCACAAATCAGAATCACCTTTGTTGGCCAAGTATGTGTGCACATACGAGGAATTTAACTTTTTTTTTTCATCTCTCTTGATGTACTTACACAGAAAAAAGAAATAACAAGGACAACAAAGAAGAGGAGGAAGAAGAAGAAGAAGAAGAAGAGGCCTATGTAGGGAAAGCGACTGGCAGAGCCCTCGTTTAAAGCGAGCGAGCAGGTTTTACAACCAGCTGAGGAATGTAGACATGAATCGGCTTTTATTGTTTTACACAGAGCAGCGGTGGGCTACCAGCAGCAACTATCTCTATCTCACCACATTTAAAGCTGAAGTAGGAGAGATTGGAGCAAATATGATTAAAAAAAGCTACTTTTATAAAACGGTCGCTATATCGTGACAGTAGTGCATGAAACAGGTAACCTGAAAAAAATCATGTTCCTCTGTGTCCTCTGGTGCTCCTAACGACATCTTCAAGATTTCACAGACCGGAGGAAAACAAGCAGTCGGAGCTGACCTGAGATCTGCTGTCTATGAGAGCCGGCTGTCAATCACTCGCGAACTCCAACCAAACGGTCAAACTAGGCAGCGCTGATCAAATATGAATCAATATTCTGTTACTGTAATGCCTATTTCTCGCATCAAATGTTTTCAGAATCATCTTGTAGTTACTGTTTAGCCGTAAAATGAGAAAGTTTGTGTCGCGGTAGCCATTGTGAATTCTCTTGAAGGAACGTCAAAATACCGGTCACATGACCGGAGCACAGCCAATAGGAACACTCTCTCTGAAATGACCTCAGATTGGTCAAAGTCTCCCGTCAGTGGCTAGATTTTTTAAAGTCTGAAAACAGAGCAATGAGGAGGAGCAGAAGTCTAGTTTTCTCTCAGAACACTTGAATTACAATATGCTGAAAGGTTATTATGGAATTTTTGCCCAATGATGCCAAATTTATACCACTTTAAAGCTTTCTGCTCTGTTTTACCTTTAATTTCTACTTCTCTCCAAAGCTAGCTCCGACTCTACTGTCCTCTCATTCACCTCTCTGTACTCATGTTCTTCCACAACCCTGCCTCCTACAGCACAAAATACATTTATATGCTAATTTGCATTGCAAAATACATTTTTGAGTCAGCCTATTTTGCTGCCTGGATTATGATCACTAGAATTTTTTTTCCAGTAAAGGAAGTGTTCCATTCCTGTACCTCAGAGCAGTCACAGGGGGTCAGTGTGAATGATTGGGCGTACAAAGCACAGGACATTATCCCCAAAGGCCAGGGTTCACATCCAGTGTCACACGTGTATGCTAACACACCTGGTTAAGGTGAAGGAAAGATCATGGTTTTGATTAAATTATAGACTGCACACAGTACCACAAGAAGAGGATGTAGTCACTGTGATGTCACCCGTTGGTTTATGTGGACTTCTGTTTTTAAGCCATGAGTCTGACATTTTGGCCGTCGGCGTCTTACTTTTTTGGAGCCGGAAGACTCCCCGCACACATGAATGGTGTGAAATAAATTTTCTTATACGGCTTTTCTAGACATGGATTGGATTGGAAATGGATTCAATTCTGATAACACAAAGAGTCATTTTGGGGCGTTTGTGATCAAAATGCATTCATCGTTTCACAGCTGTTCCTTTTGTAATGATGGTGCATGGGAAATACTGTAGTCATTATGCCAATACCACCTCACAGCCCAGCACCGTTTCTGGGGGGGTTGGCAAATCAACCAGGACTGAAGTTGCAAAGATTATAACTTTAAAAAAATCTACTTGAGAATCGTCTGTCAACTTGAAATGACTTACTAATGAATTTGTATGAACAAGGCGTATATCAGCCGGTTTAATGTCAGCAAATAGATGATAGTGTGCATTTATTTACTTTAATGTTACATTCTAAAGTGCTTGTGAGTATCCCCCCATGTTTGGATAGTCTATAGTATGATATATGTGTTTCCCTGAGTATATGCATGTGTGTGAGTGCGTGTTTGCGTGTAGGTAAGTGTGATGGATGACTGTTGTCTCAGCAGTAGCGTTGAACGCTGAGCCGGGAGAGAGTGTTAGGGGTCGACCAAGGCCGTCTGCGGGTGATACACGCCCTCTCTCTCCCAACACGTACAGTAGCATGTCAGCTATGATGAAGCGAGGCTACACAGTGCAGAGTTCCCTCAGGTATACTTAGCAAGGCGAACCCGCCTCGCAGACGCACTCCGTCATTACGCGAGGGAGGAAGGGTGTAAAGACGTGGCACACATACGGCACACACCCACCGGGCAGCGCACACACACTACATTATACTCCATTGTAGGGCCGTGCACGTGCACACACACACACACACACACACACACACACACACACACACAGAGGCAAAAGATCTGAATTGACCACATAGTTACTCATCCATATAGAATAGTTGCGGCCAGTTTGTCAGTGGGACAGCAAGTTGTGTCAGATTTTCGGTGGCAGTAAATGACGGCATCCCCTAACGCAGGCAATCCATCACACACGCACGCACGCACACACACATACACACACACACTGTACAGCTAGATATTACAGGATGTTAGGCTGGACCGGTGTCTAAATTTAACTGTTCTTTTCTTATAAATAAACATAACTCTAGATGTTTTGAGATATCCACCTCTGAAACAAAATGGTATTTCATCAGTATTGGAAAGTACCTAAGTACATTTACTCAAGTACTCTACTTAAGTACAATGTCGAGGTACTTGTACTCTACTTCAGTGTTTCTCTCTCATGCTACTTTATACCTCCACTCCACTTCATTTCAGAGGGAAATAGTTTACTTTTTACTCCGCTACATTTATTTACAGCTATAGTTACTGTTTGCACGTTCAGATTTGACATTTAAAACGTATGATCAGCTTAAAAAGTATGACGTGTTGTTGTAAAATAAACTTCCCAACCGTATATAAAGCAGAATTTGCTCCACCTTAACTAGTAACAACATCAAATGTTGCTTACATGTTAATGCATTCAATAATAATGAATCAAATGAAATGTTGTCTAAACTAGAGTTGGGTCCATTTCTGGCTTTGCCGATCTGGTCCGGTGTACGAGCTTAAACCGGTTTGATTTCATGCAAACCGGCTTAACCGCATTTTGTCATTATGACATTCTGGTGAATTAAAAGGTAGCCTACACTAGGGATGCATCGATACCGATACCGTGCTCATGTACTCGTACTCATACTCGCAAAACGGCTCCTATAGATGGGAAACCAATACCACTTCACGGCAGCGTGACGTTAACCTCTCGTCAGCATCTTTCGGGTCCTATCGTACGTGCTCACGCTCCACCTCCCCGACAGTGCGGGCGAGACGGGCCGGTGGTGCGTCTTGAGTGTGTTCACACCTGTACTTAGAGCTGTCCACTTGTGATCCGATCACTGAGGACGCATGTTAATATCAGGTCTGAACAGGGCCTCAGTCTCATTATGTTCCACTCCGGAGCGGCTGCTGAGACAAGTGCAACACCTAGTGGTAAAATTGGATATACCAGTCCGGTCCCGTGTTTGGCTTAATATCAAACCGGTTAATTTTACCTGAATTTTTACCATTGTTTGCCTGAATAACAGTGTAAAATTAATTCATTTTGACTGAAATCAGGAACTATTTCACCAAAGAAAAAAGTCAACAAAATCACGACATTCAGCGCCACATATTTCAGTCGCTTCCAAAAACGTAATGGGGGTTCTCCCAGCCTACGTTCCGCAAACAATATCTCTGTTACTGTGACTAATCGGCAGAAATGCTACGCCAGACATCATGAATACCGCTGCACGTAGAGGTGAGTGAGAAAATAGGTTTCCTTTGTAATTTAGCTGAACCAGCCCTTTAACTGAAAGGTGGCAAGTTGCTGGACTTCCTCTTATATAAGAGTATAATAATGACAGAATATCAGGGGAAAAGCAGCTCTGCCTAAGCACACACACACACATAACAACACAGCTCCTTCTTCTCACATCTTACTTCATCATCAAATAAAAAAAATGCGACTGAGTTGGCGTGTTGCTAATCTTTGGCTTTTCTTAATTCCGAGCCAGAAGCGGGGCTTTTGATGGTTAAAACAGCAGTCGGGCTGTGTTTCCCTGGAAGACTAATTCGCTAAAATCACTGTGTAGCCATCCATTTAACACAAATCCTCCTATTCATTTAACACAAAAGCTCTTCCCATCCATCTCCGCACATCTTTATCTGCCTCTCATGAACCATAATTTATGACAAAACAGATGCTGCCACGTCTGTTGCTGCTGTGATGCTATGTGTGTGTGCATGTGTGTGTGTGTGTGTGTGTGCCTGTGGGAGGTGGAAGTAAGCGGAGCAAATATAAGCATAATCACAGGAACAAAAGAAGAAAATCCCTGACACACACACACACACACGGCAATCCCACCAAACATGTACTCAATCATTCCTGCAGTCGCATGACAATGATGCATATTTCATGAAACTAGTGCCCCCCCCCTCACATACACACACGCATCATCCACCCACACACATGCTCTAATATTCTTCAACCTCATTGACAGCGATGTTGCTGACTCAGGCCCACGAGGGGGTTAAAGGCCGGTAGTGTTGCTGAATGGGCTCCTGTAGGACACACAAGCACGAATAGACATACATGTGCACGCAACCTGCCGGTGTAGCATCGCCTGAGGGCGAGATGGATGCACACTTTTCATACCTGCCATCATTTTACACTTTTTAAACTCCCGTCTGTGTTTGTGTACAGTCAGGGAAGACAAGCACGAGGCTTTGATCTAAAGCTCCGTGAAGCCTATAGCTGATGCTTGCTCCCTGTGTGTGTGTGTGTGTGCGTGTGTGTGTGTACACATGCTGGCGTGGGTGCGTGCATGTGTTCGTCTGATGGGCAAAGGCCTTTCATGTTGTTCAGCTGTCTGCGTAGCGGAGCAGCAGCCGAGATAAATAAAGCGAGAGGAGGAATATCACATATGACATCACGTTACTCAGACTACAACAATAAAAGCGGTAACTTCCTTCTACCTCCGCATAGACTCAAATGAAGCAAATATATAGATTCTGGCATCAAAAAATCAATTTCAAAATCGTAAAAAAAAATCACGATATATAGGTGAATCAATTTTTTTTCCCACCCCTAATGATTATGGTGTGATCTTTGCGGGCATCTGTACCAGATGTTTTCTTAAGTCGGTGGAATATGGTGTGTAGGCCAAGACATCTCTGCTGCACGACAATATTTAATGTAAAATGGTATTTTGAGACACATTTCACCTTTAACAAATATTGCGATTTGAAAATTGCAGTAGGCCATATTGCGATTTCGACAAAATTTTGATTAGTTGTGCAGCCCTATTCAAAAGTCAGCAATTCATCTGTTTTGGCTATATACAGTGACTGATTTAACTTTGGTATTCTGGTACTCTCCAGCACTGTATGAGTACTTCGAGTTAGGCCATGCCTCCCACACACAATAAGAAACACACACAGGTGCTCCCTTGCTTCATCAATCCTTCCGCTTTGTGCGCCCACCTCTACCTCTCCTTTATTCTCTGCTTTTGTCAGGCGCTCCTCATCTCCACGGGTCATTCCGACACCTTTTCTTCTCTTCATTCATTTTAATGTGCATGCTTGAAACCGGGGTCGTATTCACAACGACTGCACATTTCATTTGTTTCCGACTCAAATTAATTCATTAAACTGGAGCAAAACCTGTGCTAGGATAAGTAGTAAATATCAAATGCCAAAATAGTCAAAAAAAAAAATACTTAAGTGAACATAACAGAAGAGTGGTTTGAGATCATTATTACATTTTCTCGAGAAAAAGAAATGAAACATCCTACTTTATGTGGAAAAAACACTTCCACTACCTGTTTGGGTATTACCTCACTCATACTTCAAACTCTGTGTCGTGTCTGTGCCCTAATCAGAATTGATTTCACACATCACTGTCCATCTTTTACATATTATACTGCTTCAGTATTAAAGGTGCAGTGTGTAGGATCTGGCGGCATCTAGCAGTGAGGTTGCAGATTGCAACCAACTGAAACTTCTCCCGTGTGCCAAGCATGTAGAACTACAGTGGCCGTACATGAAAACGCAAATGTCCCTATCTCGAGCCAGTGTTTGGTCTGTCCGTTCTGAGCTACTGTAGAAACATGGTGGCCGGCTCCCTACGTAAATATAAACTGCTCATTCTAAGGTAACGAAAACACGATTCTTATTTTCAGGTGATTATACACTGAAGAAAACATAATTATAATTATAAAATAATTTCTTACACTGCACTGTAATCTTTATTCTTGTATTTTATACCTGTCCTATTCTATTTTAGCTTGTTTTTATTTATATTCTTTTATTCTTGGTCTTAAAAGTGGTTTACAGATTATGCAAAACTTTATTAACTAACTTAACATAACTTAATTATTATTATCATTATTCAGTGGGTTTCATTTTCCATCTTATGTTAGACATTCTATGTATTGGATTTCATCTTATTTTTATCTTATTTTATCTTTTATTATGTGTTTCTCGATGCTTTTCATGTGTTATGTAAAGCGCTCTGAATTGCCTTGTTGCTGAAATGTGCTATATAAATAAACTCGCCTTGCCTTACTTATTAATATTCCATTTCTGCCAATAGATCCCCCTAAATGCTACACACTGTTCCTTTAAGTATGTAACTGTGTGTCATTGGTAACTTCCATTTTTTTTTTTACCTGAGGTGACAACTGTTTCTTAATAATAGTCACACTATTACTACCAATTTTGAGTGGTAACTCTGTCATTGTTATCACCGTGAACTGCATTATGTGCCGTGCAAGAACGGAAAGCTTGAGACGCGTAGCAACAGTAACTAAGGGGCGGTTGGAAGTCAAAGCCAGTATCGAATTTCAATTAAAGTTCAAAATCCTTGATCATACATGGTGTTTGTATGTCAGAGGTTTATATATGAACCCCAGAAATTTGAATTATCTGTAGTCTTTTCTATATTGTCATCTCTTAGTTTACTTGTTTATGTGTTATTTTATTGCTTACTTCATCTCCTACTTTTGTAATGTGATTTTTTCTGTTATTCCCTTGCTGTAAAATTAATTGCGCCGCTGCCAGCAACCAAATCTCCCCAAAGGGAACAACTAAGTTCCATCTCAATCTTATCTCTTATGACTCAGCTCACTTCACTTCCCTTTCTGTGCCAAACCTTGTTTCCCACATCTCTCCCTAGACGGGGTTTCCCTCTTTTCCTAAACGCTTTTCACTCTCTCAAATTGCAATCTCCCCCTTTCTTTCCCCTCGCTGCTCCTCCTCGCTCCATCCCTGCTCCCTGCGCGGCGGCGTGCTGTGCCCACGAAACCCTGACAGATAACACGGATAGCTTCACACACTGCGCCACTGTGCACGCACTCCCCGTGAATTACACACACACACACACACACACACACACACACACACACACACACAAGCTGGCTGCAAAGACAAAGCCGGCGTTAGGTGCCGGTGGGCGGACGGATGAGAAGAGCTGAGGTAGACAGACAGGTGGAGAAGGGGAAAGGGGAGGAGATGGAGAGAATGAAGCTAAATGAGGTAGGGTAGAGAAATGGGGGAAAAATGAGATGATGGGAGAGAAAAGACGGAAAGAGAGGAAAGTGTGGAGGTTAGTGTTAAAGGAAGAAAAAGATACCTGTTCTTCCTATACCCCCGCCTCAGGCTCTGTCAGAGACAGAGGCAGCTGATAAACACTGCGGGCAGCTGAAAACCTCAGCCCTCCGAGGCAAAACAATGGCTGCATCCTCTGCATAGGAAAGCAGCCAGTCAGAAACAAAAGAACAAAGAAAAACCAGTAAGAAGGGTAAGAAAAAAAAAAAATTGGAAGAAGCTCCCAGTATATAAAAAAAAACTCACATCACCATAGCAACTCTGGCTGAGGGGGGAAGGCAGCATACCAGAAAGATGGAAAAAAAAAGCTACTAAGAAAGAGCAGAGGGAAGGGAAAGAGAGGAAAATAAAAGTGCCGGAAAGAAGGGATTGATAGGGGATCAGAAATTGAAAGATTGGTGAATGGAGAAAATGAAAGGGTTGTTGGCAAAGGTCAAAAAGGATGAAGGCCGGGGTCGGGGTTGAAGCTGAATGAAAATATCAGAGCAGATAAGGACCGTCACAATATTAAGAATAATTTCACCCATCGTGAGAAAATCAAACACCTCCCTCCATCCCTCCTGATCTTCCCTTCACCCTTTCCTAGCTTCCAGCACTCCTTCGCCTTGCAGTCTCTCACCTCTTCCCTTTCTCCGTCTTTCCACCGTTTCATCAGCGCTTCATTCTGCTTCTTACCTGGTGGTCATTTCTTCCCCCTTTTTCACCCTCTCCGTTTCCTTGGGGTAAAGATGTACTGAATAATTCAGAACGGGGCCTGATTTATAAGAGCGCTCGTAGTGCCCAGACGTCTCCGTCTCGCTCATCAGTCTGGCCGGGGCTCATTATGGCTAAAGAACGGCACGGCGGGCCTAATCTCCAATGACACGCTGCTGTGCCCGAACTGGTGTACAACATCAGCACAGTGTGTTCCAAATGCACTCGTGTAAGCAGGCTCGGCGGCGAATGACAGGCCATGATCTGTCTATTCGGAAGTTATCGCAGTCAAACAGCCAGGCGCAGTCTGTCTCAGAAAGAAATACATCACTACTGTTATGTGGGGAAATATTCTAACTCCAGGTTTGATGACTTAGGTATTGGTTGAGGTATTTCTTGGTCTAATGCAGGTTAAGAAAATTCTACCATCCAGGCTATGAACCACATCAACAAGGGAGGAGGAAGCATTTCGTCCCATTTTTCCCAGCTGCTCTATAAATCAGAATAAGCAAAGTTCCAATAACACCTCTTCTGAATACCAAGATAGGCATGTACTGTATGACAGTCTTTTATTTAATAGATTTTTGCCCCAGGGAACCCTCATATGGGAAAACTTGTGTTCCTGAATTGTAACCGTTTGCTCTGTACATGGGGAGATAATAGTGGGGGGAGGGAAACTTATGATTACAATAGCCATTCTTCTGCACTCATTAAATGGGATAATTTGGAGTTAATTGAAGTATAGAGAAATTGAACAATTACTCATTATACTGGGCTTCCCCTCAAGGACCCCTGAGAGCCAGCAACAAAAGCACTGCCAGCCCTGATAACATAGAGTAGGTAGAATTAAATATGTATGCATCAGAATGCAAAAGCATAGCTGCATGATGATTCATAATATTCAGCTATTACACATGGGCAGAAAATCGGATAAAACATGATAATTAGGTTTGGGGTTTGATAATATTCAATTAAATCAGAATCCATCATTGAATCCACTTTCCAAACTGAATCCTTTCAAATCCCATATTCATTAAGGTTTAGCTTTCAACATTTGTATAAAACTACAGCACGTTTTGTTGGCCAAGGAGGCTGAAACACTAGTAAATATGTATCTGATCTGACACATGGAAATAACCAATGTATCCTCATACAACAGTTCATATGATATGAAATTATAGGATTATACGAAATGTTGCATGCATTTTCCTACGAATGTCCAGCAACACGAGTAATCTTAATGTCTTAACGTAATTTTAGCTTAGCGTAAAAGTCCGAAGTTAAAAATCCCACCAACTAGCACCTCTACATTTGAATGAGATGAGATGATTTGATAAGAGATGCATTAGCCGAACAAACGCTGGTATTTTACCAAACCTGGAACCAAAATGGACCCAGCTATCAGAACCCAAACCTACGGATGAGATGTTCAGCTAACCAATCACCCGACCGTTGAACTGTTATATCATTCCCTATCTCTTACGCCCTGCAGATGTTCTGTGTGGTGACGGCGGTATAGTGTGTAGAGGGTCAGGTCAGCAGGTCGTTATACTAAGGTCAAAGTATCATGTTAAGTCTAGAGAGGACAGGCAGCCTGGATCAGGTGTCAGCTGTCAAAGATGATACATCCAGGGATAACAGGCTCCCTTTACTCTCAAGAGACGATATGCAACAGGTCCAATAAGACCTGCTCTAACGGGGTTGGGGTCGTCAATAATGCAAACACTCACACACACACTGACTGTCTGTAGATGGTCACTGTTATCATTAGCTTGGCTAATACAGACAAGTCGTGAACATGATCCCAGCAAATCCACAGCATGAGGGTACACTACAGTAGAGGCTTCACTGAGACCTGGGAGCAACGATCCTAATAGAGAAATGACCAATGAGTTGCACCACTGAACCAAACAAGCCTATCAGAAATGACCTCAAGGCCAACACCGATATTACATTTATATGAACGGTTCTCTGCCTCCTGTTCATCATCAGCTCAGCTTTTTTCTCTCTCTCACTTAAATTGTTTTTCTCAAGTGTCAAAATTTGACAAAAACATAATTTTTTTCCACCAGCGGGACTGAGAAAAAAACAAAAAAAAAACAGGCTGAGCAGATGATGTTTCCTGCATGGTCGACTTCGTCAATCTTTCTCAATCTCCTCCAGAAATTCCAATCAAAGCAATTTGACTCCAGCCGTGGTAGCTGAAACAACAGATGAGCAAAGGAGGATGAAGTAATGAGAGTGGGATCGATGAAAATACCCCGAGAGACTGGTGGAAACAAAAGCCGTATATCTGAGGGACAGGTGTGCACTACAGAGGGAAATAGGAGCAGTTTGCTTTAAAAATGTTTTCCCTAAGATAGATGGAGGAAATTAATCTTTGGGGTAGTTCAGCATGAAAGAGATTTTAAGTCAAATATTTCATAAACCTATATCAATGCAAGTGAACTATAGCAGTTTTGGCCTCAACACCACATCTTGCCTGCTAGCTTTATTGCCTCCCCAGCCTTCGCTCCTGCATTAGCATCAGGAATGCAGACTCAGCATGTTCACTCACTGCATGCATGTTCAGTTATCTGACCTCATGTTCATGGAAGAGTTGTTTATCACAGATTCAGCTTTAGGGAAATGTGTGAGTTTGTGCAAATTTATTCCGGAGCGTCACGGGAGCAGAGCCACTCTGTCAAATCAAAATATGGAACATTGCCACGAAAAATAGTCGACAAGCGTCCTGGATTAAGTAGCAAGAGGGAGACTCGTTTAACAAAGCCAAACAGAAGAGCTGTGACTGAATGAGCTTATCAAGCAGAAATGTTTGACAGCAAGTAAATGGGACATACAGTACATGGAATATGGTCTTAAATTTTAGCAACCCTACAGCACACGCCTACCACGGGTGTGAGACAGTCGGTAATATAAGGTGTTTTAATTCATTTGACAAAGAAATATTGATGGTTGGGTTTGGCAATATATCAATAAAGACAATGAGATGATAGAAATGTGTCTACTGAGATTTTGCCATACCTGTCTCCGAGAAATTTTATTCATATAATACTAACTTGTATTATTTTGTCGCGAAGGAGACTAAATAACGCTCCAAACTACTCATAGAACCCATTTTCATTCACATATCTTGAGGTCAGAGGTCAAGGGACCCCTTTGAAAATGGCCATTACAGCTTTTCCTCGCCAAAATTTAGCGAATGTTTGGAACGTTATTTAGCCTCCTTCCTGACAATCCAGTATAACTCGGCTGGTACCAATGGATTCCTTAAGTTTTTTTAGTTTCATATCATACCAGTATCTTCACTCCAGCTTCAAAACTGAGCCCGCTACAACCTAAAAATCAAAAGGTGCGTTATTGTGTTAAAGAAATTAGTGGCGTTGAAACGAATTTGCGTTAACGTGTTATTATCGTGTTAACTTTGACAGCCCTAATCATTACAGAAAATATTGTAAATCAATGAGCAGGACAACTTCATGGCAACATTTGATTTAAAGGATTTTTGCATCTAATGTAATGAAGTATCGTAATTTGTTTGGCATTTCATTTTGTCAATAAACAGATATTCCCATCGGTTCATCTATAAACACAGTAAAGTAAATCTATCACAATATACATCATTAAAACAACACAGAATTATATGTACTATAATATACTATTGCCTACCCCTAAGTCATGATACAATCTTTAACAATAATCAGTGACTTCCTCCAAAGCGTGCCATCAGATGTTACTCTTCCACGAGGCCCGCATAACTACACATTATGAAGATCTAACACACACTCATATAAGACAACGAGTGGGGCGAGCAAACATTTAGGCGTTGCAACAAGAGAGAGGAGCACGAGAGCAGCTTTTGTTCAACAGCACATGAGGAGGATAAAGGCAAACAAGCAGAGCTCCCCTGTGAGCCGCAGGCACACGGTTTTATTTATGAATTTAATTTGTGTTTTTCTTTAAGAGGCACTTGGCGGCCTGCCTCGACACAGAGGGGAGTTAGGACCCAGAGGAGGACAGCCGGGGAGCACTTTAAATTAGAAGCAGACTTCTCTCTCTCTCTCTCTCTCTCTCTCTCTCTCTCTCTCTCTCTCTCTCTCTTTCTCTTTCTCTAAAGACAAAGAGACGAGGAGGAAGCGAAGGGAGAGGGAAGAAGAAGGAGAGAGACAGAGGAGTCTGGAACTGGTTTTGTAGCCACATCTTGTAGGAAATCCTGAACAGAGCATGTTAACGAGGGACACCGAAACCACGAGAGCAGAGGCTCCCCTCCCTGCACTTTGTGTGTGTGTGTCACAAAGTGCAATACACACTCTCAGACGTGCAATCTGAGCCACTACTGACGAAAAACACAGGCATACTGTACACGCACAATCACACTGACTGGAAACTACGCAATGCAGGTAAACACACTGGATTACATATTACACAAACAAACATACAGGACTGGCTTGTTTCACGTCACACACACACACACACACACACACACACACACACACACACACACACAGGAACACACGCAAGCCTCTCCGGGGACCAGACAGGGTTTCCCTCTCAGTCTGCACACTGTGTGTAGTTACCCAGGGTTGATTGCAAAGCTCCCACACACACACACACACACACACACACACAAACACATGCAACAGAGCAGTGAGACCTCCCCATGTGCTTGTAGGCCCAGCTATGCTGAGTTAGCCTATAGTAATATGAAGACTAATAAAGACCAGATCTTACAGAATGGTATGCAACAGTATGCACACTTGTTATAAACACACACACACACAGGGAGAAGAGTGGAAATGAGAGAACAGGGAGGATGATATGACTAAGAGAAAATATTAATCAAGACAAAAAGCAGATCTTTCTCATCCCGCATGTGGGATGGCCTGCACCCTCGGGTGGAGCAAATGCATTTCTCCCAGAAATGATATTGTCACATTTATGAATGTGTGGGAGCGTCTGAATGCAATATGTGTGATGGAGGAGCTGTTTGCATTTAGGTATCATTTGTATCTGTGTGGGATGCAGCAGGTGTTGTAGAGTTCTGGCATATTCTATTGAGCTGTTGTTGCTGGGGTAGCTGGTGGGCTTTCCAGATATACAGTATGGATATTCTTTTATTACTTTATCCAACTTTTTTCATTACTTCTCGCTTCACAATTCAGTTGCTAATCTGGTGCGACTTCGTCTGAAGCAATAATGCTAAGCACTAGTCACATAGGGCAGTGTATGAAATGTAATTGTCAATTGTATCTTTACAACACACTTATATAATATACTTTAAAGAGGACCTATTATGCTTATTTTCTGGTTCATACTTGTATGAACTACTTCATACTTCTTGTTTCTACTGTTTACATGCTTTAATGTTAAAAAAAAAAGCTTTACTTTTCTAATGCCAGCTGTGCTGCAGCCTCTGTCTGAAACTCCCACCATAGGGAAAGCTCACTATACTCTGATTGGTCGGCTGGCCCACTCTGTTGTGATTGGTCAACCAACCCAAACTCTTCGGACTCCGCTCCAGCTCTGCTCTAACTAGCTTTGTTTGGGGATGTGCCAAAATAGCCACTAGGCAGGTATTATGTAAATGTGTTACTTGGTGACATCACCACGTTACGGAAGAAAAGGCGAGACTTCAAGCAAGGCGTTTCAGGCAGTTCAGGAGCAGTGTTTCTGTGTGGGGAGGAACTCCCTTTGGTGTGGACTTTGGGCTTTGTAACTTTGCAGACCTTTTACATGCACAAAAAACTACTGTATATGACACACTAAAGGAAAGGGAAAAAGCACAAAAGCATAATAGATCCTCTTTAACATGAGCTAAGATGATTATTTGGTTAAAACCGCTTCAAGTGTTTCTCGGATAAACCTATATGAAGTACGCCTCTTTCATAGCAGACATTTTGACTTGCGGGAAAAAGCACAGGTGTTACAAATAGGTTGAATTACTATGCTTCATGTGAAAGAGGTCGCTGGTGGTAATATTAGCATCTTTCTGCTAAAGTTTTGGTTTTACTGCCCACAAATGTACAGTTGGTTCAGTTTCACAGAACTCATCAACCACATCCAGCCACTGCGGACAAATGTTTACAGCAAAAAAGCTCTGATAAACCAACTGCACACTACCTGGCCGGGATCAAACGGCAGACAGACAAAGTTAGCAACTCTAGTGAACGTAGCAGAGCATCTAGCAGCTAAAGAGAGAGATATTCAAATCGTTATTATATATTAAAGAGATAAAAAAAAGAAATGAGGATGAATATTGGACTTATATTCATTAAGTGGCCAGAAACATGATTCCAAATGAATGTTAATGTTGCTCCGTGTCTGCTGGATGTGAAAATAGCTGACTCTGCTAACACGCTTTGCCATAAGAACGTTACAAGGTGATGAGATGTGTGAGAATGTGTCTTTGGCTTGTTTTTCTACTCCAAAATAGCCAAAAATAATAATAATGCAACTTTAAGTATGTTATAGGAAATCACTAAATGCCCCTACACAGCCACATATGAGATTGGGAGCATTCCTAATGCCTCCGCTCGGCTCTCAACATGGTGACGGCTGAGTCGGCGGCTCGCAGCTAACAGTGCTAATGAAAATGAAAACATGGCAACAGTGTTTACCTGAGGGGGAACCGGAGGGTGGGTGCTACGCTTCCACAAGCGTGAGCTAGCCAGTGGGGCATGCTCACATGCACTAACATGCACTAAAAGGCAAGCACAGCCGGCCCAGCTATAAACAAAGCACAGAGAAGCTCATATTACAACACACACAGAGGGAGAGAGACTTCATTCTCTGCTTAGGTAGACATTACTCCTCTAAATCTTTACATAGCTAATAGTTGTTTGCTGCTATATTAATGCTCTGAATATTGTGTAGAGCACCTTTAATCTACACAGGTGCATATTTACTTTCTTGAGTTAGATGAGATGATTGATGTCATGTCTGTATGGTAAATATGAAGCTAACGTTACATCTAGGAGAGGCAAAGCATGGGTGTAACTAATAACATAACGTTGGCTCTGTTCCTCTTAAGTGTCCCAGTAAACCATGAACCAGCATGCTCAACCAGCTCCCTGAAACTGGAACCTAAATGAAGGCAGCCACTATTAGTGTCATTAATTACATCTGTGCTTTTCCCGCGCTGTCATCAACCTGCCTCAATACTTGTAACGTGTACATCTACCTCACAGAAAATCTTTCAATATTTTCAGATGACGCAAAATAACAAAACTACGAATAAGACGACAAATAACATTTTTTTTTTTACATTAAAAAATGCAGCTGACAGCAATGACAGCCACACACAAATCCATATCTTATTTTCTCCAATATTCACGTAAAATTCCCTTGACAATGGGATGAAACACAGCTGCTGTGGAGCCCCTTCACAAGGATGAGTCTATCATCAGGTGCTAATGCACTGAACTGTGACATCGGTCTATTTGTCAGTCTAACAGATTACACCTGTTCCACCTGACCTTGTAACCGCCTGTAAGTCTGGTAAGCCTCGGGCTCGTGGGACTTGATCCCGTTCCCTCCTCAACTGATCCCAGCGCAGGTGCGGCGGTTACACGGATGCTGAGGCTCGGCACTTTCGCAAAACGCTGTGATCTGATTCTGGAGCAGCCGCTATCACGCGGTCGCCCCCTGGGACATTAAGCTCTAATGGCTGCGAAACTGTAAATGTCACAGTGATTTGGGCCGAGCGCCGAGGGGAGAGAGCCCAATAGAGTGTGTGTGTGTGTGTGTGTGTGTGTCTATTGTCATGTCAGTGCCACTGCCTGAGCAAAACGGATCGCAGTGAAGTGAAGCAGAGTAATTACAGTATGACAAAAGTCGGTCCACACACGCACACACACGCACACGCACGCACGCACGCACGCACGCACGCACGCACGCACGCACGCACGCACGCACGCACGCACGCACGCACGCACGCACGCACGCACGCACGCACGCACACACACACACACACACACACACACACACACACACACACACACACACACACACACTTTCCCATACATTAGCTACACACAAGCCAACAGCACGTCCATATATGGCAAATATACTGTACATAACATTCACACACCCACATTTCTATGTCTAAAGCGTTGCATGCAAGGCCTGTGGGTCACCCTCATACATACAAGGATTATTGACGGCTCATTAAGCCCTCCCCCGATTACTTATTGTTGTTGTATAAGCTTTCACAGAACACATACAGTTTACAGTGATAATTCTCAGCAATGAAACAGTGGGTCCTTGATGTAGACAGAAGTGTTTCTAGCCGGTGACCATCAATTTTCCAGCTGAATTGATAGCTGTCTCTGGCAGATTTGTTGAAAACTCTGTCTCCGGCTGACTTTTTAATGTTTCCAGCTGACTCATCTTAACATCGGAATCTGATAAAAGGGTCTCAATTATGCACTCGATGGCTAAATACATTATATCATGCTGAAAGGCTGAGGCTAAAACTAAAACATTTTCATTTTCATAGGTTAGATTTATGCATTATTGCTCGTATTTTCAAATCATATGTTTCACTTTTAGCATTACAGGAGAAAACACTTTTCGGATGAGGACTAACTGGAACAAGCAACAAGTGTGAACTTCCCCAAACAACAGAGCTGCTACCGCTAAACTCTAGCAGGGTTTTCACCAAGAAGTTCCTGATAATTTCAGTCCCAGCCAGGACTACTTTTCAAGGAACCACAACGTTCCTTCAGCTTATTGTTGTCTGCGTTTCCATAGCGGTCTAAGGACCTGCGACAATTAGGCGAATTAGTCCGCTGACATATGAAAAAGCAAAATGACGTGGGACGATGAATGCTGGTGGTCGCAGCGGTGAACACACTCTGCAGCCTGCAGTTCAGTGTGTCCGCCTGTTTCATCTAAAAAACTTGCTGAAAAAGAAACCCTTAGTACTTTCGTGTTTATGTATGACGCGGTGCACGAGTTGAAGCTGTTGAAGCAGCGACGCTGTGTGTGCGTTTCATCAATCAGCGATGGTCAACCCTGATAACTCCACCCCAAAAGTCCCTGTACTTTCGGAAAGTACTACCCCCGACCAGGGCTTTTTGGGAGGTAAAAAGTCCCCAGAACTTAATTTAGACCCTGGTCCCTGTGGTCAAAACGCAATGAGTTCTTTAAAAGGTTCCTAGTTCTGGGGGAAAGTTCCTGCGGTCAAAAAGGGGCTTTTGACATAGTATCATCCAGTACCAGCTTCCTCACACAGTGGGGAAAAACTGTACAGTGGATGTGCCATCATGAAGGGTTTCTACTTTATCTTGTAATCCAACAAATATAGTATGAAATGCTCATTGGTCTCGGAAGTAACACTCGGTTAGGTTGCTACTGTCGGCATTAGCAGGACATGCTGATAAACACACTGTTTAACCCCTCATACAACATGTGGAGAAAGTAGGGCTGTCCCGAACACCATTTTTTGGGTATTCGAAGCTTCGCGGAGCAGCGCGGCAGGCTGACAAGTTCTTCTGTCTGTCTGTCTCCATCTTCCCTGTTTCAGTGCACGGGACAGCGCCGCTGCCGCACTACTGTACACACATGCACCCAACCTACACACAACAAACAGCGATATCCGTCTGAGAATAACTAATAATGATAATAACTAGAATGGCACTCGGAGAGCGCAGACCTACTCCGCCCCCCTCCTCGTTCAGCTTGAGCCATCATCCACGAAGGCGTGGTCATGCGTCATCAACGCGTCATCAGCTACACTGCGCATGTGTTTTACCCTGTGGTTTTAATGCTAAGGCTGATCGGAATTCTTCAAAATATTCCTGAATCCGGATCTTGATCCGGATCGCCACCAAAATCTAATGGATTGTTCATTGTACCAAACCCCACCCCTCCAAAAGATTTCATTCAAATCCATCGAGGACAACAAACCAACAAACCAACAAACCAACGCCGGTGAAAACATAACCTCCTTCCTAGGCCTTCGGCCTTGGCGGAGGTAATAATAATGTTGTGGTATTATTCCTTATTTCATGGGCCATTTTGGGATTTTTACACTATTATTACATACTTGAAAAACAAAGCATTCAAATAGTGATTTGGAGGTCGAATACTATGGCAACGGTCGAAGCTTCAAAGCATTCGGGTCAGCCCTAGGAGAAAACTTGCCAGACCCGTAGTGCCTACTCACAGTTGCTAAGCTCTGATTGGACAATCGCCGTTCAGGAGAGGGGTTTTAGCGAGCGGTCAACTGCAATGACCGAGTACTCACACACGTGCTCATCGATACGTGGCCATGCCTCCTTCCTTCTGTAGGCCGTTCCTTAATTACACACACCGCGGGGGGGATTAGACACAACAGACGTCCATAATGACTAAAAACACACACACATGTCCCCTCTGGTGGTCAACCCACTGTGCAGACATGGCTGGTAAAGTTCATTAGCTTTCACTCAGCCTCTACTGTATTAACTGGAACAAAGCAAGCTTACTGCACATGTGAGCTTCAGGCACACTGTGGAACCAGAGCGCTAATTGAGTGAATGACTATCACGCAATCTGCTGTTGCATGATTATGCCGTGTAATATATTGCATTTACATTAATGGGAGGGATTTATTAAAACTCTGGCTGTAGATGGAGGCGAGAAAAGGGCCTATGGGAGCAATAGCTGAACAAGGCTATGGACAGGCTACACGTGCACACAGATGTAGACACACACACACAGAGGATCTCGTGCACAGGCGGGCTGAAAGGCCAATGGACCTATCATGACTCTTATATAAGCTTCCCACCCCCAGAGGTATTTATATCCCTCGTTTGTTATCTATAATAAGACATCTCTCTTTTTTTTTTCTCTTCTCGCTCCTTCACTAGACTCCCCGGTCCTGCTGCGGGAAAATCCTGATTAGTGTCCTGATGACTTGACAGAGAGCGATCGAGATAGAGATACAGAGACAGAGAGGGAGGAAAAAAGTGCGGAAAGTGGCAAGAAAGATGTATTCCTGTAAGCGTCTGCATGTGCGTGAATTATTGACAATACTGGCAATTCCGCAGGGGGCTGATCTGCATACTTGCCAACCTTGAGACCTCAAAAATAGGAAGGATTTCTTGATTTCTTGAGTTTCAGAGACTTTGTAATAAAACACACTGCAACAGCAGTTTTATGTTTTTTTTTTACTTTTAATTCTCAGGAACGAATACAGAGTAATTGGCCCCTCTGGTGTGAACTTGTGTGAATCTCTGGCATCATCAGTTTTCATTCATTCACTCACTCAGTAATTTTCTGTCATTTCTTTCTCCTACTCTCCATTACTCTCTCCTTCTCTCACTCACTGAGGGCCCTTTCAGACACAATGCGACTACGGCACCACTGCGCTCTGGAACCCATTAATTTCAACGGCTTACGCCGCGCCACGACAGCTTTTTGCTGCATCGAGCAAAGCCCAACTTTGGGTGCAGCGCGCACTGATAATGTGCACTGAACCCAGCAGTGAGCGCAGCTCAAAACCCGAGCAGCTCTCTTCCCCCATGAAACAACATTAGGTGTAGCTATATTGTTGTCCGGGATGTAACAGTAGGGCTTTCACACGCTGTACAGAGACAGAAACATGTGGAGATAACGAAAAGTTAGCAAGTAAAAGGTTGGCAAGTATGCTGATTTGACAGTTGATTGGACGCTCTACATGTTTGTCTCGTGAGAAGTGTGTGTATGTGTGTTGGTACTGAGACAAGACCAGCGGTCAGATCTGGTGTGTGTCAACGCCACCTGAGTCCCTAGTTAGTAACAGGGGCTAAAAAGAGCACTTCTGTCAGACATGGCATCCCCTGCTGTGCTGCTCACCAACTTATCAACTTGTCTGAGGAAAAAAAAAAAAACAGCTGGAAAGGAGGAGATGTAGTTATCACAGGAAGTATGAGCAGAGGGTGGAGCAGGAATGTGAAACAAAACGAAAGACAAGATAGGAAAGATTCCCCTTGTTCTAGTCGCTTGTTGTGAAAAGGAGGAAGAGGAGCGGTGTTTGAGGAAGCCTAGGAGTGAATATGCCTGGAAACACTGAGTGGAGAAGAAGGAGAAGTGAAGGAGTAAGCAGAGAGGTGAAGGAGAAAGGAGACAGACTGAGGTATTGGCTATGACGTGGGACAGATGCGGCCGCGGCGAGACAGTAAAAGATAACTCGATTCAGGTGCCCAATGAGATTTTGCTGTGTAAGAGTAAGTGTATAGCTTGCTCGCCCTTCCCCATCCTCCTCTTTCTATACCCCCACCCTCTTCTCTTGCCACTCTGTGCAGCCAAGCTCAAGTCTTCTACAATATACCCTAATGAGAAAAAGCTGGTAGGAAAATCCTGGACTGAGTCCTACATAAACTTACAGCCATCTCACGGAACAGCCCAAGAAGAGGGGGGGAGACATTCTGTTGTTACCAGAACTAAACTTGAGATCTGGGTACTATTTTTTAATGTGTAAGCATAGAGTGAAAGCAGGCAATTGGCTTTATCAAAAGCTGCAGGATTGATCTTTTAGAAATTAAAATATCTTCAAATGTTTTATTTTAGGTTCTGTATTTTTATTAATAGTATTATTTCAACAATTTAGCTGTAAGATGTAGCCTACCAACTTTGCTTCATATGGAAAAGTAATTGAAATAAGTTGAGACCCTCTTGTTCTAAAGCAGGCTGTTCTCATACACCGTTCGTAGGTATACCTACAAAAAGTAACGCACTGTAAATCGTATATATCCCACAAAATCAATTTGTATGTATCCACGTAATCGTGAACCAGGCAGAATAAAGGAGATCGGGGTGGATGGATGGGTACAAATACAACGGACTTTCGACCAGGAGACCAGTGTCCGTAACTTGTGTGAAACCAGAAGTCAACATTTGTCACGTAACTTCCATACTTAAGCTACACCACTTCCGGAGTTATTTTAACCCAAACCACTATCCTTTCCTAAACCTAACCAAGTCGATCTTTTCCTACAAAACCTAACAAAGTTGTTTCCTGTGAAGACTGAAGTTAATTTTGAAAAGACTGTATGCATGTAAAATTCGGAAATTGACACGTGTTGCTGGACATTCGCAGGAAAATGCACAAAAAACTAGGAATAACTTTTCGTAAGATGTCATACAAACTGTTGTATGAGGATACGTTGTCTAAAGCCAACCAACCAACTAGTAACCATCCAACCAGTCAAGAGCCAATTATCCAACAAGTCAACCACCCGGCAAACCAGTTGGACAATCAGCCAATCAAATACCCAACCAATCAAAACGCCAATTTACCATCCAATCAGCCATCCATGCCACCAACTAATCAAACAATCAATTACCCAACCCGTCAACTGGCCAATTAATGACCCAACCAGTAAAACACCTGACATTCCAATCAAACAACTAAATAAATCAGCAAACAATCCTACCAACCAATCAAATACTCAACCAGTCAACCTACCAATCCTTCAAGAAACCACCCAATTAACGACCCAACCAGTAAAACACCTAACCATCCAATTAGTCAAACAAATAAATAAACCAGTCAACAACCCGACCACCCAATCAAATACCCAACCTGTCAACACACAAATCTACAAATTAATCAGTAAACCACCCAATTAACTTCCCAACCAGTAAAAGACCTAACCATCCAATTCAACAACTAAATAAACCAGCCAACAACCCTTCCAACCAATCAAATACTCAACCAGTCAACCTACCAATCTATCAATCTATCAACCAGTCAAACACCCAACCATTCAAACAGTCAACAGTCCCCTACCAGTCAACCAACCATCCTGCCAACCAGTGGAATAATCACCCAGTCACCTACTCACCCAGTCATCCCACCAATCTACTAACCAGTCAACCAAGCATCGAAACATCCAACCTGTCCACCATCTAACTAGTCAACTAACCACCTAACCAAACAGCCATCCATGAAAGCGTCCAACCAGTCAACCGAACCAATCATCTAACCAGACCGCCATTCCGGATAATTAACTGCAGATGACGGTGACAGAATTGTTTTTTGTTTTTTTCAGACATCTTAATCATGGCAAGCCGTTTTCTGAAGTAACGGTAATTAACTGCTGGGTTTTATGTGCACTAATTGTTCTCCCTGTACAAATAATTGATTGAAAATCAGTGGCAAATTTGCTGTTTGGAGACAGACAACACACGTGACTGTGCATCTCAAACCACAGACAATATGGGAGGGGAGATAGTGTAGCTGAGGGTGAAAACAAAGAATATGAGCGGGTTGAGACGCACACTGTGAAGTGATTTTTACAGGGCCGCAGATGACTTCTTGAAGACATCACATCTGCAAAAGTCTACTCGTCATCCCTCTCGGTTTCACCACCTACTGTTATCAGATCCCTCTGCTGCTCCTCTTTTCCTCTCGCTCTCCTTCTTTTTACTCTGTTGGGGAGCAAGCCTGTGGTTTTTACAGGATTCACATTAATTTGTTAACTAGGCCACCGGAGTCACGGGGGTGGAAGAGCACAACGCAAGTCTGACAAGAGAAATGAAGCAACAACACAGAATACAAGTGCGTAAAAGTTGGCTGCTGCTGCTGCCTCACCACCGATCAGAGTACAAAAACACAGGAAAAAAACTCACTTCTACTCAGTCGTCGCATACTTGGAAACAGGCACATACAAACTTGTCAATGTTCATATGTAAATCAATCAAAATTTGAGCGCAAAACAGATTTAGAAACACCAAAAACACATTCATGCACATATATACTGTATGCTGACACATGGACACATCCAAACACACACACACACATACAAAGAGACAGTGAGAGTGCTTCCTGCTGCCGTCTGGCAGTCTACAGTGGAGTTTGCGGTTTGCCCCTGAATCACTGTGGTCAGAGTCTCACCGGGTGTGTATCAGGTTAGCCAGTTCTCCCCTGCCAACACACACACACACACACACACACACACACACACACACACACACACACACACACACACACACACACATACACATACACATACACAGACAGCTGCCAGGACCAGCCCACAAACTCAGTCAGTGCATTTTACATGCACTTAAGTAACCGGGTTACACTGAGAAACCAGGTTATGCAGGTAATCAGAGAACGCGTGATGGCTTTACCAGAGAACAGCCATAAACCACAGCTTCAGTGTGCATCATGAATAAAAACAAGCAGAAATCTATTCTCAGTGTTTAGATTAGGCTGCTAAGGCTTTCCACTGAATGTAGAAGTCAGACACCTCAGAGACACACTTGAGTACTTACAATGGATTATATGATTTTTTTAGTCACTTGTGTCTGGAGCACTATGATGGGTTTTCCTTGGGTTTTCTGCCTGCGGTGCTCAATTGTTCATCTGTCTTTCCATGATCTCCTACAGTAAATACTCATATATATATAAGCCAAAATATGGCCAAGTCTCAAATGATAGCCAACAAGAATAAATATGGGACGGGTGGAATTACCTGTAGCCTCCTACAATGTCTCAAATGGTATTATAATGGTCTTTCCCTGCAGCTCTAATTCCATCAGCAGAGTCACGTCATACTCACTCGCTGCTCCCAGTTTCCCTTTTTAACACAAATACCAGTTTTATTCACTAATTAATTCCAGTCCTTCCACTTCACCGTTTTTTCCCGAGCAATATTAAGCTATGAAGTGTCAATGAAACTCAACACTTCCTGTAGGATTTTTCACATTATAAAATCTACCAATAAAGGGAAGATTGATGTGAAAATTCTGCATGAAGTGTCGAGTTTCATTCACTGAACAGAACAAAACAGATAAATTTGCATTTGCATGCAATTGGGGAACAGTAGCAATTAGAAAATAATGGCCTGCCTCTAATATTAGACCTGATTCTTCAATGAGTTCGCCAAAGATAAAAAAAAAATAAAGACCACAGTCCCTTTTCCAGTACTTATTTCAAACTTAGTGGGCTTGGTTAGGTATGAAACAACCATTAAAGCGCCATTTTGCACCATTTTCCTGGCAGAAACGATACATTTTCTAACAAGGTTGCGCAAAACTTTGAAACAGACCTTCAGTTCTAATCATAGACTGTATATAAGAAGTGGCTGGAGTCACCGTGACGTCACCCATTGGTTTGTTGACTACGGTTTTGAAGCATCAAGTTTGGCATTTTGGCTGTTGCCATCTTGTTTTTTTGCAACCAGAAGTGACACGAGAGGGTGGAACTAAGTACAACTGAACGCTGTATAAGACATATTCAGGTGACCAAACTGTTACAATTAACTCTCATGAACTGAAAACACACTCTGAAAGGGTTAAAGTTCTAAGACGAAAACACGGACAACTCCCAGACCGCACAACGCCGTGGTAGCGACCTGTCAATCACAAGGTAGCCACGCCCTAAAGCATACCCTGCTTTATGGTCTATTTGACTCTAAACGGGACCATAATTTACTAAATGAACATCATGCTGTATTGAAGAAGACTTGAAACTAGCGATTGAGACCATAAACTCATGTTTACAATGTTTACTGAGGTAATAAATCAAGTGAAAGTTAGGGTCATTTTCTCATAGACTACTAGACAATCAGACTTCTTTTTGCAATCAGAGGAAGCAGAGTGGCATGATTTTCTTTTTTCCATCCCCTCTCTTGTGGACACTAAACTTTCAGTTCTGTTTTCGTCAGTGTTGAGTGTTGAGGCTAAAAATCAATACATCCACAATGAAAACTGAATGGAGCTGTGACATATAGAAACACTACAGTGTTCCCAACAGACATCGATGCACCACGGGGTGAATTTTGCGCAACTAAACCTATATTTAAACCTTTGATTGATTTCTATTATGTGTGAGATTTCCATGAGGAGGATTTCATTCGTAACAACCACAGCAGTAGCAGCAATTTGCAACGAGATTCACTCGTGTGTTTTGTTCAAAATAGGGCTGAATGATACCCTGCTGTTGCTTTGGTAAAATTTAATAATGCGTCACTTTGTGTGTGCACCAAAGGCAGGGGCTTTCCCTGGAAAAACCGACCGAACACCAGGTGTGTAGAGCAGCTTTAATGAGCTGACTATAGGTTGGAACTATAGTGTAGCAACCAGCGATAGAAAGTAGAAAAATAAGTAGCAGGCTGAGCACAAAGAAGGGTTTTCTTTGTGCTCAGTCTGTTTGCAGTTTAACAGCTTAAACAAAGCTCCTCATTAAGAACAGACCTCATACTGAGTCGTCTACTCACACCTTACTGCAGTCTGAGCTCGGCCTCGCTCTCTCTCTCTCTCTCTCTCCTGCCATCTCTTTATGATTGTCACTCCTGTTATTCATCAATAATTGGCACTTTCAACGTAGCGGCGACTGAATCACTGAATTTCACGCACATACTGTATAGTGTGTCGGGAGCGTTTCATTGCCAGTAAACTCATCCATCAGTCAGTGAATCAGTGTTTGGATTGGATTCAACACATTATGCTGAAAGAACCTTCACTTTCTTCAAACAACCGCGGTGCCCGTGAGCGTGTGTCGAGTGTGTACACAACAGATGTTAGTTGGATTTTAGCACACACAGTAGGGCTGCACGATATGGACAAAGAAAACATCGCTGCAATTACTGTACGCTGGTAAATACTGCAACTGCTATTTGGATCGGGATATGATGAACACTCACTCGTTTCCTTCTGCCGGAGCCAAGAGCAAAGGCTCAGCGATAAATCTCCACTAACTAGCATTAAATTCTGAATGCAACAAAGGCTTTCTAGCACAATAACAAAGCCCTACGCCCACACACACACGCCTACATGGGTGCCAGCTACAGGCAGCGCTCAGTGTTTTTGACCGTAGCTGTGTTTTCATTAGCATTCTTTGGCAGTTATGTAAGTTTTTTATTCTACCACTTAGTTTCCATCTTAAAAGGGAACATGAAAAATGAGAGCAAAGTGAGACACAAGTGTGTCTCTGGCTGTCCACAAGTTCAGCTAATTCAACAGTGAGCTCACAGAAAGGTGACGTTGGATACATATTTGTTGCCCCATTTCCGCTCTTTACTTGTCAACTTCTAAATGACTTCCTACATTTCCCAGAATGCCTTTTGGCCATCCTTAAAGAATGCACATGAGCATGACTTCACCACACCACAGACTGTAAGGATTGTAGCTGCTGCGGTAGTGGGCCAATCACACGTTGCATTACATCGAAGAACGCTTGATTGGCTGCGAGCAAAACCATACAAATAGTAATTTTTTTCTAGATCTGGGCACAAAAAGAATCAATTGCAGGTATTGTTTGACTGGAGAAGTGTTGACGGTACTTGGTACTGTGTTATTTCCAGCCCAAGTCAGTAGTAAAATAGGAGGTCTTCCAGTTAAAGGTGCAGTGTGTAGGATTTGGCGGCATCTAGCGGTGAGGTTGCAGATTGCAACCAACTGAAGCTTCTCCCGTGTGCCAAGCGTGTAGGAGAACTACGGTGACCGACGCGAAAACATGGCTCCGTGAAGAGGACCCGCTTCTTATGTAGAATAGAAACGGCTCATTCTAAGGTAATTAAAACAATTAATAATTATTAATAATTATAATTAATAATAATTATTTTCAGGTGATTATACACTAAAGAAAACAATTATTAATATTATATTCCATTTCTGCCAATAGATCCCCCTAAATACTACACACAGTTCCTTTACGAAAAGAAAATCACAACATGAATGCATTGCATTCTGGTCTATTGAGGCTACCGAAAGAGGTACCTCTGTATCTGTTCTTCTGAGATGAATTTCTACCTACATGTTGCATGATTGGTGCAAAAAGTCAGTTCTAAGTAATGGCCTCATTATTTGACTCTACTGACAGGATACTGATGATGACCATTATTGTTTTAGATATCTGCACCACTCAATATTAACAACTGATCAAATGACGATGGTCAAGGGAAATGGAGCTCGGGAGCACAGCTGAGTAAAACCATCAGTGTTGATTCATACAAAACATCAAATGTCAGATTTACAAGAACTGAAACTTTAATAGATTTTATGCCAGTCCCTTCGGCAAACTTTCAGCTGTAACATTTTCCAGCTGACTTGCTTTTGGCCTGCAAACTCAGCTAGTACACGAGGCTTCTGAATGGGCTACAAGAAGTCAGTCAGGGAGACGTCTGATTGGTCAACAATTAGCCAAAAATATTTTCTGATTGATCAACAACTCATCAACCCTGGCAATGATTGGGCAACAACTGCTCATTGGTGGGATTACGCGAATGGTCAACAACTAGTCAGGGAGGCTTCTGATTGGACAACAATCCCATGCAACACTGCCTGCTGACCCATCCATTTGACCTGTTGCAGTTTACATTAAAACTTGCTTTGAAATATCCCAGCTATAATGCCATAATGTTAAATGATGGTGTGCAGCTCTGGATATACACACACACACACACACACACATACAGATACACATCCCCTGCAGCAAGCACTTTACATGCAAAATACATGCAAGTCACATCACATGCTCAGCGGGACACATGAATCGCAGGAAAAAAAATTACGCCCACCCTCCGACACACACACACACACACGCACACATTAAAAAGGCCTTGCATGGGGAAGTAAATGAATACTTCATCAAACACAATCTTTCAGTGCATACGCAGAGTTCATGTCAGCCTCCCAGTTATATAGATTCAGTTCATGTAGAGAATATGAAAACTGCACACACACATACAGCATGCATCCCCTAAAATGTAGACACACAGCTATGATAGAAGTTCAGATAGGATTCGCGATGAAGATCAAACTCTCAAACTGCAAAAAATTGTCTGAAATTCTCTGAGGAAGCTGGAGAGGGGCGGAGGGGATGGGGGGGAGCAGAGGGAGAAAATATGAAAGTAAAGTTGATGGCGGGTACAGGCCTACTTTTTCACCTCTTAAAAAAATGCTCTCTGAAATCCCACTCGCCTCTCCAACTGAGCCTCAGTTTTTATGTTATTTTCTCCTTTTTTTCCCCCCCTTTCTTTTTTTCCCTTCTTCTTCTACTGGTTTTTGGAGGCCGTCAGAGATGGCACACACCCCTCCTCACTCTCCAGCCAACGTGAGGCTTTTAACTCCAGAGGAGGAAAAAATGCGAGGGGTCCGGGAGAAAAAAGAAGCAGGAGGAGGAAAAGGGGGGAGTGAAGGGAGAATAGGCGGGCGGGGAGGGCAGGAGACATTTTCTGCTGATTAAGTAAGTGTTTGCTTCGACTTCCATTATTTGACAGACACATCAGAGCAACGAGCAACAAATGTGAAAAGCCTGCTTCGCTGAAATAAGGAGCAAGAGGGAGCGAAACAGAAGGGGAAAAACAAAATCAGCAGCATGTTTCGCCAAAATCAGCCTCCGCCCCCTTGAGCGCGAGCGGTTGTCGGCCTTCCAACGACGACTATTTCAACGCGGTGACAAACACCTAGCATGGCCAGGTGTCCTCCCTCACTGTTCTGGGCCGTGTAATCCTCGGCTTAAAAATCAGCGTGAGCAAAAGGATAGAGAGCGCTGGACGCGGTCCCAAAACTCCCCTCCTCCTCCTCCTCCTCCGTCTTGGCACAACACCCAGCTCCCCGCCAGAGAGGAGACACCTACGGGAGTCCTGTGGAAGTGTGTGTGTGTGCTGCTTACACAACCTCACTCACTCACACAGACAAAAGCTCTCACTCTCTATCATACACAGATTCTGCAGGAATCATTAGCAAAACCAGCAGAGGGAATTTCACACAGGCAATGTGCTGGGCAAAACATCACTCAGAGCGAACGCCCCAGGGGTCTTCAATTAAACCCTAAATACCTCAGCGAGTATCCAGGGGTCCTAATTACTTCAGACTGCTGAAAATGGCCACGGGCCGCCCGAGGCCGAGGGCTTACCGAGGATATGCCTGTTTAGAAAAGACTCTGGCCCCGAGATCAGTCGGGTTCTCCTGTGTTGTTGGTCTACAGCATCAGACAGAGGAAGAAGCCTCTGCGCATCGGAGCCGAGGCAGAGCTGGCTGCTGCTGCTGTGGATGTATTTATAGTAGAAGGAGAGACTACTGCAGGATTAATTCTCCAACCAGAGAGCCGAGACAGAGAGATCAAGAGAAAGAGTTAAAAATATAGCATCTGCTCCCTTGATACAAAGCATCAGTGTACGCTAATTCAAACACCGGAGCGCACACACACGCAGGAGGCCGCAGAGACGGATCGATCTCAGTAACGTTAATGCATTACAGAAGCGCTGACCTTTTCCTAAATCAGTACAGATAGACACTAAAGGGCAAACGAGAACACGTCTAACTACGATCCTTACAGCACCGGGGACACATACTGTACGTACAGAGGTCACAAACTACCCAGCAGTCACTTCAATACCTGCGAATCATCATTAGAGCTCCAGTAGGCAGAATATTTTTGGCATCGTTGGGCAAAAATTCCATTATAACCTTTCAGCATATTGTAATTTGAGTGCTCTAGGAGAAAACTAGACTTCTGAACCTCCTCATGGCTCTGTTTTCAGGCTTTAAAAAATCTAGCCCGCGACGGGAGACTTTGGCCAATCACAGGTCATTTCAGAGAGAGCGTTCCTATTGGTTGTGCTCCGGCTGGTGGGCGGTGCTATGTATTTCCTCAACATAGCTGCCGGGTCACAAACATTCTCATTTTACAACTAAACGGTACACTACAAGATGATTCTGAAAACATTTGAGGCGAGAAATAGGCATTACAGTAACAGAATATTAATTCGTATTTGATCAGCGCTGCCTAGTTTGACCGTTTGATCGGACTTCACGAGTGATTGACAACTGCTCAGAGACGGCAAGGCTCCAGCTCGGCTCTGATTGGTCGTTTTCCTCTGGTCTGTGAAATCTTGCAGATGCCATTAGGAGCACCATAGGACACCGGTTAGTTACTGGTGAACGATTTAATATTTTAATAATAAAAAACAATTCAGTTAATTTATATCTATGTATCTTTTTTGATACATTTAGTTTTACAAAGTTAGAAAAGCGATGTTTAAGTCAAGTCTGATGTTGCCTTACACATAAAAGAATGATCCCAGTTACTAACACACAGTGAGGCATACAGCTTATTAATTAAACGCTGGTATCGGATCGGTACTCGGTATCGGACGATACCCAAAGCCCAGGTATCGCTATCGGTATCGGGAGTGAAAAAGTCAGATCGGTGCATCCCTAATTCTTACTACAGCTGAAACAATTAATGGATGGACAGAAAGACAGTCAGTTACTTTGCTCAGTTGTGATCATTTTCTGCTTTTCATTTTCTTCTGTGATGGTAAATTCAATCTCTTTGGGCTTTGGACTATTCTCTGCTATTTTAAAGACAATTCATCGAGAAAATAAGTTGTTTTTAGAACTGTTGATCGGCCATCTCACAAAGGGCAAAATTACTGTATAATTGCGATAATTATTGTACACCTAGCAACACTGTACATAACTGAATAAGCGTAATATCAGTTCAGGTAGCTAAATATCTCAGATATCTCTGATTGGTTTATCACTCAACTTCACCAGCTTCTGATAATTGTTAATGAAGGTGAACACCTGGGGTGCGACGTCATCCTGTGTTGGTGGCAATACGGCCAGTCAAAGTACAGGATAACAATCACTTTGTGACACCCAGTTCCAAACCAATCCCAACTGAAACCCGTTACATACTGTAACTCGGAGAAGCGACAGGAAGTTGAGCGGTATAAAGGAAGGAAAGGAGAAATGATACCAATTAAAAAAATCCTCCCAACTAACTCATTTCACTCACAGAAACTCTTATCAAATAGGAATGTGGGGGTCTCGGTGTGTGTGGGGGGGGGTGGTCAATGAAAATGAAAATGTTTGAGAACCCCTGACTTGGATAATAGCATCAAGGATCGCCTTTGCTCCCTGAGGAGCCACAGGGGACTCATGTGCCCCCGCTGCTAAAAAAGTCTATTTGTAAGACCTTTAAAGATTTGACATTTACAGACATGGAAATCAGCTGTGATCGTTGGGAGACCGAGGAGGGGAAGAAAGATGAAAGGAGGACGACAGAGGAAAACGAAGCAGGGGAGTGGTGGTGGTGGGGGGGGGGGGTGGGGGGGGGGGGGTAAAAGACGCAGCATCACGGACAACGTTCCTCGGGGAATAAGGAGGACAGGTTTAATTTAGCATCTCCATCAAAACAGTGACAAATGAGGAGAGAGGAGGGGGGTGATGATGTGAGGGGATGGATGGATGGATGGAAGGAGCAGAGGTAATCCGAATGACGTTAACACACACAGCACCTACGAGAAGAAACAAAGGCTGGAGCCACCAGAGCAGAGCGGTATCTATCGGCCAAGGAAACGTTCCTCCTCGTAGCTCTCTCACATCCAGCTACCAACACACCAAGACACTGAGAGACACAAAATCACCTCCTTTCTCTCCCCCTCCTGATCCCCTCCTCTCCAGAGACCTGAATGCTCTGTACACTTATGAATCAATAACACACTTCAGAGGCAGGAACGATTCAACAAGGCTGTGAGACTTGAAAAGACTCCACCCTTCCGCTGCTATTCAACGCAAACCGCTCAATAAACCGACGCTCCAGGTGTGCATCAATAAACTCATTATAAATAACACTCACTGTAGGCCCAGTCATCTGAGGTCAATAACTTGTCATCACTCCTTATGAATAATCGATCGGGGTGGGTCAGAGGAATCAGAGCGTGAGGTGGGAAGCTGGAGACACACACGTGTCCAATACACACATCTGAGTCACACAAACACACCTCAGATCAGGTCACTGGATACACACAATAGATCAATACACACACTGCCAACATCTGGCAACTCTATGATCCCAAGTCATGTGATCATTAAATAAGCCTTGAGGTCAACTGGAGAAAGCTGCACAGCCCAGCAGGCGTTACTTACCTGCCACAGGTGGCACATGTGCGCATGAGCAGACTCCTATCATAAAAAAAGTTAGAAAAGGATATGGGTTGCAGACCATCTTGAGAGCCCAGCTCCTTGGCCGGGTGCTTTGTTTCAGGTAGAAGAAGACCACGGGGGCCATGGCGGGGTAGGGCAGGTCCTCGTCGCCGCTCGCCGACGCGTCATCCCCGGTCGTAGAGATCCCGTCGGGCGCCGGGGACGCCGGCTCCACCACCGCCGTCGCCGCTTCGCCGCGCTCCCCGCCTCCCGTCCCGACCCCGGACAGGTCGTTGAGCCGGATGAAAGTCCTCGGCAGAGAGGAGCGGCCCTCCGAGCCCCTGGCGTCGGGGATCCCGGAGAGATTTCCCCCATCCTCGGCCATCATTCACCTCCTGCAAGCAATAGGCGATCACATTAGATATATAGCTGACAACCAGGGAAATGCGCATTATTAATGTTCCAAGAAATCTGCACATTTAAATCTGCTGATTTTTATTTTTGAAACCAACTTTGCATATAATGAAAAATACATTTCTGCACATATAGTCACAATTAAGTCTAATAGGAACAGGCAACAGTGGTGGTGGTGGTGGTGGGAACATTTGGGAAAATATGCGCACACTTCATCGAAAAATGATCGCATAAAATTGTTTTGAAAAGAATGAATATGATACAAAACTGATTTTTTAATGGATACAGATCGACAAAGTATATATATGCTGTCATAAGCTGGTAAATAGAATGGAGCTCCTAACGAGCCTCCAAAAATCCAAGAGGGGCTCGCATTCCTTTTCATCAAAAAACACCCAAATCTCTCTCATCAGCAACAACAGCCTGCGACTGTTCCAATCGAAACTTCAGCTTCATCAATAACACATCAGCAATACATTCATTATGAAGTGATTTTCAGCAGTTATTTTTCTAAAAAAATGAGCGCATGAGCATCTTTCCGTTCGATTTGATTACCTGTATTGGACTCGGTAGATGTGCCCAAAGCGCGCTCAGTCATCGCATGATCAGTTTTTTGTCGTGGCTATTAAGTCCACACCAGACTGAAGAAAGACAAAAAGCCGGTTGGTAGGAAGGAGAGATGAAGAAGAAGAGAGGAGCAGAGGGGGAGAGGAGAGGGTCTTGTGGGTTTGGTGCGTCTGGCTGGAGGACCCGTATAGTTTCCAGGTGGTGCGCTGCAGCTGCGGGTCCGTCTCTAAGACGCGGTGCGCCCAGGCCCCGGTCTCCGGTGTCCAAAAAGCCTCTCCGGGGGCCTCACCAACACCAACACCAGCACATCATAACCAGCCCCCCTGTTAGAAATAAAAAAGGAACCGCGGGATGTGGGTCTACTTTTGCAGCCTCAGGTTAAATATAACGCCGCGCACAAACTTCTCTATGATTCCCTCCTCTTCCACAGAGCTGGTGGACAAACCCCCCAAAAAAGGAGAAATAAGGAAAATTAGTAATCTATTCGTTTCTGCGCGTTTTCCTCCGCTCCAAATTGAACAATCCAGTACTTTTCGTTGCATCCACAGGCGGTTTCTCAGCTTTTAAAGATCCGTGGAGATGCTGCTGCACATCCTGCACACAAACATGCGTCAAAGAAACAACCTTCTGATATCTTCTGAATATCTCAAACACCGCCCCTCTCTGTTATTGCGCACCGGGCTGCTCCTGCTCGCACTCTTGTCTCCTCCAGACTGTGTTCGGTCGGTTCCGTCCATCAAGCGGAGCTTCACACAGCTGGATGTGGGGGATCCGAACTTCTCGCCGCCCCGCCCAGCGGAGCGCCGGCTCTGCGCCAATCAGAGCGCGGCCTGACTCGGAGCTGCCTCCCGATTGGCTGAGCTGGGTGTCAGTCTGACTTGCGCGGCAGGGAGGAGGGGGTGAAACAGCTGGAATCGTATTGTCAACTGTGAGCCAATGGGAAGCGAGGGAGCGGTGGCATCCAGCAGCGTCGCCGTGTGATTGGTGCAGAGCTGGATTGTGGGGAATATTTGAGGGTGAGAAGAAGTTGCCACATGGTGCAATGTGACTCCAACTGACTTGGAATATATAGGGATGTATATAATAGAGCAATAGATCCCAGTTAAACCTACAGACACCAAACATGATTTTGTTACAAAAAAAACTTTTTTTTCTCTCTTCCTTCTTTTTTCCCCCCTCACATGAAAATTACTGCTTTTTTATTTACATATGATGCTTATGTTATGGCATGTTCTTTGTCTTATTCATTTATATTGTATGATGAGTATCTTGGAGAACAAAGTAAATGTATGAATTAAAGGGGACCTATTATGCTTTTGTGCTTTTTCTCTTTCCTTTAGTGTGTTATATCGTTTTTTGTGCATGTAAAAGATCTGCAAAGTTACAAAGCTCAAAGTCCGCGCCAAAGGGAGTTACTCTCCCCCACAGAAACACTGCTCCTGAACTGCTTGAAACGCCTTGCTTGAAGTCCCGATTCATTGCTCCATGAATCACACATATGTTTGTCAATTTAAAAGATAATTTTGCAAGTCAAGAAAGCCGCAGTTTGTTGTAAACTGTTGAAGTATAAGACTGTGAAAATACGTAATAAGGAAGACTACACACCCAAAAGTTGCATAAGTGACGTCTCTCTCTCTGAAGCTTCGATGCCTGTGTGTTTCCTACTGGGATGAACTCACACCAGCAACAGGTCTTACTCATTCTTTCGCTTCCCTGCTGATAAAAAGACCAGGAGTCGCTGGATAAAACACATCAGGTAAGATAACATTACATTTGTGCTTGGTCATAGCTAAGTTAGCTAGCTAGCTAGTGTTGGTGACGTTTATTGTGCGAGAAGAAAGATAGTTCACTGAGCGGTTTCACAAATGATACTACGACAAACCTACTGTACATCAAAGTGTGACTTTCTTGACTTGCAAAATTATGTTTTTAATTGACAAACATCATATGTGTGATTCATGGCGCATTTGAAACGCGATCAATAAAAATATTTGTACCATTCATATTTTTTCCGAAATAAGGTCCCACGTTGTCCGGAAGGGGCGTGACCTCGCCTCTCTATACCTGCCTAGCGGCTAGTTTGTCACGCCCTCAAACTAAGCTAGTTAGAGCAGAGTGCGAAGACTTTGGTTTGGTTGACCAATCACAACAGAGTGGGCCAGCTGACCAATCAGAGCAGACTGGGCTTTTCGGTCTCAAACAAAGCGTTTCAGACAGAGGGTGAAAAGAGGTGCTGCAGCACAGCCGGTATGGGGAAAAATAAAGCGTTTTTTTAACAATAAAGCATGTAAACATGTTCTAGTAGAAACCAAAAATAAGTATGTAAAAGTATGCACCTGAAAATAAACAAAAATAGGTCATCTTTAATTTAGTCAATTAATAAAAAGTTAAAAAAAACTTTTTAAAATAGATTTTTTGTTAAGTGTCAATGAGATAATACAGCAAAATATACATTTTTCAGTCATAAAAATGTCTTATCGTGCAAAATGTCTGGTAGGTACAATAATTATGTAATTAAACTATCCCACAGTGTGCAGAGGGGGCCCCCCAGACTCCCCTCAGAGACCCCAGGAGGGCCCTCAAGCCCCACCTGGGAGCACCTTTCCCAGACTATCCAATTAGCAGAGAATGAACAGTTAGTACTGGCTTTCAGTCATTTACAGATATTCAACCAAAAGTAACAGAAAAACAGAAACATGTCACTGTTATGTAATCAGAGAAAAATGAAATGCAAAGAGATATTTTTTTCATTTAGGTTGCCAGATTTGGGGACCCCGGGCCCTGGAGGAGTGCTCTGGCATGTATGCTGGTCTGGTGGCCACTAGGGGAAGACGTTTCCCCAGGCTTTTCTATCTCACACACACAGACACAGACACACAGACACGCACGCACGCGCACGCACACACACACACACACACACACACACACACACACACACACACACACACACACACACACACACACACACACACACACACACACACACACACACACACACACACACACACACACACACACACACACACACACACACACACACACACACACACACACACACACTTGCCGAGTACCTGCAGCTGGTTTTGGGAATACAGCCTTAGGCAGAGCAGATAGTTGTACTCTGTAGATTTAAGTGACATATAGTGTCTCTGAATTGCGACGCTGTCCCCTGTTGCACCTCTATCTTTTGTATTTTAGCTTGGCGCACATGCGCACATTACATACTGTAGTCTCAACACATTACTCATTACATAGCAGCGCCATGCTTTATTTTCATTACAGTGCATGACCATTGATCTGAGAGCAGGAGCAAATCAATGAGGAGACCAATTTCTTTTTCATAGCGTCTGTCGCGGCCGGAGCTTATGTGCAGTAGCGGATATTAATCACCTGTTTACACATAGCTCATTGTGAAAGACTGAGAATCGCACGTGCAAACATGACCTGAAAAAAAAAATGCATGTGCACACGGGAGGAGGAGGAGGAAAAGTGAGAGCTCGGCTCCTTCCAGCCTCTGTCAATACACCTTGTTTGGACTGATTTCTTAATTGTGTACTATCCTAACAGAGTACCAATGAAAACATATTGATCCAGCAGTGCTTGTACCTATTAGGCAGGAATGAGGCACTGTTCTGAATACATAAAGAGAAAAAGTAGAACACAATTAAGACCAGGTACCGGGTGAAGCCCACCTAAAAAGTACAAACATTCATTAATAATAAGCAATGCAATTATGCATCTATTATTCATAAAATGGAATAAAGCATTGGCGATTCACAACACTGAGTGCCCATGAACACTTCCCAAGACGAGCGCTTATGAGGGGGTTGATGAATGATGTTTGCCAGTGCTGGCCAGTTCGAGATAAGACCCCAATTTATCAGAGTGAGTGATATGAGCTCCCCGGGGGAAACTTTCTCTCGTGGCTACTCTGCAGGCCTCCTGACTAGACACACGTTACTGCTCACCTTCAGCCAACTGAGATGACAGACCTTAGTGACAGAGAAAGCCTCATACTGAGGAGGTTCAAAAAAAAAAAAACAGTGTCTTGAGTCAATCCATACCTACAGCATTATGAGGCTTTCTGATCCACAGAGAAATGTGAGTGCCTGAGGGAAGAATGGACACCAGACTGCCATAAAATGCGATCATTCACAGCTCCCTGAGGATGATCTCTAATGATTTTGACATTTTGTCTTCCCGCCAACAGGTCAAAATTTCTCCTTGGTCGATATTTTGGTCCCTGTAAAAGGTATCTTGACAGCTAATGGCAAGGCATCCCTGAAATGTCAAATGCTCATGGTCCCCACAGGATGCATTTTAATCTTTACGGTGAACCTCTGACCTTTCCTTTAGCACCGCCTTTCGCCAAAATGTTTACTTGTACGCAAGAAATAATAATAATATCATGCGGCAACCTCCAACTCTGAAAAGTGAAGCCGAAGCTGAAGTACCTTCAACCTGCGTTCTTTCTCATAGCCAGCAGGGGGCGACTCCTCTGGTTCCAAAAACAAGTCTGATTGTAAAGAAGTCTATGAGAAAATGACCCTACTTCTCACTTCACCTCAGTAAACATTGTAAACATGATTCTATGGTCTCAATCGCTAGTTTCAAGTCTTCTTCAAAACAGCATAATGTTCATTTAGTAAATTATTGTCATGTTTACAATGTTTACTGAGGTAATAAATCAAGTAAGAAGTAGGGTAATTTTCTCATAGACTTCTACACAATCAGACTTTGTTTTGCAACCAGAGGAGTCGCCCCCTGCTGGCTATTAGAAAGAATGCACGTTTAAGGCACTTCTGCATTTGCTTCACATTTCAGAACCGGAGGTTCCAACCAGCACCAGAGTCTCTGACCTCTGACCTCCCCTGAGATGGGGATTTATCAACAGCACTAAATAGCTGAACATAATTTTTACGTAATCATGATAATCCCTTATTATTATGCAATGGTGCACTGACGTGTGTGCGTGTTGATTTGTGTGTGATTGCACTCTATCCATGTTATTGAACCCTGATTAGTCCTCCCCCCCGACAGGCTCTAGGAGTGAGGATCGCCCAGAAAAGGCAATTACTTTATTGATCAGTCAGTCATCCCATCTTACAGTTAACCCTTTACACTACAGGACACTCAACACTTTACTGTACCTCTGCTGTATGCAGGCCCGGAGTTCCTCTGCAGCCCAGCACTCGAATACGAGTCCATTGTCTTCATCCTGTCACACAGAGACATTAAAAACAAACAATTACTGTTGCTGTCATGAGGAGAACCAGCAGCAATAAGCCAGCGATGCACAGGAAGTCACAAAGGAATTTGAAACAGACCTCAACTTCTTTTTGAAAGTGATGCATGCGAGGGTTGTTGTCAGGTCTAATATCACTCAAACAACAATCCTCTGTCATGTTTAACTATTGCAACTCACTTCATTTGAATTCGGGATTCGTGAGATCAATATTGGTTCCGGAGAATCAATGACATGATAATCAGAATTGTTTGTTCAAACTCCCAAAGGTGCCACAGGACATTTAATGGTTGTATTTCAGCATGTTTGGCTTTTGTAGCCTCTCAAGTATTGTTTGTCAAGGAGTATAGAGGGCAAATGTGCCATTTTACATGCTGTATGTGGTCACGAGATATCTAGGAAGTACACTCTCCTAAGCAGGGGAAGAGTTCAACAAACCAAAATGGAAATAAAGTCAAAAACAGTCAATTTTAACTGACACAATACCGTTAAAATATGTCACGCTGGTTCCTTTTAATCAATAAAATCAGCTGAAGTTGAATATGGTCTCAGTGGTCGCTGTGAAATCCAGGAAGTTGTTATTCACATATGCTGTTTAACTTTGTGGTATTCATTCTCTGGACAAGCAGCCAATTTCTTTATACAGTGCCAGCAAACCTGCACTCATTTAGAGCTAGCAGTTGATAATATTTTAGATTTTGGACATTAAAGGCCCTGGAAACTCTAGTTTCATTCAATTGTGACTTGTTTTCTATAACATTATATAAGCAACAATCAAAGTTAAGATTCTGTAGAAAAACATCTTACGTTTTTATTTATTGATAGTTTAACACTCAAAACTCAGCTACTATGCCTTACCATAATTGTGTGGGTGTGCTTTGATCAGATTTAACTAACAGTGCCAGCAACACAAACAAACAACCCCCCAACTGGCATTATGTTTAGATTTAAAGAGCAGGTTCATTATTTTTGATTTTATTTTTAGGTTTTGAGATCATTCTGTAGCTTCCCAGTGGTGTTCCTTATGTATTCAAATCCAGACATTCAAATTTTGGTCAAAGTACGTATGTTTTAGGGTTAAAATGCTATTTTCCCAAGCCCTTCTAAAATCTTTTACCACATGACCTGACGTAGGTGTCTGCATGATGACACTGCTACAAATACAGTATATATACATCCTTATAGTCAGAGCATTAACGTTACATAAGTTAATGCTCCCAGTTTGGAGAAGAAGACAGGAGTACCGGAATGGAAGCAATGTACTGCTGTGGACGTCACATTAGTTCGGATCCAAAAGAACACAATAACACAAACAACAACAAACTAACCGATCGATGCAGCGGTAGACCAGCAACTCCCGTGTTCTAAAGGTAAAATTACTGTTTTTGTGAATGCAATCTGGTGGATTTGAAGAGAGCAACATAAAAGTTTCAGTTCCTCGTCAGAAAGGGCTGTCTGACAGTGACGTAAAGCAGCAAAAATATTCAAAATATAGTGTACACATGAACTGATAATAATTTTTTTTTAGGTGGCTGAAATACGTTTTTCTGCTGCTCCCGTCCACAGCTGCTTTACCTCGCCATCAGACAGCCCATTCTGACTGGGAACTGAAGCCGTTATATCACTCTCTTCAAAGCCACCAGACTACATTCACAAACCCAGTAATTTTACCTCACAGAACACAGGAGTATACATACAACCCTACTTCAAAAAATCCGAACTAACCCTTTCAGTTATTCCCAAACTTAGCACAGCTAACTCTGACTCGGCTAGTGCTAGCGCTCACATTATCCATAACCTTATTGATTAGCTTACCTACGTCACTGCTGTGGGCGTTTCCATTTGAAAAAAGCCCCGCCCTTTAAATGCTAATTGGGAATAAGTGACATCAAGTATTCCCAACCGAGCCCCACTTCATCCCAGTGAGAAAACCAAGGATAAAAACAGGAATACATAAATCTCTTATGTGAAATAACTAAAACTGAATCCAGAATATCTGAAATTTCCATATGGGGAGTTGGGCCACAGTTGGGGCATGACTCAGGGGCGCGTGTCTAGATAATCACCCTAGATTTGCAAAAACCTTTGAAAACTCTAATTGAGACTCGCTGCCCGACGACCTATCCTAACCATAACTATTCAAGGTCGATCACACCGATGACAACCTTAACCATTCAAGGTAAATGCCTAATCTCAAATCGAGGGTTACCCCCTTTCGACAAGGGTCATATGAAGTGACATTTTTGGCAGTTACCAAACAGCTTCAGGTGCAGTACTACCTCCTTCTGGACTAGAGGAGGGCCAACCCTGATTGGCATATAAAGCCAGGTAAACAAAAACGGATGTGTCCAACAGAGACACATATATGTGGCTAAGTGTAAATTAAAGGCCCTGTTCAGACCTGACATCAACATGCGTCCTGAGTGATCCCATCACAAGTGGACAGCTTTATGTACGTCTGTTCACACCTGGCATTAGAACGCGTCTCCACCACTTGTGGAGTGACCACTTGTGATCAGATCTTAGCACACGGTTAAATACAGAAGACGTTGTGACATAATATTATATGAATGTCACTAGTAATATCCTACATATTCGTGAATTCGGGTACATTTTATTAACATAAAAATATAAGGTTATCGCACCAGTGGTCCCCGTGGACCTCCATGCCGCCGACACCGCTGCTTTTGCCAGGTAACAGCGGGGTACAGAGCTTCAGGGAGCCGGGGATGAGAGCGAGCGAGCGGGCGAGTGGGTATCTCTGTACAAAGCACCAGAACAAAATCACCGACACATCTCCAACAGTATGATAATAATGCACTGCGCGTGCCTAGTCTGATAGTCTGTAGATATGTAGCCTACAGATCAGATATATTCTAATAAAAAACAGTTGTACCGATGCTGCGAGACAGACAAGCGCTCGCGTCTGCCTGTCTTTTCACATGAGGAGCGCAGAGACCCGCCGATCCCAGCGGGACGTCAGTTGAGTAGACGGTCCTTAATGTGGCCCATTCTCGTACACACTGCTAAAAGAATGTGGCCATATGTGGCCCAGACCACCTCTGAATGTGGTCTGAAAGATCCGATCTCAATGAGTCCTCAATGCGTCTTGAGTGCATTCACACCTGTACTTACAGCTGCCCACTTGTGATCGGGTCATTGAGGACGCATGTTAATACCAGGTCTAAACAGGGCCAAAGTGTCTTAAATCTCATCTGGATTTTATCCAGATATGAGACACTTGAAATGACAAGTGTAAATGGGGCCTCAGATAAATAGCAAATGGTACGATATCATAGATATAAGAAATATGAGAACAGTAATGATAATATAGAGAATGCATGTGTTAAATATATCCTAATGGTGTCTTAGGGATATGGCTGGACTGTGGTCTCAATAACAGTTGATACACAATTCAAACAGACACTCACGTGACTGGACGAAGCTGCTGGAGCGGACAGGACAGGACCGGGCTGGCAACCAGGCGAAAGGGGTGATTGCTTCTAGTCTCGCTTTTCTATTTATCTGCTGAATGATAAATAGAAGAAAATGAGCATGTCCGTTTATTTTAGCCCACATGCAATCCAAAACAATACAGTAATACAATGACTCATGTGGTTTGTGTCCGCGTGTGTGGGCGGGTTATGGGGGCCCGAAGAGGGTCAACAACAATATCAGTCATTTATAAACAAAAATCACTTCTAATTGAAAAATGTTAAACAGAAGACTCCAGACTATACAAAGCTGTAACTCTGAAGCTTTTCCAGTCCTGCTTGCCCACCTAAAAAAAAAAATTACACGTGATTTCAGTGATACTGATTCACATGTTGGTAACCTTGGTTACGGAGCAGAGCAGCTCGGAGAGGAACATTTTCAACACTTCATAAATTATATGCCTCTAATGACACAGAGGCAGAAAAAGAGGAAGGAGAGCAGACTGGAGGAGCAAGATGAAGATGAAGAATAAGGAAAGAGGATGGTGCATGTAGAGCGGAAGAGCAAAGCAGGAGGCATCCAAAGTAGAAGCAGAGGGAAAGGAGAACAGAAGAAGTTAAAGAAGAAGTCCGGCAGTGTTGCGTCATGATGACTAATAGATACGTGCCGAGACGGGAAATCCACTCTCTACTTTTGTTTTCTCTTTGATTCCCGTCTCTGAGCCGAAATAAATCTGCATTTTTCTTTTTTACAAATGTAAATTGATAACAAGAAGTTGCTTTAGCAACATCACAAAACAGAGACAGAACTGAGGAAAAAAGTTGAGAGGAACGAGAGAGGTAGAAACAGAAGGGGCCTTCAGCGCTTCCTTCTTTGCCTCAGCCTTTCATCTCTCTCCTCTTTGAGCGCCCTCCAGCTCTGCGAGTGTCGGCTCCCACAGAGCTCCGCGCTCCCACCGGGGGTCTTAGCGTGTCAGCCCAGGACGAGCTGCTGTCCCTGGGGTGAGGCAGGGCTGTGTGGGGCCCCACTCTGGAGCCCGTGCTACTAACCGCCAAGGGCACAGAAGGTTTTATATGGGTATACTGAGACAGTCTCACGTTGCCAAAGTGTGGAAAACCACACCAAAACTACCAGAGAGGGTAAATAAAAGTTTGTGAGACTTGGATTAGGGTGTGTGTGTGTGTGTGTGTGTGTGTGCGCCTATGCAAATTTGAACTGGATATATACTGTATGTATGTCGTAATGAGTGTTTACATGCACACCAGCAGATACTGGGTCATGTTCTGTATAATCTTAATTATTAATATCACATGAATAATCAGAATATTACTCTGGAGATTGTGTATATAATATCCTAGAAATGGAAAATGTGCGCACCCCACGAGTGGGACATGACAGGTGGGGTGCACGTGACCAGTTTTCAGAACCGGAGGTTGTCTACTTACTATTATGCATATAAATTCTTTGATTAGAGGATCACGTAATGCAGCAGAGACCATTCTGTTCCTCGTCCGACTGGCTGCTAACTGAAATCACAGTGCCAAGTGACGACCATTCAGACTGATGCTCACAGTCTGACTATGTGGGTTAAAAGCTGGCTGTCTATTCACACAGGAAAAGGAAAAGCGATCACGGCAATCGATCACTCCCACAGGGTAAACGTACTGACAGACAAACTAACACACTAACTGGACACGCACTTTTCATACACGATCAAAACACAGACACACACCCTCTTGCTGAGCCACTTATTTGACTTTTGTCTCCTTTCTGTCAGTCATGCAAGTGTTCAAACTTTTATGACTTGGACAACTTTCCACTTTATAATTTGTTAGTTTTGTCGAGACATCTGTTGGACTCCTTCGTTACCGGAACAGTCCTAATAAGGCGGCCTGACATCGTGTGCAATGCTCTAAACCTCTGACCTCAAACATGATCTACAGCTGCTACCTGCCAATTGCATCTGTTCACCTGTCTGTCACATGTCCACACATACGCCCACGCAGTAAGCAGATAGATGAATACACACAGACACACATTATCTGACACAAATACATTCTCAGACACACACAGATCCACACAATACAGACACACAAGTACAACAGATGTCAATTCAGACTCTTATAAGGCAGACGCAGTATGTACAAATTGCTCACTTAGTCACACCGAAGTTGAGAACAAACAAAAAGCCACTCTGTGATCATGTGAATGTACTTTCTCTGCTTCACCTCAGCCTCAGAAACAGGCCAGTTTCCTCTCCATCATGACAGGAAAACAGATGAAGGTGTTTACATCCACACATGATTGAAAAGCCTTTCGGCGGCCTTTTCGAGTTTGACCGAACGCTCGTGTTTCCACCCCGCGCGTCACAAATAGCAGGCGGCCTTTTGAATGTATATATGTTACCCAGTGAAGATTAAATAAAAGGCCGGGGCCCTCGCATTTGTCTCAAGCCATTTCCCTCAACCGAAATGAGCGACTGAAAGGGAGATCAATATTTCCATTTGCGTGATGGCTCGGGTGGGTGTTATGAATTATTTGAATGATGGAAAAGTGTAGAGTTAGGGAGGAGAGCGTGTGAGAGAGGAGAGAGAAAGAAAAATGGAGAGAAAGGGGGACAGACTGCTGGCTTCGCACAGCGTCCTTACAGTCTGTGGACATTTATGCATTTCTAAGTGATTGAATTTCCATATGTCTTCTCCATTATAGTTCATCAGCTTCCTCTTATATAGCAATGTTATAATCCTTACATTCCCCCCGTCTCCCCACTTTAATATAGTGGTTAATAAAAGAAGGAAACTATGAACTCATCAACAACAACACGTTGTATATACAGTACATAGACAGGTGACAAATTAGGAAGAAAAAAAACTGATTTAATGAGTTGAAAACATTAAAGGGATAGTTTGGGTGTTTTGAAGTGGGGTTGTATGAGATACATAGTCAAAGTATTACCTACAGTAGAAGGCACGCTCCTACTTTGGAGAAACAGACAGGATTTACCGCATGAAACCAAAGCAATGTACTGCTGTGGACGGGGCCAGCAGCAAAACATATTTTAGCCACCTAATAGAAAGGCTCACCGAAAAAAATCGATATCAGTTTAAGTGTACGCTATATTTAGAATATTTTGGCCGGTTTACCTTGCCGTGAGACAGCTATACAGTCTATGTTTCTGAGAGAAACTGAAGCCGTTATCTATGCTCTCGCTAAAGCAACCAGACTCCATTGAAAAAAACAGTAATTTTACCTCACAGAACACAGGAGCTGCTGGACTACCGCTGCTTTGATCGGTTAGTTTATTTGTGTTATTTTGTGACTTTGGATAGTTCAGATTCATCAAAGTCATACAAAAGCACAAACAAATTAACCAATCGAGGCAGCAGCAGACCAGAAACCCCTGTGTTCTGCGAGGTAAAATTACAGGGTTTTTTTCAATAGAGTCTTGTGGCTTTGGCAAGAGCATAGATGGATACAACGGCTTCAGTAACTGCCAGGTGTAAGTGTTAAAGTTAAATGTCACCTCCACAATTTTGACCAACTTTTAACCTCAGTTAAAACCTTGCTTCCCTCAGCTAACACCAGCAAATAGGCCCTTTCCACAGCAGCCATTTACACATGTCATAACAGGGTAAACACATGTGTAATTGATCAAATTTAGCTGCTAACTTGGTAAATCTACCATGTACCTTTGAACAAGTTAGACATGTTTCACAATCAAAGTCAAAGTGTATGCTTATTAAACACCAAACTATTAATTAGGCTTTGAAGCTCAACCATCTTGCAGTTAGCTACATGTGTTAGCTTACCTAATATTAGCTACCTGGTCTAGCTAGCCAAGCCAAGCTGATGCTCAAAAACTTGAAAAGAGGCTAGCATAGCATCTTTTGGCCAAGTTACTTGGCTTGTCTAACTGCAAAGTAACCAACAGTTGGCTTCTGATGTTTTCTTTGTCAGTTTAAGAAACATATTACTTATTCAAGTTGAAAAGTGGCATTTACTTACCAGTTAGCCTGCTAGCTGCACCCTCTCAGTTCAGCAGAGCCTTCTGAGAGAGAACTGCACTCAATCAGCCCTCTGATGCACAGGTTCAACCAGCAGGGGCCGTCAATCATACTCTTGGTTAGTTGTGGCACCTCAGCTTGATATTTTCTTCTACAGTAATAGATAAAACATTAGAGAATATAGGCATATAGCTACAGTATTTTTTGTTTGAAAAAAAAAAGATCTTTAAACATTAGGCTAATATGAGGCTATTGCAGGTGTTGTGGCCCACATTTTCTGCAATATGACGGCGCCATAAGTTCATCATTTTAGGTTCGTAGACAGTATGCTGCAATATGGTCGCGACTCACCCTCAAACCACTTTGGTGCGTATCACCACATCAGGCCCACATGCTACAAACTGAAACTTACTCGAAAACTGGCTTGCTGTGCATCGCTCGTACTGGCCCAAATACAAATAGGCCAAACTCTACCACAAACCAGTATCCTATGTGGGCCATATCTGGCCTTTATGCAACACATGGCAACTAGCCTTGAAACCGGTATGCTGTGTATTGGTCACATCTGGGCCAATAACCAACAAGCTGAAACTCACCCCCAAACCCCTGCGGTGTATATGGGCCATATCTGGCTCAAACCCAAAGCAAAACTGTCCCCAAGTACAGCCTCGCAGAGCCGCTAGCGTGGCTAGTTACTCTTAGTCTTGTTAAGAATCATCCTCTGTGGACCACAAATATACCAGGCTGTTCTCATACACTGTTTGTAGCTATACCTACGAAAAGTAAATTCACTGTAATTCGTATTTATCCCACAAAATCAATTTGTATGTAACCCACGTAATTGTGAAGAAGTGGACTTTTTGGACTTTTACCCAGGAGACCGCTGTTCGTGTCCCACGCGAAACCAAAAGTCAACATTGATTTGTTTATCATATAACTTCCATATAAAGTTACGGCACTTCCGGTGTTATTTTAACCCAAACCACGATCATTTCCTAAACCTAACTAAGTAGTTTTTGTCACGTAACTTCCGTACTTAAGTTACGCCATTTACGGCGCGTCGTAACCACTTCTAGTTTGGCGTAACTTAACCACGACCTTTTCCTAAACCTAACTAAGTCATTTTGTTACCTAAACCTAACCAAGTCTATCATTTCCTAATCCTAACTAATTTGTTTCCTGTGATGAAGGAAGTTTATTTTGAAAAGACTGGGGCGGATATTGACGCTGGACATTGGTAGAAAAATGCACAAAAATTGAGGAATAACTTATCCTAAGATATCAAACGAACCGTTGTATGAGAATATGTTGACTATGCATATGAAATTTCGTAGCAAATGGTACAACGTTAGCAAGATATGCTAAAGATATGATAAAATGACTCTAAGCTGACTTTCACCAATACATACAGTATATACATGTCTATCTCATAATATCTAGGATGCTAAACTATATTTCCCCAATAAAAATGAATATCTTAACGTACTTTAATGAACCTTACGGTAAATGTGGCTTCTTTTTTTTTTTTACCCCAAAAAGAAATGCGTCTCACAGAGTTCAGATGGGCATCCAGAGTTCAAGTGGGTGTCCTTTCGTTCTTGCGTCTGCAGCTCCAGCGGTTTATTATGTAAATGAGGCCGTCTCATTCATCATGGGACTGTGATGAAGCCGGCCAGACAGGAATGCAATCTGGATAGAGATCAGAGGGAAGGAGGGGAGTGGTACCAGGGGAACAGATGTAGTATCGTAGGTGGGAGGACATTTCCATACGCCACTGAAAACCCGGGTCTATAACACACACACACACACACAAACTACCAAGACTGATGCCATCAGATAGGAAGAGTCGAGGTATCCCTGGATGCATGAGTGTGTGGGTGTTTTTCTTTGGAAATATGGAGGGTGTAACCTGCTCCTCAGTGGGTTTTCTGAGCTGGTCTGTCCTGTCAGAACGGTCACACTTCATTAACCTGAGAGAGAGGTAGAGAGAGATGGATGCGTGTGTGTGTGTGTGTGTCCACAATTTGGCCGGCCTCGGGCTTTTTTCAACGGTCTGGAGAGAGTTACGGCCGCAATAGCGAGAAGCCACGCAAGTGTTCGCTCTTGGCTGCAAAATGTCCAGAAGAAAAATGATCTGCAGCTTTTATCCATGTTCTTTGTGGTCACAGCACTGTTTGGAGTTTAGATGTCTCATCAAAAAGGAATTCCACTTCCACTTTATCAATCTTTTTTCTAGGGGCCGGGAGCCGGTGAAGTAGCTTGCAGATGTGACATGCCTGCTGAGGTTTAAGCATTGGTTCCGTCATTAAATACAGCAGATATTATGTAATGGGTTTATCAGTGAAATGAAGGGGTTGTGTAACTTCATAGAACAGTATGGGTAACCCACTTACCCACATTAATTTAAAGGATAATTCAGGTTTATTCAAATCTGAGTCTTATTTTCATATGTAATTCCTAACTCATAAGTGCCGTGTTTTGCTACTGTTGAGGAAATAAATTCATGATGAGTGAAAACAAGTTGGAACCATCTTGTGATGTCTTTACTGTAGAAAAGGGCCAGGGACCGAATCATCTGTCAAGCTACCAAGATCATCGCTCACTGAATGTCACGATGAGGAGCTCGAACTGACATAAATTGTTTCAGTAATGATAATTGCAAGTCAAAATCATTCCAACCGCTTCCAACAGGACAGTATATGACTGAGAGACAAGCCCCACAAATGTGCAATTTACATTACGCTTTAATGGAAGTATTTCAAGTTTCGCTTTATGAGACGAAAAGGCTTGAAGGATGTTATCCCCGGACAAATAGTATCTCTGCAAAAACTTCCCAACAGGACTAGTTTGATAAGTGTTTCTTATCTTCATTAAAGACTTTTTACAAGTGTTTCAGGCTAATATGGTAATTTAACAGTTCGCCTTCATTTTCTCTTCTCATACTATCCTACCGATAATAATAACGGGCAAAGCCACAAAAATAAGGTTGTAATAAACCTGAATTATCATTTAAAGCTGCACTTATCAATATTATTAACTTAAAGGTACAGTGTGTAGGGTTTGACAGCATCTAGCGGTGAGGTTGCAGATTGCAATCGACTGATACTAATCACGTGTTCCAAGCGTGTAGGAGAACTACGGTGGCCGACGCGAAAAACGTGAAAACGCAGATGGCCCTATCTAGTCAGTTTTTGTTTCAACGTATCCTCACAAAACGGTTCGCATGATATCGTACGAAAAGTTATTCCTTATTTTACATGTGTTTTCATACGAATGTCCAGCAACATGTGACGCACGTGTCAATTTCCACTCGTTACATGCATACAGTCTTTTCAAAATAAACTTCCGTCTTCACAGGAAACAACGTTGTTAGGTTTAGGCAAAGATCGTGGTTTGGGTTAAAATAACACCAGACATGACTTCAGTACGGAAGTTACGTGACAAAAACTACATAGATTGGTTTAGGAAAGATCATGATTTGGGTTAAAATAAAAAATAAAAACTTTGATAAACACACTGTGTGCTACCTTCTTTCAACTAAACAGCAGATACAGGCTATAATTTAAACCGCACACTAGTACTACTCGTAGTACGTACTGATTTGGCCAAAATGTAGCATGTAGTATGCGAACAAAAGCAAAATCTACAGTATGTCAAAAATACCCGGATGTCATACTGATTCGGAAAAAATCTCCAGTATGCATTGGACCAGTCTACCTTGCCTACTCTATCCCACAATGCAAAGCGCTGGACTGCTAAAGGAAACACAACTTCACATGGAAGCTGATGCCGCTCCATGTTGCTGCTGGATGTGCAAATAGGCATTTTATAACAACTTTGCTATGTGATAACTATGTCTCTGGTGGGTTACGTTGTGATTACGGCTTGTTCCGCTGCCCCCAATTGGCTGTGGCAAATCAAAATGCCTGTTGTGTTTTATACAGAAATAGTAGTCGCCTTTATCCAAATTGCCTGGACTAGAACATTCATTCTCTAAATGCAGAATACCTGGCAACCACACAGCAGCACACCGCCCAAAATATACAGTCAAATTGATATTTTCAATAAAGCCTGAATTATTGCATCCTGTTGATGCAGGGAAACAAACCTCTAGTGAACCATAGGCAATGAAGTGAATTTATCTGTGTAAGCTACAGTAGGTGTCTTCTCATTACAGAAGCCGTGCAGCACGGCAGACAGTCAACGGAAATGCAGCAGTAATCAAATCGTCAATACACCACGCGCTGCTCGCTGAATATCAAACTTATCTGCGTATGCATGAGCAGAAATTAACGCAGTAAATCACAGAGGGGTTCAGATTTAATGAGAAGCTGTTTGTTTTCATTCTGTGGAGTGCAAGGCCACCTATTCCTGCAGAGACAGATCAAAGCTACTGAAGTCATTTGCACTTATAGTGATCATACTCATGGGGTTGCTGTTAACATTGACTTTACAGGATGTTCAAACACCAACCTCGACTGTGAGGATCATACAGCAAGTCAATATTTTCATTGTTAAAAGCCATTCATTCGCCTTCATCTCAATTTAGTCACAATTTAAATGTGACGATTTCTTCCATCTCTTCTCTCCAAGTCTACATCTATCTATCATCCATCCGTCCATCTTTTTCCTTTGTCTTTCGTTCACTTATTTCAATCATTAAGATTTTTTACTAAACTTAACCAAGTAAATTTGTTGCCCAAACCTAACAAAGTAGTTTGTTGCCTAAACCTAACCAAGTAGTTTTGTTGCCAAAACCTAACCAAGTAGTTTGTTGCCTAAACCTAACCAAGTATTTTTGTTGCCCAAACCTAACAAAGTAGTTTGTTGCCTAAACCTAACCAAGTAGTTTTGTTGCCTAAACCTACCCAAGTAGTTTTGTTTCCTAAACCTAACCAAGTAGTTTTGTTGCCTCAACCTAACCTAGTAGTTTTGTTGCGTTTTTAGATTTTTTTGATAGCTGCGTTAACCAGTTGTTTAAAACTGTTTAAAAGTGCGACTGTAATTCGCTAGAAAATACGTTTCCCTTTAAATATAATTGAGAATGCAGTTTAGTTGTATTGGAACGTAATTTTGTAGGAGACAAGCGGCAAATTATGACGAGTAAGGATGAGATCACGTTGTTGTTTGTCACACTGATGACCTCTACTTGGCGCTCAATCACTTTGTTTAAACATCATTGCTCCTTCTCACCATATCTGAGCTTTAATCCGTCCTCTGATGATCGGATGTGAGGCTGTATAAGGAATTTGGCAAAGCTGAGCGTCTATGTTGGTCTTTCACTCAGTCGCAGCGGGACTGAATCATGAAGCACCATATGCTAACAATAATCGTCTGTCTCGGCATCTGTCATACAAAATCTCTCAATATCGTTTCCATCAGGGAGGCCTAGCTGGTTGCAATTTCACTGACAGTGTAGGAGGAACTTCTGAAAGGAATGTTGCTTTGAGGTGATTTGCTGCTGATAAGGAGTCTTGTATGGGGCTTGCATGCAAGGCTATGCTACATTAACTTCTCTACAATTAAAATTACTTCAACAATCAAAAGTTTAAAATGATGTCGGGTCACATGTGTTTGTACACATGTAACAGTTATATTCCTTTGGTTGTTGCGGAATATTCTTTCAATTGTTCCTTTGAATATTTATTAATTTCATGCCCCGCTCCGTCTGTCTTTACTCCTTACTCACACGTTATGTGCTTGCCTGGGGTATTTACCTCCTAAGAGCTCGGTCACACTGTGCAAATTTTCTAAAGAATTAATTTTAATGGAATCACAAACGCAAAGTAAATCTGTGCTGTGCTTTCGCATAGAGTTCAACTTTTGTCACCAATTTCAAACCCTCTCAACAGTGCTGACATTTGAGGAAGCAGAGCACAGAGCTAAAAAAAGACGGGATAAGGGCATTTAGACAGTAAGAAAGATTTTCAGCATGCTTTTGCAATGCAATTTTTTGGAGGAGAAAAGTAAGAAGGTAAAATAATTACCTGTGACAGTTTATAGACTTCCTGGTTCAACCTTGACCTGCTGTACATAAAATAGTTGTGTATGCGCAGTTTTCCTGTGCAATGGCAAACTACTGCAACAGCATTCTGCACGACACATCCAACAAAAACCTCAACAAACTACAATACATCCAGCTGCCCGTCTGCTCACCCACTCCCACACCAGAGATCACATCACCAGAGTTCTTGGCAATCCATTAGTGGGCAACGTCCGGGTCTGAAAAGTGAAGCCAATGCTTAAGTGCCTTAAACTTGCATTCTTTCTCATAGCCAGCAGGGGGCGACTCCTCTTGTTGTAAAAAGAAATCTGATTGTATAGAAGAATCCGGTGACCGCTTTGTGTGTTCCGCGATCTAGTCTTCTTCAACACAGCATGATATTCATTTAGTACATTATGGTCCCATTTAGAGTCAAATAGACCATAAAGCAGGGGATGCTTTAGGGCGTGGCTACCTTGTGATTGACAGGTCACTACCACGGCGTTGTCCGGTCTGGGAGTTGTCCGTGTTTTTGTCTTAGAACTTTAACTCTTTTACAGTTTGTTTTCAGTTCATGAAAGTTAATTGTAACATTTTGGTCGACTAAAAATGTCTTATTCAGAGTTCGGTTGTACTTAGCTCCACCCTCTCGTGTCACTTCTGGTTACAATAAAACAAGATGGCAACGGCCAAAAACCAAGATTGCAACGGCAAACATTATGGCGACCGACAAAATGCTGAACTCAAAGCTTCAAAACGGCAGTCCAAAACCAATGGGTGACGTCACGGTGACTACAACCACTTATATCGAGTTTATGCTCCCCATTCAACAAAGAATCCAGCTCAAAATTCTCCTCATCACCTACAAAGCCCTCCACAACCTAGCCCCCTCCTACCTCACTGACCCGCACCGACATACTCCTGCCTGCACCGACATATATCCACCAACACGAACCTCCTCACCCCTCTCACCCAGTCCAAGCACCAGACCTAGGGGGGACAGGTCCACCATAGCTGCCCCCACCCTCTGGAACTCTCTCCCCTATCATCTCAGACATTCTCCCTCACTCCCCTCCTTCAAAACCGCATTCAAAACCCACCTATTGAAATCCCCTTTTAATCTGTGATCCATTCACAGGCACACGGAGAGACCCTGGGTTGATTTACCGAGTTGATAACCACCATCGTAGGACCGCTTAGCGTGATCGCGGTTGTTAGGGTTGGTTCAGCCAGATAGGAAAAAGATACCCTGGATATGTTTAACTTGCTTCGTAGTACGGGCCTCTGGACTATTTATTTTTTACCTCCAAATAAAGTGTTTTGGATAATCTGGCTAAACTGTTGGCTCATTTGCAACCTGTCTGATCTTCTGTTTGCTCCCCTGTTGTGTTGCAGCAATGCCAAGATATTCCCAGATCTCAGCAATCAGTTTGGATAGTACAGTGTTATCAAAATCTATAAAAAAAAGACTGTGAAAATGGCAATAGTATGACTCAATATACTAAATACTAAATGTCTTTAACGACTAATCCTCATCGAACAGTGTCCAGTTTATTGTGTCTATGAAGCCATGGACCAGACCTCCAAAGCAGCACTCTAAGCCACGACACAGCAGAAATGACCACCGTGACACTGTCCCACAGTGCACTTCACCTCAGTGCCGAAGCCATAACAACAGATGGCCGGGGCCTGTTGACATTTGGCCAACACTATTCCACTATCCTTCCATTTTTGATAAACTCTCAAAAACTGCCGTTTACACGTGTCCGTAAATGTCACCAAATGTCGAGGAAATGTCAAGGGCTCAGACGTTAAGACGGCCGTGGGTTCATGGAGTTTGTGCGTGTTGCCGGCAATCTGTGAATGTGTGTAAAGCTACAACACTGACTTCAGGTCACTTCAGCTGGCTGCACGAACAAATGGGCCATTTCAGCTGATTTTTCTACTTTTGTTTTTCCTTTATTTTACCAGGTCTCATTGAGAAAATCCCTTTTTAAAGGGAGATCTGTTCGGGAAGCAGTATTGATAGAAAACACATAACACAGAGAGGCCAATAAAACTGTCACACACCACACAAAAGAGCAGCATTTACCCACATCGATCCTACACTCTGTTACCCCTCACCTTTGAGTGTAACTTGCGTGAAATGACCCTGGCACCAGACCGTGGCAGTTGGGTTCAGCAAATGGCAAACCAATAATGACACATAAGACATCAATGATGACAGATTCTACCTTTCACTAGTGTCGACAATGATTCCAATTTAGAGGGCAACATGAGCAGCAGGAAGCATATAATTACCAGGTTGTGTTGCGCAACTGTTTCTCTCGCCAAGCATGATGCAAAACTGTGACACTGGGTAAGAGGGAAGAGGACGGAACTGGGAGGGAAAACAGGGAAATGTGGAGTTTGGGCAAAAGGGGACGGAAGGATTTAATGAGCATCTCTTTTCTTTCTGCTTTCATCTAACTAGGCTAACATGATGAACTAGTCGCCCTGTTCCCCTTCAGCCTCCATCGCTCTAGTTACCTCCCCATCCACCACACAAACCAGGTCTGGCACACATGATAAATCTATGGGAAGCGCAGGAAGAGGGAGATGGAGAGAGAGCTCACTGTGTTGCGCTAAAATGCTGATTAGTTCTCTCATGTTTCCTCTTCACCCACTTTTTCTTTGTGCCGTCGCCCGTCAGCATATGAGCGGATGCATCATTTTTAACTGTAACAAAAAAGTGAATCAAAATGTGGATGACTCACAGCAACAGCTGAAGTACTCTAATTTCCAGTCAAGCCCTTCTAGCGATTTCTTTTTCATCCAGTAACAATAAAACACAAAGATTGATGCACTTCTGTTTCACGGTGAATGAGAAAATATGAGATCAATTTCCTCCCTTGATGATGTCTGTTTTAAAATTTCATAACACACATTTAGCTCGCACTAAAGCGCAGGCGAGTTAAATTCATTTAACTTTCCCATTATAAACAGTTTTTAACTTGGGTTTTCATTGGCAGCGGACTCTAATCAATAGCAGCTCTAATTAAACTTGGCTGGCTGTGAATACAAAGAGAAGTTTGATGATTTATGACCTCAAATATCAGTTTAAAGCTGCGGTCAGCAACTTCGAGCAAATGTGATGAAAAGTTATTTTTATAAAACTGTCCCTATATCCTGACGGTAGTGCATGAGACAGATAATCCGTGAAAAAAAATCATGTTCTTCTGTGTCCTCCTGTGCTCATAATGGCATTTTCAATATGCATTTGTTCCTGTAGAGCATGACAGGAAAGCCCACGTAGATCATTGGTTACTTTGGCTACTGACCTTTTTTTTTTGTCCAGTAACTTTATTGTCCCGTTTGTGTCAGTCAAATCAGTGGGTGTGCATTCAGTTCCAAGTAAAATTTAACTCATATTTTGTCAAATTCTGAAATCATTTTACCATTATATGTAGGGGTGGGAAAAAAAATCGATTCACCTATGTATCGTTAATTTTTTTTTTACGATTTTGAAATCGATTTTTTAATGCCAGAATCTATATATTTGCTCCATTTGAGTCTATGCGGAGTTAGAAGGAAGTTACCGCTTTTAATTTTGTCATACAGTAAAGTATGGAAACACTTTGGGTTTCACACATTGCTAGGAAAAGCAGAGCTAGACAGCATGGCTAAAGCTACATGCTAACTCTTTCATATAATTTATAGACCGGTGTATTGGCTCTGAAATGGTGTTTTTTTGCTCTCAAGAGGGAAAAGGAAGCTCTGCTCACATTGTTTAATAATATGTGTACTGGAGCGGTGGTTTATATCCACTGGGCAGCTTTATGCTGCGGCGTAGCAGCTGGAAAAATGCAACATAACTGAAGGACGGTGATAACGTTCACACAAAGTGACTGAACGGGAGCAATAAAACAGGTTACAGGAGCTCTCACCTCAAAAGGAAGACAGCCAGTATACACAGCACTACTAAAACCATAATAATATAAGGTACAATAATAACAAAAATCCATACAGTGTGTTTCTCTGGCAACCCAGCTCGTCTGTTTTCACTCTAAATAACTGACCTGTTGACTCCTTCATTTGCTCCATTCTCCTCACTCCATCTCATCTTCCTCTCTGTCTTCTCACATACATATTATTACTTCTCTCCCGGGTGTCACCTGCACACAGTGCCGAGACAGGGGAGGTGAACTGAGCTGCTATTAACCAGCTATCATGAGCTGTCCGATTCAATATTAGTTCATGAGGGAGGCAAGGCAAACGCACACTCTCTGACACACACTTATTCCACAGACATTTTAACAGGGGATTTCTTCACCTTTAAAAAAATCATGTTTATATATATACATATATATATATATATATATATATACAGTATATATACAGTATATACTATACTTATATATATTTATATAACTTAACTATACTAATACTTACTGTACAGTTAAAAATTCCTGTACTACCATAACTACAACGGGTAAAAGACCAATTCAGTGTGTTTTTCATGTAGACCGTGTCGATAACTCTATTACCTCTGAACCTCCACCCTGGCCGTCAGTTGGCCCCACAGCGTCTGGCTGGATGCACTCCGCTACTCATGACTGCTTTTGACATGCTGCTGCAGCCGATACAGTCTGAGCCATGATCCAACACTGCTGCACTCCCGCTTCTGTCATGTAGATACCGTGTTGGCTAAAATGTCACACAGAGAGAGAGCAAGACAAGGAGGAGGAGAGACAGAGAGGTGAAGGAAGTGAGAAATAGGGTGACAGATATATAAATACGCCAACACAGTTTTAGTGCCATGTAGTGTTTGATGCTGTAAGTAGAAATGTGTGGATGTATATCTGTTTGTCATGATGCTGTGTCTGTTTGCATCCATCTAGCCCTCCTGCTGACACCAGAGAAAGTGATGGCCATTTTCAAAGGGGTCCCTTGACCTCTGACCTCAAGATATGTGAATGAAAATGGGTTCTATGGGTACCCACGAGTCTCCCCTTTACAGACATGCCCACTTTATGATAATCACATGCAGTTTGGGGCAAGTCATAGTCAAGTCAGCACACTGACACACTGACAGCTGTTGTTGCCTGTTGGGCTGCAGTTTGCCATGTTATGATTTGAGCATATTTTTTATGCTAAATGCAGTACCTGTGAGGGTTTCTGGACAATATTTGTCATTGTATTGTGTTGATATTTGATTTCCAATAAAACATATGTACATACATTTGCATAAAGCAGCATATTTGCCAACTTCCATGTTGATAAGCAAAATAAATACTTGACAACTCTCGCTTTAAGGTATATTTTGAACAGATAAAAATTAATCGTGATTAAATATTTCAATCGATTGACAGCCCTTATTATTATTATAGTCTGTCCTGCTTTTCTCAAGTGGCCATAAAGCTTAAAATCTTCCCATGCCTCGGGAGCACACCGTAGATGCAGACAAGGTCAGAGAAGACATAAATTCTGTCATGGTAGTATTTCTGTTGTGGCCTTGTGAAGCACCCTAGGTGCTGAATTGCTCCCATTGCATGGGATAAAATGACATCCTATCCGATGCTCATTTTCATTCCAGAAGCCTCACGTCTGTTGGCTCAGGCTGACATTGTGTGGTTTTATCCAAGCATAAAGCCATTGCTGCTAACAGAAAGAGGAGGTGTACATGTCCTTTTTGCATATCACCACTCTGCAATCATAGCACATCAACTGCATCATTTACATTGGGAACGTATGGTACATGAAGACATTTGGATTCCAAGGACTCTCTCCCTCTCTTGTCTCTGTTTTATGTGTGTGTTTGTGTCTGGTCTCAGTGTAATCACCAATGTTCCAGCCTGGGTTGATGAGCACAAGTATTGATTTTCTCTTGGAGTTTGTTGGGCTTATCAGACCGGCACTAGTGGTGGGGTGGGATACCTAATCTGACTCACACACTGCCACACACACCCAAATAAAACAAACTGTTTTCACATTAATGCACTTTTGCTTTTTGAATAAAACAGAAAAGCTTTGAACACGAGACAAACTTTGTTCGATATCTAAAGGTTTTCTAAATGAAGTTGATGAGAAATTTGTTCTGGAAGACGACACCAGGGCAGAGAGAAATTTTTCAAGACAAATCTGGTTTTTCAGCTCGGTGACAGAAGAGTATAATAAGAGCATCCGTGTCCCCCCCGTCACATCCCCCCCTCCCGTCTTTGAATGTTCCTCCCCTCTCCAAGTAAGTGTGTCGCTGTTCTCAGCCCCCTGTGGCCTCATTATCACACAGACAGACTGAAACACAGCAGCCATATCTGAGAGTGAGCACAATAGCACGCACACCGTAGACAGCCTTACTTCACAGAAACTCGCACACACACACAGACTGTGGCATGACTCAATAATATTCCCGTACAAAACCAGATCGAAATTATGAAATGAACATACACATGCACATATAGCAATAACTTCTTGCACTAACCTAACTTAGTCCCATCCAAATAGTATGAGATTACATCATATACATATTAACAAACAAATTTACAGAATAAACTTCCGTGTTCACAGGAAACGTCCAGCTTGTTACATGCATACAGTCTCTTTTCAAAATAAACTACGTAGGTTTACTTCGTTTTTAGGTTTACTTCCGCAACAACACTACTCGGTTAGGCTTAGGAAAAGATCGTGGTTTGGGTTCAAATAAGTGCGTTTGTTACGTAAAATAACTACATTTGTCACACACTGGCGTTAGTAAAGTCCGGAAGTCACGTAACAAAACTAAAGTAAAATAAGCCAACGTTGACTAGATTTCACACCGCACATGAACAGCGCTCTCCTGGGTGAAAGCCCTGTGTTCGTTTGACCTATCCAACCTCCCCTTCCACCCACCCTACACGGACTTTCTTGCTCTTTATACTACAGTTGCTGTCAGTACCTCTGACCATCTAATAATGACGCGGATGGGTTCACATTGGAGTTATTAGAAAGGCTGATGTGTCCCATACACTACAGACGCTAAAGGGTGCCTCGAAGCGTCGGTATCAGACGCCGAGGGACACTAACCAAGCTTCAGTATTTATAGTTGGGAGTGAGAACAAGTTGACATATGTGAGTGAAATGTCTCAAGAACTATTAGATGGATTACTATAACATTTGGTAAACAGATGAATGACTCGTTATCACCTTGGTGACGTCCATCTAGCACCATCATCAAATCAAAATTTGTCCAAAACTTTGGTTAACTAAATACCTGAAAAACTGATGACATTCCCATCAGCCTCAAATGTACTCTGTGTTTAGCAATCATTAGCAAATTTTCGCATGCTAACACGCTTAACTAAGACCGTGAACATGGTGAACATTATACCTACAAACATGAGCTTGTTAGTAGCGCTGTCAATCGATTCAAATATTTAATCGTGATTAATCACGTGATTGTTTCGAGTTAATAGTGATTAATCGCACATTCTTTTTATCTGTTCAAAATGTACCTTAAAGGGAGATTTGTCAATTTAACCTTTTATCAACAGGGGAGTGGACAATTATGCTTGCTTCATGCTTCATGTATATATATGTTAATTATTGGAAATCATTTAACGACACAAAACAATGGCAATATTGTCCAGAAACCCTCAGAGGTACTGCATTTAGCATAAAATAATATGCTCAAATCATAAATTCAAGCCCAACAGGCAACAACAGCTGTCAGTGTGTCAGTGTGCTGACTTGACTATGACTTGCCCCAAACTGCATGTGATTATCATAAAGTGGGCATGTCTGTAAAGGGGAGACTCGTGGGTACCCATAGAACCCATTTTCATTCACATATCTTGAGGTCAGAGGTCAAGGGACCCCTTTAAAATGACCATGACAGTTTTTCCTTGCCAAACTTTAGTAGTTTGGAACGTTATTTAGCCTCTTTCGCGACAAGCTAATATGACATGGTTGGTACCAATGTATTCAATAGGTTTTCTAGTTTCATATGATGCCAGTATCTTCTCTCTAGCTTTAAAACTGAGATCACTACAATGCTGTCGTTGCGGTCGTTAACATTTAGCTTAAAGAACAGCAGAAAACGTAAAATTCTCTTTATCATTGATGATGCTACAACGTTATATGTATTTCCTCCAAGCTATATTTCTGCCCATTCGTATAGGAGCACACACATTTCACTTCAGTAAACTATTGTATGAAAAAACGATCACATGCTGCACCTCTACTTCTGTATTTCCATTAAAGAGTCAACTAATAACATACTCTAGCTCCTTAAAACTGTCTTTTAACTGACTTGCACTGACTTTGATCCATTGTCTTTCCTCATTGATCTGGTTCTACTTTCTACAATATAATCTTATTAGTGCCTTTTTTTCAAGCACTATGTTTGCTGTTTGTATGTTGTATTGAAAAGTGCCTTACAAATGAAGTTATTATTAATATCTAGCTGATCTGTGGCGCGTAGATTACAGCTTCCTAATTAGCGGGTCAACAGGGTCGCCGACACTAATCTCAGTCTGCGCTAATTAAAATTTAGCTTGTCCAGCTTCATCGCAACAATTGGTGCAGAGCAATAATGAGAGGAGTGTTGGAATTCAAGATGTGAGGAGGATAACAACTTGTGTGTGAGTATACATTTGTGTAAGGAGAAAGATAGCGACTCTGACAGTGGGTGAGACACCAGGGGAGGGAAATGCGTGTAAAGGAGCCCAAAAGTGCAAAAAAGTGTGACTGTTCATAATCTGACAGGTTAAGAAAAAGTAAAGTCGGGACACGACAGAGCTATAATGGAACAGAGTGATCCCTCTCCCTCTCTCCTAACCCTTTCAGTCTCTGTGCCTCATATTCCTCCTCCTCACCCTGTTTTCTTCTTTAACTCTCTGAGCAATTTCTCGTTCTTCCACAGAAGCAGCCGTCTGCCAAAATTACTTCCCTCATTCTTGATGCGACAAAGCCAGATCTGAGAGGAGGAGGGGAGAGGGGGGTTGGCAGACTTAAGTATAAAGAGAGAGCGAAAGAGGAGGGAAAGCACAAGTAAACAAGTGCAGATGGTCTAGATGTTCTTACAGTACGCTGGCGGATAAGATGGCGATTCATTTCAGCTCTCGGGGGAGGCGAGGGTGCCGTCATGTCTTGATGGAAACATCCAGTTTGTTTCACCTTCTCCTTCTCGCTTCCAGAGCCCGGAGCAGGACCGCTCCGAGACAAACTCCCTCAACATCAGCAGTCCATCTGTCTCCCTCTCTCTCTCTTTCTTTCTCATACACACATCCACACACCTTCTCAACACGGTCTCACAGAGTTTACCTTCATCCAGCCTGCCGGGGGAAGAGACGAGAAAGAAAAAAAACACACACAACAGTGGGTTTCTCTCTCCGTATGATGAATATTTATGGCACAAAAGAAGAAGAGACTGCTGGAACACATTCAGGAGATTTCCCATCTTGGACTGAGAAAACAATGGCACAAAAATATCCAACATGTCATTTATTCTAGTATTCTGAAAGTCTTAAAGCTAAAAAAAAAGAGAACTTTTTCAATAGTGTTTGAGTGATCCCACTTTTAAAGCCTTGTTTCAGCACCCAGTGAATAAAAACTACAAACAAAAAGAAGAAGCATCCATTCCAAAAATGAAATGGACACTGCTTAGAAGTGAGATATCTTTATTATTCAGGGTTGTGCGTATACATGCGGTGTATTGTACTAAACCTTAGATAAAAGCTCTTTGCAGCAGCGGAGAAGAATCCTCTCACGTTGAATCCAAGATATCGGGGGTGGGGGTGGGGGTGGGGGGGGGGGTGAGAGCAGATGGTAAAGGATCGTATGAGAGCGGCTCCTTCGCTGTGACGTTACTACAAATGAAATGCACACACAATAAACTTTTGAAACGTGTGCACGTGGATACATAGAAACCTGCGAGCCAACCAACCTTTTTTTCCCCCTACACTCATACACACACAGGCATGCAGGCCTCCACTGTCAGATCCATGTGACGTGAACATGGGAGCTGGAACACGAGGCCAGGAGAGGACAACGGGGCAGATTCAGGTTCATCTGCGAAATATTGCCAGTCCATTCATCCGAGTGGTCTTAGGTTAAAGTCTATTACGAGTCTGTAGGTTAGTTCTGGGCTAACAGTCAAGCAAGGACATTTTGTACAAGTGCTACTTTCAGTAGGATGCCACTGCTGCTGTGCGTATTTCTTTATAAGGAAAATAACGAGTTGATATATGAGGTAATACCTAGCTGGTCTTGCTAATAAAGAATAGGTTGGAGTTACAGGTTTGGAATGAAGGACGGAAGTCACCTCACGGTAGTGTAACTATCCCTACCAATGTAGCGTATCGACTTCTTAAGTGCTGGCATTCTTATATGGCAAAGTCAGACTCGCAGCAGAAGTAATCAGGCTAAATCTCAGGTCAGTCACTTCTTCATTCTGCCTATATCTCCGTGGTGCCGTCCAGCAGCAGCCTGTGTAGTTCCTGGGGGTCAGTGACAGGAAGAGAACAGGTGAAGTCCTGGCAGACGTAGGCTGTGGCGACACCGCCCTGCTGGGACATGGAGGAGACTGCGGGCAGACGCTGGCGCAGGAAATCGTCTGTATCTCCGTCAATGAGCATCAAAACCTGCCAGAGAGAGGAGGAAGAAATGCAAGAAAAACAGGGTCAGTTTATTATCTATTTTGCATTTTTACCATTACACTGTGGAGCCCCAGAACAGCTAAAAGGCATTAAAGAATTCTAAAGTGGGACAAAAATATAACTGATTACATAAGTAAATAATACTGCAAGTTAAGTAAAATAGGGAGGGAATTATACTTTTCCTTAAAGAGTTACCCATTATGTTTTTCCTTTAGTGTGTTATGTAGTTTTTTGTGCATTTAAAAGGTCTGCAAAATTACAAAGCCCAAAGTCCACGCCAAAGGGATAAATAATACATTCATAAATAATATTCACTCTTGGGTCAATAGCTGCCGTGGTCTCACACCCAGAATTGAAGAAAGACAATAGAGTGTGTGGATGGATCTGTGGTTCATGCCTGCAGCAGAACTGGTTCCCAAATAGACCTCAACTCCACTGTTACACCAGTGTTGGTCTTTCATGTCTTGGTATCTGCTTATGTGTGTGTATGTGTGTGTGTGTGTGTGTGTGTGTGTGTGTGTGTGTGTGTGTGTGTGTGTGTGTGGACAGGCAGCAGAGCGAAGTTAAAGCCCCGTCCATCCCTAAGGCGGCTTCCTGTCAAACCCGTGTCATTTCCTCCAGGCCCCGACAAACCCCTGGTTCACAACGGAGCGCGAAATGAAAACACGAACAACGAGCGCAGACAGAAGTGATAAAAGGACGGCGAGGAGGAGGAGACAGAAAGACAGAATGAGGAGAGAGGTCCGGTGATACGTCTCATCTCAGGTGAAGCTCTGCCAGAGAAGACAGACATGCATGTCAGACGGCAGACTGGAAGTCAATCACAATGCATTAAAGGGTACACAGATATTGATGGCAGTGGGTTTGATTGATCATCGGAGCTGGACACAATGCAGGATATGTCCAGCATTTCTATACACCTTGCGGTAGAAACATTTTAAAGCTATATATTGGCATTGCGCTGGCCATGCTTGCCTGTATCACTGATAGTTGACGGCAGGTCCATCAGTGTTTCTTTCCACAAACAACAAAAGATAATATAGAAGATATAAAACAAGATAATTTAACAGAAACTGGGGTACTGTCTGTTTATAAGATGACATTCTAACAAAGGATAACTTCCAAATCAGGGCTAAAAACCTCAATATGTACCAACTAGGGCTGGACCCCAATATTCAACTATTTGGTTATTTGTTCGTTGGGTAGGTAGGTTTCAATTTTGGTATTTGGATATTCATTGTTGTTTTTGTTTTAACCCCTCGGTATCACAAATATGCATAAAACACACAAAACCGTTTGGAAAATACTTCTCTTTCAATAACATATAACAATACAAACAACAATACTGTAGAAGAACAGAATCCGAGAACAGAGATTATGTCTGGCTGAGTCCTTCCCGAGCCATGTCATGGAGACGAGCAAAGCCAGAGCTCTCGCCGCCATTGCTTATGTTTGAGCGCAACCCATGCGACGCTCGGACCGAAAGGGCGAGAGGGCCCGCAAAAGTGACTTTTAGGTACGTTTACACTCGCACACACACAGGAATGAGGAGAGGAGATGCTTAGCGTGGACACAGCAGCCTCAAAACGGTGTCGTTTAGGGTAGAGGGCCCGCAAGATCCTGAGTATGGACAGAGGCGCGTACGGACTCATCATGACACATTGACTAAAAGCAGGTGTGGAAGCCTCCGATTGCGTGACAGAGGAATTGTGCTACTTTAACTTACCGAGAGGTTAAAGCGCTCGTCCGTTCACGGCGGTACCGGCCTAGAAACTATCGCGGGTTCGGGCGATGGGGCAAAAAGTGGCTGTTAGGGTTACAATACAGCAATTAAAAAAATAATGAAGCCAAGACCCAGGGGTGGACGGGCCTGTCGCACACAAGCTGTTCCCTGGACCTGAGCCTGCTCTGACTATGTACAGGTATGAATGAGATGAACTACGTAACCATACTGGTTACCATCCTGTTCCTTTCTGTCTACAAAAATGCCGTTAGCTAGTTCTTAGCGCTATTTAACAACATAACTACATCAATGAGCGCTTGAGCAACACTTCAACGGCGACTCAGTCGTTGGCCACGCTGACCGTTTTGTTGCTTTTGTCGCTCGTAGTGTGAACAAAGCATTAGACAATGTTGTCCATTAGAGCAGACACTCCTCTGCCAGCCAGCATTCACCGAGTCCATCATGCAGAACTGTCCGCATCCTCTCCATCCTGCCTCAATGAAACCTCATGCTCTCATTCAACGGCCGCCTCAATGCGCCCCCAAGTGCTCCGCTCCACTCCGCCATTTAGATGCTCAATTGTGCTGGCAGCCACCTGCACAAACTACCAACGGGGTTACGCTTCCCGTCTCCGCAGTGGTGAGGTATTTCAGTTCCCATTACTAAACGTGCCTGGTAAATAAAATTCCTCCTTCGGGGACGATGAAGGGATGCTGCCTTTTCTTATCTTATACCTTTGGACACAGCTCAGTGCATAAATAACCAGAAACACAGGAAACTAGAGGCTTTAACACAAGCATACACACGGGGGAAGACTGGAGAGGAGTGTGATGGAATGTGGTCATAGCGGTGTGACCGTTGCTATGGAGACAGGAGGAGGATTTCCCTGCCAAATGGAACCTTTTCCTCTCCGTCCTGACTCTTCTATCAGCTTGTCAGCTTCATGCGGTCCCCCCCACATCCAGCCGTGCACCCTCAACCGAAAGGTCACGCTGTAGTCTGTCCGTGTCACAACAACACTATCTGCACACGCCCCCGGGGACCGGACAGGACGAGTGTGTGTGTGTGTGTGTGTGTGTGTGTGTGTGTGTGTGTGTGTGTGTGTGTGTAAGAGTGATGTTGGAAGAGAGCGAAAGGGAGACCTATTATGTGTGAATGTATATACTTGTGAATGTGATGGAGTGAATGCAAAGTGTGTGGTCTCGTATTCGGTGCGATATGTGTGTGAAGCTGTAGCAGACAGCGCAGTTGGCTACACATGAGAGCGCAGGCAAACTCCCACAGGGTTAATCCCTTCATACACTGGGCAACCCTGGAACAAACACACAACACACACACACTCCGGCCCGTTAAATGTCCCTACGCTGACAGCTCCCTCCCACTCTTCCTCTCTCGTTCTGCCAAAGCAGTCGAGCTCAGACGCTTTCAAAGAACACAGTGTACCTGTGCTGAAAGTAACGAACGAAGACACACGCAGATCTTCGGGATTTTAATGTTTTCTCTCCCCCTCGGGTTCCACGACTCGTAGGCCGACCGCGATCAGCGAGCCAAAGAAACAAACACACACTCTTTTAAGAGCCGTGGCTGTCATACCTGAGGAAGAGTGATGACGGTGGCTGTGAATAGCAGCGCCGTGTGCAGCCAAGCGTGAGGAGATTTACTTCCTTCCTTCGTCCCTCTCACTCGGTTCTGTCTTACACACACACACACTAACACAAAGGGAACTGCTCAGTCATCATAACAACGCTGGCATCTGGACCGCCGCCCCAGGACAGAAACGGACACACATATTCACACCCTGACACACACTTGGGGGCGATGGAAGGAGGGAGGCGGTGCAGCAGGTCCACATGCACGCCACACACACATTGTCAGTCATTCGCTGACACCAACTTCACCATCAGCTTCATTTACTTAACTGAATATTCATCAGGAGAGAGAGGAAGGAGAAAGGGGTGAGGTGAGAGCACTGGAGAACAAGAATCAGTCAAAACCGAGTATATGGCTGGACCTTGTACGGTCAGTCTGTGAATTTGTGGCTAAATTGTTACACAACTAGTCAGTGGTTTAATTATCTATAATGTTAAATGCGGTAATGGTACGTGTCCACAGCCTCCGTCCTTTCCACGCTTCCCATTCATTGTCTATGTAAGCAGCTGTGCAATGCATTCTGGTGGCATGGCGGCATTAACACGTTATTGCCCTACTAAAAACCGGTTAGATTCTCTCATTTGAAATAAAAGAAGCGAAGATATTCTAGTTTATTACACGGTCGCGCTGACCAGCAATGACCCTCTGATAACAACTAGTGACTGTCTGAATGTGTGAGATTAAAGACTGCTGGACTCCATGAGAGGTGTTTCATTAGCCCTCAGTCACGCAGCAGGTCAGAATCGGAAATAAGATTTGCTTTGTTTCTTACTCATCACAGGAAACCGTAGACCTAGACAGGTGTAGAGAAATTGAGTCGTATGCCATGTGTGAAAGTATTGGAACGGCTGGAACATGAGGGCTGTTACATCACGCTGTGGAGGAGGTCATCTGTGCACATCTCATTTCATGCTACAGTAATGTGTAGGTGCACTGACATATGTTGTCTTTTAATGACAGGACAGTGATCCAGTAAATAGACGATGCTTCATGGGAGGAAAAAATAACTGAGGAGGGTGAGAAGAAGACCATTTGATAAGATGTAGAGAAACAGAGTGTAGTGCCAGGGGAAAAAAAGTACTTTATTTTATGCCATGTTCAATTTAGTTTCACCAGAAGACACTGATTGGCAGGGCTTTCCACAAGGATGAGTAGCACCCAGCCAGTGGGAAGAAGTAGCCAGCTAGGGGGGGGGATCCGGGGGCAAATTTTTCACTTTAATAGCCCTTATTTAAATCATCAATAGCCGAATCCAGAGTTATTTTCCGTCCTCCGTTCATGTGACCCCGTGGCCGAGCCATGTGACTGATCGGACGCTACTGCGCCTGCTCTATGAGCCAAATGGATGCGGAAGCTCGCTGGAAGACCCGGGTACTTTTCCAATCGGAAAGTCGAGCCATTTTAGCTTCATGCGCCACTGAGCAACTTTCATAGGAATGAACGGGGCCCTGCACCCAACACTGTATCCAGTTCTCTTAATACATCCATGTCACAAACTCGAGATCGCAGAAATCCAGCTGCCGTGCAAGGTGCCACTATTCCATCATACTGTATACACTGATATCACTGATAATTGCATATTGTAATGAGTTTGCCTACCCGACTGTTAACATGTAGTGAAATATTGTAAAGCAGAATTAGGCTTCTTGTGCATTTTAGCCCACACGGTCTGTAAGCAGGTATGATTTAAGAATTATCATTCACTTTGTTCCACACAAAGAAGCAGAAAACGGCTCAATGACAGGATAACCACAAATGTAAAGCAATGGTAAAATGCATAATGTGGAAAAACATATATACTTGATCATGTCCATTAATGCAGGAAGTTCCATTACATCATATTTTATTCTAAAACATCTGACATTAGTTTGCATAATTGGCAAAAAATCCTAAAACGTTCTAGGACATTTTAAACTGTACAATTACAGTGTGAGGTTGAGGCATAGCCTGCATTTTCCTCACGACACAGGCCTGTTACTTTGACAACATTGCCTGTTTTTGTGCGTTTGCAATGTGTCTTAGAGATAGTGCTGTAAAAAGCTTAATGTGAATAAAGATCATTCATTAAGCCCAAAAACGTCAGTGTGGTGTATATGGAAAATGTAGCGCTTTCATTCTTCCTGTGAAATCGTCATGTTGCTGCCACCGGTGTTCTCTGGTGTTCTCCAAAGCACCCCGTCTAATGAGGATGTCCTGTCTGTGCAATCAATGCAATTCTTCATCAGTGTCATCAATTGTTTTGCTAATATTTGTCAGACACTGAAGACGACTCTCCGCTCTCTACTCGGCAGGATATAACTTCTCAGCTGAGAGCTCACTCTCACATCCATACGGAGCATGTGGGAGCGGGATTGATACAGACAGATGAGCACGTTCCTCTATCATCAAGCTCGCATTGTTTTAAAGTGGAGGCTGGTGGTCGTAAAATGTACACGGCACACATAGCGAATCACAAGTTGTTAATCAAGTATTTTACTAGAGTCAGAAATGAATATAATAAAGTGGCCGGCTGGATTTAGATGAGTAGTTGGCTGTTTGGCTGTTTGGCCGGCAGCCGGAGCTTGTGGAAAGCTCTGGATTGGATAATAATTTTGCCTCCCACTAGCTCATCAGATTCAGATGAGGCACCAAGTGAGGAAGATGGAGAGGATCTGGCTTAGCTTGGAGTGTTTCCACTATTTACGGTCACACCAACTGTTTAGTTATAATGGTGTTTAAACTGTTCTTTCTAAAAGTTTACATGAAGCTTTGAGACCAGTCTCATGTTTTTAAAATGTAAATAGTATTAAATAATTACTAGTAACGCTGGTATTGTTTTCACCCTTGTGAGTCAACATGGCAAAATGTGGTCCAGGAGACACCTACTGTAGCAGGAACTAGCACAGAGGTGGTTTTGAGTACTTTGCCAGCTGATTATATGTGTCTGTCTGTCTGTGGACAGATTTTGTCAGCGCGATACCGTTGCAACCGTGCAACATGCAGTCATGAAACTTTACAGGTGTGTAGTTGAGATCAAAAAGTTGAGTTCGGAGATGGTTTTGGTCTGAGCGGGGGCGCTGGAAGTACGGGGGTAGGAAGTGGTAAAGGGGTCATTAACAGTATTAATGTTAGTAGAATCTTTTACATCTTTACATTTTATTTAATTTGCAAATTATGCTACTGAAAATAATGGAAATGTTCCATTATTTTCAGTAGCTTACATTACTACAGCCGATAAAGTATTGTAAGTACATTAAAATAGCGTTATTTCATTAACTCAACACCTACCAAAATAAAAGTGACCAAGTGTCTGCAGCCTAAGGTAAACCCTCCCTCACAAATAAAAAAAATGGTTAAACTCCACTTGGACGAATGTTTTGACCGCCGCTACATCCCTGATTATATCAGAGGAAAACATTCACAGCTAATAAAGATAGAGAGACAGCGACAGAGTAAGGGAAACACGTTGGGCATCTGCAACCGTGCGTGTGTTTGTGTGTAAATGCACGTGCATGGACGTCTTATCTGTTCAGCATGGGTTTTATTTACCGAGCTGAGACGTTGATAAGCGTGGAGCGTCAAGCCCGACTGCAGACAAGATACAACCACGGGGAGAGGGGATTATATCTCCAGCAACACCACTAAAGCTGTCCACTCTCTGCTGGATCCTGAGTGTACACACACCTCCCCCATAGCTTTATAGATGGACTGGCATGTGGCGGAATTACTAGATAGGAAGGGATATATGTAAAATGTCAGATTAACAAGTCTAGGAAGAATGGTGTGAGATACATGTTTGAGTGTGATGAGACAGCATGATGACGAGCAAAATACGAGAGAACAAGAGGATGTGAATGCATTACAATCTGCCTGGGAAGCACTTTTCCTGCTCCGGGAACCATCTGCGACCTTTCCCACAGCTGTCAATCAGCCCCAGGATCTGCTCTCTGACTGGTTATTGGGCTTAGCAGGTCATTTACAGAGAACAGGAGAATCAATTCCCAGAACACAACACTACATTACGGACAAACACACACACACACATGCAGCCTTTGATGAGAGAACAGGGGGATGGAGTAGAGGTGTAACAAGGCAGCAGCTTGAAGTGAGGAAGGTCAAAGGTCACTGAGGAGGACGATGAGACTGTAATCCTCCTCTGCACTGTGTTGTTACCAGTGCTAGTTAGCCTCTGGCTAGGCTCTGTATCTCCTTCCTTCCCTCCCTCTGCTTGCCCTCCCCGTCACCCTGCTAACTCTTCCCCGTGTCTCTGAGGTCTTGTTAGGGATTCGCAGTCATTTCCCCCCACAGATGCTTTCAAAAGGCCACACCTCCCTTCCTTCTCCTCCATTCCACTCTGTCCCGCTCTCTTCCTCCTCTCTAGGGGACGTGACCAGGAACGACGGAGAAGGGCAGGGAAGCAGGAATAAGTTGGAAGCCCGTCTACCCATAGTTATCTCCCTCCAGGGATCTTTCCATCTTGTTTCTTAAATCTTACAAAATCCACATAATACCTTCTGCTCTTTCTGCCCTAAACATCTCTCTCTAACACCGGCATCTTGTGGTCCTCCTTAACACTTGCCACAGACACCTTTGCCTATCACATCCACACGATTTCCTTAAGTGCACTCCAGAGAGAGGCGGCACAACTAGCTGTTAGGTTTGCTGCGGTAGTCGGTGTTTCAGGTGTTACACGGTGGTCGGCATACACCGATTACACCAATATTTACCTCAAAATTTATCAAAAATTACTTTACTATAAACATTATTTAATAATTATATTACGCTATTTCCCAAATAGCTGGTAATTTGTTTAATACATTTCCAGAAAAAGAATACAAAGTTAATTGATATGCTTTATTTCCATGTCTGCCGATAAATAGATAATAATTAGCAAATAACTTATTTGAAATTTCTTAAAAAACTCCCTGAATCATAACATTAGCTACCAGGTTACATTTGTGTAATAAATAAGTCACAATGGTGAGATTTGTGTCTGATCAGAAGTGTCTTCTATTGGTTTTGGTTTTCCACCTTCGATGAAGAGCAGAGCACAGCCGCTTCTCAAGCCTAAGGGCCCTATTTTAACCATTATATGCTATTTTAGCATATGAGGTCTGCTGTCTATGAGAGCCGGCTGTCAATCACTCGCAAACTCTAACCAAACAGTCAAACCAGGCAGCGCTGATCAAATATTAATCAATATTATGTTACTGTAATGCCTATTTCTCGCCTCAGAACACTTGAATTACAATATGCTGAAAGGTTATTATGGAATTTTTGCCAAATGATGCCAAAAATATTCTGCCTACTGCCACTTTAACCGGTAGCAAAATTTCCTCACCGTCACATCCCTACTAGCAGCTCTCTATGACTGTCTGACTTTAAAACGTGCAACCTAGACAAGAACACTTGGATAGTTTTGGGGGGCAAAAGCACAGTAGAGACTGATGAATACAATGACAAGAGGCATTCAGGCTAACAACAAAGGGAATGCACAATGGGAATTATAGTCCTTGTAAAACACTATTCAACTCATAAAAGACCACACATGTAAATCTTGCCCTGACAGGAATTCATACTTTGAACTGCTGTCAACGCTTGTGCCAGGATGCTTTGTTGCTTTATTACCAGAACAACCTTGAGAACACAGAGACCCCTGCTCTATTAATGTAAATCACTGTGCTTAATGCTGGATGGTTTCCATTTGGTGTAAATGTGTTCCCATGAAGTGCCAACAGAGAAAATGAGAAGGAGAAAACCAGACAGAAATCTTTCTGGGTTTTGAGAATTTGTTATTTTCAGGACTGGAATGATTTTTGTGGTTGTTCATTGAAATTGGAAAAGATCTAAAAAGACCTACCACCATGCAGCACAAGTCAAAATGCAGCTGCTTATTCTTAATGCAGATACTGTATGATTAACAACAGCAGGGTTTTAAGTTTAGGTTTAATCCATTTACAGGAGAGAATGTTCATAATAATAATTATACACCGAACGATCGGCCGGTGACTGGAATTGGATGATTTTCTGCTTGATCGGCCATGACCGGCGACCGGACGATAAGCAGGGTTGCCGTGCGTCCCGTAAAATAAGGAATCATCCCGTAATTTGGAAACTAAAAGACATGTTCCGTATTGAACTGACAAGGGACGCGCTTTGTTCTGTATTTATGAGAATCAATTCAGTGCAAATCTATTGGAGATAAATATTACAGGACTATTATGACGGGGTGATTTCCTATGAGACAGAGGGAAACCCCCGATTTATCACATGTTCAATAAAAGTGTAATCTTAAAGCATTTTTATTAAACCCAACCTAAACACAACTGTGTATGAATGTGTGTCTAAAGCCCTTCTTGTGTCAGCGGACTCACTAAATATCTTCCGGAGGCGCAAAATAAAACTCACGCACGTCAGCAGCACAACTGGAAAAAATATCCTAGGGTATACACTGATCCCAGTAAAGATTTCTCACATTCAATGCACCCAACCAGACAGACAGAGGCCTCACCAATAAACAGCAGCTCCTACAACCAAAAAGGCAAAGCAACATGAAATCACTGATTATATGCAATCTGCATCAATTTGAAAAGTATGTGAATAAATGAACCAGCAAGCCTGGTACTGCTGCAATGTTCACTTCTTGCTTGGACCGAAGTCATGTGACCGACTTGGTCAGGAGCATTCATCTGTTTGGCCATAATGAAAAAACCTTTAGCTTTAGGATCACCGTCCTTCTGCATGGGCCATTTTCCTAACAGATGTTTTGTTTCACAGTAGGTAAAGCACAGGTGTTACTAAACGGTAAGCCAGCATGCACAACACCAGGACCCTGAAACTGAAGCAGCTGCCATTATCATTTTTATTATTCACACCTCTTCTGTACAAAAAAAAATGTTCTACTTCGGGGGCCAAAGTATAAAAAGGGCTATGAGCCCTACACTGTTCATCCAGTATGGATGAGAACACCTTCAAACACCATTAAAGCTAAAAGACAGTGCTGTAGCCTCATAGGTAGCCACGGTTTCATTACAAATCTACTGAGTTGCCAAAACTATGAGGAATATATCATTGCCCTGATAGTTTCTGACTGCAACGTTTTTTCTTACCACATCGCAAGAACTGACTTATTGGTATAGTCTCAAATAGCCAGTCCTATCTCCACAGCGCTGTGTCACCGCTAAAGAAAAGTAATTCTGGTATAGGGGGAAAAAAAACACTCTGGCTTGTTTGTATTTCTTTAAACTAGGGCTGTCAAAGTTAACGCGATAATAAAGCGTTAACGCCACTAATTTCTTTAACGCATTAATGCAACTTCTAGGCGATTTACTGCGATTTTTAGGTTGTAGCAGGCTCAGTTTTAAAGCTACAGTGAAGATACTGCTACTGAGCTACTACTGATCATATGAAACTAAAAAACCCAAGGAATCCATTGGTACCAACCATGTCATGCTAGCTTGTCGTGAAAGAGGTTAAATAACGCTCCAAACTTGCGCTAAATTTTGGCGAGGAAAAACTGGCATGGCCATTTTCAAAGGTGTCCCTTGACCTCTGACCTCAAGATATGTGAATGAAAATGGGTTCTATGGGTACCCAAAAAAAAAGTAATTTATTGTTGTTTAGCAACATTTCTAACCGCTTATAATGTTCAGAGAAAAACTGATAAATTGTACCAGTTTGTCCCCCTTTCTCTGATACCTTTCATACACCATTTCACACTTCCATACGAGGGAGACAGAGAGCACAACAGTAGGGACATAGAAGAGTGGAACATGAGGAGTGGAGAGAAAGTCCCTTAAACAATAATTACGAGAAGGACTGCATCTCTAGCAGTGTTCCACCTCCCCTCCTCTCACAATTTCAGAGCCTCAACAAACCTCGACCCAACTCTAATCGAGCTATATTTCTGTGTAATAGAAAAATGAACCGCAATTTATTGCAGCAATTACAATCAAGAGCGATGTTTCAGTATGACCGTAATTGATTGAATCCAATGAGCGAAAAGTGCAGCAGGAGCGCAGAGTGAGAAGCACACATCGAGGTCTTGTGGTGAATTAAAATAGTAAATAAATTAAATGAGGTGAAGATCTCAGCGTGTGTGAGTGTGTGTGCGTGTTTAGATTAGCATGCGTTGGGCTCTGAGCACCTCATTCAGCACAATTAGAGCACGGCGGCCGTGAACCAGGAAAACAGGCGAGGAGTAATTGGATTTAAATTAGACATGTTCTCTGCTCATAGCTGCCTAATGTAACGTGGAGCACAATCCACTCACTCGCTCTTCCTTCTACCTCTTCCGTTTATCTCATTTAACATCCCTCCATCTCTTCCCACCCTTAGTACTTACACGATTCACCCTTTTGACTCCATCATACACTTCATCAGTTATCTTTCTCATAACGCTTCCCAGTCTCCACCGGTCTAATTGGTTTTCTTCCAATTAATCTTACCCATTATCTAATTGTGTATTTTTTTCTGCTGCTCTCAGGGCATCTGTTTGTACCTTTTTTGATTACTACCAGGAATTAATCGCTATTTGATAACTAAATTCGTCTTTTCGCATACAAAATGAGTATAGGGTAACGTTGTCTGTCCTGCTTATAGTTGGATTTACTCCAGCATCCCCAGCCAGCGTCAGAAAAAAAACTTTATATTTGCCAAACACATCCGTTAGCCCTCATCCTAAAAGCATTTTTTTCTCTTGTTACGTTTAAGGTGGGACTAATTTTACCTTACATGGCAGCTGGATTTCCGCGATGTCACAAGATCACGCGAGAATCACAGGAACACATATCAAATGAAAATCCATCTTTACAGGATTCAAGTAATTTTGTGTGTGCCCGGCTTGCCAGAGGACGGACCAATCAGCGTCCTGTGAGGAGCTACGGGCGTGGGAATAATATCAGTAGAAAACTGCACTTAAATATGTAATTATCATTCTTTTTTTTTATTGGTGCGTTTTGTGTTCAGTTCCATGTTCAATTTGTTCAATAAAAGAATATTGGAAATAATTTCCTTTTTTATATCAACAAGCAATTTGTTGCTTTTTAGCGGTATACTGAAAGAGGCAGAAGGTAATATCGTTATCGCAATATTCAACAATGGTATCGCATATGACATATTTTCCTTATATGGTGCAGCCCTACTGCTAATGTGCGTTTGTGTTTCACTTCTGCTGCAGGCAGCCGTGCTATTCCTCTGGGAAGGTTTTATCTCGTCCCAGAGAAAGGGGATGTGTGTGTCAAGTCTTGTGCTGGACCATCACATCTCAGCCCGGCCAAGATAGTTGCTACTGCCACTAATGGCCAGGTGTTCCCACAACATCTGGACACCCCCCAATAACACACATACTCCCTCCTTTGTCTCATTTAATCCTTTCCCATCTCCCCCTCTATCTCACTCTGAGGCTCAATGAAGGCTCATTAGAACAAAATCTGAATCCGTCATGTCACTCTGACATACCTGTCTAGCTTCTGCTCACACACACGCACATACACACACACGCACACAATACCAGAGCTCTGTTTCCTCTACATTCAGTGTCGAAGAAAATACAACTGAAGTCTGCTTTTTCCAGCCATTTTCATGTGACACATTCTAAAGACAAATAAATCTTTGCCTCCGTTTTAGTAAATTAAGAAACGCTGTTCCCTACTTGGGAGTATTCAGTGGTATCGACTCTCTTTCTCATTTAGCATCTTATTGGTCCCGATGGTAAAGACCAGCGTCTTTCTCCGGTCACCATCGTCTCCTTTCTCATCCTTCACTGTATGAGGGCTTTAAAACTCTATTCCTCTTGTGTCCTCAGCTCTACCATTACTGCAATCATTAGTAGACGCAGGCCAACACCCTCCATCAGGCTGAAGCCTTATTAGTTTGAATTCTTTTGTCAAAACTGCCACATTTAACACATTAAAACCAACATTATAAACAATAACCTGTCAAACACAGCATGTATAAGCCTGCCTTGAAAACTCGAGACCCTTTCCAACCCACACACCACAAGCCCCGAAAAGCAAGCAAGAATTTGTTTTTTTCTGGTGATCCATTCTGGTCTGAATTATTTTCTCTCCTGTGTTATGACTTAAGAACAGGTGAAAAAAATGTTTTGCCGGGATAATCTTTCTAAGTTCTTTTTTTTCTTCTGTGAAACAAAAAAAATATAATTTTTCGAAGTTACTTTTTTTTCCTGTGTGAAAACAAGTGAAAAAAAAATTCTAAGTCACTTATTTATTTCTTTGCCTCTTAGTTAAAGGGACTATTTGTAACTTCTTACACGTATAAATCATTGCGGGTCGGTGTCCCATGCGCGCTCGCGTGTGGCTACGCTGCTCAGACTCCAACACAAACTACACGGAAGCACCAAAACCACAAAGTTATATCTAGTGAAGCCCGTCTTGCAAAACAGTGTTGGCTGCGGTCGGAGGACGCGGGGGAGACTGTAGTCTTGGTCTCCATGGCCGGAGTCTCTGCTGTACACTGCCTTCCTGCCTGCCTTCACTCACACACCGCACTCACACACCGCGCTCGTTCTTGCTCAGCTCGCTCCACCTCTCTGCACGCGCGCACACTACACACTGCAGAACAGTTAGTTTAGCTCTGAGAATATCTAGTGAATGTACAGTGGACGTTTGTGCAGAAATAAATGCTGCAGCTCCTCCAGACCAACAGAGGTTTCCCGTGTCTTGTGAAGTGACGGGGCGCCGCAGCGAGTTACTTTATCGTCTCCGACCGGGTGTCGGTGGCTCCTCCGGCCGCGGTCGGGGGGCTGAGGCAGGAAAAGCCAACACTAGGATCAGCATTGATTCATGGAGAGACCTTCGTCTAGTCAGCTAAGATTACTGCCAAGCAGGTGAAATATAGAGTGATATTGTGGTTTTAGCTGACGTGTGTCGCCTCGCTGTTTGCACAGGACGCTGACTTTCGTTGACTTAACGGCCACAAGTGTCGCTGTTAACAAGCAATTTCTGATTCTTACAAACAGTCCCTTTAAAACAGGTGGAAGATTTTTTTTGTTGACTTGTTTTCACACAGGAATAAAAAGTAACTTCAAAAAAGCAGCTTAAATTTTTTTTTTTTTTCACTTGTTTTCACACAGGAAAAAAAGTAATTTAGAAAAATCAGCCTAAATTAAATTTCCACCTGTTTTACAGAAAAGAAAAAAAGGAGCCACAAGAAGAGTAAAAAGAAAATACAGCAGAGAAAATAATTTAGATCAGACTTAGAAAATGGATCAGCAGAAAAATAAAAAATCTTGCTGGCCTGGCAGGGCTTCCATACATACCACTATTGATATATTTTAGGACCTGCAGACTACTATGACATCATGGGTGTGATAGTACACAACATACAGTACATCCCCCTTAATAATGGATCCATTCTGGCTCTATCTGGCTCCTTCTCGGTCTCTGTCTCTCTGCAGGGATCTGCAATGGCCTGATGTTACTGCAGCCACCGCCTGATACTGCACAACTCATCTATATTTCAACAGGGCCCTGTTGAGCATGTTTGTGTGTGTGTGTGTGTGTGTGTGAGAATGAGAAAGAGAGGGAGGAAGAGAGATGGAGTGTGTCACTGGACAATCACTGCCTTAATTTACTGATCTAATTTTGGTTTCAGGCTGGTCGAATAAACAGAGCTCAGTGAGCAGTCTTACACCATCAGAATGAATAGTGAGGCTGCGTATGTGAGCGTTTTATTAAGTTACTCGACCAGTATGTAAAGCTTCATTTAACAATTCTGCGCAAAAAATGACAGGAGAAACAACACATCAAGTGGAGCTCTCATCCTCATCCATCACTTCATGTACAGAGCTGTCCATATCTCAGTCACACTGGGCATGTTTTGCTTCTGTGCTGCTGTGATTCGGAACAATAAGGTGGGTTTCTTTTTGCAGGTTAGTGGATAAATCACAAGTTTCATCACGATACAATGTTATATATCGATTCTTTGGACAACAATACGATAGCGCTGATCAAATACAATTCCAGATTCTGTTACTGTAATGACACCTATAAAAGGAAACATATTTTAGTGTACTGTTTAGCTGTGAAATCAGAAAGTTTGTGACCTGGTCGGCATGTTGAAAACAGTCGAGCCAAAACGGCAAATGCCATTAGGAGCACAGGAGGACACAGTGGAACATACATTTTTTCACAAATTATCTGTCTCACGCACTACTCTCAGGATATAGTGACAGTTTTATAAAAATAACTTTTTATCCTATTTGCTCAAAGTTACCGATTGCAGCTTGTTGATGAGCATCAAAAATTCTCTCCCAGTGTGAAGCTGAAACTTCTGAGAAATGTAGCCATAGGAAACACAGATATGGAATCCTTGACTAACTTTACTGAATTTTAGTCTGACTCAGACTGACAGCTGTCCAATTCATAGCAAACAGCTTGTGTCAGGGCTGGCAGGAAGAAGACTCATACACACACTAACACATACAACTGCAGAGTTAAGATCTAGACCCACTAGGCATCTAGATGTTAGGAGAGGGCTTTAAGGTCAACTAATGCCTAAAAAGAGACAGCTATCTGAGGAGAGGAGAGGAGAGGAGAGGAGAGGAGAGGAGAGGAGAGGAGAGGAGAGGAGAGGAGAGGAAACGAGAGGAAACGAGAGGAAACAAGGAGAGGAGAGGAAATGAGAGGGAACAAGGAGAGGAGAGGAAGCGAGGGGAGAGGAGAGGGAACAAGAAGAAAGGAAACAAAAAGAGAGGAGAGGAGAGGAGAGGAGAGGAGAGGAGAGGAGAGGAGAGGAGGAACTCAGGCTGACCTTTAAAGAACCACACTTAAACCAGCCAACGCCCCGAGCTGTTCTAGCTCGGTCCCACTCTGCATCTGTGCGTCTGTGATCTTGCGTGTGTTCGCGTTTCAAAGGTTACCGTGAATCTGCTGCCACGATAAAACGGTACTGATGTTGATCTTTGCTTCGCAGGGCTGCTTTAGGGACCGATGACACGGAACTTTGTCAAGATGATGCATCACTTTTTCACACGCACTTACCTTATGTGGTAGAAAGAGGGCGTTGACTGTTGCTAGGAGACTCGTGGTGTCCGGGGCATCCCTCTGGCCACAGATCACGATCTGGAAAAAGTGGAGGACGGTGAGAGGAGGGAAAATATGAAGGACAGAGAGATAACGAGATGAATAGAGTGAAATAAGAGGGGAAAGGTGACCCGTCAGAGGAGAGGAGAGGGGGAGGAAGTGATGGAGGTCAGAGCTGTATTTGTAGCAGTAACAAGGGAGGCAGGTGTTTTCTCTGGGCCCGCCTCACCTCGCCTTGTTACCCTTGCCCTGTAGCCTCGCCTCATCCTCCGCAGGTCACATATGACTGACAGAAGGCTAACCACCACCGTCCTGTTTTCCACTCCTGTTATTTCATTCTCTGTTCCTTTGATTGCGCAGCACATGCCTTCATGCTAAAAGTTTTCTTACGGTGACAGAGAAACTTTGGGGTAACTCCTGCTGTGCTCTGCTGCAGCAGTACGCTGGTTTCAGTGGTTTCGGGCACACTGAGGGTGTTAATATTTCAAAACCGATTATATAACTGAAGCTGAACAGCTCAAATAATCCACTAAATGCATGACGACTGTTAAAATACTGGGGGAAAAGATTTTGAGAGTCAGTGTGGTCAGGGATTAAGCGTGCTATGTACTGTATGTAGAGATGAAGCCACATGTACTCAGACGACCTATCTTAGTTCAACTAAAAATGAAGTGTCAACACATTAGCTTCTTGTTTTTAAAAGGAGAGACTATTGCAAGTAGGGTTTGTATCACTGTGCTTTGAGCCTGCAGCTCAATTATAATATGTTGAGGTTATCAAAGGTTAAAAAAACTGTCAATTTTCCCCTTTGCATTAACCTGCAGGAGGTAGCATATTTTTGGCATCATTGCGCAAAAAGTCTATAATAACCTTTCAGCATATTGTAATCCAAGTGTTCTGAGAGAAAGCTAGACTTCTGCACCTCCTCATGGCTCTGTTTTCAGGCTTTAAAAGAACTAGTCCGTGACAGGAGACTTTGACCGATCACAGGTCATTTCAGAGAGAGCGTTCCTATTGGCTGTTCATTCAACAGAGGCAGCTGTCAATCACTCGCAAACTCCGATCAAACGGTCAAACTAGGCAGCGCTGATCAAATATGAATATATTATATAATATATTCTCTTACTGTTATGCCTATTTCTCGGCTCAAATGTTTTCAGAATCATCTTGTAGTTTACTGTTTAGCTGTAAAATGAGAAAGTCTGCTCCGGCTGGTGAGCGTGCTTGGTATTTCCTCAACTGATCTTAACATGGCAGCCGTGTCACAAAGGTGTATATATATATATATATATATATATATATATATATATATATATATATATATATATATATATATATATATATATTTGTAAGCAACTTTTTCCTGTTAAGTCGCTTACAAATATAGTAGTAGGTAGTAGCGGGTTGAGTTTTTTTGGGCTTGTTTCTTAAGTGTACTGTAGTTGTTTATTTGGGTGAAATATGGCAAAAAGTACAACAAAGAATGGAAAAAAGAGAGTAGACTTAAAGATTGGATTCACCCTCAAGAGGGGGACGATTCAAAAGCAGTTTGCCGATTTTGTAAGTGTGATATACGAGCACATCATGCCGATCTGGTTCAACATGCTAGCACTGAAAAAACATAAAAGAAACGCAGCACCGTTCTCTTCAATGAGACTTACCGACCGGATTCACGGTCTCAATGTAAAGTTACAAGCTACAAAATAAAATACCAAAATTAAATAAAATGCTCAACTTATTTAAGTTTAGTTAACAAGAAAAAGTTGTGCAAAAATGCCATGCAATGCAAAAATGAAATGAAATGCATGCAATCCAAAATAAATTCATACATATATATAAAGTGATCAGGTGGCCGCCTCTCTCTCATATTGTGGTAGGTAGTCAAGGTCACTTGTTTTGGGCAGTTTTGGGGGGAGAGTTACTTAATTTGGGCTTGTTTCTATAGACCTGGTTGCTTGTTTCTCTCGCGAGATCTGGCAACACTGCCACTAAATCTTCTGGAAAAAAGTCTGTTCAAAAAAATGTTATTTCCCCAATGAGGGATAAATAAAGTACTACTTCGTCTTCTTCTTCTTCTTAATTGAATGTTGCTGCACTGCCATCTTCTATACTCAGTAGTAACATAAATTCCAAACCCACAGTATGTTAGAGCAGCTATGAATCATAAAGGAATATAGGACGCATGAAACTCAAAATAGCAGTAAAAATACCACCAACACTTCTGTCATCTTTGTACAGTAAATTGAACACCTTTGTCACCAGCCACGACAGGTATTGTTTTCACCTCGTGAGTCTGTGTGTGAGGCAGCCAGGTAATTATATTTCTGTCTGTCTGTAGACAGATTTTGTCACCACGATAACGTCGCAATAACGTGCAAGATGCAGTCACGAAACTTTACAGGTGTGTAGTTGAGATCAAAATGAAGCGTTGTCTATGCAAGGGGGGGGCAAAGGGGCCATTGGCCAACCCACTTTACGCCCCTTAATGCTGCAGTTTGCGAGATTGGCGCAAATATGATTTCAAAAAGTTATTTTTAAAAAACGGCTGCCATATCATGACAGTAGTACATGAAACAGGTAACCTGAAAAAAATCATGTTCCTCTTCGTCCTACTGTGTCCTCCGGTGCTCCTAACGGCATCTGAAGGATTTCATTTACCGGAGGAAAACGTCTATGAGAGCCGGCTGTCAATCACTCGCGAACTCCGACCAAACGGTCAAACTAGGCAGCGCTGATCAAATATGAATCAATATTCTGTTACTGTAATGCCTATTTCTCACCTCAAATGTTCTCAGAATCATCTTGTAGTTACTGTTTAGCTGTAAAATGAGAAAGTTTGTGACGCGGCCGCCATTGTAAAATCTGTTGAAGGAAGCCAAGTTCTGGTCACATGACCGGAGCACAGCCAATAGGAACGCTCTCTCTCTCTGAAATGACCTGTGATTAGTCAAAATCTGCCGTCACGGGCTAATTTTTCTAAAGCCTGAAAACAGAGACATGATGAGGAGCAGAAGTCTAGTTTTCTCTCAGAACACTTGAATTACAATATGCTGAAAGGTTATTATGGAATTTTTGCCAAATTATGCCAAAAAATTATTGCCTACTGCCACTTTAACACAACATGCGATTTTTAGGTTGTAGCCGGCTCAGTTTTAAAGCTAGAGTGAAGATACTGGTATCATATGAATCTAGTAAATCTAAGGAATCCATTGGTACCAACCATGTCATACTAGCTTGTCGCAAAGGAGGCTAAATCATTTTTATTTTGACCTTGACCCCTGACCTCAAGATATGTGAATGAAAATGGGTTCTATGGGTACCCACGAGTCTCCCCTTTACAGACATGCCCACTTTATGATAATCACATGCAGTTTGGGGCAAGTCATAGTCAAGTCAGCACACTGACACACTGACAGCTGTTGTTGCCTGTTGGGCTTCAGTTTGCCATGTTATGATTTGAGCATATTTTTATGCTAAATGCAGTACCTGAGAGGGCTTCTGGACAATATTTGTCATTGTTTTGTGTTGTTAATTGATTTCCAATAATACATATATACATACATTTTGCATAAAGCAGCATATTTGCCCACTCCCATGTTGATAAAAGTTTTAAATACTTAACAAAATCTCCCTCCCTGATAAAAAATGTGCAATTAATTTGGGATTAATCATGATTAACTATTGGAAATCATTCGATAAGATTATCAAAACTTGAACTTACTGTTTAAGTAACATAGTCCTCTGTTGCACTGTGGCCTGCTTTAACAGTCTAGTTTACTTGCACTGATGCACTTTCACTTCAGTGCCTGGTTACTGATAATAGCAGTGAGTCAGCAGAGGGATGCTCATTGTTTCACCAGCCTCTTGCTCGGCTTTTGTTCGGTTGCTGTTCATTGTTTGGTTCACTTCTCGTTGGTAATTGTACTGTCTATTGTGATCGCACAATTTGTCAGACAAGCAGAAAATTCTTGCTTTCAGACATGAAAATTAACAGCCAGGTAAACACTTGAGGCGTAAGCACAGAGTACAGAGCTCTGGTGCCTAACTAGCATGTACCCATCAGTCCATGTGAGCTTGTGAATGAGTGGATGTGAGAATAACCTGTTTGAGCGTGTAGTGTTGGGCCATAAGAGCCTGGACCATTTCAGGCAGCGCTATGGGGACGCTGGTCAGACGGTCGGAGAAGGCTGCCAGCAGCTGTTGGGACCTCTGGAGCCACTCCTGTCTTCCAATGTAGTGAGACAGACGCAGGAGATTGGACGCCGACACTGAGTTAGCACTGGGCTCAGCTCCGTCCTGATCTGAAAGACACACACACAGGTTTCAATGTCAAATAGGATGGGCACACAACAGATCTTATGTCTGTAATCCTTCATGAGACATAAATCTTGTAACAAATGCGATGCCTCTGATCAGACACATCAGAAGTTCTGTTACAATTTGTCAAAGTAACAGGAAGGATGGCAAAATAATCAGTTCAACTCTATACCTTCCCGTGACTCCCCCCAGTACACAACCATCCCAGAGTCTCAATGTGTGGTGTGATGTGATGGGACTAACAGATGACCTCATGACTTAGCTCTGTTAAGTGATTGGTCCTTATCTCTTATCAGTGTCCAATGAGAGCCTGGAGGTGATCTTCTCATAACCCATGACCTCGCTGCATGTCTGCTTCTCAGCAACGCTCTGATGCCAGTGTCTATGAATGTATGTGTGTGTGTGTGTGTGTGTGTGTGTGTGTGTGTGTGTGTGTGTGTGTGTGTGTGTGTGTGTAAGAGAGAGAGGGACTTTCGAGTTGGTAGCTGACACAAGCCGCTTTTAAGTCAAACTGATATTTTAGGTCAAAATCTAAAAATAGCAAAGATAAACCTCCACACACATAGAACTCTACCGTACAGTCACTGCATATAAAATATTTCTTATGACAAGCATGAATTTACAATCGCATATAGATGCACGTGAAGTGAACCCCCCCATGCATGACTGAACTGCAGAAATAATTTGATTTTATCCTGCAGTATGTTTCAGCTCTCCCTGAGCCCCATGGCAAGAAATAGAGGTCGACCGATATGGGTTTTTTATGGCCGATGCCGATGCCGATTTTTTACAGAATCAGGACAGCCGATGGCCGATATATGATGCCGATTTTTTTTTTTGCCGATATGTTTGGCTGGTGTTCTTTTTTTCCTCCATCTGATAAAATATAACAGCTTAATAATAACAAATAATACACAAAATGTCTTAACTTAAGTAAACATTTATTGAACAACACTTATGGTCTGTCTCTCCAATTTGCACTTTGTGTCTGCACTGCAGTGCATATTTTATTTTGTGCATGATGGTTAATAGTAGTAATAGTACAGGGCTCAAAACCTTTTAAGCACCTTTCCAACTGTCCTAAAGCAGGTTTTTTATTTATGTTTGTTGACAGACACTGTTACAATCTATATGGCCATAATCTAAGTGATCAAAACATAATAATAACTTTGTTCACTCGTATTACAAAGCCTGCTTCTCACATCTGCTGCGGACTACACACAGGCCAGTGACGTCATAGAGGCTGTGAAGGACCCATAGACCGTAGAGACGTTTAATGAGGAAGTGAACTTTTTGCTAAATGTTTCGAGAAATTGCTCATGTCCTCACACGCAAACTTGCACTTATGACAAGCACTGTCAGCATCAACTCTAGTAAAGTGTAATCACGCTTTATAAGTTTAGATTCTCCGCCATAGTTACTAAGAGCAGAAGCTCTGTGTGCGTGTATGTGTGTGTGTGTGTCTGCGCTGCCGCAGCGTGTCTGTGAGAGCTGCTCCGCCCCGCACACAGCGCTGCGTTACCGACGGACAGAAATTCTCCGTTACCAAAAAAAGAATTGATAACGTCGGAGCATTTCATATCTAACCAATTAAATATATAGGGCTTTGAAAGAGACGAATTTAAGCCTACCGGTTTCTCCCGGCAGAATGCCAATTTGATTGACACACAAGGGGCGGAGTCACACGTGTTCCACAGCAACAACAACACTGGGCTGCCCGCAGATGTGCCTGCTTGATAATCGGCCTAATATCCTCAGGCATCGGCCGATGCCGATTATGAAAAAATGTCAAATAATCGGCCCGATTAATCGGCCGACCGATAAATCGGTCGACCTCTAGCAAGAAACCTTCAATACACACACACACACACACACACACACACACACACACACACACACACACACACACACACACACACACACACACACAGACACACAGAGAGAGAGAGAGGCTGAGCGAGCGAGTCTGTCCGCTTTCCACATTTCACATTACTCTTTTCTTTAAGAGCCCCATGGAAGGAGGTCATATACACACATAGCTGTGCCGAATGCGAGGCTTCAAAACCGTAGTCCACAAACCAATGGGTGACGTCACGGTGACCACGTCCACTTCTTATATACAGTCTATGGCCTTTTCCCATAATATTACTGCAAATGAGCTTGTTGTTACACACACACATACACATAACAAAACAGACTCATGAAAGTCACATATAACAATATAGAACAGCCCAGAAACACACTGCACTAAAACAAAATGGAGCTCCAAAGTGTTCAGTATAAAATATTCTGGTCAAATAGGAATACATCTGAAAGTCCATTCCGCAAGAGACCAAAAAGATTTTAACAAACAGCTGATTTTTTTTCAGATCAAATTCAAATATGTTGCCAAACAGATACTGTATATCATTCTAACCTTACTCCTAAAAAACAAATATACACAGGGGAGAGTGGCAGGGCTGTAAAAAGTAGTGCGGGGGGGTAATCCGTCTTGCAGTGACAGGCTACGCTGCTGGGACAGGCGTCCACACTGCAGCGGCTGTAGCGTCACTAATGGGCTTCAACCCTACACAGCGCCGCCACCGTAATGGCACAGTCAATCCTCTAAGATGAGAAACCTCTCACACGTCAGCTCCGATAAACACACACAGAGGCAGGTGTGACGGCGCGCGGGGACAGGCACTCTCGCGCGCACTCCCGCGCGCACACACACACGCGCAACCATCATCTCCAATCTGTCAACAGTTCTTAACAAGAATAACTATTAGCTTTTCCCTGTTCCCCCACCCATCTGTGGCATGTTGCTCCTGTCTGAATTATTTGCAACAAGCGATCTGTCATAGGCACATGAGTTAGTGTGTGTGTGTCTTTCCTTTTTAGGTGAAAAAATATAGAGCTGCTCTGCCATCTGGAACATTAAAACTGACGATATCACAGAGAGAACTCTCAGTTTTTCTTAGGCAGAAGTTAAATGTTAGCAGTTTGTAGTGTAAGATGCGGTTCATGAAGTACATTTACTATTACTATTATTATATGGATTTATGCACCTTAGAGTACAAGTGGGTGCGACTGATTTTTTTTTTTTCTTTGCCTATACCCAGAAACCAAAAAACAAAAAACACGTGTATCCTGTCATAGCAAGAAAAGAGAAAATCCTAACATGGCAAACTGCAGCCCAGCAGGCAACAACAGCTGTCAGTGTGTCAGTGTGCTGACTTGACCAGGACTTGCCTCAAAGTGCATGTGATTATTATAAAGTGGGCATGTCTGTAAAGGGGAGACTCGTGGGTACCCATAGGACCCATTTTCATTCACACATCTCGAGGTCAGAGGTCAAGGGACCCCTTTGAAAATGGCCATGTCAGTTTTTCCTCGCCAAAATTTAGAGCGTTAACTACCCTGTTTCGCGGCAAGCTAGTATGACATGGTTGATATCAATGGATTCCTTAGGTTTTTATCATTTCATATGTTAGTAGCTTTAAAACTGAGTCCACATGATCCGTCATTTCCGTGCTTCTCCTTCATTGTCTATGGAAGCAGTCGTGCAATGCATTCTGGTAGCACAGCGTTGCGTTTCGAGCCACGTTGGCCGCTCATCGATGGCATAAAGTTGAGGTCTAGGCTACTTTATGCAAATCAGGACCATTCCAGCACGACTCTCCGCCTCTAGAAACTTCTGAAAAACTTTTAAACTAACCGCTGATGAACCGTCGTTCTAAAATGAAGACAAATTCATCAACCGCATGGCTTATTTCTCGCCTCAAATGTTTTCAGAAAGACATTTCGGTGAACAATTTTTTGTAATATACGGGAAAAAAGTTTCCAAAACAAGCCGCCATGTTGGTTCCGGTTTGAAAGCTGTGAGCAGCGGCCCACGAGGGGACGCGTTCATCCAATCAGGTGCCTAGTGGCAGCCCATCGAGCGTCTAATGCTGGGAGGTGAAGCGACCCCTCGCGTACAAAAACACCTCTGTGGACATGAACCATTAGTGCTCTCTGTGCCTTCTCTCCCTGCAGGGACGGACGGTTATGGACAGAGCGACTGTCAACTAGGGTGGACTGTCCTCAGTGCGATGGGTCTGGAAACATGGACGCCGTATTGTTTACCATGTTTTGTGTGTGTGACTTTTTTGCCGCGTCATCACCATTCATATCTATACTACAATTTGTTTATGATTAAGTGTTTACAAAAGCACAAAAAGTTCTTCATAGATCTAGCCTTTAACTTTAAAATATACAACATTTTCTCCCCTAGAGGGTCTGAGGTCCACCCACCACAGTCTCACAAAAACCTGTGGTAAACACTGTAATTTCTTATAATAAAGACATTATGCTGAGTAGAGATGACAAGAGAATAATAATAAAAACAGGAGTGGGAGCAGCAAAATAGATGGTTGCTGTCAGAAGGAGAAGCTCTAGAGGGAAAACAAAAAGGAAGTAAATCCAGACTGGAAACTTTGGTCTGACAGATCAAAGGTAATTGTCTGCATGTCCACAAGGTGTCAGCTTCTCTGAACTGCCAGCAGCCATCAGTTGGAGAAGTGGACTGGCAGCTGAAGAAGGGCTGCCATGAATGTCAAGGTCATACCTATTTATATTTATATCCCATCAGTCCTTTGGTCCTTCTATCAAAAACTGAAAAAAAAAATTCTACATACACCTGTCCACTGATTATTATTAAAAAGTGTAATTTAGTTTTTTTTAATGTCACACTGCCATGTCAGCAATTTAACTTTTTTTTATATTTTATACAGGGCCGGTTCTAGCTCTTTTGGTGGCCTAGGCAAAATTCGGATTTGGACCCATATGAGCAGCGCGTGACGGCTACCTCGCTGAAGTACTGCGTGTCTCACGTGCGTGGTGTCCACACTCACAGCGTTTCTGCTGCTGCTGCCAGCCCTTTCTTTCTACATAGTTTGCCTTTCATAATGGCCATTTCATTTCATTATAAATGTCATTATATATATTTTAGAGGGAGACCAGCGCCTCCAAGAAGGTGGCGCCCTAGGCGACCGCCTATATGGGCTATGCGTTAAGCAGGCTCTGATTTTTTGCAAATGGGCTACCTTATATCTGAGCTGAAAGTCCAGGTTTAAGGGCACCAAAGGACAGAAAGAAGGAACATGCATTGAGTAAAAAAAATAAAATAAAGGTCCAGGATGAAGTTAAGTGAGATGAGAAGAGGCAGAGGCAGAAAGTGGATTTCAGATTCCCACCTTAGATTGTGCGTGCTGTTTCAATCTGTCAAATGCAGATGGACTAGGAGTCACAATGGAGACGGATTTGACAGGTCTGGTGATCAGAGCATCAGTCTTTGAGTGCTCTCATGATGGAGAAGTTCAACTTGAGTGAGAGAAGGCTGCACTTCACTGGAGTAGGGGAGGTCAATATTCCTCTGCTGTCGTCTTTTTATCCTCTACCTGTTCAACTATCCATCCATCCATTTATCCTTGCTTACCCCTTCTCCTGTGGTTTAGCGATGGGAGTGAAGCCTCCATCTTGTTAAGCTCTGGATCAATCAATAACCATTAACATTTCAAATAAATGACATGCTTCTCTTTTTCCTTCAAATCACCGTGACCAGACTGTGGCAATGTGTTGGTATTAACAAACTGTCTGCAGGCCTCAAACTCTGTATTTCCTCATCTGTCTGAGCTATCCATCCTTGTCCGAGCCACAGAGGTATGCTCCAGTAGTACCGTTAATCCTTCACCTGTCCATCAATCCTTCCCTGAATCTCTCGACCTATTAGAGCTCCAGCCAGCAGCAGTAGCATCAATACCTTGTTTATTTTCTACAGCTGGATGTTGGTCTGTCTAACTGAAATATCCCAACAACTACTGGATGGGAGTGTCATGAAATTTTGTAAAAATATTCACGGACTCCAGAAGATGAGGCCTACAGACTTTGGTGATCCCTCGACACCATCAAGTAAATCAAAATTTGAATTTGTCCAATGCTTTGGTTTATGACTGAATCCCTGCATAACTAATGGCATTCCCATCAGCCTCAGCTGTACTTTGTGTTAATTAGTAAACAGCAGCATGCTCACATGCTAAAGTGAGATGGTGAACATGGTAAACATTATACCGTCTAAACATCTGCATTTCAGCATTGTTATTGTAAGCATGTTAGCATGATGAATTTAGCATTTAGCACCGCTGTGCCTCACAGCCTAACAGTTTGGCTGTAGACATTCTGTCTTGTATATATGATTATGATGATGATCATAGACCGTATATAAGAAATACACCCATTGGGCTGCCGTTTTGATGCCTCGAGTTTGGCATTTAGGCCGTCGTCATCTTGTTTTTTTACAACCAGAAGTGACCCGAGAGGGTGGAGCTAAGTATAATCGAACACCGAATAAGACATTTTTAGGCGACCAAAATGTAAGTTTTGCTTAAAACACATTGTAAAAGGGTTAAAGTTCAAAGACGAAAACACGGACGACTCCCAGACCGGACAACGCCGTGGTAGTGACCTGTCAATCACAAGGTAGCCACGCCCTAAAGCATACCCTGCTTTATGGTCTAAATGGGACCATAATTTACTAAATGAACATCATGCTGTATTGAAGGAGACTTCAATACACCAGTATTACCAATTACACTGGACATTTTACAAGAAAAGATGACACTCAGTGCTGCATATGCAGAGCGCTTACTCTGATTGACTCGGATTCAACGGACATTGTCCGGAGTTCATATAAGAAAACGGCACACAACGGGCTGGCTATTCAAGATCTAGACCGGTGCTAACTATTAATATATATATGCACCCATCCCTCACCCTCTTTGAGTTGCAGCAGCACCGTGCTGTCGCTGGGATCAGTGCAGAAGTAGCCTCCGCCCTGGTCGTCCCAGAACAGCACGTCCTGTCTGAGCTGCAGCTCCTCGGCCCACTGCAACCACTCCGTCTGCTGCGTGGCCTCGAACAGGTCCAGCAGGCCGCAGATGACGAAGGCGTAGTCATCAAGGAAGCCAAAGATAGGCGGAGATCTGGAGAACACAGCGGGGGGGGGGGGGGGGGGGGACAGAAATTAAAATCAGTGTTAGAAGAGCAAGAATGAGGACAGTTTTCATTAAAAATGCATTGACGGATCAGTGCGAGACGAGTTGAGATGGGGCGATGAACTAGTTCAGCTTCTTGTTTTTCTCCTCTTTATCTTTTGAATTCCAAATGCCTGTTTACAATGCCTGAAGAAGATCAAGCTATGGTTTCTATCAAGACAGTAGAGAAACCCTGAAGAATTGGCTTGAAAGATAATAAAAAGCCTGAAGGAGTTATCTGTGACAGAACGTTACGATACACACAATGAACTGAGTATAATCTCTCCCTGCAGTATTTTTCTCTAAGTGAAATTACTCATCTGCTTTCTCTGTGCTTGTCATACTGTAGAAGGCATGAGAGACATATATACATGCACACACAACCATGTACACTGTCTTTGAAGTTTCAAGTTAAGCAACAAATTAGGCAAATGTGGTTCCAGTTAGACCATCCCACCTCCCTCCAGCATCAGTGTGCCACCTCTCCCTTTGCCCGTCTCCCCCTCTACACTCTTTCACGTAACTTTTGTACCCTCTAAAGGCCCCGACACAACAAGCCGAAAAAATGGCAATATATTGCCTTACTTACAGCATCGCAATATATCGCAATATATTGAATTGTAACCCCTGTATCGTGATACGTATCTTATCGCCAGATTCTTGCCAATACACAGCCCGACGAAACAGGCGGCCTTCATCGGTTCTTTCATAGTTCTTTGGTGTTGGGTTGGTGTGTCTAGGCCTTAACATTTTCATCCCACAACATCTTTTCATAAAAACTTTGAAATCAGCCCTAAATCAGTCTGTCTCAATTTTACAACCTGCTCTCTGCCATTTGTTTTTAATGCGATTTATTGTTCAGTCACATCTTCACCTCGACAACAAGCCCCTCTAGCCTCCACCCCCTCCAATTCCCACAATGGCACCCCGTCCGGGTGAGTGCAGGGAGACGGACAGTGACAGGAAGCCAGATAGCGCTGTGCCAGGCCAGGCTGGTGGCTGCTGGTCAAGAGGCTGAAAACAGGGGGAGGCTTTGGAGGAGATGAAGTGCATGAGGGGCTTTGAGAGGTCGCAGGGAGGTGAGGAGTCATATCTGGGCCTATCTTTCCCGGACCAACAGACGGATGGAAGTTGACTCAGAAGTTGAAAGGAGACAGAGGGCGTTCTTGCAGTGGACAGGACAAGGCCAGTTGAATGGAAATACAAAGGGGAAGAATGTATTTGGAATTTGACATCACTACAAATAGAAGTGTCTGCAGCAATGCAAATATCTCTGTGACTGAAGAGTCAGGGGATCACAAGCTCTATTGATCTATCAGTAGAGGACCTTAGGGAAGCAGTTGTAAAGCTGCTCTTTATCAGAGGTGGGAAAGTTAACTACAACTGTATCATCATTTTATCCTATCAGACATTTGTGTGAAATTGTCATAATTAGCATATCGTTGGCTGCCCTAGAGGACATTTCCAGTTCCCGCAGCCTCAACAGAGCCAAAAACATTATCAAGGACTCCTCCCACCCAGCACAACACCTATTTAACCTGTTGCCCTCTGGCAGGCGCTACAGGTCCATTAGAGCTTGCACCACCAGACTCACAAACAGTTTCTCTCCCTGGGCCATAAGAACTCTAAACACTGTCAAACAGTAAACACCGCATACTTGTGCAATAATTATTTTTTTAGTAAAATAGCTACACTATTTATACACAGTTTTTAATTGCACTGATCTGGAGTTGCACTCCAATTATATGTGTATTATGTGGGGAACGAATGGGTACTGTGAATGTTATGTGTAAAATGTAGGAATGAATGCGTATTGTAGCTGTCTGTTTCTTTTTATTTATTTTTTAACTGCACTGATCAGGAGAAGCTTTCTATTCTATTCTATCCTATCTATATGAATTCTTGAGCTATGGCCAAAAATGTGTTTTGTGAGGTCACAGTGACCTTGACCTTTGACCACCAAAATCTAATCCGTTCATCCTTGAGTCAAAGTGGACGTTTGTGTCCCATTTGATGCGGACAGACGGACGGATTTAGAGATTCAGAGAAGGTACTTCTTAAAAAATAACACTGGTGATTTGTATCTGTGCTTCCTCCTTTCCCACACTAACACACTCACCAAACTCATCACTCATCTTTATTTATTTTTTAAGGAGAACACCCCCTTCTCTCACACTGCAACATGTCATCTGGCTGAGGTGACTCCTGCCACAGGGATGACAACCTGAGACAAAACCTCAAGAGGGCCTCACTGACACACAAACACAAAAATGTCAGAGCCTCTCAGAAATACTCCACAGCCTTTTCATTCACACCTCCAACAGTGCGTGTTAAATGAGTCATTTCCCCGAGAGTAAAGATAAAGCGCCTCGTCAGTCTCCCGTATCATACCGCAGCACTCGGAGACAGTTTTACATTAATAGCTTCGTAATGATCCTCTCATACACTAGCTACTAAACCTATTGGGGCGACATGGGTCACGTAAACACATTGACTCCCATCAGTTTTACAACAGCAGCGACCTTTATGTTAGAGAATAATTTAATATGCTTGCTCGTGCTACAGAATGTGCTGAACTATTACGCTGTGCCATTATTACATATGAAATAATGCAGAATAATGACACATATAATGGGAGAGAGAGCAGCAACAGAGAAACAGTAAGAGAGATTTCCCTGTTTGACTTGTTAATCAGGAAATGTAGGTGCTGCTTGTTTTCCTTAGACAATCTGGAGACCTTTGGAATTCCACTCACATCCCTGTATCTCTCATTTAATCAGCTCTCTGTCTGTGCATCTTCCCATGCGGTGACACCTAATGCTTTATCTTCTGCTTTCTGTCTCTGCATCTCTCAAACCACTCACTGCAGACCTTAAGATCACAGGATACACTCCAAAAGCAGTGTGGTGATTTAGTATTGTGTGTAAAAGTGTAAATGCAAGGCAGGGAGGTGTAAGAGCATGCTGACTACATCATCGGAATACAGCTTGGATTCAGGATTATGGATCAGGTTTGATGACAACTAGAGCTAGTAGTATTAGACACTGTATGGTCATTTTTCTTAAAAGATAAAGGCCTTTAGAAAACGGGAGCGTTTATTTCTTCTTTTGTTCGTGCGATTAATTCGCAATATTTTTTTTTTTTACTTTGTTTTTGTCATGAGAACTTTCACAGAGAACACGGCGAAAAAGCTACACTTTTTTTCAGTACATCAATACATGTTTATCATATTCAAATTTAATTAAATTAATGAATTAAATTTAAATGTTGTAGTTATGGAGGTATTGATGTAATGCTGTGTTAGTTATGTGGATTGCTATATTATTTTACAGATTTATACAGATTTATTTTTGCTTTTGTTCTGTTCTCCACACACACACACAGTAGAATGTTGTTGGACGATAAAGGACATAGAATATAGAACTGGCTAGAATGGAACCCACTGTAGCTTTATTAAGAATTTACATGTAAAAAATCTCTCAGTGCAAATCAAACCTTCAAGCAGAACAGCATCTTCTTCTTTCTCGTTTGGATAGCGAAAAACTAAAAAAAGCTAAAACCTTCCATCAACATGGCCTGTGGTAAGTTGAATTATATTGCTGCATTATTTTTGTTTAGGCACTAGACTTTAACACCTGATCCAAATGTTTTATCTTTACGGTTTTGTTATAAACATATTTAATATAATCATGTAACAGTATATAGTTGCAATATTTTAATGAAGAACAATTTAAGGATTTTCTATATGATTCTTTAAAAAAACATGTACACAATTTTGTCCATGTGTTACTGTAGACTGTGACACTGAGACATTACCGCAACATTACAATAATGATAATTTTATTTACTTTTTCAATTTCTACAAAGTTTTTAGACATTTAAATTCATTTTCATTAAGCTTTGTGCATCATTTTAAATATTGATATAAAAACATTTTTTTAAAGTAGGGGATTTCATGAATTTCTCGGCACCCTGAAAAATTTAGAAAGTACCCATAGATGTCAGTCTTCATACGCAAAATTTATAAAATATGTTGTGTTTTATGACAGATAACTATACTAACTAACTAATTAGCTGTTACAGAAATTATATTTTATCTAATATTGCAGATAAATGGCAGCTAGCGAGGTCTGTTTCGTTAGCTTTGACTATTAACGTCCAATATACATGAATTCAACAGTAATATTAAGTTATTTTTTAAATGTAAAGTAAATTTCCATTTGAAATAATGTCATATTATGATTGAATTGGCTTATTTTACGTATCTCAACATTGAGACCACAGTTGTGGGACATGAAGAAAAGTGGTGTTTGGACCCATAAAATGCTTCGCAAATTTTATTAAATCACATTATTTAGTAATTATTTGTTATGTCAAGATGGGTAATAACACTATGTATATATTTATCAATCAAACTGCACATTTTAAAATAAATCGAAAATTTCATTTCTGGGACTTCTGGAAATTCCCGTAACTGCAGAATCACCCAAATATAATATAATTTATTATTATAATGTGCGTATTTTATTGTATTAATCATATTTATTTTAAATGACTGAGTGATCCGTAAAGGAATTCCAAAGCCCTTGTACACTTATATCTGAGCAAATGGCAAATAAAAGTCTTGAATATTGAATCTTAACCATATCTCCTCTCTCTGCTCTCCTTCTTCCACACAGACGACCTCCCGATATTTAAAGGGAGCTTACTCGGAAAGAGACACAAGGTGGAGGCCTTGGTTGGAGAGGGCGGCTTTGGTTTTGTGACCAAATGCCGCAACCTTGAAACGGGCAAGGTGGTGGCCGTCAAGGTCAACAAGGATCGCCCCGGAGAAGCTCAAAAGACAAGGATGGAAATAGACATCCTGAGGCAACTGCGGTGTCTGGATGCAGACAACATCGTGAGGTGCAAAGGATTTTTCCTGGACAACGATCTCACCTGTCTCGTCTTCGAGCTCCTGGATCAAAGCCTCTTCGATTACATGGAGGAAAGATGCAATCGGGGTCTTCCCACGACAGAGCTGCGACCCATTGTGCACCAGCTGGCCACAGCCCTGACCCACCTGAGCTCCATTGGAATTGTGCATGCGGACGTCAAACCAGAAAACGTTATGGTTGTGGACCGCTGGCAGCAGCCTCTGAAAGTCAAACTGATTGACTTTGGCCTGGCGTTTCCTGCGTTTACTGCTAAGCCTGGTGTCTGTCTGCAGACCACCTGGTACAGAGCGCCAGAGGTCACGCTACACATTTCTTTCAATGAGGCCATTGATATGTGGTCTTTGGGCCTGGTAGCTGCAGAGCTGGCTACAGGGTCCCCCCTCTACCCTGGGGAGATGGACTATGATGTGCTGAGCTTCATCATAGAGACTCAGGGCCAGCCAGCTGACTATGTGCTGGACCGTGGCAAGGGTACCGAGTACTATTTCCAGTACGAAAGCAACAGGGAGCAGCACTGGAGATTCAAGACGCCGGAGGAGTTTGAGTACGCCACGGGGTTCTACGCTGACGACACAAGACACACCAAGCTCAGGTGTCTTGATGACCTCGAGCAGCTGATGAGCGGAGGACAGCAGAGCGACCAGCGTCTGTTGGTGGACCTGATCAAAAGGATGCTGCAGCTGGACGCTGACCAGCGCATCAAACCCCTGGAGGTTCTGCAGCATCCGTTCTTTACTCCCATTCTCCCTCAGAGCTCCCCTGCTGACATCTGCATAGAGATGATGGACACTGAAGAGGTGACTTCTGAAGTCCGTCAGCAGCCTCCCTGCTGTCTGACAACAGGACCCGAGATCATCCAGTGCAGGGTCGAGAGTACAACAGTCTCCCTGGCTGTAGAAGCAGAGGAGAACACAGAAGAGGTGGACGTCCAGCCTGAGAACGACGGCTGGTTAAGCCGCTTCTTCAGAGCGATTACAGACGCCTGTGACTTCTACTGCACCTACTTCTTCAGAGCGATTACATACGCCTGCGACTTCTACTGCACCTACTTAAATGGATGAGCAGCCAGCTACATCCGCAGTTTGATCCATTGATCTTCTGCATTTCTTTTGTAAATAAATTCTTGGTTATTTTCTCCTAATTTTAATACATGTGTATCTTTCATTTTTGTCTAATTCCCAGGTTGTGACTGTTTGAGAATTGACATCACTGTAGTTGATGTTCATGCCGTTTGGTGGGAACATGGTGGAAACAGGTAAATCTGTTACAGTGGTTATTCACAAGAGAGTGAGAGAGGTTTTATGGGATCAAACATATTATATATATACTTTTGGTCATGTAGTGTACATACAGCACATGACATGAATTCAGCCCATAGTCGCTTCATGAAAGCGGAAACAAGGGTTTGTTTGAAATAAATAGAAGAAATGGGTAGTTAACATACTGTAACATGCAGTAGCCACTAGGGGTGTAACCATACATCGATCTGGATCGATATATCGATGTCAATCATTAACGATCCAATATCATTGATGCAAAGTGAAAACATCGATATATATCATCTTTAAGATACGCTTTTATTTCCCATGGCACGTCTGTTTCACCATTATGGTCAGCAGTGCATGAGACAGATAATCTGAAAAAAAGTCATGTGCCTCTGTGTCCTCCGGTGCTCCTAATGGCATCTGCAAGATTTCACAGACCGGAGGAAAACAACCAATCAGAGCCGAGCTGGAGCCTGCCGTCTCTGAGCAGCTGTCAATCACTCGCGAACTCCGATCAAACGGCCAAACTAGGCAGTGCTGTTCAAATATGAATCAATTCTGAAAACTTTTGAGGCGAGAAATAGGCATTACAGTAACAGAATATGATTCATATTTGATCAGCGCTACCTAGTTTGACCGTTTGATCGGAGTTCGCAAGTGATTGACAGCTGCCTCCATTGAATGAACAGCCATTAGGAACGCTTATAACGACTGATAAAGCACATTTAATGAACTGATAACAGTCGAATCGGGTGCTTGTTGCCACCATGGCTGAACAAAAGAGAAGTACGCAACCTGCAGACACTCACACTTCATTACCAAAGAATCTGCAGAAAAAAAGAACTCATTGACAAATAATCACTAGTAAACGCAATGCAGAACAGCCTGCGTATGACCAAAGATGTTGACAAATCAAGTAAGAATGAGTCAACATCACCCGTGTCCCACTGGGACCTTGCCACCGTCTCAGCCTCCCTCTGGTCCCTGAAGACGGCAATAAGACTCTCAATCATCCAGTGCTGGGCAAGGGCCACAGGAAATCTATGGCATTGGCTCCTCAACACCTCCACAGCCTATTAACCCAGTTAGTCTCAGCCCCTACCATTCCTCCTGGTAAAGTAGTCCACGGCCCACATGTGCCTGGCATGACAGAGTGGTTTACCCACGTGTGGAAAGCAAACCAGAGAGAAAATGGCCTTGGTAAGCATTCTCAATGTTGACACCACCCTGAATTGGACAATTATGAATGAGACAGAAGCCGTGGAACAAGGCCAGAGTGTTTATGCACGAGTGTGTACCTGTTCATGATCTGTGTGTTTAAAATTGTAAGCATTTCATCATGCGTGTTGTGGGTCTCCTGGCATATTTTTTCTGCTGATTCGGTGGCATTTCACACTCACTCATTCACAGTAACTGGGGCACGGGGCTTGGTAAACAGAACGGGGACACCGGGAGTGGTGGTGTGCAATCAACAAGGCACTGTGTGTTTATGTTCCGATGCTTCGAGGACATTCTCAGTCTAATCCACTAACTGAATGCTACAACTAGCTTAGTGGGGTTTTTTTTATGTTTTATATCATTCTGTAGCTTCCCAGTGGTGTTCCTTATGGATTCAAATTCGAACATTTAAATTTTGGATGAAGTACGTATGTTTTAGCGTCAAGCTAGTGTCAAAATCCCGAACCCTTCTAAAACATTTTATTCCACGTGACCACGTGATGCAGGTTTCTGCATGATGACACTGCTACATATACAGTATATATATATCTTTATAGTTAGTTTATTATATACAGTAACTTTGATGGCGGTAGGCATGCTCTCAGTTTAGAAAAGCAGACAGGAGTACCAGCACGGTAGCTAAGCAATGTACTGCTGTGGACGCCACGAATACGAAAGTAAACAAACTAAGCGATCAATGCAGCGGTAGGCCAGCAACTCCCTTGTTTTGCAAGGTAAAATTACTGCTTTGTGAACGGAGTCTGGTGGCTTCGAAGACAGCGATATAACAGTTTCAGTTCCCCGTCTGAAGGGCTGTCTGACGGCGAGGTACAGTGGTGAAAATATTCTAATTATAGCATACACTTAAGCTGATATTGATATTTTTTATTTGAAATACGTTTTTCTGCTGCTCCCGTCTACAGCCGACCAGACTACATTCACAAAAGCAGTAATTCTACCTCGCAGATCGCGGGAGTATACAAACAACCCAACTTCAAAGAAATCCTTACTAACCCTTTCAGTTATTTCCAAACTTAGCACAGCTAACTTTGACTCTAGCATTGACATTATTCATAACCTTTTTGATTAGTTTACTTTGGTAACCTGCGTCACTGCTTTTTGCTAACGGCTGAGTGGGCGTTTCCATTTGAAAAATGAAACCGGAAAAAAACGCAGTTGGACCCGCCCTTTTAATGTCATGTAAATGAGAAATTCTGTTTCCTATTTGTCGGGTTTTGAGATTAAAAGTTATTTTGTTAATACAGCTAAATGTCTTCTGAAGAAATCTGATTTCTTGGCCATGTAGTTCAACCAAAACTAAATCAGTCAAAATAATTCTTCATAGTTGATCAGTACGCTTATTGTCCTTGGCTAAAATTCAAACTTACAGTCAAGCATGAAGCTGCATATTCTCCCACAACAGAGCCTCTACTCTCACTGTGCTGTCAGTCCAAATAAATCACATGTCATTCAACAGGCATCGATAATCCATTTAAAATATGGCCAATCTTGTTTCAAATATACCGTATGATAGAGGCTAGAGGAGAAATCTAATTACTGACTTGGGCAGATAAATGCAGTTTTACAGTAACCAGGTTACTGCAGTGCATGTGAACATGTTCTCTGATTTCCTGCCATAATTATATCATGTTATGGCAGCCAATAGCCTTGTTTCCTGTTTGCATATAAACAGTCATCCTAGCACAGTAGAACGGCTTGTTGCTCCTGTACTAAAAGTGAAACTCTTATAGAATTTGCCACATTATTTGGCAGAGTTATGTGTATATTAAGGCATTACTGTCTCACTGCTTGGAAAGGACATAACTTTTGTGTTTGAGCTTGAGTTTAAGCATACTTATTACACTTACTACAAAGTTTTTGCACTCCTCATACTGATGAAGACCAGGGCCCCGTTTCAGAGAGCAGGTTTAACAAACTCTGAGCCTAAGCCTGAACTCTGAGTTGACTAATCCTGAGGTGGGAAACTCAGAGTTTTGGGTTCCAGAGCAGCTGATCAGAGTCAGAATAATCAACTCTGAGTAGGTTGAACCTGAGACAGAGTGAGTACATGTGGTCCTTTCCCTGTGATAGATGTCAAAGCGCTGGTTCTAAATCTGTTGATAAGGAACCTCAAGGGTCTGTGACTGAACTATTCAACTACAGTTCACCACTAGATTACTAGGTAATCTATAGAGGTGACAATTCTAATCACAAGTTTCATTCTCACTGTCTTTATCTTCTCTATATGCGATGCGAGCACACTGTAGTCATGCAAGAACAAATCAATCTCTTACATCTGTTGCACCTCCATGTCGTCTCCACGGTAACAGGATCTGAGGATGGTCTGTCGCTCAGCATCCCATAGGTGCTCCTTGAGGAAGTTGCCAGCCTGCACCGCCCTCTCCAGCAAGGCCTTGTCCCCCAGCACGGCTCCGACACCGGCGTAGGCCGACAGCATCAGACCTGAAGAGGGAGAAGTAGTAGTCATGATGATGATGATGGTGGGATGATTAGTCATAAAATGACTTTTACTCAGCTTAAAACATCATGTCCTCTGTCCGCTGAGGTACCACCACAGTCACGGCTTAGTTATTTTCCCCACTCTTTGAACTTTCCTTGTTCTCTCTCTCATTCCTTCGCTCTTCTCTATATCCATTCCTCCCTCTTTCCCACCACTCCTCTTTCATGTAGCGTATCAAAGCCTGGTGAGTGCACAGCCCGGTCTTCAAAGTGTTGAAGTGGAGGACAGGTGATTAATGGAGGGGTTTCTTCATTAGAGAGGAGAAGGAGAGCCTCGCGTCTAATTGGAAAGTTCTCAGGATCGCAGAGCCTCATTACCTGACTAACACACTCTGTCTTGAGACGTCAGCGCTGGGAGCGAAATTTGTGGGTGCATGTATGCGTTTGGGTGTGTGGTGTGCTTTGTGTTCTTGTAATTAATCACATCTGAGACAATGGGCTGGACAAACAACGTTGAGGGGTGTCCAAATTGGCATCACACTAATGGAAAGTGACAACTAGTGCCTCTATAATAATCTACACACATCTTCATACTGCTGAAAAAAATAAATATGTGTATAAATCACAGTGTGTATAAATCTGTCAAAGGACAAAATGTCTTGTTTGACTACTCTGTGAAAAAAAAGCACAAGGTACGAGCACCTGAACTGGCCACTATCAACGAACCAATGTATTGTAGTCTGGTTGTGTGGGATAAAAAAAGGCTAACAATTATCAGTCATCTAAAAGGATAAGCAACATTAGCAGGCTATTAATATTGAAGCGGGTAAACCGAGGCTTTCACACTGAGATATGAGGCACATACGATATACGTGATTATTCACTGTCAGTGTGGTAAAAGGCTAAATGATGCTGGTGACAGTGACGAGCATGGCTAGCTAACGTAAGCTTGAGTGAGAGGCTGCTGCAGTAATACAGTCATACATTAATGTCATAGCAACTTCAGACTGTCGTCTCCAACTAAATCTCAGCCTATAGATCAAACAGTTGGCTGTTAACAGGTTGGTTATTTACAGACAACACTTAGCCATGGCTAAGGGACATGGCGGCGATCAACCTTAATTTATTAAGGTATTGCGAACGCTCAGGTTTAGGCAAGGTCGCGAAATAATTATCAAACGTGTATAAAACAAACGCTTGTTTACATTTATGATGACACTGGCTGGCACGCTTCATATTGTGCTGTGCAGTTACTGTTGCTTGGATTAGATAAGGGCACACGTGAGGTGGGGATTGCAACCACCAGGCTGATTGTAATACTGTAGAAACTTGAAACAGTTTTGACTTCATTTACGTCTCATACAACCATCCTCACCTTAGTGTAAAACATCAAAGTACAAGAGACGCAACCGAAAACAACAGCGACTCTTATCTGACCTCATTTAAAAACTACAGACCTGATTGGGCTGCAGGTATTGTATATATTTTACCTATTTATCCTACTAAATATGTAGATTACCATGCCCAATCTAAGCGTTAAGTAACGTTGTTTGGTTGGTTAGTCTGTTAATTGTATAGCATTACACTGACGCTGACCTTTTCTATATGTGTCAAATGTATAATGTATTTTAACAATTCTTCACATCAGTCTTTCGTTGTTTACATATGCAGAATAATAACACACAAATAGCATAAACTCTCCGAACATAAACTATTAAAAATGGAAACAACTAGAACCACAAGCAAAAACTTTTGAGTATTACCGTCAGGCTCTGTTTAGCATGAGCAGCAATCATCCCCATGGCTAAGTAGCCAGAATGCCTGCAAAACTTGATCAACAATTAACTGTACTGGCCAGTAAAGCCAACCCTGAAGTTATCAAAATAGCTGTTTTATTTTAGCATGGATGGATTACTGAACGGGCCTACCGGGCAAAGGGCCAGGGGCCCCAAGTGTCAGGGCCCCCCCGGCCTTCATCTACAATATGTCACTCATGTAGGGCTTTTCCATTTGGCACTTTTGGCCCACCGAGTCAGACCATGCGACGCTGATTTGTGTTTTCCATTACCAGTTCTAGCGCATCGAGTTGTGCCCGAGATGGACCATCCCCGGGGTCGGGCCAAAGGGCGCTTGACCCGCCTCCAAGCGGGTTGCAGTGTCTCGCCGACCACGGCCAACCCGTAACGACCCCCCTTCTCCCCCTCAAACAAGCGTGTTGCGAGCGAGACTCAACTCTGCAGGAGTTAAAAGTCTCTGTGTGTTCAACTCTCAGTACCTTTGAATCTTCTAACTGAATCTCTGTGGTTTGAAGTTTAGTTTCTCTCCTGATTCCCTGTTTGTATTTTCAGATATCTGCTTTACTTTACGTTTTCGATTTCAGCTCTATAAGAGTTGTGTTAAGTTTCTGCTGATGAAAACCCAACATGTCCTGATTTTGCTGCTTCATAATAAAAGCTTCTAAATAACAAAACAACGGGGGACTTTTATTGTGGAGAATTTATAGGAAATTAAATGTTTATCTCTGAATTAGCGAAGCGGCTATTCTTGATAAAAACAAGTCTACTAATATGCAGGGAGGAAGAGAACAAAAATAAGGGGAACATTTATTGTGAAGAATATAGTAAATAAAATGTGTTTATCCATCGCTTTACAGCCGATCCTTTGACCACTACACACACACCTTCAAGCGGGTAGCCCTGTTGTAATGGATGTGCAAATCCCCGCTGTGTTGGGCTTACATGCAGAGTCAACCCGAGTCGAGCCAAACTAGCACATGTATGGAAAAGCCCTAAGAGACATGTAGGCCTACCAACCAGGAAGGGACTCAAAAAGACTACAAAGAAACATAAAACAACTATAAAGAGATTCAAAACAACCACAACGAGACGCAAAACAACAATAAAGAGACTCAAAACAACCACAAAGAGATGCAAATCAACCACAAAGAGACTCAAAACAACCACAAAGAGACTCAAAACAACCACAAAGATACACAAAACAACTACAAAGAGACGCGAAATGACTACAAAAATGGGCAAAACAATTAAACAAACAAACACAGTGACACAAAACAACTACAAAGAGACGCAAAACAACTACAAAAAGAGGCTAAACAAGTCTGGGTGTGAACTATATATATATATTATATATATATATGTGTAAACTCATCTGGACTTTACCATTCCAGGAGGCCAACATCTTGGTGTCCAGATGTGGGCGTGGCCGACTCTCCCTCACTTTGGCCATTTTGGCCCTGGCGGAGGCCAGGAGCTCGTTGACTTTCTCGACACTGATGCCAAAGCGAGCAGCCGTTAGCTCCACTGAATAACGCACGATCAGCACATTCTGGCCCTGCAGCTCTCCGTGGGGGTCCTGGCAGCGAACAGCACAGGGGATAAGAGGGTGTGCACAGAAATGAACTCGTACTGACTGCAACAGCTGTCATGTTAATGCCTTAATGGACCAGCTTAACATGCTGTCTGAATAAATAAAATAATAAGTGATTAAGCATTGTGCGTTGCTTATTATATTTAAATGAGTTTTTTTCCATGTAGACATTTTGATTTATCTGATCATATAAACACTATATCGGAGTCTAGTTTCACTGAGTTTTCTGAATGTAACTTCAGTCATTACATCTGTAACTGTAATCCAAGCAAGGGTTGCTATAGCTACATATGACATAATAAAATTTACCTGTTCTAGATCAACATTTCCTTGCTCCTTGACCCCATAGTGGTGCATGAAGACGTCTGCCTGTGTGGCGGCTTCAGTGGCTCCCTCGACCACATCTGGCAACAGCTCCCGAACCTCTGAGGCCGTCCAGACGCAGAAAGCCCCCTCGCGCTTTTCTGGTCCCCCTGATGCCGGGAAGGAGTCTGCATCCTCGGCACTGTAGAAGCCTCCAGACTGTTTCAGAGAGAACAGACAGGGATGGAGGAGGTGGAAGGAGAGGAAAAGCTGCTGTTTAATGGCAAGGTTGACTTGAGATAAATACAAGACTTGTGAGTTATGTAAGGTACATACAGCAGATTCTGTGAAGTCACACGGTTCATATATGATGAAGACTAATTATTTGAGAACATGGCTGTGAAACTGCAAAGAGTGAATTAACCCCAGTCTGAAAAGCAGGGATTTACTGCCCTCTTTGGTTGAAAGTTTCAAGTCTGTTTAACCACACCCAGCATTACTGTGGTGTGGCTAGTGTAGATCTAATCACACCCCCAACGATGATGCTACAGTGTACGGACACACCAGAGTACACTTCTACATCACAGCAGGGAGGTGAAAAATAAGATTGAGCCACTGGAGGTCAGCGAAAACAAGATTTTCAGGGGTGATAAGTTAAAACGAAATACATGAACCCTTTTACAACTGAAAAAAAAGAAAACAACCACAGGTCAATTGGACTAAGTCTTCAAAACACTACTGAACTGAACAGCTCACAAGAAATGATCAAAATCTAAAGTTAAGATCTGAAATAAGAAATCTGACACTAATCTATTAATCAATTAATACCTTTGAAAGGTCTGAGAACTACACACAGCATTACCCATTGAAGCCCCCTCTCATGGCTTACATGATCATCACAGGAATCAATTAATCTATAAATCAATACCTTTAAAGAACCGAATTGTACAATGTGTCATATAAGCCCTCTCTTAGGGTCTGCTGTCCTGTGAGCAGTATTTTTACAATCATGATGAGAACTCGACGAGAAAATCCCAGCCACTGTAGCAAAAAAGAAACATACAGTCTACAGTAAATTACCTTTGCGACGTTAATTCATTAACGTATAATTACATAATAAATCTTGGGGAATATAATGATTACAACGAGCGTGGTTTTAATTGTGTGCCCCGTTCGCTGCTGTCGACTCATTAATCAAAGGGAAAAAAGGTTTTGACCCTCAGAGGAGAGCAAGGGGTTTAAGAGGCTATTTGTCAGCGGGGTCCCACCCCTTACCCTCGAGGGTGTACGAACACACACGCACGCGCACACACACACACACACTTATTATCTCCTGGTAGATTTTACAGTGAACGTTCATGCTTCGTCAGCAGCAGATACTGATGCAAGCCACAGTTTATATTGCTCTAGTTTTAATGATTTGCCTTTGCCAACATGCAAAACACTACATGAACACTAACTTTAACTTGTATCCTAACCTTATCCTAACTTCCATTTTATATGTTTTTGATACTAAAAAACAGGGCTAGGGCTGTCAAAGTTAACAACGCGTTAAAGCTAATTCATTTTAACGGCATTCATTTCTTTAACGCATTAACGCAACTTGTAATTTTTAGGCTGTAACAGGCTCCGTTTTAAAGCTAGAGTGAAGATACTATCATATGAAACTAGAAAACCTGAGGAATCTACTGTATGTCATACTAGCTTGTCGCAAAGGCGGCTAAATAACTCTCCAAACGTACACTAAATTTTGGCAAGGAAAAACTGACCTGGCCATTTTCAAAGGGGTCCCTTGACCTCTGACCTCAAGATGTGTGAATGAAAATGGGTTCTATGGGTACCCACGAGTCTCCCCTTTACAGACATGCCCACTTTATGATAATCACATGCAGTTTGGGGCAAGTCATAGTGAAGTCAGCACACTGACACACTGACAGCTGTTGTTGCCTGTTGGGCTGCAGTTTGCCATGTTATGATTTGAGCATATTTTTTATGCTAAATGCAGTACCTGTGAGGGTTTCTGGACAATATTTTTCATTGTTTTGTGTTGTTAATTAATTACCAATAATAAATATATACATACATTTGTATAAAGCAGCATATTTGCCCACTCCCATGTTGATAAGAGTATTAAATACTTGATACTTAATACTAAATGTAAGGTTAATCGCGACTAAATATTTTAATCTATTGACAGCCCTAGTAGTCACATTTTCAAAACTCTAAACACAATTTGCACACCATCTGTCTGATGTGGACCATACCATTAACTTTAACAATTCATGTTGTTTTTACAGAATATGCTGTCAATTAATTTTCTTTACATACAAGCTTACCCAATACCAAAATTAGTATTATGAACTTTCTTGTCTTATTTACAAATGCTTGTACAAAGCATGCAAAAAATGAAAAGTTAATGTTCAAAACCATAAAAATAATATACTGTATGCCTCTACTTCTGCAACAACAGCAGCTCAAAAGCTGTACTGGAACAGCTGATATGCATTTTTGAATGAACAAATCATTGAAACATTGAGAAACAGCTGATTTCCTGGAAGTTGTGTGAAATAGACTGCCAGGGGTAGATAAGGCACGTCAAGCGTGCATAGTGAGAGATCATGAGAGAACATGTGGCCAAATACAGATGATCGTATAGATAAGAACATGACTGTGCATTTTTGTTCTTTATCGCCTTCTGTGCCTTGTTTACTGTATTTGTGTATTTTATTTTTACACATTTGGAATCAAAGGCCATGTATTTTGTATTTTTTGTTGATCGCTGGCAGCAATTTCATGTTGCTAATACAGCTTTTACTGCAGCAATTCTGTCACTTACTGTTTTTTCTACTGTGCATTCTATAAAGTAAAGATAACTCATTCACTTTTAGATAGTAAGTTGACAGAAAAGCACACACACAACATGTATACTGGTTTACAATACCATAAATAAATAAACAAGAAGGCTGTAGCTGACTCACCTCGTCACTCAGGTCTCTGGAGACATAGAGCAGTATGTCCTTAGCCACATCTGCAAAAAGCTTCTCACCTGATACCTGGAAAAGCAAAGAATACATAGCACATACCTGCTTAGAGTCATGAAAAGATAACATCAAGTAATTTATATGTGTATTAACTGCAGAATCCAATGCAAATGCCAATGCTTAGGTAGCCTCATTAAACACAAGAATGTACTGTATGTGTGCACAGTATGTGTGTCTGTATTTGAGTTTGCCTGCATGCTTGTGTCCCAATTAATGTTTTGTTTCTGTCTCTGTCCACTCTGAAAAACAGGCCAGGCCAGCATGCACTCATGAGAAAACTAAAAACTATGGCATTCAGATCTCAGTTCTTATTCCTGCATCTTAATTCAAAACTGTCCAGTGCAGTGGAAATCTGTTTGAATGGACCCTTTAAAAAAAATGAAGTGAAATGAATAAAGTGAAAATAGGTAAAAACAGACAACAATAAGCCTTACAAATGTGTGTATTAGCAACTTCACTGTCATTACTTACTCTGAAGCAAAATAAATCTTTGTCTCACAATGATGATTTTCGTTACATGGCGATAAATGACTTGGATAAGAGAGACAGAATTATGGAGGGATATTTGCCCTGTCAGATACACAAGAAAGAACACACACATAACCACAGATACTGAGACAATCACACACACACACCTGAGAGGCAGTTATGTAGGCTACAGCCAGCTGAGCCTGGTCATACAACATCTTTTCAAAGTGGGGAACATGCCAGGAGGAATCTGTAGAGTAGCGATGAAAACCCTGTAGAGTAGGGACATAAAAAGAGATACAGTATAGACTTTCTGACACTAATATTCAGTTAAAAATAACTATATTAAATCTCTGGCAACATGAAAACCAGAAACCAGAACCAGGACGGCGCGGGGCGGACTGTCAGACCCTGCTGTTGCAGTAAAATGAGAGGTTTTCTAAAGGGAGTCTGGTGCTTGGAAACACTCCTGCTTTTGTCCACGAGGAACACCAAAATCAACACAAAATGAAAGTTCCTCGTAGTAACTGTGACTATATACAATGTAATATGTCCGTGAAGATTGTGACACCAATGTAATGTGACTTACATAGTAATGTTACCTTTGAACAGACATAGCATATCTTAGTATAACCCAACAGGAAAGGGGAAAGTTGACCGAGCTTCTACCGGGTTCCAAGCTTGCTAAACTGTAATTGGAGCACAGATCGAAGGGGCGGGACATGGGAAGGGTCAATTTACGTGATTAATAAAACAGTGGAAAATGCCCATTGTAACTTCCAAGAGCCAAAAATTACGTCTTCAAATTGCCTTTCAATTCAAAGATGTACCTGAGCCACGTGGTCGTGGATGCCTCCCAGCGCCATCATGCGGAGTGTGTGCAAGGCCATCTGAAGAGCCTCGACCCCTTCTGAGGTGGAGCGGTTCACAGACCAGTGAGACATGAGGAACATCAGATTCACTATGGAGGGAAGGAGAGAAAGATAAATAGAGAGAGAGAGAGAGAGAGAGAGAGAGAGAGAGAGAGAGAGAGAGTCAGATGAAGAGTATTCAACCGGCCCAGGAGCCTGAAACATGTCCACTGTGGTTTCTTGCTGAGTCTACCTGGTGTGGGGAACTTTGGAGAGTCTCTAAAGCCGCCATACTCCTCCTCGTAGGAATGCGCCAACTGCTGGAAGCAGCGATTAGCGACATCTGGGGCCAGTGGAGGACTCGCTCCTGGGTTCGCAGCGACAAGCGTGCCTTTCTTTAGAGCTTCTAGGATCCTCTCTCCGCTGGACTCCAAAGCAGGACGGTTATTCTGCCACTGAGGGTCATAAGTCATACTTGTTATATGTAGGGAGTTGTGAAGCCCCATCTTGTCATACAAATGAAAGAGGACCTTTTATGTTTTTCCATTACTGTGTTATATAGTTTTTTGTGTATCTAAAAGGTCTGCAAAGTTACAAAGTCCAAAGTCCACCCCAAAGGGAGTTACTCTCCCCCACAAAAACACTGCTCCTGAACTGCCTGATACACCTTGCTTGAAGTCCCACCTTTTCTTCTGTAACCTGGTGATGTCACCAAGTAATACATTTGCATAATACCTGCCTAGCGGTTTGTTTGGCACGCCCTCAAACAAAGTTAGTGTTCTTGTAGAAACCCAAAATACAAGTATGCACCAGAAATAGAGCATAATAGGTCCTCTTTAATGATTTAATTGGCTTTGTCTGTTCATTTTATGCCACACAGCAAGGCTGTTGTGTTTGGCATTACAACTAGACCTAAATCCATGTTGTTCATTTCAATGGCTGCTCATTGAATTCATGCGATCGTTGGCAAAGGAGTGTCTATTAATCTTCAAATAGATTGCTGACACAATGTTTCACCTCTCCCTCTGCTGCACATCCTGGCCGGGAGGCATAGAGGAGACTTTGCTTCTCCTCCAGGGCTGAAGTTGACTCATTTCGTGGCTAACCCCCTTCACTTTACCCAGCAGTTAGGAAGAAAGACACAGGAACTTTACTTGGCTCTTGAGGAGCTGCAGTGTTTATTTAGAGACAAACTGAAACTTTCACTGTATATTTACTAGCACTTGACAACTTCACTGCTTATTTCTTCTCTGCTCAGACTGCCAACACCTGTCTGCTCTGAGCGCACCCAGCGTCATTCTCTCTCTCTCCCTACGCACACACTAGCTACGCTCATACTGAGCTATTTCTAGAAGGACCCATGCTACTCTTATAAACACCACGTTTCCATCCAAACATTTTTATGTGAATTATCTAATTAGAAGAGCTGGATAGAAGCGACAAGTCCAGCATAACTTTCCCCAGAACTGTCAAACACATTGTTGCACCCGTAGAGGAGACGATACGCTATATACAAAAGACTCTTTATCGGCACCTCTCTGTCATCATCTTGCTTCACAAAGCAACAAATACGGTCTCATATGAGCTGAAACAGAACAACATGCCCAACAGCAGTAAGATCTAGACAGCTTTTTCTATGTTTTTGTCCTGACATGCTCAGGTAGACACTTTTTTCTAAACATTGGCTTTAAATCCCCTTGATTGTGGAATCCAATGATTATGCAAAAATGATCGCAGTCGATTAAGTAATAATTGCGACAGGCCTACCCACAGATAGCAATTATATCTCATGTTATGTATTGTTTAAAAAAAACAAACAGGAGGTAAAGAAAAGCACAAAACATCATTACCTGCTGCATGATTCTGGTGAGAACTGTTTTGAGCCCAGGTCTTCTTCCATGGTCTGTAGGAGGGAAGTAGGTGCCCCCAATGAAAGGTCGTAGTTCAGGGGTCAACCACACATTCATGGGCCAACCTCCACCTCCACTTGTTGCCTGTAGACATTTGCAACAAAAGTCATGACAGAGTAGGGATGTCACAATACCAGAAATTTCGTAGTCAATACCAATACCAGGGAAATTCCACGATTCTTGATACCAATTCGATACCACGGTAAAAAATAAAAGTAAAACAACAGCTAACATTAACTAGCTCTCGTGCTGCCGATTTCAACAAGGATTTGTTGTTCGTAATGTGGCATTATCCGGTAAAAAATAGAGTGCGTCCCCTGGACACGTCGATAGTGAGTTTACTGCGTCCCAAACACATTTTCTATCGTCCCCGGGACGACAGGACGTTAGTCTCGAGATCTGACGGTATCTACGGTACTGTAGAAAACGAGTACCGACGCGGTTTCAGAATTTTGGCATCAAATTGGAAGTATCGGTTCTTGTGACATCTCTACGAGAGAGTACTATCAGCAGAGAAAAAAATATAACATTGTGTGAGAAAACCTAAATGCAACTACACACACCTGCACAAAGGTCATGTAGACCTTGTCCACATCAGGTCTCTCTTCTCGGTCTACTTTGATGCAGACGAAGTTGTCACTAAGGATTTTGCCAATTTCCTCATCTTCGAAAGACTCCCTCTCCATAACATGGCACCAATGGCACGTTGAGTAGCCCACTAATGGTCAGAGAGAAAGAGATTTACAGGAAACAGATGTGTCATTTCTAGTACAAGCACAAAATTGATCTTTTCTCACACTGAAACATAAATTCAGCGTGAAGTGGCCCCAAATGGAATGCATGTTAAAGCCAGGTGTGAAAGGGGCTTCTTGCCTGATAAAAAGATCGGTTTGTCTTCCTTCTTTGCTTTGTCAAAAGCATCTTGTCCCCACGGATACCTGAGACAAACGTGACATTAGTTTATACATGACATTACATTAACTTTAAAGAAACATGTGCCTATCTGTAGTTCAAAGGCACTTACCAGTCCACAGGGTTGTGTGCATGTTGCAGCAGGTAGGGTGACCTCTCCTCAGCTAACCTGTTGGTGTGTCTGTGAGTGGTGGATGACGTCCCTTCAACCCCTGACGCCATGCTCATAAACACAGATGAGCTGGACATACAAACATATTTACAGTTTTAGTCAATGTTTGCTGGCAAGAATGTAGAGAAATCTGCAAAAGTCAGACATCTTATAAAAGGTTTATTTTGTGTGTACTCCAGATAGCAAGAGACAACAGCAGAATAGTTTAATTATTAATTATCTTGGTGCTTTTAAGGTCCCATATGGTAGAAAGTGAGATTTCCATTTTCCTTTTTTATTAGGAGGCAAGTCTAGGTGCTATATAAATACTGTGAAAGTATCAAAACGCTCAATCGACGGAGAAATGCACACAGCCCGTATTCAGAAAATTGCTTTTAAACGAGCCATCAGGACTGACCGTGAGCTTGTGATGTCACAACTATACAGTCACCGGTAGTAGTGACGCTAAACTGCGTAGTTGAACATTAAAGCATGTAAACATGTCCTAGTAGAAACCCAAAATACAAGTATGAACCTGAAAATGAGCATGATATGTCTCCTTTAATACCTCTGCCTGAATGAAAAAAATATCATGGACTTGTTTTTTGTGAATGACATTGATAGCTATACACAAGAAAATGATTGCACTGCCCTTCCCTGTGGCTTATGCATGTGTCCTTAATGGGACAATGACATGGAAATTTTTGGCCACCACTAACCAGTGTTACTAGTGCACCTGTGCTTTTCCTGCTTTTCCTGCTATAACAAGTCTAACTTTCAAAAAGGTGTGCGGCAGTGCTGTCACACTCTTAAAAAAAAACAAAAAAAAAACAGAAAAGGGTAACCATTTTTGCAAATGCAATGTTAACCAATTAAAAGTGTAAGTGTTTGACAGTGTGGAGCCTAGCTAACGGCTAACATTACTACATTAGCTAGTCTGCCATTAGTTGTTTTAACCAGCATGCATACTATTTAAACGAAGTGTTATAACGCTGCCAGCTAGCTCACACTGAAGGAGCTCTCTCCATACTACAGAAGCACTGCAGCTAGCTGTCAAGAAGCACTGTACTGCAGCTAGCTGTTAGCCAAACCTCAGTCATGTCGAATTCCATTTGAATATTCCCCAATTTAATGCAACTTTGCTCACAGGCATGTGCTCCTGCCCCGGAAAACACCACTGAACACAGCCTCCGATACATCAGACCCTGCTTTAAAATTCGGCATTAACAGCTACGACACACGGACACGTATCGATTACATATTTGACATGTAAACCAAAGGCTTGCTTCCATTTCAACGTTAGCAGAGTAGCCGCTCGCTCGAAGTATTAACGTTACCAGGGAAACCCATATAGAAAAGCTGATAAATTATTATAAATAGCTAAATGCTGCTTGTTTTGGCTTATGTAGTTACCCCCCGAATTAAAACACGAGGCATTGGACGCTCGTTACGTGTCTTTTCTCACAGCTGCGTGTCTCCTAGCAACAGTTAATGTAACGGGCATATTAAATTGCATGATTTTCTATCGGAGTTTCGCGTAAATTCGTCCAAAGCAACTAGCACGCAGTTAGCAACATAACACCTCTAAAAACACTTGACGTGCCATTCATATTGCTGCTAAACAAGGCACAGTTTGCTGCAACTTAACTTCACTTAACTACTCAAAGTAACGCGTTAGTAACCTGTTAGCTCCGGTGGTTTTACCTGAGGTGGTAGGCCGGGTGAGGATGGTGGTGGAGCGGTGACCTGTCGCCTGGTGGGAGGGGAGTTAGTCTGAAACACCTAATGTGAGCCCCGGAGTTCTGCGGTGGACTGTCCGTTCCCAAAAAAGCTGCAGTTAAAAGGCGTGCGGGCTCTACGCGGCTATTTCTAGACGCCGACCGACGCCACGCTAGTCTTAGCATCCTAATCATGTGTTGTTTATAGTTACAAGCTAGCTTTGGCTACTTGTGTTGACACAGACTAACCAAAACTTCCAGGCATGAGTTGAACATTTTATTGCAGTACCACAAGTTGCCAGCAGGTTACAAAACAATCCCAGTTTGTGTTGGTTATTCTGATATTATAACACATCAATGTTTTATGATGCAAGAATGTGTTGTAAAGGGGAAACAAGTGAAAAGAGAATTATTTCAAGGTCCCATATCATGCTCATTTTCAGGTTCATGTTTGTATTTTGGGTTTCTACTAGAACATGTTTACATGCTTTAATGTTCAAATAACACATTATTTTTCTCATACTGTCTGTCTGAATATACCTGTATTCATGCTCTGTCTGAAACGCTCCGTTTTAGCGCATTTCAACGGAGTGGCAATGGCAAGGTGCTAGGAAAACAGCTTGGGTCCATGTTTACATCCTGTCAGCTGATGTCATTCACATACACTGCAACAGGAAATAAACTGGGACAAATTTAGTATGTTTACGTTTAAATCCGTGAAATGGTCTAAATATTGTAGATTTGTGACATCACAAATGGACAGAAATCCTAACGGCTTGTTTCAAACGAGTGTTTGATTGAGTGTTTTGATACTTTCACAGTATTTATATATCACTTAAACCTGCTTTATAATATAAAAGACATGAAAATCTCACTTTTTACAATATGGGACCTTTAAAAAAAAATATATATATATATATAAAAGAAAAAATGAAATGAGAAGCGTTTCCACTATGCTTTCACCCATTTTGGAGAATTGAGCTTGACAACAGTTGGTGCAAAGTCATCACGAGTCACCAAGTCTGAGGCCACAATGTTCATAGGTGTTCTGCCAGCTTGCTGTTTCACCCAGCGCACCAGCCTCGGCAGACCCCTGTGTATTACGTTGGGAAGGTTGTCACAAAAGCGAAGGATGTACTTGAGTATCCTGGCATCCTCCGGCAGCGTCAGGTTCAGGCCACACACGTAGAAACCTGCAGGTCATTGGGGGCAAATGAGAGCTCAGCAATCACTTCATGGAACAGAATATCAATTTAAAAATGGCACTTCACACAGGTAGGAGGCATTATCAGCCCTGGTCACCAAAGTAACCAGAAACCAAAGCCAACATTAACAACATATCGAGCCGCAAAACCAGAGAAAACTCACAATAAGTCGGCCTTTGCGTTTCCAAAACCTGACGGAGTGTTGATTCAACTCCTCTGGTGTCCATACAATTGCCATAGAAATATGGTATTTTACTCCATATCTCAATGTGCAGATCTGCCAGTGCCGGATAATCGTATGAAACTATGACGTTTCTGCCTTTGTCCCAGCATCTCCTCAGGGTAGGGTGTTCCTGTTGTGGTATAAGCTCAAGTTATCTTTATTTTAACGCTATAATAGTTTACAGTAGGTAGGCCTACTTTAAAGGGATAGTTTGGATTTCTTGAAGTGGGGTACCGTGTCGGTACTCCTGTCTGTTTCTCCAAACTGGGGGCGTGTCGACCGTCATATACTGTAGGTAATATACCGTCTGTGGATAAGTACTTCATACAACCCCACTTCAAAAAATCTGAACTATCCCTTTAATGCTGAGATATGTTTGACCTATTGATCTTTATGTTAAGATTCAGGATACTTTACCGTTTTATAGAAGAGTTTGGCTCCAAACAAGGTCATGATGAAGCTGATGAGATGGCTGTGGAGCTGCTCTTCAATCTTTTTGTCAAACCCTTTGAAGTGGGATAAAGCCAGGATGAGGATCTCTTTGGGGTTCTTCTCTGCCCAGTCATTTATGACCTTGAGAGCAGTCTGTTACAGAGAGGCAGAATGGTAGTTCTCAATACAGTTGGCATCAAATAAAGATATCTTCTCTATTGTACACTGTTTTCTTTGATATACCGGCACATTTTCATTTGGTCTTATTTGAAAGAAAAACACTTTTTTTCACTTTGTTGGATCATTTGGATTTTTTTTTTTCCTGTATTACAAAGTAACATACCAAAGTACATGAAACAGAATCCAGGAAGTCTTGCTTCTTCGTTTTTTTCCATGGTTGTCTGCACCACTTGAGGACGATTTATTCAGTAAGACTTCCTGGATTCTGTTTCATGTACTTTTACCTGCCTTACTAAAGAGCACTTGTCGTGTGAGCCAGCAGAACCAAGCAGTGCTTCCATCCTCTGTTTTTATTACCCCACAGCGCTGGTAACAGGTCCATTTTTAATTAAACTTGAGAGGGATGATGAAATCTTTTTACTGACTGATGTAACATTACAATGTTCAGGGCTGTAGCCAGGATTTTAGAAATACTGAGGTCATGAGTTCCCCCTTCAGACACCAAAACAGAAGTCTCTAAAATGTTATTTTAAAGTTTTTTTTCAGGCACATGTTTTATTTATTCGGCTACAATTATATTTTCTGTCATTTATTTATTTCATTTATATAAATATTGACATAAAAGTCTAGAGTCTAAAAATACTAGAAGCCTATAAAACAAATCCTGGTGACTAATGATCCTGAAAGGTTGATTTCCTCCTAAATACTATTTATTGATGTATACATAATGAAAAGAGGCAATGCTCTTATGGTTATACATTTCCGTCTTTACCTCCACATCAGTCTGTGTGTACAGTCCATGATAAAAGTAAAGCCTAGTGGGGTCTGTGTCACGCGGCTTGCGAGCGATCCTCAGGTCAAAGTAGCGAACTCCTGCATCCAGCTGCTTGGTGATGCTCTCCTCCTGCATCACAAGCCACATCACAACAGTCACACAAACACTCCGCTCTCATTTCTCATATGCACAAATACAGTCAGGTTTTAAACACCATTTACCTGAGTGATCGCCCATTTGCGCACAATTTTACGCACACAATAAATCTTGCTCAAAAATTTCACTCTCTCGGGTTGTATTATAGACGAGTTGATGTCCAAGTCATAGGTCATTGAGTTGTGGCTACCTAGGAGATACCAAACACACACACACACACACACACACACACACACACACACACACACACACACACACACACACACACACACATAATATTTATATATTATGTTATTATATATATTATACAAAATATATATATATTAATAAAAAAAACTCAAATTTTTGGCATATATATAAACATATATATATGTATATATATATATATATATATATATATATATATATATATGAGATATATGAGGCATGAGTTAATGCTGGGAAAAGAGCTGTGTATTAGTTGAATGCAGTAGCAATGTAAGCAGCTTCATACCTGGTATGGCCAGATTATAGAGATAAATGTCGTGGAGTTCAGGTGGTAGTTGCGACATCCAGTCACTGTAGCTTGTGACTCCTCTTTTGCCTTTTTTCATCTCAAATTCTGCATAAAACAACTCAAAGTCAACCCTCAATACAGTAGTTTGTAGCTAATAATGAATACGTTGCCATAAAAAAAAACACAGACATGAAGGTCAAAAGTTTAGAGAAATACAACTTACTCTGCAAAGGTGATTCCCAGCCTTCCTTGCGTTCTTTATCACCTCAGATTTGAAAGTGCAGAAGTATACAAAGAACAGATATTATCATGAATTGCTGCTCATTGGGAGGCTGCAGCATTCACGTTACTACCTTAACAGCACCGTGGTAAGAGAGGAAAGTGTGTGTCTGCTGTTGTCATACAGGTTTTTGTCTCATTGTATGAGGAAATCTAAGAATAGAACTGATTCTGAGGCTGATAAGGAGTTCTTGTGGAGCTTCCTCATACCATGACTGGGCACTTAAAGTTAGTTTCTGAAGATCTCTGTTTTGTTGTCTTTGGCGGCACCTATAGTGATAAGCGGTAATTGCAGGTGTGTTTTTAGATCTCACTTCCCAGAGATGTTGCCACAGACTGTGGAGGACCACAAGTGTCAAGGAAACGGTAATAAAGCATTTCATTAATTAATAACTAATTGAACAATAAAAATAATATTAATAAATTTGATTACATTTTTTTTATTGATCTATAAATAAACAGACCTTATTACAAAGTAATTTATTAAATTATATTTTAATGGGAAATTGATGTATTCATATTTCATTTGTAAATTATTTTATAATTCCTCTTTTAGAATATTAAATAATAAATGACTTTGTAATTTAGTCTATTTATTTATAGACTAATAAATTAATTTGTAAAAAAAAAATTATTAATGCCAATTTTTATTGTACAATTACTGGTAGTTATCATTTAATGAAAGTTTGATTACTATATCTGTGACACTTGTGATCCTCCATAACAGACACCCAGTTCAAATGCAAGCACTTTCATTAGTGGGCCACAGCTGACCAGTAGTTTACGGTAGACAATGCTAGCTAATATTAGCAAACTTTGGATAGATTTAGAGAAAAAAATGTAACTTTATTAATCTTAATTTAATTTGATTTGAAGCCATCTCTGACTACATACAGACACAAAATCAAGCATTTTTACTGTACTTTGTATGTATCCTCGTGAACACCTTATTTTGAAAACCGGACGTAGTCACACGTGAATGCTTCCGCTAACTTCACCAAGTCCGTCACTGTCAGCTCGATCTGGGCCGTTTAAATGCATTCACCGTTGGCTGATTTGAACCAAACAGATTAAGTAATAAGAGGAAACGTCCTTTTGTTATCTCAAGATAACGGCATTAAAAAAATAATTGCAATCCCGGCCATTCTTGGCTTCCGTACATTACTCAGTCAGTTCACTGACTTCTTTCTCTACTGTACTTCTGCCTCTTTTACACCATGTTTTAACATTTACCATTATCCCATAATTGACATTTGTGGCCACAGTTGCCGCTCATAGTTACATAGACTCACCTTAAGTATGCCAATCATTATGTTACACACTATAGATGTATTGCACATGTTGGAGGAGAACTATCTATTAAAAACATTACATAAAGTTATTCTGTTGCGTGTATGTTTTGTATGTATCGTCTTAGCATCAAAGTGTGGATTCCGTTGGGTTGCCATGTCTCTGTTGTCTAATTCAATAAAACACCAGTCAAATTGATTTAACTCGTATTTATTGGGTTGGATTTGAGGAAATGTAATCAATTATTGGACAAGGAAAAGATTTGATTCTCAGGCATGTTGGAAATCCCACTATAGCACTAAGATGTACATATGATTGTTTCAGGACTCTTGGTGCAAGGTGACTTCAGGCTGCTTATCTATCTAGCCCTGGCCAGACCCACCATATTCTGGGCTCTGTTGAAGATGGAGTAGTACTGTCGGATGAAGACATCACCCAGGATCCAAAGGCTTTGTCCTCCGTTGCCAAAGCCGGTGCGGCAGCCATAGTACTGAGACTGAGGGAGGGATTTTAGGAGAAGGATTTCAGGCGGATGTTAATTATAGTAAGATGAGAGAAGGGAAACAAACACTTACCTTACGGACGTAGGCAGAGCCTGGGATGGTGAATTCCTCTCCGTGGATGTGGAAGGTCACATCTGGCATTTGGGCAATGTTGTTACAGTTGACCATATACTGAGGCAGAGGGAGAGAAAGTGGAAAGGAAAGGGGATGAAAGAGTATTAAAATTTGGTTTCACTGTTCAATCTTCAACTCGGCTAAGTTGTATTTAACGTGAAGCTAAAGAAATCTCAAACCAGGATGTCTTTTTTTGGCACTTACGTCTCCGTTCTGGCTGGTAGCTCCAACATAACGGTTGATGTTGCTGATGCTGCTCTGAGGTCCGACAATCAGAGAAGTGCCGGTGTCCACGATAGCCTGGCAACCGCCACTGCAAGCCACAACCTGACCGTTGACAGTAACACTGAAAGGGACAGACAGTATGCATCAGACAGATATCAAACACTTTTGTCCACTTTGGTTTGGATACATTTCGGGGGAGCTGTGATGCCGTATCTGCAGCTTTACCTGTCCACTGTGATCTGCCAGTACAGCTCACTGGAGAGGGGAATCCAGGAGATGGCGCCAGAGTAGTGGTTGAGGTCAACACCACCGAAGGTCACCACACTGCCTTGCTGAGTGTTACTGCAGAGGAAAGCGGGAACTTACTGAAAAACTCTGTAGAAATCAGTTGCTGTCTCATTATTAGTAATTATAAGGATACTGCAAAGCTATGGCTGTCCTTACGAGCTCAGGTACACAGAGAAGAGGTCCTGGCTGACCAGGCCCTCCTTCATCATGTTGTCGAAGACGGGCGTAGCGCCGGAAGCAGACAGGTGAGGGTATGCCAGGCCCAGGATACCATCAGCACGCATGTACTGCATGAAGGGAGCCTCAGACTGGCTCAAGCCGAAGACCTGGTTCCTCACGGCGAGTCCACCCACCTGACAGACAAGAACAAAGACAGTACAGGGATTTAAAATCATCTCAAATCACAATGGGATCTTTAAAGCTGTCATCTGAATATCCCCTTCTTTTGCTTTTTCTATTTTCATGATTTTCTTTGGGGCAACACACTTAAATTAATAAAGTAAAGACAAAAAAAATAACTAAAAGATAAATGAAAAAAAATGAAAAATAAAGAAATAAAGAAAAACTTTAAAAACAAAAAAACTAAATAAAAAACTAAAACAAAATAAATGAAAAACATAAAAAATGTTAAAAAAAACCCAACTTATATTAAATTTATTCAATATGACCCAACAGGCTGGCAGATATTTAATTGCGTATTTGCGTAATTGCGCATACCTTTATGCCTTGAACGTGTTGAGACAAAATAATAATCCTTGCGAACTGTGAATAAATATAAATTTTCAACTACTATATGCTTTTATTCCTCACCGTCACAGTGTCGTATCCAAGGAAACCAGTCATGCTGCCGGTGCCGTAGCGGATACTGAGAGCACCGCCTTGGTTTCTGTAGGTGCTGCTGGTGCCGGGGTTAAACTTGTCATGGTTGTCTAGGAAGGTACAGATGTGAAAAAAATTATATAAAATAATATATTTTTTGCTCTTTAACAAGAGTCAAAAGTGAATGATGCAACTGAAAAGTAAAAGTTAACAGTTATGAACCTTAACCTCATGTTTTCAACATTAACGTATTTTCTGTAATCTGGACATTGGACCAACTAATCGAAGACTGTTTGAGGACCTCTGATCTGGTCTAAAGGCGTCACAAGGCCTCAGATATAGGTAGGCGCCAAGCCTACCTGCGTCCCTAACCGTAACCCCAACCCTCCTAATCTCTACACTAGACGCTCCCAGGGTCAGCGCCCCCTTAAACCACGTTCACACTACACGACTTTCAAGGTCGTCAGATCGCTGTACTGTTCACACTACACAACTTGCTGTCTTGTAATTGGGAGTCTTGAAGTCGTTGTGGTTTTCACACTACATGACTGACTGGCGATGGGGGGTCACACACTACAAGATCTTTCACTGGGAGGAATCCCCGATGAGGTCTCCAAACTATGTTTGGTCACAAAAAGCGAGAAGTGACACGACGTAGTCATGCTTGTTGATGTTGCCGTTGGCACACGTATTCACAAAATAGCCTGTTTCCAGGTTGTGTCTCGAAGGTAACTCCCATGCAATGTGCAATGTGTTATGTGTTATGTTTATTCATGCAAACATCCAACACCCCAGGTGCAACAACAACTTTGGTCTGCGCAAAACACAAACAAGTTCCCACTGTTACAGGCGACCCCTCCGCCAGGTTTCCCCTCAACCCGTGTCTCACACTCTCATTGGCTGTAGCTCCCTGATAGACAGGTCCAGATACTTAGCATGCTAGATATCTGGTTGTGTCTAGAAAGTAACCTCCAAGCTGTGGAACTCTCACGAGATAGTTAAGGTTATAGGCACTGACGTCGAATGGTTAAGGTTAGGATAGGTGGTAGGCCAGCAAGTTTAGCAAGAGTTTTCCCAGCTTGGGGGTTACCAGTGAGCCTCTCGGCTCGCGTTTATGAACAGTTGACACATAGCGCTTGAGCGCCAAGCCAACGCAGATTTGCCTCTGATCTGGGGCTTTTGTCAGGTAGCTCCAAAAACTGTCGATGAGTGGAAAATTAGTAGTAGTCATATTTCTATTATTAGTACTGCCTTTATTACTGATATTTCGATTATCACTCTATTATATCCAACGCTATGGATCATTAGTATAATCCTAGTTGCTGTGCATCTCTCTCTCTCTCCCCCTCTCTCTCTCTCTGTCTCAACCCAACCGGTCGAGGCAGATGGCCGCCCACCCAGAGCCTGGTTCTGCTCAAGGTTTCTACCCGTTAAAGGGGAGTTTTTCCTTACCACTGTCGCACCCAGTGCTTGCTCATGAGGGATCTCTTGTTGGTTCTCTAAATTATAGAGTACGGTCTAGACCTGCTCTATATGAAAAGTGTCTTGAGATATCTTCTGTTATGATTTGATCCTATATAAAAATAAATTGAATTGAATTAAATTGAAAATCAGGACCAAAGTCGTTTAGTGTGAACTAGGCACTACAGAGGTAAATCTCGACCTCACGTTCTCATCCCCTTACCCAACAGTTAGCCCTAACCTTAACCATTCTCACTCAACCTCAAACATACTCGCTCTTGAACGCCACTAAAACCTACTTCAGGACTATCGGATCACTCTATCCTTACTCATGGTACTACATGTAGTGTGGTGTATTAATTTCATAGATGTCAGTCAAGACGGTGTCTATGCATCAAAGGTTTTACATACTGCAGGCTGGACTGCTGCAGTAGATGGAGGGCACCCACAGGTTAGACGAGCCGGTGTCAAAGACGACCTTGAAGGACTGAGGAGGAGTTCCAATGGAGATGATTCCATAGTAAGCCATCTGGAGATGAAGAGGAGACAACGAGGTTATTCACGGCCAGAATGAGCCGTTTGTCAGAGTCCGTCTGTTTAATTACTCACGTCAGCATCGTTGGTCATGGGCTCGCTGCCCACGGCGAAGCGCTCGTCGAACTTGGCCATGGGGTTGTATGGGTACTTGAGTCTGTACTCCTCCCACAGACCCTGCTCCTCCAGGGTCTCCCTAGCTGTCTTACCCTTCTCCAGAGGAACCCTAGATGTGATCAAAGGGAGCAACTTATTTATTTTTTTCAGGTACATTTCTAGCCTTTAGTTGACCTGCACAGTTTTTCGCTCATGCATCCTTCCTCGTAAACCTCTCAGTACTCGTAAATGAGGAAACATGACATTCTCCTGACCCAGCTGTCCATCTGCATTCAGTTCTGTTTCTGTCAAATGGAAATGCCCACTCAGTCGCTGCAAAAACAGTGACGTAGGTTAGCAAAGTAAGCTAATCGAAGCTAATCTATAAGATTATGAATAATGCGAACGTTAGCACTAGCTGAGTCAATCACTGAAAGGGTTAGTTTGGATTTTTTGAAGTGAGGTTGTATGTACACTCCGGTGTTCTGCAAGGTAAAACTACTGTTTTTGTGAATGGAGTCTGGTAGTTTTGAAGAGAGCGATATAACGGCTTCAGTTCCTTGAGGAAAAGGGCTGTCTGACGGCGAGGTAAAGCGTCTGTGGACGGAAAGACGTATTTTAACCACCTAAAAAAATCAATATCAGTTTAAGTGTATGCTATATTTTGAATATTTTTACCGCTTTATCTTGCCGTCAGACAGCCATTTCTGACAGGGAACTGAAGCCGTTATATCGCGGCCTTCCAAGCTACCAGACCAGACTCCATTGACAAAAACAGTCATTTTACCTCGCAGAACACGGGCGTTGCTGGTCTGTATGCGTGCCAACCACCATCTAAGTTACTGTATGTAATTCACTGACTGTAAGTATGTATATATACTATATATGTAGCAGCAGCATCATGCAGAAACCCCTCGTCAGGTCATGTGAGAAAAAGTTAGAATGGCTTGGGAAAATCGCATTTTGACACTAAAACATACGTACTTCGATCAAAATTTGAATATTTGGATTTGAATAAATAAGGAGCACCACGGTGAAGCTACAGAATGATATAAAAATGAAAAAATTATTTATAATAATAATGGATCCACCTTTAATTTCAGATTTAGTCTTGAGCACAGTACATACAGAGAGGCCTGACACCGGTTAATCTAAATGTTATATGTCTGCAGTTATTTCAGAGGAGCTGATGTCTGTGTATGTAGGTAGTAGGAAATATAAAGAAAATTGAACATGAAGGTAGAGGAACATATTTAAGTGGCTGACTTACTGGACGAGGCACTCGGACAGTGCCACCATGGCACACACAACAAAGGCCCACATCATGGTCTTGGCTCAGATCAACTGTGGAAGAAAATTAATTTCATTTATGCAGAATTAAGTTCATATCACATTACCAAACCATTCAAAGTGAAACATAATGATATAGTAGGTCTATGCTACTCACCTGTAGACTCCAAAAGTGGCGATAGACAGGCTTGCATCCTCTTTTATACAGGTGGACTGACATTTTACCATTACACAAAGATAAGGCAATGCACACAAACAAGTGATAAGTACAGATAAGTAATGGAAAAATAATCGCTGACCTCAAGACAATGTCAATTATATGATTATTAAAGGAAGGAACACAAACTTTTGGATAAAGCTTGCGTAACTGCGGTAGAGTGGTGCGAAAGGTGCTAAATGCCAAAAGAAACCATAAAGGTTCTCTTCGCAAAGTCAAAAGGTGATGATACAGCTCTAGTACATATAAAACTGTCAAATTGTAGTGTGTAATTTTGGTTAATGTTTCAGTTTTGTGTATATTTTGTTTTTATTTGATGCTTTTTATACCCTTTTTATACTCTTTATTTGTTGAATTGTGATCCCTTACAGTAGTTCTCAGAAAAGTATCAAAGTATCAAACAACTTTATAATAGTTACTGTATATCCCTCCCATCCCATCCTGCCCCACCCCAACATAAAAAAAAAAGAATAAAAAATAAAGTAATAATAATAAAAAACATATATAGAAGATAAGAAATATAATAATTAGAAATGAAATCAAACTAATAATAATAGTGATAATAAACAGTAGTTATAGTTATACACATACACATGTACGTACATACATACACATATACATACATATACACATACACATTGGCTCAAGACTTATCTTTAAAGTTATAGTTTTATTTTATTTTATGTACAACGTTTGTTTTCTGTATCCTCTTCCATCTCATATCAAACAATTTATCTAAGTTCTTAATTCTGTGATTTATTATCTCCATTTTATAGATTTTTATTTTTATTTAATAGTGTCCTCCTATTTGCTTAGTTGTGGCGCCTCTGATTTCAGCCATCTTTTGTTATCTGTTTAAGTGCTGCCACTCTTAAAATTGTAAAGATTCTCTTTTTATACTTTCATTTTATTTTAATTAAAATGTTTGCTTTAGCATATACATACTCCATACTCTATTACCCTACTATTAAATCTGTATTCTTTGTTTTAAATATGTTTTTTTTCTTTTGTGTATTGGTCCAAACATCAACACCACAGTCAGTCACCTTAACACACGGGTCTCACTTATAACAGTGTTTGCTGCTACGTTATCATGTGTTTACTCTCATATCAAGGTCTTTTCCTTTTGATAAGTAATGATATGAATGACTGCTGATAAAACATTCATAGAGGTGTGTTATAATTTAAACTAAACACATTGATAGAAACACAAGTGCTCACAGTACTGTTATATTACAACACTATTTTCCTATTATAAATAAAATGTTTAAAAAGAATTGAAACTACTTTCAGACCAAACAGTCTCTGGTTTTTATTCGTCTGTAGGGTAAAATATCCCCAGAGTCTCTTACAAAAGTATGTCAGCATATAACTGTATTTACATTTACTACAAAAAGAAGACAACAGGGAAAACTGTCCTACAGTAACTCTTAAATATTACATTCATAACTCCCCTTTTCTCTCTTTTTCACTTGCCAACTCCCATATGTCCTTATGTGTATGGTCAACAGTCTTTTTGGCTTAAATAATTACTAAGGTTTGAAGAATTACTTCCACTTCCATTATTTACTGTGCATATGCGTGCACTGGATAGGAGTTAATTATTTTGTAGCAAAAAAAATTCCCGCACACAAGACAGATTTATTTTGAAAGGACTCTAATGAAGGCCAGAAGGGAAAGTTAGTTTGATAGATTGATTCAATAAATGTCCTTTGTGTAAGTGTACTTTGCTAGAATCTCCTTTTCTATGTGAAATAGTGACAAATTGAAAATTGTTTTACTCCTACTCAAAGCTTCCAGGTTGTTTTTCTTTGGAAGATTTTACAAAAATCTCATAAAGGGCGCTTGAAGAACAGTTTCAGTCCATGTAAATGTGATGACGGTACTGTAAGGCCTGAACTAGTTTTGTTGTATGGAGGAATATTTTAAATGGGGTAAGCTAGTTACCACAGGCCCTAGTGCACACTAGTTTCTACACACACACACACACACACACACACACACCATCGTATTGTCTTGTCACATGATCATCAACATACATATTACCGAGCAATCATTATTGCATATTGTTATATGTCAAAAATACCTAATAAGAAATTATTAATTTAATTGAATAGTTCTTTGTAGTTTAAGTTGATGTAGAATAAGCATTTAATGTTGTCATAGATTACTGACTATTTTACCAAAAACAATGAAAGTGGGAATTGTACCTCTGTATCAGACGTTGAAGGGGGGTGACAAAGCGGCGGTATTCAACGACCTGAACTGGCTGCACACCCTGCACGCTGTTATTGGCTGGGAGATACAAGTGGGGCCCAAACGCTGTTTGCTGACACCCAGAAGAAACCTGAACACAGCAAAATAATAAGAAAAGAGAAAATACAGGCAGAGGGCAGGGTCTCTGTAGATACAGACACCACCACACACACATTTTTGGGAAAATTCCTGCATATTATACCTTTAAGTTACTGTGAGTTGTTCTTTGAACACAGTCGTACTTCCAAAGCAATCTGAATCACTCGCAGGGGCCTGATTCCCACGTAACACTTTGTTAGAGGAACTGCTATCTCTACAGAAGACATTACACAACTATTTTTGCAGGCTGAATGGTACTCCCCATGAAAAGTAAATATATCCTCATGTAAAATCAGAGGCCCTTTAATGCTACCTGAATAGCAACTGCTAGTCCAGCGCATTGTAGCCGCAAACCACTACGGAGATCCAGTCGGATCCAGATCTAAGTTGGCTCCCAGAGTAAACCCGTGGTCAGTCTTGCTCAGTCCAAGCCTTCCTCTTCACAGGGACTCCATCGCTGATATCCTGTCTGACCCCTTCTTCACTCCTGGGTCTGCTGTTAGTGAAAGCTAAATATTCTCCTACGTTGCCACATGGAGCGACTCCGCCTTGAGCCTGGAAGATCCTCTGAGCTGCATCAGCTGAATGGGAGCTCCCAGAATGCCAAGCTCTTCTCCTGGGGAACCCGGCGCATCCAGGAGACCCTGCAGGATACAAACTGCAGATTCCAAGCTTGGCTGCTTCAGAAGCATGGTTGTTGCTAGATGCGTGAGGATGAAACGGCACTGATTCAGACTCAGAGTAGGTGCTACGTGAACGGGGAAAGATGCAGACCGATTTAGCGGAGGAGTGAAGTGATGGAAGGGAGACTCGTGGCTTGGGGTAAAGAAGACCCGTCTTCCTGTGTCTCACTTCTCCTGTTCCCCTTCCTTCTCCTTCCGGTTCCTTTGGCTTCGCTGACTCTCCGAATCTTTCTGCACCTTTGTCCTCGTTATTGATCCACTTCTTCCTCCTCCTTGTCTGAGCCTCTTCCAGTTTCATTTCCAGGTTGTGGACGTCCTCCGTTATCTGATTGACCTGATCAAAGCGAGACAGCAGTGCACTGACGCAGGGCAGCAGGCGGTCCAGGTAGGGCTGGACGTCGAACCCAGCCTCGGACACCGACGAGTCCTCGGACCTCATAGAGAGAGACGAGGACAGGGGACGGGGGGATGAGAATGAGGAGGACAGCGAAGGAGAGTGGGAAGAGGGGAGGGTGGAAGACAGGGTGGAGAGACGGGACTCCTGGGAGGACCTGGAAGGAGGGATTTCCATACCTTCGAACTTCACCCTGTGCCTGAACTAGAAAGGTAAAGAAACGTGTAGAATCAGCAACATGAACTGACTGTGGACGATTTGCACCACAACTAACGCAGTACCTACCTCTTTAGCTTTGGTGAGCCCCATCCACAGTTTGAGTCTCTTGATGAAGAACTCCACCATCTCATAGTCCTGAGGTTCAATGGTTGGACGGTACAGCTCAGCCTGCTCTGCCCTGAAAGACACAGCAATAGTTAGCAATAAGCGTGCAGGGCGGTGCAGTCCTCTGGGTCTGATGCACGTTCATTATGCCGAGGAAAATAACTCTGGATTTGGCTATTATTGAATTTTACAACTTTAAGAAAATAACAGTTTGAATAAAGGTTATTTAAGTGTTCACACTGGCAAGGTGATTTACCTGAGGTGATCGTTGGCTTTTTTAGTCCAAAATGGCGGCAGCGCTACCGCAGCGGCATCTAGCGGCACCGAGTTTCGTTTCTTTGCTTTTATACTCTTTGATAACACGTTACATTTACTCTGTTACATGTACATGCACCACTCGAGTACATTTGTTATAAAATATATGTAGGCTACTTCTACTTAAGTAGTTATTTTTATGAGTACTTTTACTCATAAAATCCCGTTTTTGTTTACTCTCCCTACCACTCTTAGTGCTTATTAGCAAATGTTAGTATACTTACGTGCATAAGTGAGAGTAAACATCATCATACTGGCATTGTCACTGTGAGTAGGTCAGCATGCACCGCTGTGCCTCACAGAGCCTGTATTAACATGTAGTTGTACAAGAATTTTCAACATTTTTAATATGTGTTAATGTTTATCACATGTTGTGTATTTTAGGCTCTGCCAGGGGGGGTTTGTGAGCACAGGGACAGTCTGTGTCAAGCTCGCTCTGACTTGAAATGTGTACTGCAAACTTTACAAGACAAACTTCCAAGATTTTAATAGAATTAGGAACTTGTCATATTAAACAAGGATGGACACTGGAAGTTTGGGTTACATCCAACTTTTGACATTGCAGTGCTGGGATGTTCACCCACATATCCATACAACCATACTACTGGTAATATTGTGTACATACATTGTGTACCTGTATGTACGGATGAGAACAGCTCCACAGAGTCTGGCTAAGAGCCAAACACCTCCCCCCATCAGTAGCAGCCCATAGAGAGGGCCCAGGACTGGGTGGACCCTGCACAGTCTTTGGAGAGCCATCCGGCCCCGTAGGATGGACAGCACTGAGACCCCAGTCTGACGTACAGACAGGAAACCTTCCACTGAGCGGGAGAAGAGCTGAAACAAAGACAGAGGCATATCAAATACATATATTTCTTTTTTAGGATTATTCCATTCAGCTGTAGTCTTCTTCTCATACCGTGTTTCCGAGGTGAGTACAGAGCAGCAGCAGCAACAGCAGCAGGGAAGTCAGAGCCCACAGCTCCCTCCAGGCTCTCTGCAGCACTCTGCCTAACACAACCCACCTCCGCACAAACCTCAAGGTTCCCAGCAGCTGCAACACATAGCAATGGGAATGAGTAGACATTTAATAGAGTGGGGAAACCAGTGGACTGGTATGGAGTTGTATAATGATGAAGCAGAGCTGTCATTTACCTTTAGAACAAGTAGAGTGAGCAGGACAGCCGCGCACTGAGAGCACCTCTGTGCCAGGAGGGCAGCACTGTGGAGGTTGATGAAGCTGTCTGGTTGGGATCGAAGCTACATGGCACATACAGGTTAATATAATGTCATCAAAGAAACACATAGAATAGTCCATTTTTACTGAAATAGTCATTTACTTTAAAGCTTTAAAGGGTTGATAGTGTTCTTCTTTGGTTTGTCTGTCTTGTTTCATCTATATTCCTGTTTCTGTCTATTCCTATGTATTGTATGTCATTATACAATAACAAAAACGAAACAAAAAACCCCTGCAGTGTCATGATAATTAAGATAAATAAATAAATAAATACATAAATTTACGAATCAACGACAAGCGGACAAGTGAAGCGCTGTCGTTGACTTTTTAAATGTAGGTTATCAAACTACCACTTACTGGTGAAATTTGGATCATTATGCTAACATACAGTATAACAAGGGGCTGCTCAGGTGACACTCATGTTGGAGGTCATCTCAATGGATCTTAAAAGTTTTCATTTCCTACCTTGGAAACACAGCAAGTGGCCTGGGACAGGAAGCAGAGCTGCAGGATCGCCGTTGCCAGGGACAACAAGGCCAGGAGAAGCTGGAACCAGTGTCTGCACTGACGCAGATACTGGGCACGCTCAGTAGCCATGGACCACAGCTCTCCGAACAAGATGAGGAGAGCGGAGATGAGGAGGAGGACCTGCAGTATGAAGCAAGTGGATTTCATCACTGGAAATCTTTTGCTTAAGAATATGTAACACGTCTAATTATTCTTTATGTATTTGAAGGGATTACAGTGTTTGTTACCGTAAGTGCCACCTGCAGGTCCAGTCCAGAGAAGGATGAAGGGATGAGGAGTGGATGGATGGAGAGAAAGGGGGTGACTGTCTGTGTCTGAGCCCACTCCAGCTGCATGGACACACACACAAATAAACCAGACTCTCTGTGGTAGTGTGTGAAGTCGACAGAAAGACTTTTAAACCTGGGATAAAAAAAAAGAAAAAATCTAAATGAATGTCAACTGAATATGGTAACATATAACTCAATATATGGGTCTCTAAAAGTGTTGATTTCATTTAACAGAGGGTTAAAGGGAGAGTTTGGGTGTTTTGAAGTGGGGTTGTAGGTAGTTATCCACAGTGAATTTCCGTACGGTAACTCCTGTCTGTTTCTCCAAACTGGGGGCGTTTTGACCGTTATCTACTGTAGGCAATACACTGACTATGGATATGTACCACATACAATCCCACTACAAAACATCCAAACTATCCCTTTAAGAGGATGCAAAATAAATCACATTAGAAGATTCAGTATTCCATGCAAAATATGCAAAATAGTTTGGTAATCTACATGAGAAAATTATCATGTAGATTATGTTGTTGCTCCATTTGTTCCCGGAAGAAAAAAAGTTGCATTGTTTTGTTTTTTGGCAAGTTTTAATGGGGTGGCACGCCTCATTATTTTCAAAAGTGTAATTCAATCTTGTCTTGCTCTCAGAGGATTCAACAACTGAAGAATGAGAGTATTAATAAATACCCACTCAGCATGTCTCGGAGATGCAGTCACATAGTCGTAACTAATCCACTTACTGTTTCTTACTCCAGTCTGCCATGTGCAAGTCAGCTAGGAGCAGGTGTGTTGTCACACTGCTGTTTCCCAGAAAGACACTTGCCAGAGGACTGAGAGGAGGTGTGTACTGCAGCCGTGGAGATCCAACAAGGAGCAGTGTCGGGTTTTGGTGCAGGTGTGGCACCAAGGTGTGGTTGATCCACTGCTCTGCGTCTGACCAGCTGGATGAGGAGAGAGTCGACATAAGTTTAAGATTGTGTGTATAGCCCCTTTCCTATTGGACCACTAACCCCCACTAACATCTGGCTTTTGCATAGAGTGTGTGGCTGCATTTGGTATGGTGTTTTGACAGCAGGAAGCTGAGTCTTGCCCTTACTCTCTGAGTGAGGTGAGGTTAGGGACCCCCAAGGGTGCTGTGTGAAGACGACGCCTGACAGCGGAGTGCAGCAGCCTGCCCTGCCTCTGCTCTATGCCGTCCTGGTAGTTCACCATCAACACCAGCAACAGAAATAACAGCTGGCACACACAGTGCTACGGAAAAGATGCAGAGGATAATTAACAAAAAGATGCTTCTGGAGAGAAATCGAGAAACTCTTAATTTTGAAGTTTCTTTCTTACTTTCATAAGTGATCGCAGAGCTCGGACTTTGCGAGCCTCCTCTTTAGCCTGTAGCAGCCCGTAGCCACATGGCGGCCGGACCTTCCCGCCATGCTCCCCAAATGCCCTCACTACAGTGCTCTCCTGAGCCAGCTGCCCCTCCACCTCTGGATCCACAGGCCTCCACAGTGCTGTGTAGATTAACGCCTGCACACACACCTGAACCAGGAAGATGAGAGATGCAAATCAAAGGAATTATCCACCAAAGATCTAAGCGTTAATTAGATGAACTCACCTTGAGAGGTTCCAGCAGCAGAGCAGAGGTGAGAAAGGCGGAGAGAGCTGATACCATCCACATGAGGACAGCTGTTCTGGACAAGAAGCTGCCGTAGAGTCCGACCACAGCCAGGCACGCTCCCAGCAGCACAGCCACCAGGGAGTAAATCACACACAGTGCCCAGGGAGGGAGCAGCCAGCTGGGCTGACCTCGAGCAACGCCTGGGATAGGGGAATAGAGCAGTTTTTATTGTCGATGTATCTGTTTGTACTGTATATGAACATGTGTACAATAAAGAAAAAAAGGTAAATTTAAGTGTTTATAGGAAGTCTGACTTAAAGTTATATTTAAGATAAAGACTGGTTCTATTTTTATGTAACTGTCCCCTGATCACCAGATATGAATAAAAAGATACCAGTTGGCTTATTACTGGGTGTTTCTATCCCATAGTCTAGTACAGGGATGAGAGTCCATCAGAGTTGTGAGTCTAGTACCTATGCGTGTGGTGGAGGAGGAGCGCGTGGAGTCAGGAGACGGGCTCGGCAGGAAGGTGCTGGCCACCGAGTCTACAGACAGCACAGAGGGACACTTGTAGAGTCCTGCACCATACAGGACAGGAAAGGACTGTGGATCTGGCTTGTAAATCTCTGCACCGTACAGGGACTTCTCATCGCTCTGCTCCGACCAGCTGCTGCAGGAGGTGCTCCGGCTAAAATGCACAAAATCACAGCAATATGGAATATTCTAAGCAATGGCATTTGCATGATCAGATCACATCACAGATGGGATCCTTACGTGGTTGAGAGCGAGGAGATGGTTCTTGGGGAATCCCTGCCGCTGTCTGAGTTGCTGTTAGTTATACCTGCTGTGTCCTCTGCTGCTGCTGCTATAGACATCAGCAGATCCTCCTCTGGCGTCAAGCACAAAAAACACACACCCTTGAGGTGATGAAACTATACAATACTCACTTGAAATGACAACTTAGAAACCGATAGCTGGGGACACAAGACTTTTTCAGATGCAGCTAATAAATTAAAAATGTCTGAGTTTATTTCAACAGTTTCTCACCAGACAGAGTCAGGAGTGTTGTCAGATTGTGGTTATGAGCTTGCACTAAGTTGGAGACCTTTTTGTCCAGTGCAGCAGGGGCTTGGTGAGAACTGGAAATGTCGTTTGAAAGGGGATACGTGCAAAGGGGAGAGGTAAGAGCAGCAGGTGGGCCAGTGGAGGAAGGTGAGGCCAGGTGGAGCTGCATCAGGGCCTTTTTTCTCCTCAGCTGGCGAGTAGGGCCCAGAGTAGGTGAAGCCTCGCAAAGGTTGGGGACTGGCATCGTCTTGGTGAGGCACGGGCCTACTGGTAGATTGAGGAGGCTATCACAGGACAACCATTTCCCTATGACCTCCTCTTGACATGCTCCATCTGTCTGGGGCGCCAAGCCAGACGCAGCCCAAAAGTCCAGAATGCTGGAGTCAAACGCCTTGCTCTCCAGTAACTACAGGAACCAGAAGAACATGAAGGGGAATAGTAATTATTGTGTGTGTGTGTGTGTGTGTGTGTGTGTGTCCGTGTGTGTGTGTGCGCTCACAGATGAAGGACTGTCCCGAGCTTGGCCGGAGGAGTCTGGCAGAGACAGGAAGGAAGGGCCGGAGAGCTCCGATTGGCCGAGGTAGACGTCCATCTCCACAGAGTGACAAACAGGGGAAGGAGGAACCGACATGTCCACGGTTACCTGGGTTACACACACACATAAACTGCTGCCTGAGTATTTCTGAGTGTACATTCAGATAAATGGGAAACACTCACTTTAATTGTTTCCACACTGAGATAAGACTGTTTGACAAACAAAGCGTGGACGCAGGTCCAACACATCGCTGTAATGACCTCTAATCAGCAGCACACTGCAGGCACGCGTCAGAGCGGAACAAAGAACAAACCCCACCAGAACTCCATCTGTGCACCTTTTTAATTAACACATCAACATGTCAAACTAAGTCATATCAAACTGATTCGGGTCATATAAGACAACACGTTCACACTCCCAACTTTACAGATACGGACGCTTGGTCAGGATTTGACAGGATGGGAGTGAGAATGGTTTGTATGAGGACAGGGTTTCCTTCAGCAGTAAAATGTATCATGAAAATAAAGTAGCTGTTTTCAGTTACCTGACTGTGAGCTTTTCTAAACAGGAAACAGAGGAAACACTGGAGAGGAAACACTAGTACCGCAACAGTCATCCCCACGGCAACCGCCTCCGCGTTAACCAGCAGCTGGGCCGACACCGGTCCCCTTGTGGCAAAGACACAAATCACTTTAATCCTGTCAACTCTGCATAATCTACTAACAGACTGGTTTATATCTGAGAAATGTCAAATTTAATATAATTTATTGACTGAAAAAATAAGCCATCTTACCTGTGTCCCTTGGTGCCAACAGCCCCGTACCACAGAGCCCCCAGTGCCAGGTAGAGGTGCAGCGTGAGAGCGCTGCAGGTAACCCTCTGACCCCTGGTGAAATGGCTGTGAGCGGGGCGTTCCCACAGCGAAAGCCACAGGTGGTGCTCAACCATCCCAAACGTCAGCTGGGAGGTGAAGACCCGTCGAAACTGAGAAAGCTCCTCAGGACCTGGGGAGTTGGAAGAAAAAAAAAACACACAGCCACTGGACTTCGTTAGCAACAGAAAGCTGATGCACATGGAGTACATACAGTACAGTTGAAAGTAAGTGTTTAAGCTCACATGAGGCTAGAACTTCCTTCTCCACAGAGCCGTTCTTCTGATGCTCCACAGAGAGCCAGTCCTCCAGCAGGAAGAAGAACATGTGGTCTGTCTGAGGGTCCCAAACCACCACATGCTGAACATACCAGGACGGTTCCAGACCTAGGTACATTTACAGATATGATATTTAACTACATTCACATGTAGTCATCCAGACTACTTACAGCCATGGGTGGAGTATGAGACACGCAAAAGGCCCCACCATCTCTCCTACATAGACACACAGACATTGTTTAGCCTCTTTTTATTGTTGTTTTGTGTCTCTTTGTAGTCATTTTGTGTCTATTTCTGGTCATTTATGTCTCTATGTAATTGTTTTGGTCTTTTGTAGTCAGTTTGAGTCTCTTTGTAGTCATTTTGAGTTTCTTCCTGGTTGGTGTGTGTCTCTTCAAGTGACATCTTGTAGGTGAAGGCCAGGGGAGCCCCTGACAGTTTGGGCCCCTGGGCATGTGCCCGTTAGGCCCGTTGTAAACTAATCCATGCTTACAGTATCAAGTAAGAAGGTGGGTTTGGTCTCTTGTTCCATGACATAGCTGTGGATGAACTGTTTTGGGATGAAAAGTGGGATTACTCTAGCCTTACACCTGCATTTAGCCACACAAACTGTATGCATGTAAGTACACACGCATACTTACAGCATTATTATTTTTTTTTTTTACTGGAATCAGGTGCAGAAATCAATATATATATGATTTTCAACAAATCATTTGGTCTCGTACTAGCGTTCAAAATGTTATTTTCATTTAGAAAAATAAACCAAAGTATCTATGTAGAGGTTAAAATAGTTATACTTGTTTCCGATGTAATGTCTTGATCCCAGAACATAAGGTCACACTCAAAACAATACCAACATTTTTAAAATAAGGATATTTTTGCAGTTTCCATGTACCTGTGTTATCATGCCAAATGCGAATTTTCCAAACTTCTCCCAGGTTGTCATCTGTCTCCAGGTGAAACTGGTCCAGGTTGCCACGCTGGAAAGCTCCATCCCTCTGCAGATGGCGAGAGCCGCTCTTGTTCACACCGTACAGACTGATGCCGACATGTGCCGTGGTGCCTGATGGGTGCATTAATCATTTCCATATATATCGTTGGAGGTTTCATGAATTCAAACATGAAAATGATATTACTACTTATATTTTTGTCTTCATTTGTCCTTTCAACATTGCATTGACTTTTCCTTGGCTGACCTGCTCCTCGCCTCCAGCCAGTCTTGACCAGCACTCTGTAGTGGTACAGCCCCGGGCGACCACACAGGGGGACCTGGCTCAGTTTCAAGCTGTCCAAGTGGTCCAGTTTATGGGCGATGAGCCCCACCAGCAGGTGAATCAGAACCAGGACAGCACACACAATCCCCACCACCATGTTGCGCATGGGACCGCCTGGCTGCACAGATAAGACACGGACGGAGGGAGAGAGGGAAGAGCCTGTTGATGACTATTCTTTTTCTAATCCTGACTTTGCATTTGGGGAATGGATGATTTATTTTTCAGAACATATGTGCTACATAGCAGCTGCTTTGTGTTCTCACATACCGGTGGCAGCAGAACGACGGACCCAGGATGAACAAACAAGCTGGCCCCAAACATGGTGAGGTGCTGGGTGAGGCAGTGTGCTGCGTGGAGCGTGCTGCCCTCCAGTGGCTGTAGACCCTCACTGCTCCAACGCCTCTCCTTCACACTGTAGTACCGGCACAGGGAGCTGAACACACACACCGACGCATGGACGGGACCGCCGTCGACCAGAGACGAGGTCAGGTTGACAGAGAGAGGCTTGCCCGTCCTGTCCAAACTGTTGAGGAAGAAAATTCAACCATGTAAAGTATTCAGCTAAATGAGCAATCGGACAGAGCACCAAAGTACAGTAAAGACTCACAGCGGAGACAGGAATATGGTTTCCTCTCTGGAGGTTGTCGGAGTGGAGAGAGCGAGAGCCCATTCTCTCACTAGGGAATCCTGGGATGCATTAGTCCCCGGCACTGCAGAGCTCACTTCTATCTTGACATGTCCCAGACTCACTGGAGTAGCTCCTAGATATGCATAATGCAGTTTGAAAACAGCCTTTCTAATTTATAATTCATGCAAAAACTCACAGATATACAGAAAGGTTAATTCATAATCATGTAGGCGCTGCATGATCCACCTTAAAGATGGTTCACTCTCATTATTAAAAAGGTGACTTTAGACATCCTGAAATGTCTAAATGTCATGTGCACATCACAACTTCCCAGAACTGTGACAGCAGCTGTCACTTTAATTTAAAGTTCGGCATTACCTTGATCAAGACTGATTTAAAGTCGGGCAGGCCACTAATAATTTAGTGAGCTGTATTCTTATTACGTTTATTAAAAAGACAGGAAGTTCAACCCGGTCTCACGGGAAGGCATATAAATACCACGACATTACACATTCCATGTGTCACGAGTACGCATTTTAGCCTTTTCACATGTCATTTGTACGTCATGCAAACGTCTGCATTTAAGTTCAGGCAAGAAAACCACTTGGTTAGGGTAAGGGAAAAAGTTATGGTTGGGCTTAAAATAAGTAAGTAAACTAAGGAAAACACATACGGAAACAACGTAACACAACAACAGAAAACACTTCACAACGTCAATAAAAAACATGTGACAAAGGTCACAGTACAGGATACATGACGTAAAAATGACACGTGGAAATAAAGAAAGGCGTACTTTACACGCTAAACGCCTTGCACAGTATCGTGGCATTTATATGCCTTTTTGTGCGAACGGGCTGTTGAAGCTATTCTAGTCTTTATTCCTAAAGACATTTAAAGGAGCAGTGTGCATATAGTGGCATCTAGTGGTGTGGTTGCAGATTGCAACCAACTGAATACCACTCCGCTCACCCCTCCCTTTCCAAGCGCGTCGGAGAACTACGGTGTCCTTCAGGTAACATAACAAGGCCCTCTGTAGAGTGTTTGGTTTGTCATTTCTGGGCTACTGCAGAAACATGGTGAACTCTGTGAAGAGGACCCACTCCCTTTTGTAGATATAAACAGCTCATTCTAAGCTAACAAAAACACGATGTTTCTTAGTTTCAGGTGATTATACACGAATGAAAACATAGTTATGAATATTGCATTTCATTTCTGCTAATAAATCCCCCTAAATCCACACTGGTTCTTTACAGCCACTATGTCTGACTGTGAAAGTATGATGTCTGACTTTTGCTGCCCTCCAGTGGTAGTAAATTTCCACTGCGGTTGGCTCTTTTTTTTCTACAAACTAAAACTGAAAGCAGCTCTAATCAATATTTTTGTAATGACAACATATCAAATGACAATGTGAAAACAATGGCACAATGTGATGTCATAGTGATGAGCTACAGAGAATTATCATCCAGCTTCCCTTGCCTTAACAGAGCTTTATTAGTGAGTTTCAGCTCAATGTTTAGCTGTTCGGTCCGCAACTTTACTGTTTGGTTCACTCTCACCGCTCTCATAGCATCGTTTTTGGTCATTGCAGGCAGCTGTTTTCAGGGAAAAATCTCTAAAAACCTGCTGTACACTACCTGCTTAGCACCAAACAGCAGACAGACAAAGTTACTGAATAGCTGGCAAACACAGTGGAGCATTTAGCAGCTATAGAGACAGATAGTTTTTCTCAGACGTAGGTGGAGCCCAAAGACAGAGGTAAAAGGAAAGTGAAAAGGTCCCCAAAGTTATTTGAACAATGATATAAATAACAGATACAATTTGGCTTTGTACCCATCAGAAGTAGGTAAGAAAAAAACAGTAAAAAGCCATTAAGGCCAAATGGTCATTAACAATATACCAAAGTGCAAAAATTTAAGATCTGTAAAAAAATGGATAGGTCCAGAGAAAGAAAAAGTATCTACTGTACCTGGGTCCAGGCTGAAGTTGAAGGAGATATATAAACCTGCGTGTTCATCCAGTCCATCCACAGCTTTGACTGTGAGGTTCAACCTTCCTTCAGTGGGGAGCGTCACAGAAAGACATGTCCCATTCCCAGCTTCACCCACCCTCCCATCTCCAACCCGGTCTTCCTGTCCCACAGGGTATTTGTTGGGCAGGGTGACCCGTATGGCCTGTTGGGGGTCCAGATCCTGGATGGGTATGGGTTGGCCCTGAGGCGTGGTGAGCTCCATGGCAACCAGAGCGGTGGAAATCGGAGGGTCGGCTGCTGTCAGCAGTGGGTTGGATCCCAACTGTGCATCAATACCAAACAGAACCTGCACCACCTCGGACTCCTGACTCTTCAGGCGAGCAGTAAGGGAGGTGGGGATGTGAAACGGACATGGGCGAGACCTCTCCCATCCCTCAGCTGACTGAGAGATCTGGTCTTGGTTGGACTGGTGAGTGCAGAGGAGGTCAGAGGGGTCTCCATGGAAACCCACTGTGTTGATATAATCGGTGGAGATCGAAAGGGGCGCCTCGCCGTGAACACGTGAATGTATCAGAGAGCGCATTAGGGCCCCAGCGTGACCCAGCGCTGACAGGGTGATTGTGGAAGCTGACTGCAGAGAGCCTGAGGAGGCTGGGTGAGAACTGGAAGCACTGACAGACTCAGGCACAGCCGCCAGGGTGCTACCTGGAAACAAAGAGAGCACAACATATTCACCCATTCGGTAAAGTTCACCACTGTCTCATGCAGTAGATGGTGGTTGACCAGCACCTATGATGTTAAGGATGTTCCTTCCTGTTTCCACAGCTGACAAAACACCAGGACTCATCTGCTCCTCCATGATATGGATCATCTTCCCCACAGCTTCCAGAACCTTCTCCTGGCACTTTTCACACACCAGTTCACTAGGAACAGCCTTAAGAAAACATAAAATAAAGAAATTTTTTACAGAGTTAACGCTTGAAGGACATAAAATTTGAAAATGAGGCAAATTTTGACGAAAGTATGATGTTAACCCTTGTGCATCCCTTTAAAACAGTTGCTCTGATGTCCTTAGAGGACAAAACTGCCATAAAATTATACATTAATATTATTTTTCACAGTCTGGGATATGTCTATTTATTCAAAGTAAATAAATAATGATTAGTAACAACATTGATTTTGATGCATTTTTATTGTTTGTTCAGTGTCAGATTAAAAAAAAACCTCCCACTTGTTACCTTATAGAACAAAAACTGCAAAACAAATATACATTTATGTCCACTTAGTTACATTTTTTAGTCCACATCAGTCCTGATCATAACTACCAAATATTCATTCATTTTCAGAATTTTAACTCTGTTTACATAATGCCACAAAAATTGAATTATTTTCTGCATACTAAATGCTAGGGGATGGGGTTATTTCTTTTTCACAGTCTGGGATATGTCAGTGATTAGCAACAACATTGATTTTGATGCATTGCATCAAACACTGCAGTGCTCCATAATACAGTAGTAATGCCCCTAGTGGAAACCAGGAAAATAGCATGTATTTGCCTCATAGGGGAAACATGAGAATATGGCTCAATGTGGTGGAAAATAGTAAAAACTAAGGTTTTGAAGCCAGGGCTCCAGATTGAATGCATGATTTTATACTGTAATGACCGATCAATGATGCGATCAAAAATTGTGGTTTTAATGAGTTTCAATGGGGACATTTTTATCCTTGAAGGGCTGAGTGTATTTTGGCAACACAATTTATTATAAACTTATTATAGGAGCTGAGGTTGAACTTACAAAATGCCAAAATGTATGCCATATTCAGCATCGATAAATGAAAAGAATAAAACCAAAAATGTCCCTAGTGATACATAAGGGTTAAACTCTGATGTGAAATGTATTTCTTGTCATTTCGGTCTCTTTGTGTGTCTGCGTAGGCACAAATTACTTTTGGTGCCAATATGAGAATGTTCTCAGTGGATTAAAAATCTATGTTTGAGATCCTGCAGCTGTCTCCTCTGAAGCTTTTCCAATATTACTGATCACTTGCTAATTATTTTGGGCCGAGAATGACGAGGAAACAAACTAGGCCATTACTTACAGTAGACTGTGACAACGCAGAGCTGATCTGATCAACATTTTGCAGGGAGGACACGGGCAGAGAGGCCAGGGCTCGGGTCACATTCTCCCGGATCTCCCTTCTGTCCATGAGCTCCATGGCAGTCCGTCCAGACTCCATCTGTGGACAGGTGGGTGAAACTCATAAGTAGTCATATTCCGAGATTCTCACATCCACTATGCTCATAATCTTTCTGTTAGATAATCATAAGCAGTGTCATTTCATGCACTGGCAAACGAGATATGATGCTGACGCACGACCTGATTGAGCTGGCTGGTGAGGGCAATGGAATAAGGGATGATTTCCTGAGGGTTGCCATGTTGGACTAAAGCCCACAGCTCTGTCTGGCTCTTGTTTCTGAGCCACTGACTGGCAACGTCGTCCCTTGGAGGAGATTCAACTGTCAACATTCTGGGGAAAGGAGCAATCAGGAAGAGTGTAAGCTCACCAAAACATGACAAAGACATTTGGCATAATGTATAATAACCTAAATGATTTTTCTAACCTTTGACTGAAACCTTTGACAGGTGTTGCAACAAATAGAATTGTGATGTTTATTCTGCTTTGGCTGCATCACATCCTGGTAGCGTACCTGTTCAGAGCGATGACCTTTGCCCCCTGATGGTCCTCTACTAGCAATGTAACTGTGATAACTGACATGCTTCTTTCTCGCCCAAGACTCCCCACTGGAACCAGGCTTCCATATGTTGAACGAGTACCTCTAGGGAGAGAAAGGAAACATAAAAGGCAAAGAGCTTAAGTTTGACAGGAAGTAAAGCCAACTTCTTAATGCAGTTTCTAATATCCAGGTAAGGATCAAGCTTCCTTGTCTAACAATAGCTGTAGGTTGAGGCCTGTACTCACCTGTACAGAGTGAGCAGGGGGCACACCGTGCCAGTGGGCTGGCATGGTGCAACCTGGAAAGTATAGATCAGCTGAGAGGCCCTGCTTTCACCATCTTTCCACCCTGCCAAAAGAGAGCTGATGTTAACGGAACACAGTCAATTTTTCGCAAGCCAGTATCCCAAAAAATGTAGCTGTGTAACATAGAGTGCATGTATAGTGGTTTATACGTCTTTTAACAAAATATTTCACAAAACTGGCTAAATATGCAGGCAAGCATTTCACTTGGAAAAAAAAATTAGGAATAGAACTGTATTACATTCATCAATCAATTACTGATCCTCTAATTCATTAGAATTAGCATAACATCTGCTGCAAAAGTTAACATTTTTCAATGTACACAAATTATGGACCCGCCCAAAAAAGGGATGCAAATTGGATTTAGTAACACTTCTCCTTAGACTACAGTGTTACCTGAGCAGTTGTAGTTGACCACTGTCTCCAGCAGACGTATATCTGACTCTGGACTGAGATGACACAGGCCTCCGTGTGGCGGATTGTTAGGTAGTATCATCAGGCTGGCGCTGCCCCAGCTTCCTCTGTCAGGCTGGGATATGTTGAGAGTGAATGTATAACTCTGCCCTGGCTGCAGGACACCTGAACGCACCACCAAGTTAGGAGAATGTCTCCCAGTAGAGGTGGAGACCTCGTTAAGGTCAAGGGTCACCCCAGTCTGGTCCTCAGCACTCCATTTGTACTGTGAGAAGACACATACATGAATCATAATAATACTCAATGGCTTATTGTCTGTGTGCATTTGAATATTTCTTGGCTGCAAATAATAAACCATTGCAGGGTTAATTTATATTTCTAATTAAGCACTGCTAAGATTGAATCTAGATTAAACTGTACAATCACATATTAATTCTCTAAGCAGATAAACACCCAAATTAAAAAGATAATGAATAACAGCAGAGACTGCAGCAGATGGAGCACAGTGTGTTGCACTACCATTGCATTTTCATTTATCATGTTTTTAAAGAAATATTTTGCCTAATGCTACGATTTTTGCCTTTACTTTCAACATTTTCTTCATGAGATGACTGTATTTAACAGAATTTTTCACAAAAATTTGTGAAATTTAATTTACTTCAAAAAAATGACTTTACATGTAACCTGAAATTGTTTATCAGAATCATTACCTGAGCCTGGTCGTCACACTGTCCACATTGTCCTGAGAGGATGATGGGGCTGGTGTAGCTAACGTGGTGAGGGGAGGACAGGACAGAGCAGGACACACATTCCACAATCACAGGAAGCACAGGAGCTTCACACACTGTCACCTAAAGATAAGAGACAGAGGTTTGTATGTACACTACTGCACATGTACATTATGTATTTGACTAAATTTGTATGGTAAATTCTTCTATATTAGATAGAAATATTCAACATAACTTCATATGGCTTTTTTCAACTGATGCTTTTGTGTAAGAATGTGAGATGATGATGAGTGGGATTATGGGTAATACTCACCGTCTGGTTGACAGAGGCAGGTCTCCTCCCTGCCTTGTGTACAGTGAGGCTGAACACATACACTGTGCCTGGGTGCAGCTGGGTGCTGAGTACAGTCATTCTACTGCTGTTACACCCCTCGGGCTGCTTTGCAAAATGAGACTCTGTGGAGTTCTGAATATACAAACACCCAGGTGTTACTATCACCTACAAACAAAAGATCTCAAGTGGGGAGATGACTGTATCAAAGATTTTTTCATATCTCATCTTATACTGTACATCCTTATCCAACTCATAATAATAGCAATTAATATAATTTTCATTACACTAAGGGGCCATTCACATGCCACGTTGTTTGCGCCCCCAAATACATTGTTGTCAATCTAGGCGCACTCAAAAGTGAGAGCGCCGCCGCCATTGCCGCCAGCATGTGAATGACCCTTAAGGTTGCTTTGACATCATCAGAGGCTTTTACCAGTGTCATGAAGGTCCAGTGGTATTGCAGTGTATCCTCCACTCCTGGCTCTACATCAGGGTCTTCAGAGTCAGATCCGTCCAGGACGAGGTCACTGAGGCTGGGCCACAGTCTGTGTGATCCTCCCTTGATGACAGCTACCAGCGTTGAGTGGACAACTGTAACGCTGGTTTTTCGTTGGACAAGTAGAGGAGTTCCCTGGAGTGAAACGGTGAATACCAGGCAATACTGCCCCATATCGAGAGTACGCTTCGGGAGTAAGAGAAAAGGAGAAGTTGCATCTACCTGACTTCTAAGAATGACTTTGTTACAAGAGAATTCTAAGTTGGTACAATCTGACTCTTTGAGTATCTCCCATAGATACGAAGCTTTGTAAGCAGAGCAGTTAATGTCCACGCTTGCTTCAAAGAAACTCGGTCTAGACCTGAAGATAGTAGAGTGGCTCTGGACAAGAGAAGCTTGAGGGCTGGAACACTGGGGCTCCTCCACCTCCATGTGTAGCTGTGTAGACACATGGCTGACACTGTTGAGAACTTTGACCACAACACTGTATTTCCCAGGAATGTAATAAGTATGATTGACTGTGCTCAAATTTATCGCCAATGCTTCAGTGGAGTCTCCAAAGTCCCAGAGGTATCTAGGATTGCTCCCTCCGTTCACTTTTGCAGAAAACCTGACAGCATGTCCAACAAATATTCTTTCTGAATGACAGACAAGCTTGACCTTCTTAACAGGCCACTGGACTGTGGCAGTATTGTTTACCGTCTCGGAGCAGATTCCATTGGTGGCGAGCACGCTCACAGACAGTGAACCACTTTCTGGCGGAGTAAAGATCACTTCTTGTCCCATGAGCCAGGTCGGCTCAGACCCCACAGAGTGAAACCTCCAGGTGTAGTTGACTGGAAGTCCACTTTGTACTTCTGCCTTGAACTGGATTCCTTTCAGAGCCTCTAGAGCGTCAGAACAACAGTTCACAAGTCGCAGACCTCGAATATTCTCAGCGATCAGGATGCTGGAAGAAACCTCCGCACTACTGACCTGGTTCCAACCTTTCACTGTGACTAGATGTGTCCCCGCTGGAAGGCTTGATGTGGTGAACCGCCCTTCGAGAATTCCCTGACTATGAACCCAGTCGTTGTTTCTAAATGTTATAGCAAAGCTTACATTGCTTCCTTTGGAGATTGTTGGAATAAAAGTAACTTGTTCCTCTGTGCAGAAAGACGACTCGGAAATGTTCAGTCTTAAACCTTTGATTGCATCCTGAACTGTGACACTGTGTGAAACCATCTGCCAATTTATCTCATTGGAGACATTCAAAGACACCTGATAGATGCCCGCAGATGGAAAAGTGTAGATAAAGGTCTGATTAGAAGCATTAAAAAGTATAGCACCTCTAACTGTCCAGTTCCAGTGTAGATCGCTACCCTTCCGAACAAGCCCATGGAGAACAGCCGCACTAGTTCTGAAATAAAAGGGATGCGTCTTTCCTTCAATGTCAAAGTCCACCTCTTTGACCTCCTCCTGAATATTAAACTCTTTGGTGGCATTGCTGTGGCTGAGGACGTTCTGAACTGAAACTCTAACGAGACAATGACCAACACTTGTAAAAGTGTGGAGAAGAAAGGGCGTGTGTGTCTGCAGGGGTGATATATCAGATTTCATATACCAAAGGTACTGTAGGTCTGAGCCGGTAACCACGGACACAGAGATATTCACTAATTTCCCTAATGCCACAATGGTTGATTGAGTTTCAATGTGTGCGCCTGTTACAAGCTGTATAGCTACTAAAGAAACAATACTGGAGGCCTCACCCAACTTGTTAGAAGCTCTTAGCTGAACTGAAATCCCACCAGGAGTTTCAGCTAACATATGAAAAAGCTCTCCGTCGCCAGTAATTTGTCGGGTTATTCCGCTCTGCGTAGCGAGCCAGTGATAAGTGACATTGGAGCCCTTGGTGATTAAAGCAATAAACAGCAGTTCCTCTTGGCTTGGGACATATTTCATGTTTTTCAGGCTCTGACATCCAATCTGAAGACCCTCTATTCTTTCAAAGACCTCAATTAAAATAGCTGCCTCCTTTCTACTCACCAAGTTCTGCGCTATGACCCTCACTTGATACACTCCTGGTTTCAGGAAAGCAAATCTGAACTGATAAGTCCCCTGTTTGGTTGAGTCGACACCGTCAACAGTCCAGTAGTAGTTGGTGCTACTGATAGCACTGCTAATCGCTGAGATAAGAGTTTCTTCTCCTACTACAGCATAAGGCTGGCTTGTGTGAAGTGAAAGGTCTGAAATAGGAAGTACAACGTTGACATTAAGGGTCACAGAATCGCGGCTGACAGCGTTAAATGCTGTGGCGGTGACTGTGAACCGACCCGTCGAGGTGAAGACGTGTGACACATTTTGCTTCTGCTCCACCGGAGATCCGTCTCCAAAGTCCCACAGCACCGACACATTGCTGCCAGCGCAACTGGCAACCCAAAACGATGCTAATGTATTGACTGTCAGTGTGCCACTTTGACTATCATGCGCCACAGACAGCTTACTTACAGGGTTTTGAATGGTGATACTAGCTCTGGCTGTTTTGTTGCCGACTTTGTTACTCGCCGTAACCGATACCTCTTCAATGCCTTCATCTTTAAAGATAAAACACTTTTGAGCGTTTTCTGTCACGGCAACGAGACTAGAGGGGCTGCTAAACCACTTAAATTGGTAACCCCTCATTCGCACAGGGGAAACTAACGCCCTGAAACATACCTCTTCTCCTACTGCCGCCACTTCCTGTGATGACTGCACTGTCATGTTGGTTATTTGCGCTTCGACACAGATACTCGAATTAAATGATACAGATGTAACAGGACCAAACACAGTCAGACTAATATGACAATTCCCTTGGCTTTGAAATTTGTGCATGGCGGCCGACTGTCCCCTAACTACATTCAGAGGTGATCCATCTCCAAACAGCCAATGGAAAGTCAGAATGGATATGTTCCCGTTCACCAGAGCAGTAAACCGTATGTCTCTTCCACTCATGACGCATTCTGTAGGGAGAACTCCACAAACAGCCAACTTATAGACCTCTACACTGATCGATTGATGAGCTTGGCTGACAGAGTTCGAGACAGTTACAACTACTGTATAGTTCCCTGGCGACTTATAGACGTGGGAGATGGAACCATCTGTAAGGTTTCTCTGCAGAGACCCATCACCTAAGTCAAAATCCCACAGCAGACTCGTACCAGCGGCCACTGTAGCTCTGAAATCTATAGTAGAGCTTAGTTCACCGGGTCCATTGTAGCTGACCGTTAATCCAGAGATTTTCTCCATAACCTCCACCATGAGCCAGGTGGTCAGGACCGAAAGAGTGTTGTTGGCACACACTGTGATGTTATAAACCCCCGCAGTTACAAAAGCATGGTTGACTTTACGGTGGATGCCTTGGACAGCTTCAGAGCCGTCGCCAAAGTCCCACGTGTAGGCGACGGTGTAGGTGGAGGGCTCTGCGTAAGCTTCCAGAAGGACAGTCTGTTTGACGAGGGGCACGGGAAGGGAAGAGGAAACAAGGAGGTGATTGAGTCGAGGGCGGACGCTTATCTTCATGGACGCGTCAGTGTTGTCATATTGGTTGGAGACTTGAACATGAAGTGTGTAGTCATCTGCATAAAACAAAGACGCAGGAAAAAAAGATTTTACCTTGATGGACTGATTAGTATACAAAGCACAGTTTCTACCAGTTTCATTCTTATCACCAAATGTCACCTAAATAAGGACTTTTCATATTTTACATTAAGCGGCTTTTAAATTTTTTTTAATTAATTTCAGGGATTAATAAAAACAGAATGTAAATGAGGTAGAAAAATACCTCCAAATGATACAAACAGACTATCAAAAATAGCAGCAAATAGACAGTTTTACCAGCCAACCTAAAAAATTGGCTAAAGGTTCATTTGAATCCTGCGTAATTGGCTGTATCTTTTGACTTTTTGGCCACTTAGGGACAGGAGAGATAAGCTGCACTGCAACACCTTTTAGCCCTTGTTTGGTCTGCACCAACTCTTTAGGGGAAATATCTGGCTGCTAAATGCTCCACTATGTTCACCAGTTAGATGCTAAGTTATTGTGTCTGTTGCAGGTAGCATGCAGTGGGTTTTCCCCTCTCACATTACACATAGTCATTTGATCCGTTGTATATAAAAATATTGATAAGTGCAGCTTTATCTTTAATAGTTTTTGTGAGTGTGTTTACCTGGGATGGGATATGTATAGTTCACCGAATCCTGGACATACACTTGCTTCCCTCCTCTCTCCATAGGCTCTTCCATGGTCTGACATGGAGCAGACTCGGTGTGGATCACCTTGCTACTGCCATCCCCAAAATCCCATCTACATGACATACACCACATGGACATTTAGTACATTTCAAGTGGTAGTCTTTATTTTAAAGTGAAGGGTATAAAGTATGCCATCCCAATGAGGATTTCTGAGGGTTATTTATGAAAAATGCAGTGTCTTACTTGAAGGTGACAGGTAAAGAGATGTCTACTTTGACCCTGAGGGTGTAGAGGTGTGCAGCATCCACAGCTATGACCTCCCTGGCTAACAGGAACTCTGGCTCAGCCAGTGGGGTCATTTCGTCAGCAGTCAGGAGGATTTGTTGGCTCTGGGAGCTCACGTGGTTGGAAGCTGTCACCTAGCAGAAAGATAACAGGTTACTTTTCTTGGAAAAAAAGAGCTCAGAATTTAAATAAATGTAATTTATTGATAAATCATGAACATCATAGAGACGGCTAAATGATCTTACCCTGAGCTTATACTCAGCAGGTTTCTTGAACACAACACTGTAAGAATCTCCTTCATGGGCAAACTCCTCCAGGTCGTCAACCACCCATGTGAATTTGACTGAGGAACCACTCTCTACTTTGGCTATAAACGACTACAATGTAAAAAAACATCAAAAAGATACAAATGTCAGATGATATATAACTAAACTAAGGTGCCTTTTTGCAAACTTTTTGTTTTAAATCCCACTTTAAGGTACATTTTGAACAGATAAAAAATGTGCGATTAATCATGGACAATCATGCGGTTAATCGTGATTAAATATTTTAATCGATTCACAGCCCTACTAAAATATTTGGTCAAATAAACAGAATCTGTTTGTTGTAAATTCATTTTTGCATTCTCACCTGTGGAGCGTCTACGAGCGTCCTTAGGCATCCATGTGGCTCAACAGTAAGCCCTGTTACTGCCTCGTAGCCACAAACCCTGACCCTCACACTCTGAGAGCTTACTGCATCCGTCACACTGATGTTCAGCGTTTGAACCCCGACTGAGGGCAGCACCAGGGTCACAGAGGAGAACCAGGCATCATGGGACTGCCTCTTACAGCCAGCCCAAGACTCAGACACCTCGTCGGGGCAAGATGGAAGGAAGGGGACCCCAGTCTGGAGAACTGGGGCTGACCATGAGCTCCTGGCTTTCTCTCCAGACAGAACCCTGACAACAATGAGTGTTGGGACGTTGATTTGGACATGAATCTGGTTCTTTTCGTCTGGCACGGGGTGGATGACGTTGAGCCCAAATTTAGATCTCAGGCTCGGAGTGGGACCAGTTGTCAGGGCCCAAATATCTGGGGCTGTGGTTGCCTCTCTGTGGGTGAAGCCAACGTTATCATCGTGCTCGGTACCTCTGTGGAGATTGTCCTCGTACAGCATCCTCAGATCACACACCACCCCGTCCACCCACTGGGCTTCTTTGGGCAGGGAAGTGAGGCCTCCCTCCCACCAGCCCCCCCACTCTGTCCTCCTAAGGGACATGTAACTCTGGCGCCAGGGGGAGTTTAGAGAAGCTTCACTGTTCAGGCAATGTAGGAATGTTCCAGAGTCGCGAGTGTGTTGTATCGCCACGATATCATCAGGGTACACCATGATCGCTCGATCTGGAAGAAGCAGCTGTTACAGAAAAAACAGGAAAAATGTAAGGATTCTATTTTTATATATTTTATATTCATAAGTCCATAATGGCTGCAGGTCAACTCACGCTTAGAGTTTTTAGTTCAGAGCTAGGGTTTATTCTCAGAGGCAGGTCTGCCACCAGGTGGTAGAAGGGGGGTATGGCAGGGTATCTAGGAGGTAAAGCAAAGCCGCGTGCCCCTACTGCAGCGTCGTAGGGGCTGCAGGGACTGGTGGTGGGCACACAGGCCTCCAGCAGGTGGCACCAGTACTGACCCATGCTGCAGCCCCCCGTGGTGTTACACAGCGGTACTGCTGAGCAGCAGCTGAATGGATTAAGGAGAGAGCTGCAACCTGAGGAGCAAAGAGGAGATTATTACCTGCAGTATCGAACAAACAGGAGCTCCCAGTTCATAGTAAGTGCAGTACTGTACCTGGAGGTACCAGGTGGTGGTTCGGGTTGCAGTAGGGTCGGAGGATCTGGACCCGGGCCAGAGAGGACACTGGGCTGGGCTGGACCACCAGCTCCACTGATACCAACTGACCTGCATGACTGAACCATATCCCTGGGAACAGCTGCATCTGTGGGTGTGAAAGAATATCAACCAACAACACAAACTCTGAAGGACAGTACTCAAGCATGAGGGGTTTACACCATGATAATATACCTTTGATTTATATACTTTTAATACTAATAATTATATAAAACTGGATATTGTTAGCTAAGTAGTTTTCATGCACTGTCAATGTACCTTAGGCTAGTGCTAGAGTTAGCTCACTCAATTAGTGGATTTTTAAAAATCTATTACCATTATCAATTAGCTACTGCACAATCTCCACGTAATATGGAGGACGGAACTTGACAAAATACAAAAATAACTTGATAAAGAAAATAATAAATAAATAAATAAATGTCATTAAATGTAGAAAAATAACAAAAAATAAATGCAGCCATTAATTAATTGATCAAATGGGACATAAATTGATATTTCTGTTTTAATTTCCTTCTTTATATATTTAAGTATTTATTGCTTTTATTTCTAAAATGTATTTATTTATTTTAAATATATTTTAGATACATAGATGAATACATACATTTAAAAATAAATATAAAATAAATAAAAAATAAGTGCAAAAATAAATGAAAGAGAAATGTAAAAATAAATAAATAAAAGGGAAAATTAAACAGAAGAGTAAATAAACAAGGGAATTAATACAGCCATGTGAATCAGCCGGTGATCAGCCATGTGAATCTATGATAAAACCTATTAGTAGGTGTAGCCCACATGTATGAGGCTGATAACCCATTTGATGACCTGATAACAGTCTAACCGACTGGATTCCATATCTTTTTAGCTTCTGACCCTTTATAACCAAGCAATGTCATCCTGTAACCCTTCATCAGAGGTTTATTAGGTCTGTGAGCTGTGAGAAGTTCAACTAAGGTCAATGTTCTCTTGTCAGATTGTTTAGAATTTAATACTTTTTTCATCCCACACTTTACCGACCTCCACTGCGAGTTGTCCGATCTCTGGGACACTGGGGAAGGGGTGGATCTGGGTCTGAGTGTAGATGCCGGTCATGAGAACCAATCCAGTCAGGTAACTGTCCACAGACGGTAAAGACTCTGCATGAAGAGGGATAAGCCAAAGTCAGCGCTTTCTATGAATCTGTGTCCCTGGTGTTCTCCAGTGGAATAAAAGTCTTACCGGTTACTTCTTTTTCACAGAGGAAGATGTATCGTCCAGCACATTGAGCCTTCCTCCACCGTCCCTGTGTCCCCAAGGCCATCTGAGTACACACCCCCTGACTCTCACTGCCTCCGGCCCACCATGCAGGACTTACTGACTCCACAGCCTGGTCTGTCCCTTCTCCTCCCGATCTCTTCAGCCATACCCACACAGTGGTTTTCCTGAAGCCAACATGAAAACAAAGTGGAAAGCGTATATTAATATAAGCATATATAAACACATGAAAGGAGACATGTTGTTTGTAGCACTCACACTGGAAAGGAGTAGTGGATGAAGTTTTGCAGCTCCAGGCTGTCAGCAGACGCCAGATCTCCTCCCCGAGTCTCTCTGCATGAATCCTGAGCCTCAGGCCACGAGGATGTCCTCTCAGAGAGCCAATAGCATCGCCGGCTGGCCAGGTGGATCCGACCACCTTTTGGACAAGGAACGTCCTCTGGAAGGCAATACACACAACGAACTGACCGCATGCAAGAGGAGTCATTTCTTAACGAATCATATCAGCTTTAAAATATAGATAAATTAAATGTACTGCAGGCATGTTAGCTGATTCAATTCAAGATGTCCACTTGTTTTTTGTTCAGGGTGTCAATTAATTAAACCCGTTGAGATCATAAGTCACATGATGAGAGCAGGTTTAGCTCTTTAGCAAGAGTCACATGAGTTCAACAGGCAGTTACAACAGATGTTACAGGACAGATGTTTCACATTTCGCATATTTTCTTTTATTACGCACACTCTCACATTTCACCTGTTCATTTTGAAATGATGTTATTATTGCCTGTTAACTATTGTGACTTTTAATCAGATGCTGCTCTAATCAGGACATTTGAGCCGAACATATCAGAGAGTAAACGATACTACGAAGGACACCCTGCTGGACTATTGAAACACTGGAGGCCAAAAAAAACATAAATGTTTTAAGTGAATAGTGTTAATCTCCATGTAATATGTCCTGATTGACACAATATCTTACCCTAACCCTAGCCTCGTAAACCGCAACACACACCAGATATCACAATGGTTTTAAGACAAAAATTAAGATTTTTATTTTCATTAATAACTGTATTTATTATAATATAAATAAACAATTGGTCCCTGATATTGTTGGCTTAAACGTGTTAATTCAGTTTCACTACCATTTACACTTTTATTAACAAACAAGTGCGGCTGGGCATATTAAAAAAAAATATATCTTATTTATTTTTTAAGAGAAGGTGGTGCCCTAGGCGACCGCCTATATGGCCTATGCCATAAGCTGGTCCTGCTTAATGTATCAGAAGTAAAAGTGCTCATTATACAATGACTGATATTATTGATGCATCAATGTGGAAGCAGAAGTTCACTAAAATGCTGAATTTTGTGCTCTTTAAGTTATTGTTGTAATTTCCAACCTGAGGGGGTCCCAAGATAAATCTCAAGGGGCCACATGATGCAGAAATGACTCTTGTGATGTCCGGTGAGGGGTCACAAGTACGTCCCTGCATTCTAAGGGGTCAAAAGCCAAAAAGGCAGTATGGAAAGGAAACTACATATTGTGTGTGTTACAAAAAACCTGCATAACCATAACGTTCTTAACCTCTACCATAACTTAAATTAGCCACCTCTACACTAAAATGATGAAGCTATAACAGCAGTCAATCATGACTAACTTCACATCTCAGTCAGTAATCACAAGCGTTCAGCTTCACGGTTGGCGATCAAAACCAGAATGTTCCAAAATAAAACTTCACATTTTTAGTCTTAATATAAAATGAAGCTCCTCACCTCCTGCTGCTACAGTGATCAAAACCACACACAGAATCCACAGTCTCTGCTTCTGTGGCACCAGTGTACCTGTCATCTTGTAGAGCGCATCACATCCTCCTGAAGAAAAAATAGCCTCTGCCTAATCACCACTGTAGAAATCAATACACTCCTTCATTACATGAAACATGCACATTCTTCTCTCCCCTCATCCTCATCAGTGATCTTGTACAAGTTGAAAGTGTTGTCTTCCATGCTCTCATCTCCCTCCACTAACACCCCCCACTCCCCTAAAGTCCTGCAAACACACCATGAGTTATGGTGGTGTCGTTGTTTTAAAGGCCTCTTCTCCGCTCTCTCTCTCTCTCTCTGTGAGCGCCTGGGTGACTTTTACTTTGTCTCTCAGCAACAGCCATAGAAGCAGAGTGGACAGAGGAGGCCAGCGCTGCTCATTACCATGTTGTAAAACCCCTGACGCTCAATAGAGTCAGTCAGACTCACTGAGGCGGGATGCAGCTGAGGGTCCTTACAGAAACAAGCTAAAGAGGCATTGTAGTATCAGTGTTGTTTAGGTGCAAATTGTTGCTTTTTTTTATATATGTTTTAAGAATTTAGAGAGTATTTTTTTGCTGGGTTGCCAAAGGAAGATGTTTCAAACTATTTTCTCCTGCATTGTGCCCACAGTGTGTTGTCTGAGCTCTAACTCCGAGACCTCATCATTAACCAGACAAAAGGCTCTGTGACGCACATGCAAAAGAAATAGAAGGGATGAAGAAGGGATGCCATCAGGGTTGCCTGGAGAGGGGACAGATAAAGTTGAAGGCAGTGATAAGGCAACCATAGCTGAGTATTGTCAGTCCGTTGCCATGGATATGATTGTATTTCTCTTTGTGAGGAACCTCTCCCCTCCCAGGAGATCCGGCAAGAGCGAGCTGTATTGGTTACATTGAATAGAGTCCTAAATTCTAATAGTGAAAGTATTAATACATTTACTCTGTACGCAACTTGACTAAAGCATTGTCCTGTTTTTTGTAAATGCGTTGACAGTATATAATCTGTAGTTCACAGGGTTTTACCTTTTTGCACTGTGGATATATATGCCATTTATTGCACGTCTTAATGCAAATATTTGTACACATTTCATATTTTTTATATTCTCATTTTCCTATTTTTAATTTTAGTACTTATATTTCTTTACATATTTTTTTTTATATTGTAGCATTATGTAAACATTGTAGCATTATGTACATAATTTACATGTTACATCTTTATTTCTATTTTCTTACATTTCTTTATGTTTATATAAGAGCAACTGTATGTAACTGTAAAGTATTCCTGATTCTGATTGAGCATTCATCTTCAACAATACATAAAATCTGCCTCATTTCATTTCACCCACGACCGGGCCTCTGCATCTATGCGTAATGGTATAACTTTGTATAGCTGAGATTTTTATGGAGCCTGGAGTGTGCCACTAATTCAATTAACATTTACAGAATGCGATAAAATGAATACTAAATGTGTCTATTAGTAATTCTATTTCCTTATCCTCTCATTAAATAATGAATTATTAATTGGAATATCTTTTTGTTTGTCATTTACTAATGTGTCTGCCTATCATACTCCATCTCACAAATCATTCCTGCTTTAATATTTACAGTTTCCATTTTGAGATCACTTATATTTAAACATAGCTCTCTTTGATTTAGAGCCATATAAGCAGTGTTTTCAAAAGTAAAAAAAATATATTTTTTCAATTTCACTTATTCATATAAAATAATAATTATAGAAATATAAATAATAGAATAAAATCTGACATGAAATAAAAGTATAATTATAATTAAATGTGCCATTATTAAATAAAAACAGACAGTTGAAAAAGAGTATTAAACATTTAAATTATTATAATAAAAAATAACTCCAATAAAACTGTTAATATGAAAATAATAATATTATGATAATGAAATGATAATTTAATCATGTGATTATTTATTTCATATAGTCATTTTTTATATATTTAATATTTTGGGGCTTCCTGAATTTAATAAGCTTTTGATTGCTAGGTTATTATTTTGAGTTTTTTTAATGCATTCTTTGAATGCAAAATTAAATAGTCACTTTATGATAGTTTTTTAAAAATATATATATTTAAACACTGTAAAAGTCTATAGTGGTTCCAGTGGCTCCATGTTGTCATACCAGTTAAAAACACTAGAGGGCAGCAACGCGATGTTAAACTGAATGCTAACCACAACACAAACACCAAGAGGAAGAAGAAGAAGAAACAGGAAGATGAAGGCAGCAGCTGATGGTGACCTGACACATCTTAGGTAGGCTGATATTAAACGATGAAAACACAACAGAACAGCTTCTTTGTGTCGCCACAAGTCATTTAAAAGCAAGGAAACACGCAAAATTAACAGTTTAATATCTAACTGGATATATTGGTGGTTGTTTTAGCTGAATATTATCGAAGTCCTTCCTGTTGGGGGGGTATTAGCATGACGTGACTGTGTGTTAAACCGAGAGTAAATCGCTCTCTTGTATACAGAGCGTTTCCAGCCTATCGTCAGATCGCCATACATTCAATACACCCAGGTACAGTTATATAGCTTCGTTTCTTCGCCACCGTGTCAGGAGACATACATTTTAGAAGTTGGTATTGCACTTAATTGTGGAATATTTTATAGATTATTTGTGCGCCGAATTTTTCAGGAAACCCTATTTAATCATTAACGAGGGATGTGTTGTGACCCACTGCTTGTGTGTTTAGTCGACGAGCCATTCAACATTAATTTGTGAAACATTTTGAAGGGAGTTTGGTGTAGTGGGCTTCTGTGGAGGTGGTGCAGCGCATACAGGGGGTCTGGATGCCTACAACTTATTGAATGACAGTTCCACCGATGGATGTTACAGCTAGCAACATTTTAAAGTTTTCAAATGGTCACACTTGCATGTAAAAGTCATTATTATATAAATAAATTAGTTCACAGCAACCTGTCAGCCTCATTCAAGATCTGCATTGTTTTATGTGCAATTTGAAATATCTGTTTTGTAGGGTGGAAAATCAGGCTTGTATCTTAATATATATTAAGATACAAGATATATATATCATATCTTAAAGCCTTTGTCAAATATATATTTGGTGTCTAGTTAATTTTGTCTGACATTTCCAGCAGGTTCTATGCTCCAACTAAGGACCTCTGCAGAAGAAGAGAGCAGTTGTGAAATTTCCCAGCTCAGACAAGCAGTGTTACAAAACAATGCCAGACTCCTCAATGAGATGCTCTGCCAAGAAGTCTACAAGAAGGTCATCAACTGCAGAGGTGGCTGGGGCATCGCAGGCACGCCTCTACACGCTGCCGTGTCCAAACGTCATCTTAGCTGCCTGCAGGTCCTGCTGGGCCACGGGGCCCTGGTAGACTGTGTGGATGTCAAGGCCCAGACGCCTCTCTTCGCAGCCGTCCGTGGGAAATACCTGGACTGTGTCTTAGCGCTCCTCCGAGCCGGGGCCAACCCCAACGGGAACGCATCCAACAACTGCTCCCCCGTCCTCACCGCTGCTCGGGAGGGTGACGTGGAGATATTAAAGGAACTACTTAAACGCGGCGCAGAGGTGAACTCCCGCTCCAAAGTCTTGCTCTGGACCTCCAGCGCCAGGGTGTCCAGCGGGCCGCTTTACCTGGCCGCCGTTTACGGGCACATGGAGTGCTTCATACTGCTGCTCCTCTACGGGGCGGACCCAGATTACAACTGCACAGACGCAAAGCTGCTGAGTTCTATCAAGCAGCCCAAAACTGTGCTGGAGATGTGCCTCAGGCATGGCTGTGGCGTGGAGTACATCCAGCTCCTGATCGACTTCGGTGCAAACGTCTACCTCCCTACGCTGATCATCGAGAAGTCCACGAAGCAGAACGAGGCGGTGGAGCTGCTTCTTCGGGAAAGAGGTATCACACATTTGATATGTCTGTTCTTAAACTACTGGATGGTGTCCATTCTCAAACAGGATGTTAGGGAGCAACAGGCCATTTTGACCATCATGAAGAGTAATTATACTCTTCATGATGGTGAAGTTTAAGTTAGAAAAAGAAGTCCAACGATTACACGTGATAAAGGGCACACAGGTCATTGCTGCAGAACTTAAATTGCAAGATAAAACATCACAAACAGCCACAAAAAATATTCTTGTGGCCCCAAGCAGATCCTGTTAGATAAATAAGTGCAATGCAATAAGAGTATGTTTTTTATAATATTATTTTGTGTTACCCAAGTACTAACTTTTTCCTGTCGTCTCCAGGAAATCCAAAGGCCTTGACTTCACAGTGCCGCCTCGCTGTCCGAGGACACCTCAAAAAGATCAACAAGATCCACTGTATCGAGCAGCTGGACATGCCAATGCGTCTCATTAACTTCTTGCAACACAAGCCAGTCCCGGTCACTGTTCTGTAGCCAAGTGAGCTGGAGGCACATCGTGTAAATTCATTTTTATTTAACTGTACGAACCACTTTTGTTTTAAATGTCTATTCATGTGCTGTTCTGTTAAGACTGACTCTTAAGTCAAAACATTAAATGTGTGAATAAGTGGCGTTTACTTATGTTTTATTATTAGTACTCACCCTGTAGCTATTGGAAGAAGACTTCTCTGGAGGAAGCTGTTTCTTGGAGTTAGTCACATGTTCATCACAAGTTAGTTGCTTCTTTTAAAAGAGCTCTTTGTCCTGTGAAAACTAAACAATTCTGAAAATGAATCAGGGTCAGGTTGCATATTTTTACATGTGTAAAATGTTGAAAATACTTGCTCCTCAGGTCTCCTCAGTCATTTATATATACTTATAACATATACATGACAGATTCAAGTGATTCTAATTATTTAAATTTGCCAGTAAACATTTTAAGAAAATATTTAATATTTAGGTTAACCTCTTGTTTTTTGTTTTACAGCCATGCTAGAGGCTCTACAGAGGCTATAGAGGCTGTACAGTAGTGCTTTGAGCCAAATGCTAATGTCATCATATAGCTATACTAAAGAGCATTCCTAAGACATTTCACACATTTTAAATTTATATACATTTATAAATATATAAACTGAAGAAAACTGAGAATCAACTGGTTGTTTAATTACATAAATACTTCACATGTTATTCAGCGTTAACTTCAGCATTTAAATAATTAGACACGGACCTTAACATGTGATTCCTCCGACTGGCCTGTAGATGGCAGCAGACTGTCTGCGCCCTAAAATGAAGAAGGCACTACCTTTGACTGAAAAGGAGACTGTAGTATTTGAGTTTGTTATAGATTATTAAGTAAGTCAACAAATTACTATCACCTGCATAAAACTCATAATTGTGTAGACACAAAAAAAAGAAAAAAAAAAAATCACATTTGGAATAAGCAAGTAAGCAAAATCAAATCATTCATTGGCGGTCCCATAAATTACCAAATCAAACACCAGACTTCAAGTATTGCCATCATGAGGAAATACAAAAACTGGAAGAAATGAACTAAAAAATAACATTCACTTAACTTTCATAACTGAGAATGTTTGTTTTAAAATTAAAAGAAATAGTCAAAAAACAATATCCTCTCAACAAAAACATTCACAAGCTCTGGAATCAGGAGAATATTCGCTAACACTTTATCATAACCATCGGTTATAAATGGTAAATTGATAGGTAATTAAAATGAGTTAATAGTTATTTTACTGTTAACAAACAATGAAATGATAATTCATAACGTTTAATAATTATTGGTATGCTATAATTTATGTTATTTTATCAGTTAGTGAAATATGAAATAATTACTTTAGAAATTCTATATTGTATCATAGCTGATAGGAGACAATAATTACATTAGTGAACTATTTATTATCAGTTTATTGTTGTACACATTATAACATTTTATATACTATATTAAGTATTTGCTAGTGATTACCAAATGATTTGTAAACCTTCAAGAAATTGTTTGTAAAACAAAAAACAATTTCTTAAAGGTTTACAAATTATTTCATAATCATTAACAAATATATACACACATATATATATATATATAGTATATAAAATGTTATAATGTGTGCAACAATAAACTGTTAAAATAACATTAATATGGCATTACTTATAATTAGTAAACATTATTAATTATCATTTCATTGTTTGGTAACAGTAAAATATCTATCAACTAAGTTTAATTAACTATGAATTTACCATTTATAAATGGTTATTATAAAGTGTTACTGAACATTCATTAAATATTCGTAAATTCATTCCTAAATTAAATGTCGGCCATTTGTAAAAAATTACAGCTGCTCTCCCATTAAAACAAAAAACACATTAAAGAGAACTTTTCAAGTACAGTCATCCTCACAACTTGTTTTACAAAATAGCTCTGTGTTTCTGTTTTCACTGCTGAATTTCAAGTCGCAACAATTCAAACAAAAATGGATTAACAGCGTTTCACAATAAAACACTTCATTTGGTCCCCTTTTTAAAAACCGAGGTCAGCAGCACAGTGATGACATCATGGCCATTGAGTGTTCTGCTGACATGGCGCCAGTTGTCACGGTGAGCTCAGCCCAGCCCAACGTCCAGTGACATCATCACTACGAAGCCCAGGATGGAGGTCCAGGATGCCAGCTTCCCGTTTCCACTGGTGACACAGAGTTGGGAATAAATGGGAGATTAGGTAGAGAGACAGATGCTGAAAGACTCCTTATATGTGATTCCCTCTTTAATCTGGCTGTAATGAAAATTGTGATCCACCCCGACTACTTTAAATTTACTTTAATCCATCTTTTTCCTTCTCACCTGACTTGAGCCTCAGGTATGATGTCATCCACCACCACGTAAACCATCGCCCCGGCAGCAAATGCCAACGCATACGGCAGCAAAGGTTCTGCCAAGACGACAGCGGCGGCGCCTAGCAACCCAGCAATAGGCTCTACCATGCCGCTTAGCTGGCCATACCTGATGGAAATAATAACAGTCAAGTTGCAGCGTCCAAATTTAAATTCAAAGGTGCTAAACGCGAGATTGGAAGCATTTTTAGTGCCTCCGCATGGCTCTCAACATGGCGACAGCTGAGATGGCGTCTCGTAGCTAACAGTGAAAACAAAGGCAACACTGCTGAAAGAGCTAACAGTGTTAATCGGAGGGGGGGGGACCGGAGGGTGGGTGCTACGCTTCTGCAACGGTGCTATTGGTCGGGACAGCGTTATCAGCGGTAACCGCCGTATGAGAGCAGTGCAGAGCTGCGGCCGTGAGCTAGCCAGTGGGGCAAACACACATGCAAGAACATGCACTAAAAGCCATGCGCGGCCGGCTCGGTGATGTCAACAAAGCACAGAGAGGCTCGGATTACAACACACACACAGAGGGAGAGAGACTTCATTCTCTGCTCAGATAGACATTACTCCTCTATATCTTTACATAGTAAATAGTTGTTTGCTGCTATATTAATGTTCTGGATATCATATAGAGCACCTATAAATCACCTGTACTCAGCCCAAGCCTTTGCAAAGAGTTGTTTAATTATTGTACTGTGACACAGATGCATGTTTTTCCTTACCAGAAGGCTCTCCATGTTGACATCCCGGAGCCTCGGAGCGGCAGGCTCACTGCTAAGCCTTCTGGGAAATTCTGGATGCCAATACCGATGGCCAAATTTCTGAGGGGACAAAAAACACACACAAATAGACAAACAAAAAAAAACCATCAGACCATATCTCTTTATGAGAATCACTAACAACCTGTCTCTTGAGGACCTACAGTACGGCAGATTTTGCGATAGAGTTTCATTACTAACCATCAGAATATATTGCCTGACATATTACTCTGGAGGTCTACCAGGTGTTCACATGTTGAAGTTTAGTTTCCTTCTGCATGAAACTCAAAAGTGAAAATAAATACAGAATTACAGAGTTACTGAAACCATTAACAAAACATCTCACTTGATGAAGGGGAAGAAAAAAAAGGTTGTGTCTAGAAGGTAACCCACAAACCGTGAAAACTTGCAAAAACTCTTGTGAGACTCAGTGCCCGACCGATCCTAACCTTAACCATTCAAGGTCAATCCCTAACCTTGACCATTTTGGGAGAGCTTCACAACTTGTGGGTTACTTTCTAGACACGACAGCATGTTAACATGCTCACAATGACAATGCTAACATGCTGATGTTTAGCAGCTATAATTTTTACCATGTTCACCATCATAGTTTACCATGTATGCATGCTAACATTTGCTAATTAGCAATAAACACAAAGTACAGCTGAGGCTGATGGGAATATCATTAGTTTTGAATGTAAAAGGAAAAAGTCAAATGAAAATTTTGGCCTAATGAACTTGTACTTGAACTTGAATGTCTGTAGGAAATTACATGACAATCCATTAAATAGTTGTTGAATTATTTCAATGAAAAAAGAAAACTGTCAAACCACATGGACGCGCAAGAGGAAAAGTGAGGGAATCAACAAAGTCAACGAAGACAACCTCAGGGCACCATGAATGTCTGTACAAAGTTTTGTGCAAATCCATCCAGTATATGTTATTATATTTCACAAGACAAGAGAAAACTTTGACCTGCTGGTGACACTAGATGAAGTCAAGGAATCACCGAAGTCATTAGGATTCATCATCTGGGAACCATGAATGTCTACACAAAATGTGGTACTAATAATTCCAGTAGATTTTAAGATATTTCACAGGATAAGTGAAAACTTTGACCAGCTGGTGCCTCTACCGAAAAAGGATCACCAAAGTCATTAGGATTCGTCCTCTGGGCACCATGAATATCTGTGCAAAGTTTTATGGCAATCAATCTGATAGTTATCAAGACATGCCACTAAAAACCACAAATGTCAACTTCATGATAGCGGAAAAGTCAAAGGATCACCAAATTCAGAAGGCTTCATCCTCTGGGGACCATCAATGTTGGTACAAAATGTTGTGACTATCCATCCAATAGTTTTCAGTGCCCTGTTCTTATTGCTGATTTTATTAGGACATTGTGGGAAATGACGCAAATCAATTAGCAGGACTTCTTTATGGAAATGTTGAATCTTGGATTTTTGCATCAGTGTGTTAAAGTTGATTTTGTTGTTGTATTTTTGAAAAACAGACTGTCCAAAGAGGACTTTAATCCTGGATTATTTACAAAAGAGGGAACAAGTCCAACTATTAACCGGTTGTATGAAGGGTATTCTGGCATGAAGGTCCCAACAATGGTGCATCAATCGACTTAATTTCTCCAACTGTTATTTGGCACACTTGCCAGTGTGGAAAGGTGAATCTGCATCCGGATCTAGATCAGTACTGTATCAAATAACAAATAGTGTAAGCAATATATGAAGTGTATTAGCAGCATACAGTTGGTTTGTGCATGTACAACAGATGTTATTGCCCTCTCTTATCTCTTCAATATGTCAACAAGCCTTCTCAATGGTGCAATGTGAACTTTTAACCGCTCTGGTCAAACCCTCTACAGCTTCTACTATTTAAACAGACGAATATAGCAAACCTTCTCTGATAGAGGAACCAATAACCACTGATCCATTGCTGATTGATTCTTTTTACAGTTCTGTTCTCACTAGGTGAGTTAATACCTCCAAATGGTTTGTTCGTTACTCTGCAGATTTGTAGTGATATTTCGCTGAAAGTTAGGCCACGGCAGAAGGAACAAGTAATTAGGGCTTAGTATGAATCCAGAAATCTGGATCTGGAAAACAGATTTCTATACACTTCACACAATTTTCCCTGATGTCATGAAATACTTACAGAAGCCCTGAAAGGCAAACAAGATTTTTTTTTCTGGTGATCCATTTTCAGATCCAAGTCTGATCTAAATATTTTCCTAACCAACAGATACAACCAGGTAAAGTCGATTGTAAAGCTAACGTTAGTTTACTGTAACGTTAGTTTGTATTGTGATTTGTTACATTATTTGAGGGAACTAATATTATAACGTTAGGTTACAAGTCTTACTGGATGCAACCATCGCTAAGGCTAACGTAGCTCCTCAGGGACTGAAGCTGTTATTTTTGTAATAAGGATGTGATGCACTCTTGAATCACACCGGACTCATGATGAACATATTTTAAGAAAAATGGTAAATGAAAACAAACAGTGATTTGGCTGGTCTTCAGTAGATTTACTCTGGGTGTAGGCTTAACTGCCAACTCATCTAGCTTATTGTATCACGATCACAGTATCCCAAAATAATGAAACATTCTCTAAATAATTGCATTTAAAATCAATAAACTATGAGAATTCCAATGAATATAAAATAGGCGCATTTAATAAAGCATTAAAAAATTATTAATTCTAATATATAAAAATTTATTGAAACTCATTATTTGGTATCCAATTTTTATGACTTGAAAAATAGCAATAAGTTACACATACTTGCTGATTTAGTGTTCAGATTTTGTAAGACTGATTTGCATTGTGAAATTTAAATCTTTTTTGGGACATTTTGGGAGATACATTTATTCTCTTTCTTGCAGAGCGTCAGCAGAGAAGATTTGTACCACTCTCATAAAACATTGGATGCAGCCTTCCCTTTAATTACATTATGTTACACAGTATGCACAGAACATTAGGGCTCCATCCAAGACGATTAGTTAGCGTGAACAAACTTCAACAACAAACAGTCCTCTGCTCTTCTTGATTCCAGAAAAACAGCAAAAGAGAAAATGGGCCAAAAATTTTCTCCAGAGGAACGACTGGCGGAACTTGACAAGTACTCTGACGCACTGTTTAATTCACGACAATGGCACGGTTTTGAGATTGATCGGTAAGCACTTTTCTCGGATCGTGTAAAGTTTTACAAATATAAATCCTCAATGGATCAAAAATTCATAATTGACCTTGTTTGCAGTTCGAGGTGTCCTGTCAACAGTTTTAGAGACGTCTCTTTTACAATGAGGGTCTATAGGGAAAATGCTTTTTGGGCCGCAGAGGGATTTTTCGCTGCAATACCGCGAGTGACCACTGGAAAAAATTGGAAGCAAGGCTGCGCGGCGGCACCGTATCCAGGTCTTATTATACATCCATGGCTAGCACGCTGATGTTAGCATTTAGCTCAAAGCACTGCTGTGCCAAAGTGCAGCCTCACAGAGATGCATGGCTAGAATGGCTGTAGACACTTAGACTTGTTATGTCACATTCGGCCTCAGAAAATGACCAATAAAAACACAATCGCATAATATAACAGATATTGATATAGTGGGACAAATTCATGAATTAAAACAGCAAAAAACAGAAGTTTTGTTCAGTAGTTTTGAAGTAACTAAGTTAAATGTTCAACTTCTTCTTTTTTGTTTTCCACCAGTCAAAGTTATTATTTGTAGAAGACTAATGCATTTAACTCTGCACTCAGCTCCCTGCTAAGTTACTCTGGACTCAATTCAAGCGAAGTCCTGGATGGTTACAGAGACCAAGTGTTATACAGCGGAGGACTCAGCGATGTTGCAACTACTCTAGAGAAGCTGGGTTCTGCACTGGGTGGGCTCACCTTGGTGCCTAACGCTGTGGGACTCGGGGCTCTCATCATTTCCATGATCTTAGAGACCATTGGGAATGCCTTAGGGAAACGAACCATGGGCACGGCTGAAATGTTGCAGAGGGTGTTTGCACAGGAGAAGGCCAATGAGGTGAGACCCTGATCTTTCCTGGGGATATTGGTGTTGTCCAGTGTGGTCATATTTTTAAAACTTAATTACGGTAGTAATTAATGTTTTAGTATTTTAAATGCATACCTTCAATTTCATTATCTAAGAATTTATGAAAAAATGTTTTTTTGACCAACACTCAAAATTCACTTTCATGAATTTCAACATTCCACTCCTCAACGGTGGAGGTCCGAGACCTGATGGAGGAGTATCTGAAGCGTCTGCAGATCAACTTGAGGAGGCCACAGCTTCAACTAGCTGAGACCCGGCAAATAGAGATCAATCTTAGTGCCCAGCTTACACGGCTAAAGGTGCGAAGCGGTCATATTCTTTCACAGGTATAGGATCATCCTACACTCCAATAACTGAATAACATCTATATATTAATGCTGTAAATTTCTTTTGTCTTTCTAAGAATTCCATGCTGAGAGATGAACATATGAACACTTGGTTTCTCAAGCAGTGGGTGAACGGAGCTGCCTTCCACACCCAGATGTTGATCCATCAGGCTCGTCTAGAGGGGGCAGCCGGGTCCAGAGCCATGCAAGCAGCGGGGGTTTATCAGCAACAGCTCAACCTTATTCTGGAGAAATACAAGAGCTACCTCCAAACTGTTATATATGTGGGCACAGATCATGATAGGATCAGGGTGTATTGTTGTCTGAGGTACAAAGAGAACCAGATTGCTTACCTGCCAGTTAAATGTTTCTCTGATTCGGAGGATTACTGTTTCACGAGCAGTGAAATAGTTGAGACTATGTTCTCGAAACATCAGATTACTTGGGCAAAGAGTTATTTCTCAGATTTAGCATCAAATATTCCAACTCTTGTCAGCCAAAATGGCACCTTTCGTATCCGAATCTGACAAAGACCATCTGTGACCGTTTGTGAGGCCATGAGTCCGTCGGAAAATAAACCTTGTGGTGATTCTTAGGAAAATCCTCACACTAAATTTGAGGTTCCAATAAAATATGTAAGATTGAATTTGAAAAGTTTTTGTTATATTTTTTATTTTATTTTTTTTAAAACCTCAGAGGGGATCAGTCTGGTGGTTTTGCACTCAACAGCTAATTTTACTCCAGAGATTTTGTTAATTTGACACAGAGACACATAGGTGATGATGACCATTATTTAAAAAACTGAAAATCTGGTTCCACCTGATTGATATGGGTGGGTGGTAAAATGCGAAAAGACCAGAGTGACGCCTGTTTTGGTCAGACAGGGATCTCCAGCCAAACAACTGCCACCTCTCTCTGCAGTACCGTCATTTAAGCACTAGATTTCAGAGGCACACGGCACAAGACCAGACAGCTGCCATATTCTGTCCAGCTGTCCAAACCTCAAACCTAAAAACGTAGCAGAAGGGCCCTCTTGGATTCCCCTATGGTAGATGAAACATGATAAAGTGCCCTCTAGGGTGCCACTCCAGTGGAGAAAACATAATGCAGTTCCCTTTAGGGTGCCCTCCCAGCGGAGAAAACGTGATGCAGTTCCCTTTAGGGTGCCCTTCCAGTGGAGAAAACTTTTATTTGTCCAATACTTCGGTTTATGACCAAATACCTGCAAAACTAATGACACCCCCATGAGCCTCAGCTCTACTTAGTGTTTAACGCTAACGGTTATAAAATGGGATATGACCAGAGTTCTACATATCTTCCTGCCACTGCCTCTGCAGTACTATAATGTAACCACTAGATGTCAGAACAACAGCACAGTTATGGGCACAGGTGTAAAACCTGACCATATTCTTACAGTGATCTTAAACACACCAAGCCTTTACCTAATCCAAAGCATATTAACTTTATACCTAAACTTAACTATCTGAGAAAACCACAATTTTTAATCTTATGACTAACTGTTCCAAGTTTGGGAAACAATCACAGCGCTTCTAAACACATCATCCACAATTTTGTCTCCATGTGCAATGTCGTACAGGATGTCTGCTGTTTTTCCATATTCAATAGTGAAAATGTGTACTGCATGTATGTTTCTTTGCCTTGATACCAGTCTTACCTGGCGCTTTCAAAGGTAGCAGATGAAGTCTTTCCAATGGCTCCGAATCCAACGCCCACAGCCAAACCCTCTGCAGATAAAAAGACACGGACAATTGATCTCTATGATTTGTCCTTTGACTTCTTTGAAGCACTCTCTTACTTAGGGAAAACAGAAAGAGGAAGGAGCAATGTTGGCAATAAGAAAATAAGTGAACAAATCAATATGGGTGGAAACAGGTATCAAGAGAGTATGCAGAGTAAAAAACCTACTATAGGCCTGGAATGACATGTGATTTACTTCATATAGTACATGAAGGCTTTGGTCTGTTCTTTCAGACAGAACACTGCGATCTACTTAACAGCAACAGTCTGTGGGGATCTCCACTCAGAGGAAAGCACTGTATTCTTTTATTTGGTCTTCTTTCGTCAGGTTTCTACTGATGCAATATTGGAATATCGGTCTGACGACGATTTAAACTCTGGGAGTAACGGCCAATATATCGGGGGTTCTGGTGTGCTAAATTATGAATCCTGCTATAGTGAAGGCATGGCCCGCGCTCACTGCCTTCGTAGGTTGGATTGGTTAGGTTTAGGCAGGAGGCCAATCACCCTACTCTGCCAATCAGAGGCAGAGTAGGGTGGTTCATGCCTTCGCTATTGTAGGATTCGTAATATCACTTCTGGTGTAGCCAGCGGATATCTGGATAACGAATATCCGGGCCAAGGCTTCCTCTTCAGTGCACCGGTCATTGTTTAAGGTAGAACTAGCAACTTGAGACGCAAGAATGGAGTTGGAGTTGAGAGACGACGTCTACGACCGGATTGTTTCACAAATAGCCAGTTGATACTCAGCTAACAGTTTATTTTTTAGCTAATAAAAAGCTAAATCGTTGTCGGACGTAAGCCGGTGGGTTCCGAGATTGCATTTCGGCCAATGCGTTCCGCCTCTTTTGCACTCCACACGAACTGTTTACGTGTACACAACCTGAAACGTGATTGGTCAGTACTGCTCTGACTACAATCGAACTACAAACGGAAGCCAGAATGCTTTAAACACATCTGCAGAGGCAGCCCTTGAGGACTGTAGAATGAAACATATTTGCTGACCTACTGATCCATAACGGAGATATAAATGAGAAAGAAAATCTTACTTTCTTCACTGTAAGGTTCAACTACATAGAGTACTACAGTACTACTCAGAGTACTACAGTAGTTATGACATTCATTTTTCAGAACAGGTTGCTTTGTGATATTCAGGATATTAGGAGCAAAATGTTTCTCATGCATAGAGAAAAACGGTCTGTTGATATATGGTGTAAACAAAAGTTACGAAGTTATTGTCTCATAAAGAATAACTATAGTGTAAAACTTTATGTGAAGTATAATTTAAACAAAAGACAAAGATCCCTCTGTGCACAGTTGCGCTCAGGAACATTACCGTTTAATGCCACTCCAGAGGAGGACAGATTGTTGTGTGAGCTAGGTGAAATTGAGACTGAGGTTCACTCTTTGTTTTACTGTCTTGTCTACGAGGATATAAGGGATGTACTTTTTAGTAAAATTACCTCCATTTATATGTCTTTATTTTGGCTGGGTGACGAATGAAAAACTTTATAGCAGGTTGCCAAGCTTGGAAGAGAAAGCAGAATATTTGTTTAAGACAGTAGTGGTAAAATAACCTGTAATTTTGTAAGTGAATGAAATGTTATAGTAAATAGTAAATGGACATTCACACACACATTCACACACTGATGGCCTCGGGAGCAATTTGGGGTTTAGTATCTTGCCCAAGGACATGTGGACTGGAGGAGCCTGGGATCGAACCGCCGACCTTCCGATTGGTGGGCGACCCGCTCTACCTCCGAGCCACAGCTGACCCGTTATGATATTTTTTCCCCCTTTTTGGTGTCTTGTAAACCCACGAGGGTTGGAAACTCTGTGTGCATGACACGAAAATAAAAAAATCAATCAATCAAAAATCCAACTGCAACAGGAAAGCTGCACTAAGAGGGATTCCTACAGTTGTGCCTGTCTGTTCCCTCTTTGCATGCTCTTTGCACCCTGAGCCGCATCCCTCTCCTCTGATGTCACATTTGCCTCATTTGAAATGCCTGTCATGCATACTTAAAGTACACACCACTCAAAGGGAAAGTGAAAAGGTCACAGTGCATGATGTATCTACTGTATGAGGGTATTCTTGTGTTTAAGAAGTATGCGTGTGTGAACGTTTGTGCGCACATGCAGTCAGATCTATTATCTATTTGATATTTTGCATTTCGTACGCTGGCAAGCAGCCACGTCCTGTCATCCCATTGACAGTAGGTTATTACAATGCTAAAACATGCTAATTTCCTAACATAAGAGCAAACACCAAGGAGTTGTTCCCACAGATTAATCGCCAGCCTCTGGAATCACATGTGACCCCACTGATCAAATCCTAAAACACTGAAAGCACTCCATTAAACTAACATTTTTCTGAACTAAGACGAGTTTTGTAGTTTCATCCTACTAGTATGCAGACATGGCATGCTAACTTGTTATCCCTTTCAATTTGAGCATGGCCACCTCTGGAGCCACCTTTAGACCATGTGAATCTTTTTGTCCAATTAGTGGTAATCACCTGAAAAAAGAACAGACGTTTCTCCACATTTCTGATGTTAAACAATTTTGTTTTCTTGCGCTTAATGAGCAGCAAGATGCTTCCAGAGAACAAGCGCTTAACCCTGCGTGGTGCCACTCTGCCACAGTGGCTACTGGCCGAGTCCACTAGGATCCACTGTCGTTGCTGCCTACCTTGGGGCAGCCCAGCACCTTTACAACCTCACAGAACTACTTGTGTAACTGCAGACTTTTAAGTTTTGCTTAATGTATTCCTCTTTTCCTTTGGGAATGGAGTCAGTGTCATGAGCAAGAAACAAAAAGTGGGACTTTTAAGGCTTCAAAGTATGTATATATAGTAGTAATTGGCTATCAGTTCTCTTTTATGCCAGAACTGATCTCTTTCAACAACTTCTTTCCATTCCTGTGTATTCTCTCGTTGTATTATCTCTCTCTTCTTGCAATATTAATAGCCTACATCAAGCTATACTGCCTTGAACTGAGAAAAAGTTGCCAAGATAAAGATAAGGTTAAGAGAAAATTAGAGAATTAAGAAGAAACAAAACAGAGATGAAAGAAAGAGTAGAGAGACCTATCCTGTTGGCCCTGTAGCTTCAGAATTCAAGAGCCCAGAGGCTACTTCATCATAATCTAACGCCCGTCATTACCTCTGATAACAATGCACACCGGTTCTAATCAACGTCTCCCCGGCCCATTACAGGCTGACATATACTGTAGAGCCATTAGGGGCAAAAACACCCTTCAGTTACACTCGGTGTCCCCTTTACTATTCATCTCAATCCTCTGGAACTGTCTGAAATGCCAGCAGAAACTCTGTCTGCACTGAAAAACCTTCAACTGATTTTGAATAAAACATGAGCCGAGAGAGTGTCAGTGTTTGCCATTTGGCACAGCTGGTGCAAGGCTAGAGGCAGACTAAACAATTTTTAAAAATCTTAACTGATTTAAAGACCACAACAATGAATTTTCAAGAATAAAGGTTTTCTGACTACAGCTGCTCACCTGTAGAAGTGCTACACAGCTGGAAATGTGAGCTGGGGGGTTTGGGACTGTTTTGCAAGTCCACTGAGCTGGAAGTTTTTGTTCCAAAACAGAGTCCAGGGCTAGTTGGGGAGCAGTAAACGCCCCAACATCTGTCAGCTTTTACTCGAGAGACTCGTGTTTTAGTGTCTTCGCTGGCATCGCATGGCAGTTGAAGGAATATCTCATGGATTGTTACGATATTGAACAAAACCGCACTTTCCTGGCTTCGGTTGCAGCGCTCCTGACCAAGCTGACAGCAGAAGTGACGGGGCCGTGCCTTGGTTCCACATCGAAGAACTCAAAATGTACCTTTGATGTGACATTGATGAGACTTCAGAGTGTTGTAAATGTCCAGAAACACCAGAATCCTTTCTTTGTTTTTTTCCCCTGTCCCTTTTGAGTGAATGGTTGGAGGAAGTCTACGCAGAATTCAACACTTTTCCATCACATTACATTCATTTGGGGTAGGATACGGTTTTACCAATACTGGTTTGTCTGACGGTCCACCACTTGTGGACCGTGTTCCATTTTCGCAACAAGTTTCCTCCCAAACAGTGCCATGTCCACTCCACGCAAAAAAAACCTATCCAGACAGAGAATGTCTAACAGGCTAACGTTAACTACACAATACATTAACTAATTAGACCCCAAATGTGATGCTAATGTTAGCTGTTGTGGCTAGCCCCGTTACGTGACCAACATATAACAATAGCACGAGCATATCAGCTACATCTTCATCGTATTCGGCTGCTGGGCGATCTCAAGCCATATATTGTCCTTTATTGGGTGTTGAGAAGGGGACGGACCATTGTTATTCCGAAACACCAATAGTCAGAAAAATGTCCAGTTGGACCGAAAAAAGCCCATTTATCGGAAAACAAAAGCCCATTGTTCAAAGGCCCTGAAACTACACTCTCCCTGCAACAAACAGAAGCACATGGCTAATTATCATACAGAATGACGGCGATCAGTTGGATAAAAGGATTTCATTGGTCAAACGTCCGTCCGAAAATTCCCCCCCGCATGAATGTACCGCAGGGGTGTGTACAGTAAGTATTCATGAGAAACCACAAAATCATTTTTTATAAATTTACGTGCGAATTTTTCGGATGAAGATCCGTTCTTGGTGTGAAATGGTTTTAAGTCATGAAATGTCCCTATTGTGTCAGAGGGATTTTCAAAAGCACATGCATTACAAGTCTAAACAAACTCCAGTATAGAAATACTGGTGTCACTGGGAAGCAGTGAAGACTGGTTGAGATGATTCTTGAGAATGTAGCCGAGTGCGAGTCATCAATTCTGTCTGCAAAAATCAGAGCTGTTTATATCTCCACCTGTGCATGTCTCTTTTTGTGTTTTTTTTTACACTCCCTAGAGGAAACTCAGGCTGGTTTTGTGTGTGTGTTGTATGTGTGTGCAGCGGCGGATCCTATCAAACATCCTGCTTAATGCTGTATGCTCTTTTAAGCGCGTCTTACGCTACAGCTGCTGACAGACAATTGTCACAGCAGCCACTCATTTTCATCGCACTTTCCTTTAATCTCTCTCGTCTCCTCACGTCTACACTCCTTTTTTCCCGCTGAGCCTGCCGTTACTGCGCATCCTCTCTCTCAGCTCCCTCTCCTTTCATTTTCTACTGCAGAACTGTTAGGTTAGGTTAATTTTACTCCTTTTTTCCATCTGTTTTGTGGTGACATGTTTCTTTCAAGCACATCAGAGTTTCCTCTCATCACTCTTTATGCTGTTTTTCATCCTCCCGTCATTTGAAAATGTACAATAATCTGGATCATAAAATACAAATTATTGTAATTTTTTTGGATGCCTAAAAATTTCTTATTCAGCATTCGGTTGTACTTAGCTCAACCCTCTTGTGTCACTTCTGGTTGCAAAAAAACAAGATGGCGACTGCCAAAATGGCGAACTCAAGGTTTCAAAACGGCAGTCCCGAAATCAATGGGTGACGTCATGGTGACTACATCTTCTTATATAGTCTATGGTTGTTACCTCCCCCAAGGAGGTTATGTTTTCAGTTTGGTTTGTTTGTCTGTTTGTCAGCAAGATTACGGAAAAACTACTGTCCCGATTTTCATGAAAGTTGGTGGAAGGATTAAGCATGGGCCAAGACAGAATCCATAACATTTTGGAGCAGATCCACAAATTATTTTTCTTTTCGTTAACATTGCGAGATAGGGCATTTGGCCTTGGCGGAGGTCTTCGCTCTCCGAGTGCCCTTCTAGTTTCTGATAAATTCAGGATAGTGTACATTTCCACAGAACTCATTCTATCAGTACATGTCACAGTCATGTCACACTCACCTTCTGCTGCTCTGAGTGTCTCTTTGTAAAAGAAATTCTGTTCTTACTCATTAATTGCTTCTACTTGGCTTTTTATTCGTTCAGTGCTGAGCTACTATTACTGAAACTCAACACTTTGTGCACAGCTGCTTTAGAAAGGTTTCCAGCAGCTCAAAGGGCACAATACTTATATTTCCTGTAGGCTTTTAATTTAAAATGTCTGCAGAAAGTGTGCAGAGAAAGTGCAGAGTTTCACTGACGGTAGCTTAACAGTTGTGGGAAGAACTGCGAAGTAGAAGTGACCAGAATTGAGTGAGAACAGAGCAACAGGTTGATGTATGACATGACATGTTGTTAGGCTGATGGAGTGCGGTGAAATGCACAATATGCTGCATTTATCATCTGAGCTGTAATAGTACAGGCCACTAAGTGATTTTTACCCAGCCTTCATTAACATCCGGTCTTTATTTGTTCATTCTGGACCTACAAATGTCATCTCTTCCAGGTTTGTTAGTGTCATTCGCTGTGGTTCAGCGCTCTGCAACCAACAGTATCTATTCATATGCTGATTATTTCCTCAATTAATCTTTTTTTTTTTTTTTTAAATAAAATGTCAGAAAAATTATGAAAAATGCCCATAATACTTTGTCAGAGTCCAATGTGACATCTTGAAATAGCTAGTTTCATCCGATCAATAGTCCAACATCCAAAGACATTCTGTTCACTATTATATATGACAGAGAAGCAGCAAATCTTCACAGCGGAGAAGCTCGGACCAGATAATATTTTACATTTTTGCTTGATAACTGGCTAATACCTATTAATTTTCTGTCGACCAATCAATTAATTGGCTAATTGTTTTAGCTCTAATCTGGGTAAAATTACGAAGAAAAAAACAACCTGAATCAATTGAAATATTTTTTTTTAAAATTACTGATAATTCCTGAATAATTCTGGATAATTTACAGCAACACGTTTAGTTTAATATAATTCAGCTTGGTCGCAGGAAAAGGCATATGAATGACACGATAATGAGCAAGGCAAAAGCGTGCAATAAGAACGCCGTTTTTTGCTTTTGGCGTGTTATTTGTACATCATGTAGCCTGTACTGACTGCTATGTAAACGCATCTGCATGAATATGCTACGCTCAGAGCTAGTGACGTAGAATAAAACGGGAGAAAGACCGCTTATGGTGGACTTTCAACCAGCAGACCGGTGTTCGAGACCGCTGTTTTGTTTTGTAAGTGACGTTTGTGACGTCTTTTCCGTACTTATGTATGCACGTATGTATTGTACTTAGTTTACATACTTATTTTAAGGCCAACGATGACGTTTTTCCTAAACCTAACTAAGGGATTTTGTTGCCTAAACCTTGTTGCCCCCCTGTTGGTAATGCACCTTCATACACAAGTGTAATATTCACGCCTAAGCGAAAACGTGACCCTTACAAGCTATTCTCTGGTGGACAGGTCAGTCTATTACACTCTTTGGCGTGATACCAGGTTGTATAATTACAGGAGTGGCTATTTATTCCCTTGAGTAAAAGCCTTAGGTCCATGAAAGTGACCTTGCTAAAAAATAATACATAGTACTGCTCAATCAAGCTCGACAAGAATATAAAAAATGGCTTCTTACAGTCTTCTTTCAACATCCTTGGTTTCTTATGTTTCTGAATAATCTTCAACTCTATTTCCGGTAATATCATGATATTAATGTTTCTGTCTTATTCCTCTCAGACCAACTGCTGGCAGGAGCTGTCACCGACCTCGCTCCATCCATCACACTAACAGGGATCAACCCTAATGGTGGGGAGAAAGGACCGCCATCAATCTCCTGCTCAGTTTGATGAACCGTCACCGAAACTTCTGTCACGGCTCTGTCTCTCTCCGCAGTGCCTCTGTGAAGATCGGTACTTTACTATGCAGCTGCTGTTTGTGTTGTTGAAGAGGAAGAGAACAATGCATTAACAGCACCAGGGCGAGGGCTTTTATTCCCACTGGGACAGCTAGGTGTCAAAAAAATGAGTGCACTTATCACGCCCTGGGAAAAAGCACTCACTAATTGGCTGATTTTTTTCCACACTGATAAACTACTTTTCGATATCAGTATTAAAGCCAAACTGAGATTGTCATGTAAAATAGACCTCTTTCATCAGCCTGAATCACAAAATGGGGGTTATTATCACAGAGTGGAGCCACTAAGAGGAAGGACGCAAGGTCCTCAGTGTTTATAGCTGATGTTAAATTACATGATTACTGGGTGAGGAAACTCTTCAAAGAAGCAAAACAGATCCCTGTCACTGCAATTTGGGGCTGCAAAATGACACATATCACGAAAATATAACAGGATAGTTCCCACTACATGTCAAAGTATGGTAAATATTACTTTTGTTTTTGTTCGTTACATTTTTGTTAGTAATGATAAACATTTGGAAATGAGCATGAATAACATATTCCCTTAATGGGTAAGTAAAGAGGTTGTGATACAGCATGGTCTAGACACGGTTGCTTGTATGAACACAAACACAAATGATCACACACTGAAGCAAAATGCAATCTACAATTTTTAGAGAGCACTGCTTAAATCACGAGCCCACCGGAGCATATTCAGAGAGTCAAGCACATGCACACATACTTCAGATGGTTAGTGAGGTAGCAAGAAAAAATGAATAATTTACTGACGGGCCATGTGCGGAATGCAAAAGAGAGCAGACGCTCTCAAAAAACGAGGTCTCTACAACCTCACGGTGACAGGGAAAGTACAGCTCTAAAACAGTGATGAGTTGGGTCTGTCACAACCTACTTATGCACTGATGTATCAGTATTAACAATCTAATAGTGTAATATATGATAATGTGTCAGTCACAGGAGTCTTTTTTCTGCAGAATGAGTACTTTTACTTTTGATACCTTGAATTCTAGATAAAACAAAAATAAGTGTGTTCTGTCTAGGGCTGTCAAAGTAAACGCGATAATAACACGTTAACACAAATTTGTTACAGTGAAGATACTGGTATCATATGAAACTAGAAAACCTAAGGAATCCATTGGTACCAACTGTGTCATACTAGCTTGTCGCAAAGGAGGTTAAATACGCTCCAAACTTGCACTAAATTTTGGCAAGGAAAAACTGGCACGGCCATTTTCAAAGGGGTCCCTTGACCTCTGAACTCAAGATATGTGAATGAAAATGGGTTCTATGGGTACCCACGAGTCTCCCCTTTACAGACATGCCCACTTTATGATAATCACATGCAGTTTGGGGCAAGTCATAGTCAAGTCAGCACACTGACACACTGACAGCGATGGCGAAAAACAGTATACTGTAGATACGTTTCACTTTCAGTTCAGTTCTCCATCGGAAAATGTTCTAAATATATCGTACAGTTAAACGGATATACATATTTTTTAGGTGAGCCTTTCTTTTAGGTGGCTAAAATAGTTTTTTTATGCCGTCCCCATCCTCAGCACTGTATTGCTTTGCTCCGGTGCCGGTGTTCCTGTCTGTTTCTTGATGCTGGGGACACACCGGCCGTCATCTACTGTAAGTAATACACCTACTATGGATAAGTACCTCATACAACCCCACTTCCAAACATCTGAACTATCCCTTTAATGTGTTACTGTATGTGCTCAATTTGTTTTTTTTTCTGATTGGGAGTTGAGACTGCGGGAGGTAATTTTCATTAACAGCCTCACAGGAGATCTCTGTGGGTATATCTCCACCTACAAATGTGTGGTTCTGAGCATATGTCATATGAGAATGCATGTCTGATTATATCTGCGTGAGCGTGGATGTCTGTATGAAAGTGTGTTTGTATAGGAGCACTTTTTGCACGCGCATGTTACATTTACGAGAACTCAAGTGTATGCAGTGACCAGTAAACGGTTCTACTCATTAATGAACTGGCCTTTCACATTAAAATCTATATTAAGCACCACCATTTATTCTCCTCCTACACACGACATGTGGCCATAATTCGTTTCCTGGAGCAAAAAATCGCTCCACACTATGAAAATGATGTTGCTGTTACTGATAGAACGAATGGAAACCAGTCGAGTGGAAGGCGGAAAATCATTCAAACTAGTGAAACTGCATTTTGTCATTAATTATGAGGGCCACACTTTGATGTGTGAAATGGATAATTGTCAGTGATCTGCTTGTGATGCATTATACATTTCCACATTTAATCGAACCATGAGATGAATAGTGGAGTAAAAGATACAATCATTTCCTCGCAAATGCTGGGGGGTGTCATGAAATCATATCTGACTTAAGTTGCCTGATCAGAAAGACAAATTGAGACTGCGGCAATAAAAGATTTGTTGCATATTTACAGTGCTGAATATCTAAGCTTTTTCTTGTAAATTTGCCACTTTAATCTCAGAGAATATCCAAGTTTTTTTCTTGTAAATTTGCCACTTTAATCTCAGAGAATATCCAAGTTTTTTCTTGTAAATTTGCCACTTTAATCTCAGAGAATATCCATTTTTTTTTCTCGTAAATTTGCCACATTAATCTCAGAGAATATCCAAGTTTTTTCTCGTAAATTTGCCACTTTAATCTCAGAGAATATCCAAGTTTTTTTCTCGTAAATTTGCCTGGTAAAACTGTTACTTTCTAGCTAAAGAGGTGTTGTGCTGGTTGTCTGGTTATCAGCTCCTAGAAATGTCAACAATGATTGTTTATTGCTTCCCTGTTGTTTTTCACATGGATTGAATCATCTCCATTTCCTGACTCAAATGTTTAGTTTGGAGCTGTTGTTTCATCGCTGACTCCAAATATTGAACGCTGCTCTTCCCTGGACGTCGCCTTTGATGTTTGATTGACACGTCATTAGTCTAATTAGCTCATTAGACTTGACAGAACGGCGACTTGCTGACGTCTGTGTAGTGTTCAATAATGCAATGTGTATTCCAGGAGAAAGCTGTCTACTTGCCAGGATTTTTCATCATAAATATTCAAACATGTTATTCCAAGCGAGGAAGAAAAAGGGTATTGACATTTAGTGAGTATATCAGCCTGGAATCGGTACAAAACAACCTGTGCTGGCAAACAAGTGTTAATGCAGGATGTTGGCCCTCTATGGAGCTCAGCACCTGATGAGTCTTTGTAAATGAATTGTAAATTGTTTGGTCTTCATGGGGTTGTTGTGATTACTTGAAATATGACAAGGCTGCTCTGGAGTGTTTTCAGTTCAGCTTGTTATGCATATGGAATTCCTCTGTTACCTTCATATTTACTTGAGCTTCTTGATTAAATTTCTATTAGGAAATCCCCTGTCATCCTGGTGTCTGAACTTCTGTAAGAAAAGCCACAGCAAACCACTGATTCCCAAACTTTTTCTGTCATGTCAAGATTCATCCTCTGTGGATCATGAATGTCTGTGCACAATGTCATGGCAATTGATCTAATGACTGTTGGAATATTTTAGTCTGGACCAAAGTAGTGGACTGACTGACCAATTGCCATTCATTCTGCTGGCCTGGCTAAAAATGAAAGTTAAATCGAGCTGCTAACTGAGGTTTTAGACACGAAAGACACAAGGCTGTCTGACTATCTTGACAGTGAACTCAAGAGCCAAATAGGTCTCCAACATTTTAAATTTGACTGACGTTTTTTGATCAATGAGCATCACCCAAGTTTCCTGTAGTGTTAACATGTAAGAAACCAGCTGGGGATGTCTGTTCTTCACATCTTCCATTGCTGGGGCCAGACATGGGAAGAGGGTCTCATTTTGCTGGAACTCTTACATAGCTGTCTGGAATGAGGACTTCTGTAAGCGACCGTCGTTTAGCGGGTCCTCTGCCTGTATCAGGGCAGCCACATGCTTGGTATTCATCATATTCTCAAGACCCAGAAGACAAATAACCTTGGTTTGGCCTTTTATAGACAGCTTATGTTACCCAGGTCATTTCTGATGATATTTCTATAGATATTGGGGATTTCAGTGATATTGGTATAGGCTATACATGTGCAAATCACCACCCCTGTAAGTCATTTGGCTCTCAATTAACTGCAGTTACATTTATAGTTCTCACAACTTTGCGAGGTGAGTCATTCTTTGGATAGCAGTGATAGAGCGGGAGTGCATTCTAGCGATTCAATTTAACTGCACTAGCAATAGACAACTGACAAATTGACAATTTCCTTGGCGCTACTTTAGACAGCTCTATTTGTTCGCTCTCACCTGGAATGTTGTGGATGGTGATGGCAAGGATGAGGAGAACAATCCGTCGCCAGCTGCTTGCCGTCTGTCCAACCCCGTCCTGTTGTTTACTTCCTGTTTCTTGTCCATCTGAGCTGGCCGGATAAGGTCCTCTCCTCCTCTGGTAAACATCTCCATTGTCTAATTTATCTGCACGACAGAGGAGAATAATGTTGAAAACAAAATGAACGTTTTTCAATATTCATACACAGATAAACCGTATGTATATGATTTGTTGTGTCGAGACTAGAAAGACACACAAGAGACAAAGAAGTCTTGGAGAGAGATCAGGGAGGCAGTGTGATGCAGCCAGGAAGAGGCCATCACAGCAGGTTTTTGGCTCTGCCTTTGAGTGTGGCCATCCGGCGGAGGGTGGATTAAGAGCCACCATTCACAGTTCTCGCCACACACATTCAAAGGTGGATAATAGACACTGATTACTTTGCTTAACACCCTGACCCCGTTAGTATTCAGAGAGAATACTTCACCAGTTGGATGCATTTACTAAGCGTTGCTTTAAAGTTGATCTGAGATCGCATGATAAGAGATGTGTCAAGAGGTGCATCACAAAGACACTCCAAACTACATCAATGAGGCTAATCAAGACTGTTCTTTGAAATGCTCATTACGTTAGCCTGAACATCACCAGGCATCACAAACAAAACCCTCAAGTTTGTCGGTCGATCATCACGTCAAGATGCACTTGCCTTCCAATCAGCTGAGTTTCACAATGAAAACTTCCTGTGAAGCATTGCACTCAGCAAACAGTTACCCACAAGATATCTGAATCAAAGAGGAACTTCTAATACAAATAGGTTTATTACAAATTAAACCAAATGCCTCTGCTGGCTGCCTCAAGTCTGATTAAGATGTCTGCCATCAAGTCTATATACGCAGCCTGTGGGAGACAATTCTCGTCTAAAATAAAAATTGTCCTAGGTTTGTCCCCATATCAATCCAGCTATCAGCATTGTAATCTCTGTTAACGTAATGAAAGCAAAGTTAATGGCCCAAGACAATCTAATTAGCACACACCCCTGATGGAGGTCGCACAGACGATATTACATTTGATAGACATAAAAAAAAAAATGATCAGTGATCATCAAACAAATGGATATGATGAGTAACTTCAGCCAGACAGCCATACTAAATGTTATTCATTTAGTAAGCTAAATGCATGGCAATTAGCTAACTGAATGTTGTAATGTGTTGATATTTTACACTTGCCTTCCCAAAGGCGACTGCCTGTAGACACAAGAGGGTGGAATGCTGAAGCGATTAATTGATGCACTGCGGAGGGTTTGGATAACCTAGTGATCTCTCATACTCTTCTCATGCCATGGGCAAACCAAATACCAACCAAATACACCAGAGAACATGACCACTTTCAGGCATATTCAGGTGCAGCTATTTAGGAGGAAGGAAATACAAAGCAATTTCAGCAAATGCCAAACATTTTCAATTGATTTGACACATTTATGTTGTAGTATTTACTTTTAATAAAGTCAGTGATTTGCAGCTAATATGCAAAAACACTAGCGTTAAGGCTTATCATGTTTTTCCACTCTTCTTCGCTTAAAAATGTCTTATTCAGCATTCGGTTGTAATTAGCTCCACCCTCTCGTGTCACTTCTGGTTGCAAAAAACAAGATGGTGACAGCCAAAAAAACAAGATGGTGACGGCCAAAAAATCAAGATGGTGACGGCCTTAAGTTGATATGGCAAACTTGATACAAAATTGATTATAGCCACTTTAAGTTCAATGCAAAAAAAACAACTTATCAAATTTGTAAAGTATTAATTGTCAAATTCATTAATTCCATTTGCAAATGTGTGCCTATAATATTCTTTTTTGTGCTTTGTGCTATAATTTAAAGATGTCAAGCTACCTAAAACTGTAATGAAGTCCAACCCACAGAGCAACACAAGCTCTGATTGGCCAGCACTTGAGCTCTGATTGGTCACCACACGATTCCCATGACTGTCCCTGTGCACTGCAGAAGGTGGCACCACTGTGCAACAGATAACAGATGGGTAATAAACCCCAAAAGAAATTGTATTCCTCTCTGTGGGTTGGCAAATTGAATGACCATTTTTGTATTTTATCCCTTTTTTTTTTTTTACTTAAAATTTACTTAAAGCTGGGGTCTGCGATCTTGGAAAACTAGCATAATTTGAAAGTCGCATCGCCTCAGGAGCTCCGTCTAAACCCCCCCCTCCCCTCGAAACTCCTTATAAGGCAACGCCCCCCACACACATGCACGAGCACCGCCGCATCGTAACTACTTCACATTTTTCGTAGCTATTTCATCACTAAATTCACTTCTGAAAAATGTTGAGGCGAGAAATCAACGGTGTAGATTTAGAATATTGACAGTTTTACGATGTTAGATGGCGAATCAAACATTTGCTCCACTGTTGTCGGAGTTTAGAAGCTCCACAAACTGCCGGCACAGCTAGCTAGCTCCTGCCGGGATCGCCACCTCTCCACCCGGGCATTCACTCACACAGACCGCTATGAGCTGGAGCTCTCTCAAGAGACCGGTCTCGTAGACGAGGGGCTTTATTTCCTTGTTGACGGAGGGGGGGGGGGGGTAGCAGCAGCTCGCTGGAGAGCCAGCCACAGAGCAGCAGAGAGGGGAGGGAAAGAGAGAGATACCTGCTGAGACAACACGACCCTTTTTAACATTACTCTAATATCTGGAGGGAGATCAGTCCACTCGTTTGTTTCTGTAACTGAAAAAGCAGTTTGAGTAACGTAAATTTTGTTCGGCAATGTTTTCTATCCGCCGTCTCCCCTCGTTGATAATCCTGTTTGTCTGACTTCACTTTGAGCTGTTAGAATAAATAGTTTAAATCTGCAGTATCTTATAAAGTAAACTAACAGAACATAAACAACTAAATCAAAGTTGTATTTTTCGATAATATGGTAATAGTGGTACGAGTTCGTTCTCGTTGTCCGGTGTTTTAAGAGCTGAGTTTTCTCTTCCACTCTCCAGTGAACGTGCGGCGGACACGCGCTTTGAGTTCACGCTGGTGCACGCTGAGGCTAGAGTACGAGCAGGGAGGCAGGGAGGCTTCTGATTGGTTCCTTACAACCGGGACTAGAGGAACTGACTGGGAGACGTTTTTACAGGATTACAGCAGCTACAGATGACGGATCTTTTCCGGTCTTTTTTCAGTGCTCATAAGAAACGGATTGCTGTCGGGGTGTAAAGACCATTTCAACCAATATAACAAAAAGTGTATACTGGATAAATCGCAGACCCGATCTTTAAAGTTCTAATTGCTTTTTAAATGTATCCATTTCTTAATTGACTATAAAAAAACATTTAATCATCTCAGCGGTACCACCGCAGACTCCACAATCTTTACCTCTTACCTCCCTGCAACCTGTCCATTCCAATCACCATCTGCTTCCATCTCTCCCCGTCCTTCCATATATTTGTCTCTCTCTCACGTGCAGTCTCGGACACAAGCGATTGACCTCTATTAGCGTATTCCAAGTGTCTCATTTTGCCATGTAGACGGCTGTAAATTGGAATTATCTGGCGTATAAAGGTCAAATGATCTGGACTATTGCTCGGGGTGCTTCCTCAGACAGTGAACTTTTTCAAAGGCCAAAAGCCCTGAATCCATTTATATCCAATTGAACTTCCCAAAGCATTTAACCATAACAAAGGGCTGTGTGTACGTACACTACAAAGACCTTGTGCTACAAGCTAGAACACAAATTACAAACCATATGTATAACTGTATGATACTGATAAAAATATGTACATTTTCATGATGAAATAAATATCATAACCACTTTTACAATCTAATGCAATCCATCACAAAAGAGCTGCAATAAATACTGCCTTTGTGAAGATTGTAATGTTCACTTTACAAGTATTGATTCAATTTGGTGGTAATTTACATTTTTCACTCTGCGGTGTCGATACATTTAATGATGCACATAATATTCGCCAAGTCCCCTTGAGCATAAACCAGGGCCAGTGATGCTGATTTAAGTAAAAGATCAACTATTGAGAGACCTTCCAACCTCTGTTCTCTACATTGTATTATTTAAAAATCAGGGATGGCAATTAGCATGGCTCGAAAATCAGACAGCGGCATCAACATTGTCATTTTAATTACTTAAAATTAAACTTGTTTTCAATAGAAAAAAATAAGGTCACATTCATCATTATACATCAGTGACATGCTTGACATTACTCAATAATATTCAAATGTAAAAACTTTTACTTTTGGTTTCACAGGGGACACAAACAGCGGTCTCCTGGTTGATAGTTACTTTGTTCTGTTCAACTATGAACAGAAAGTAAGACCAAATCAAGAAAAATATGGAGCTAGAGGTCGCTACAGATCTTCTTTTATTCCTTTTTTCTGTGGTCGCCCATGCGAACAGATGATAAAACTAGTGAGCGTAGCAGGGCCCTACTGACACATATCTATGAGGCTTATAACCACTGATAATGGCCATTTAATGACCTGATAACAGGCTAACTGGCTGTAATGGCCGTGGTGTAGGTTTAAAGAAATCTTTAGCACATAGTCAAGGTAATCAGATAAGATGGTTGTGCACCAAACTGCGACAAATTTCTGTTTCTAAAATAGTTTTCTAAAATGATCTAAAATAAAAAAAGAACAAAAAACATAAAAATTAAAAGGCAGACTGGAGCTGCTCTGAATCATGTTAATGAGACATTATAGGAGTCACATACAATAAACCTGACAAGACAACCTGTCAGGCGGACACCGACACCAGGAGGACTGTCATTAGTGGTGATGAAATGACTCTCACAGGACTTGAATATCAATATGTCAGTGGTTTCCATTAGGAGAAGTCAATATTACATTAATTCATAGCTACTGAAACCTGCTCTTTCTTATCTCACTATTTTCACACAATTCCCTCCTGTTTGAGAAACTTGTCCTAAAATCTGTGTATTTATTGGGGACTATTTTCAATGTGGATGAATACACATTTGGTGCACTAGTGAGTATTTACAAGTGTAAACTGTAATGAAACCCAGTTGTGGCTCATTGATGTGTTTCTATTAGTTTTTGGACAACAATGGAGCCCTATGGCACAGAGGATAAGATACATCATGGCTACAAAGGTAATACTTTTCAGTAGAACCAGTTCACTGTTGTGTTTGGTCTTTTTATGGGCTTTGCTGAAAACAAAATTGTATCACTAGACTTATCCTTTAAGTTTAGTCCTTATTTCTCATTTTTATTGAAAACTTGCTGGTTTCAAGCACAGCTTCTTTCCACTGTACCACATAATTGGACAGATAGCTCTCTCTGTATGTTCCCTTTTTGTTATTTCATTCCGGTAGACTAAAGCCGATGAAGGGGAAGGGCATTTTGCTGGGGAATCTTTAAGGTTCATTGAATGCTCAATTTCTTAGGGGGGGGGGGGGAGTATTTGAAGAGAGATTGCTCTTTGGTTCAGGGTAGATAGTTTTGGGTCACATAGCAGAAGATAGGTGCATCGATTGGTGGCTTATGACCTGAACTGTTGCCCCTTTGCTGTATGCGGACAGTTTGAGTGTTAGGTTGAGAGAGCTGAGGATCGGTCCCTGTTAGTTGAGAGTTGGTCACTGCACACAATACTGCAGAGAAGATTATTTTTCCAGCGTTCCGAGGAATGGCAAACATAAACAGAGCTGTGTATGGTGTTTGGTCATCATTGTTTAGCTACTCAAGGTCAGCCTACTTGATGAGGTTAGTAAGTGCAGCGTGTGTTTGTTTTGTTCTGTACAGTATTTGTCCTTGTGCCGATGATTCTGTGGATTTTTATTGGAATTTCTTGTTTGTGTCCTCAGCTTTTGATGACCACTGAAATGTGTTTTCTGGCATTGTGTGCTAGCTGAAAACAAGCAGGGAGCAGGTTTTTGGTTTGCACCTAATTCTTCAATTCTTAAATTTGTCAGGGACAACCAATTTTTAGCTAAAATTAGGCTTAATCCACACAGTGTCCACATATGTTTCCGCTGCCGAGTGTTGGAGATATTGGTCGTAGAGGTGTCTGCCCTCTCGCCAATATAATGGAACTAGATGGCACTCGGCTTGACATCCTCATGTCTTTTCCTAACCATTTTTCCTTGACCTCGATGGAAAACATCATGAGGTCGAGGAAAGATGTGAAGAAGAATTCATACGGATTTAGAAAAAGACAACCGTGGTGTTATGAGAATCCGACTGTACTTACACTAGGCTCCGAAATTATGATGCGATGGCTGCGGATGTTATTGACGTGGGTCTGCTGTGGTGAAACTACAATGTTCCGTAAAAAATGGACTACAAAAAGCGCATCTTCTCCCAATGCATTGTTAGGGCTGTCAATGGATTAAGATATTTAATCTCGATTAATTCCATGATTGTCCGTAGTTAATCGCAATGAATCGCAAATTAATCACACATTTTTTTATCAGTTCAAAGTGTACCTTAAAGGTAGATTTGTCAAGTATTTAATACTCCTATCAGCATGGGAGTGGGCAAATATGCTGCTTTATGCAAATGTATGTATATATTTATTATCGGAAATCAATTAACAACACAATACCATGACAAATATTGTCCAGAAACCCTCACAGGTACTGAATTTAGCATAAAAAATATGCTCTAATCATAATATGGCAAACTGCAGCCCAACAGGCAACAACAGCTGTCAGTGTGTCAGTGTGCTGACTTAAATATGACTTAGCATAAAGCGGGCATGTCTGTATGTCTTGAAGTCAGAGGTCAGAGGTCAAAGGACCCTCTGAAAATGGCCATGCCAGTTTTTCCTTGCAAAAAATTCGCGTAAGTTTGGAGCGTTATTTAGCCTCCTTCGCGACAAGCTAGTATGACATGGTTGGTATCAATGGATTCCTTAGGTTTTCTAATTTCATATGATATCAATATCTTTAATTATCTTTAAAACTGAGCCCGCTACAACCTAAAAAACGCGAAAAAGTTGCATTAATGCTTTAAAGAAATTAGTGGCGTTAAAACTAATTTGTTGCGTTAACTTTGACAGCCCTGGTAATTACTGAATTTGAAATCCCCTTCACTACTTGTTACTGAGAAAATGACTACATTACTGCAACAGATTACTCAGTAATTCGTCACTGCCCAACACTGGTTGTAATTGTGCTGTTATTGTATTTTAAAGTGTAAAGTAACATGGTGGTGTTCACAGTGGAAGAAGTGAAAGAACGAGAACATAACTAATAACTTAGACTTTCATTAAACCAGACAGACATTAATGTGATCTGATATTTCAGGAGGGAGATATTAGAGCAGACAGAAAGAGAAACCACCCACATCCTAAGTTAATTACCACTAGGAGGTTTAGGTGAGCACTGCTTCCCAGTTGGTAACTTATATTTACATTTGATTAGTCTGTGAAGTCAGCTTTATGATGCTGTCTGGCTTGGATTGCCTTACACACTTGAATGTAGATTGGAGGTACACCGCGCTGCACACACACCCATCTCATTAGAGCAGATTTTTCAGGGTGCTCCAAACACTTCGAGTAGCCTGTTACTTTGATTGACAGGTGGGTGGAAACACTTCATTGAGATGACTAGCTTTCTGCAGTGGAAGTCTCCCACTGCTCTCACTGACCTTGGAAAACACACACAAATTCTCCTTGGCAATAAAAATCGCAATAGAATATTTTATAACTTATTAGTGACTTTGAATTTTTTTAAATAATATATCACACAAAACAACACATACCTCCATCTTCACTCTCTTTCACCCACTGCTCTTTCTCACCCACCCACGCACTCACTCTCACACACACACACACACACACACACTCTCTACCTCTCTATCGTCTCTATCCTACAGCCCGGCAATCACACTCAGACCTGTGTCCTCCCCTCTCCTCCGTTCCCGCTGTCTGTCCGTGCTGATTGTGATTTCAACCTCCAGAACTCACCAGTAAAACTCTTTCAACCCTCTCCTTGACACTGGCCTGCTGACCCTAAGTCCTTCTTTTTTCACTCTTCATTGATCACCCATCTCCACATCATCACCTTCTTCTGTGTCACGCTTCACCTGCACAGGTCTATCTTCACTCTAAGCAACATTCTTATAAGTGCTGCAGCCCAGTTACCAGGAAACTTAACGCTGTTACGTTACGCTGTTATGTTACGCTGTTACGTTACGCTGTTACGTTACGCTGTTACGTTACGCTGTTACGTTACGTTGTTATTTTTTTTTCATAATTTCATGAATAACTGATTGGATTTATAAATTGGCTTTACAGTGCATGCTATAGCATTTATTAGCAGTTTATATTAAAATCATTCACAGCTGCCCTTATTTTGGCCTACTGTTTATTAATATAGTAAAAACTACTAAAGACATATCATTATATATGATTACAAGTACACTATTACGCCAAATACAGTACATGAGGACACCCCGTCCACATATGTTTGTGTACTTTTGGCCTGGGGTTGTATTTTGGGCTAGGTCTCTTAGATCCAATAAAAGCTGCAACATATAACATAGCGTGCTTCCAACTTTGTGAACATGTCTACTGCATTTTTTGTTTTGCATCTAATCAAGAAGAAGGCAGATGCATTCTCAATTTCAGCAGTCATTAGGACTATTATATATTTTAGCCCATTTCGCTATTTAGGACAACAAATAATCTGCACATCCTGCACTGCGTCACATGTTTGCATGTGCTCTCTCACACAAACTCATGCCTACTTAACACATCTCTCACACCGCCTCAAGTCCCACCTGTTGTTTGTCATCGCCTTGGGTACTCATTAGCAACAGCCGCCTCAGCAGCCGATGCAACAACATTCTGCTAATAAACAGCAAACAGTGTCTCAGTTAGTAATCTATTACCATCAATACACAGTAAAATGAGTTCTGGACTAATGTGCCAGCCACTCACATCGGCTGCAGTTGCCTTGACAACACAGGAACATTGAATCAGAAAAATGAAAGTGGCTCAGGTTACCTTCCTTGACAACGGACCGCGGTGTGACAAAGGTGGTGGATCAACTCATATCAGCCACGTGTGTTTTTGTTTATGTTGAGATCAGCTGAACGTAGCGGAGCATCGTAAAACACTTCATTCAAACTGGACAGAAACAAAATAAAACTCACCTAAACCGTCGCCGTTACTGTTTCCAACAATCACCAAGTGTGCTTTGGTCAAACTCAACTGTAATTGCACCGAGTTTAATGTGAAAATACGCCAAATCTACAGTCACTACACTACATGTGTGAAAGGGCAAGTCCGGATAATATCCCGACCTGATTCTCTGGACATTGAGACACAGAGTTTACATGAGAAACGGCTTAAAGTGACAGTAGGCAACAATTTTTTGGTATAATTTGGCAACAATTCCATAATAACCTTTCAGCATATTGTAATTCAAGTGTTCTGAGAGAAAACTAGACTTCTGCTCCTCATCATGGCTCTGTTTTCAGGCTTTAGAAAAATCTAGCCCGTGACGGCAGATTTTGACTAATCACAGGTCATTTCGGAGAGAGAGAGCGTTGCTATTGGCTGTGCTCCGGTCATGTGACCAAAACTTGGCTTCCTTCAACAGATTTTACAATGGCGGCTGCGTCACAATCTTTCTCATTTTACAGCTAAACAGTAATTACAAGATGATTCTGAAAACATTTGAGGAGAGAAATAGGCATTACAGTAAAAGAATATTGATTCATATTTGATCAGCGCTGCCTAGTTTGACCGTTTGGTCGGAGATAGCGAGTGATTGACAGCCGGCTCTCATAGACTGCAGCTGGACAGCGGACCTTGTTTTCCTCTGGTAAGTGAAATCCTTCAGATGCCGTTAGGAGCACCGGAGGACACAGTAGGACACAGAGGAACATGATTTTTTTCAGGTTACCTGTTTCATGTACTACTGTCACGATATAGCGGCCGTTTTCTAAAAATAACTTTTTTAAATCATATTTGCGCCAATATCGCATACTGCAGCTTTAAGTGTTCCCAGCACAAAAAACTAAAAGCAGGCCGTAATGTTTCTCTGCCTTTTTCTTGCTGCATACATGGGAACGTCTGAACTTATTCAACTTAGCAAAACTGACAAAGCACACTTGCTCTCTTTCAGCTGCGCTTTCACTTTCAGCCAGTAACCCCAACCACCCACTTGCCAGCTACCTGGGAGCTGCCAGGTATAATCAGAGTGTTCTACTGCTGGCCACTGGGCAGCTCCAGGGCCAAAGAGTCATGTTTAAGGTCACTTCTCATTGAGTTTTCTCACCTAGAGTCTCCAAACCAGTGGGATGTTCACATCATTTGCTCACAGTTCTGATTCTGTAAACTCAAAGAAGGTGCTGTCAAAAGTTTGACTGTAGAAAAACAAACTCAGCACCTGAACACTAAACACCGCCTAGACTAGCATGAAAAACATGAAAGGTAAAAGGAATGATGTGGGGGAAAATGAATCACTCCGGTATTGTTTTTTGACAACCCCTATTTATTGTGGTTAGTCAGGCGGTGGAAGGCACTGATTGCTGACATTATCAGCAGTAGAGAAGCTTATGGTCCTTTACATGGCCTGGACAGCACTGCTACAGATTCTGTCAGTCAAAAATGACCATAGACAGACAGGACTGGATGGATTTGAACACAGACATTAATGAAATTTTAGAGAAAAAGGATGGCAAATAGACTGTGAGGGAGGAAAGGTGAGGTAGGAAGATGGATTTACGTGACAGGGTGAAAGCAGGAGAAACTGAGGCAATTGAAGGGAGACGGGGAAATGGGGAGCAATGTGGGAGGGGAGCGTTCGGGAGGAAGAGAGAGGAAGGATACTGAAGGAAGAGGAAGGGGTATCGTGCCTATGCAGAGGGTAGTGTATTTTATTTATTGACTACACTGAGGGCGCTTTATGTTTTAATCATTTATTTATTTATTGTGTTGAGTTGAATGTGCTACTTATTTTTTACTGCAATTACCTTGTGCCTTTTCTACTTTTTCTTTTCTTAAAGCTGACTCGGTGTAAACTGCTCAGAATTCCAATGTACTTAGGTGCAAATGGCAAATAAAATTCTTGAATCTTGAAAAAAGTGAGGGGGGCAAGTATTGAATTAAAAAAGCTAAAACCTTTGCTGAATAAATTCTTACTTAGAACATTTAACTCACATTTCAAAAGTTTGCTTAAAGTTTGCTTGGCAATTGATTGAAACATGTCTACTGAGGCAGGACAATATTAGTCTTTTGTAGATGTTGATCCTCGTAACCACCGCATCACCAACATAAGCAGCTAATAGTATCAGCAAAGGTCTAACAACCCAAAAATACAGTACTGTAACTAATCGAGCGACCCCAAACTGATCTTCGGTCTTGCAGACAGAAATGCCAGAGAAGAAAACTCACTCACTGTACTGATTAACTGTCAGATGACGGAGCCAATAATCCAGTGCCAACTAATTATTTCAGCCTGGCATGAATATCTACTAATTATTGTGAACACAAAGCACTCCTACTTCCATCCACTGAAGGGAACAGCAGCTGGACAAAGCTTGGTTCCTGCTGTTTCTGAAGGGCCATTTGTTCACTTTGGGGTCATGTATTGTCCCAAACTTCAAAGTTTTTTTTCTTGCCTTTTGTGTTCCATTTTCTCCATCTTGGTGTCCAAAGTAAACACGCAGATATAATGGAGGCTTGTGAATTTCTACTCTTCTTCACTACTGTCTTAAATCCCTAAACTGCCATTAGTTTATGGTACTGTTTATGCCCAACTCTGAAAACATTCAATTCAATAATCACCACTTTGACTTTCAAGCCAATACATTAACTTTGAAAGTGCACCTCCTCAATCGAAATTTGCAATTAATTTAATGAACTACTTTTGTAAAGTCACGGCTCAATGTGAGCATGACCATGTCCGATTTATGCAAATATAACACAATATCTGCCGGGACTAATGTCATTCAATACCGCATGAAGAAAAAAAACCCTCATGAGTAACAAATGAGAGAAATCCTCCACGGAGGAGACATGTTAGTCTGCTCCTCCATATGAGACTAATTAGACGATGTACAAGTTCACTTGGCAAACACTGTGTAGCTCGTGACATTAATAATGGCAGCATTCCATTCAGGAGTGCCAGCTACAGCGCCTGGTATAGTGTATGCTGGCTCACTTACATGGATTACTGGCACACCTAAATAGAACATCATTAATGGTATTAGCTACACTGTGCTTTTTCTTCTATGACAAATCAAGGCGTCAACAGTTGGATCGGTTTTTAGTTTGACGGTTGGTTGGTGAGATTAGGGGAAGTTTTATTTGGTGGTTGGTGGGATTAGAATTAGAGTTTTGTTTTTGTTTGTTAGTTGATGGGATTAATGGGAGAGGTTTTTTGTTGGTTGGTTGGAGAGATTAGGATTGCAGGTCTGTGTGTTTGTTTGATAAATTTAGAGCTTGGTTTCATTTTGTTGGTTGGCTGGTGGGATTAGGGTTAGGGATTTGTTTAATTGGTTGATTGGTGGGTTAAGGGTTATCAACATATAACACTTTCAGTATGGAATAATGAGAAACTGTAGTAAGTCATCAATGCAGAGATCAAGAGACAAAGACAGGGAGAGAAAGAGAGAAAATGTTCAATCCAAAAAGACTGATAAACAGATGGTGACACCAGAAGAGTGGGTGTGAAGATCAGATGTAGACATAGCTCACAGTACACCCTGTGCTCCCACTGTGATGATAGATGATGGATACACACACTTGCATATCTAAATATATTAAAAAAACATCAGAGGCAAGGGAGCAGATAACATTAACTCCTTTATACTGAGATACAAGGTGTACTTAATTGGGATGACTGAAATGCAAACTTTGAAACATTTCCTTTTGAGAAAAATGTTGACTTTTGTGACTTGGCTGTTACCTTTTGTAAGATTGAACTTTGAATACTGTGAGGGCTGTTTGGGTACCTGATCAATAGAGAACCGCAGCCCCTGGAGCTGAACATTTTGTTCGACTTACTTTCATTGCAAAACATATTTTTGCATCGATGGTGGCCTCTCTGGTCTAATTGAAAGCCAAAACCGGATACTTGGGTTTTCTCAACCTATTGTGAGATAGTATCCATTACTGTGCTTGCTAGGAAAATTTAAGCACCTCATCATTTTAACAACGAAAAGGTTTTAGTAGCATGCCTGCCATGTCTACCACTGTTTTTTATGGTTTTAAACTTTTTACTGCACACACCGTTCAGCCAACACATTCTCACTCCCAACTCGTCATATACCGAGGCTTGGTCAGTTGCCTTACGCTTCAAACTATGACGCTCTAGGTACCCCTCTAACTTCAGTTTTGGACGTGTTAGGGACGGCGCCAATAGACACTTGTTACAAGCATAGTGTCTTTTCAATATAAAAGTTTGTCCACAGCAAACTCACTGACTTTATAGTAACATTAACAATATCCTTTCCGCAACTCAATGTCAACTCAAATGGCCAACTAGGAGCTATAAGAGGAACGGCCTCGAATCTGATTAAAAACATTATTCATGCTCCGTCTCATTTCGCATTCATTAATGGCCTCTTTCAGAAGCATTCCTGCCATTATCAAAGACACACGAAAGCCGAGCAAGGGCAAACTTCAAGAAGGTAAACGACAAGTCTTGTAAGGGAGCATGCCTCCAAAATAACAATGCTGCATCACCTTGAAAAGGATTTGGCGGTTCCTCTATGCAAGGAGCCAAAACAGCATGACATTTGTACGAACATCTGGGGCATGAAGGAGGACGGAGAATGAGATTGTCAACAGATAAAGGCAATTTTGATTCCATTCTCCATGTTTTTTTTTTGCCTGTGTCAGTTTTTCCTCCTGCTTCTGCTGTTGTAGCAACAGCAGAGGTAACAACTATATAAGACAGGACACAAGAAAATGTATTATGAAAATATGACATAGCACCTGTCATTTTACTGTTTCCGTCTTGTTTTGAAGCAACTATTGGTAGAGGTTCCTGCACAGCGGGAGAACCAGATTGCAACACTTTAGGGGGCAGAAAAACACCAAAACAAGATGACAGATATACAGTCCTGACATATTATCACTTCATAAAGGTTGTTATGGCAACGGTGGTAGCAAACATTGCCTATTTACACATCCAGCAGATATTATCATCCCTGTGGAGCTGTGTTTCTGGCTACCTGAGGAATATAAGTCCAATATTCAGTTTCCTTTTAGCTTCGTTTTGGTCTCAATTTTATTGTCTTTAGCTGCAACACATACAATTTTCTTCACCAGCTACTTACTAACAAGGCAGGTAGTATAAAGTGGGTTTATGCGTCCTTCTTTACTGAAAACAGCTGCCTGCTACTGCTGAAAACAGGGTTAAGAGGGACCACATCAACACCAAAATAAGTTAATAGAGCCTAAAAAGGTCCATACACCTGCAGACTCTCTGTGGGTTTGTCACTACATGCAACCCCTTTTATTATAATTCTCGGTGACTTCAAGAGTTACACAAAAAATTAAAATGCTGCCTGTTACATAACCATGTCATACTAGCTTGTCGTTAAGGAGGCTAAATAACGCTCCAAAGTTTTGGAGAGAACATTTTTGGCGAGGAATAACTGGCATGGGGGGGGTGCCGCGGTGGCTTGCCTGGTGGAGTGGGCGCCCCATGTGCCGAGGCTGGGTCCTTGCTGCAACGGCCCGGGTTTCCAATCCAACCTGTGGCCCTTTGCTGCATTTCATCCCCACTTTCTCCCCCGTTTCAAAAACTATCTCGGTCTTAAATATAAAATAACAAACCAAAAAAACTGGCATGGCCATTTTCAAAGGGGTCCCTTGACCTCTGACCTCAAGATATGTGAATGAAAATGGGTTCTATGGGTACCCACGAGTCTCCCCTTTACAGACATGCCCACTTTATGATAATCACATGCAGTTTGGGGCAAGTTGTAGTCAAGTCAGCAAACTGACACACTGACAGCTGTTGTTGCCTGTTGGACTGCAGTTTGCCATGTTATGATTTGAGCATATTTTTTATGCTAAATGCAGTACCTGTGAGGGTTTCTGGACAACATTTGTCATTGTTTTGTGTTGTTAATTGATTTCCAATAATAAATATACACATATATTTGCATTAAACAAGCATATTTGCCCACTCCCATGTTGATAAGAGTATGAAATACTTGACAAATCTCCCTTTAAGGTACATTTCTAACAGGTAGAAAATGTGCGATTAATTTGTGATTAATCAACTATATGAGACAATAATGCTGATAACTTAATATCTAAAACATTTCAGTTGCTGGAATTCTTCTTATAATTTATGCCAATAACACCCACTGATTTCAAACTGAACTAGAACAGAGAGGATGCGTGACAGACCAGCAGCGTGCGAGAGACAGACAGTGACAGTATGTGAAAGAGAACGACAACTGACAGCGAGCGAGAGCAAGAAAGCGTGATGGTGAGCGAAAGAGAGAGAAACAGAAAGAGAGCCAGTCAAACAGCAAAACTTTCATGCGTCCATTGGCAATTGTTGCCAGGCAACTGTGTGACCCTGATGGGGATATCATGGCAATGCGTGCTGGTCTGTGGCCAGGTGATAGTTAATCTCTTCTGTGACTTTTAATGGGGATAACAGTGTGGTATTGTCGCAATTTATCAGTAACTGGAGGAGGGAGAAGGCATATTTTTTGTGCAAAACTCAAAGAGGGACAACAGCATTTACATGTTTCTAATGCTTATATCAGTCTAGTATCAACCCTCCTATAACAACAATATATCTAATCTGCTTGTCACTCACCACATGAGAGCAATGGGTGATCATGTATTCATGACCATGTGCTGCTTATATTTTGAACATTTTAATGTATTTGTATGCACTTCCTGTTTGTAATGTCTTTGTTTTTACTGAAAATGTCTTCACCTGTACCCTAACCTTATTGCACATCATAAAAAAAAATCTGTTTGAAGACATAAACAAACGTACTAAGAACTGCAGAAAAAATGGATCAAGCTCAACAGAATGTTTAACTTCATCTGGGTTTGTGGGGTAACACTTTATAATGACCATCATTAATACATGGCAAATTGATAGTCAATTAAACTTCAGTTAATAGTTATTTTACTGTTAAACAATTATAAGAAACAATATCAATTACATTCGTAAAATATTTATTAACAGTTTATTGTTGCACACAACATAACATTTTATATTCTATATTAAGTATTTGTTAAGTAAGGGATAATGTACAGCGAGCCGGTCATTGTTGTGAAAGAAACCCCGACAGGGCAAAGCCGCGGTCTCTCATCGCCCTGAAGGGGATTCTTTCACAACAATGACCCGCTCGCTGTACATTATCCCGCTAATTACACGGCTACTTAATTAAGAAATCAATAATTTGACACAAAAACGGTCCGCCAGAGTCCGACATCAGAACTGCGCCCATAGCAACGGTCTGTTATACATAGCAAGGGTCTGCTATAAAGAAATAACAGACCGCAGAACGCCGTGACTGGCCAATCAGAATCGAGTATTCAACAAAGCCGTGTAATAATGATTATCAAATGATTTGTAAACCTTTAAGAAATTGTTTGTAAAACATCTATAAACATAGCATCAGTAACAAATACTTAATATAGTATATACAATGTGTGCAACAATAAACTGTTTAAATAACATAAATTATAGCATTACTAATAATTAGTAAACTTTTTATTAATTATGATTTCATTGTTTAACAGTAAAATAACTATTAACTAAAAATGAATTAGCTATCAAGTTACCATTTATTAATGATGGTTATTATAAAGTGTTACGGTTTGTGGCCCACGGATCCTGGCCACTGTAGTAAACACAAACATCAGATTTGGTCTTGGATTTTATTATATCATTAGAGAAGAATTATTTTCCTTCGGTGCCTCAGAAATGTCCATCTGCTGTATATTCCTGCATGTCCATCTGTCTCTAGCTCTGTTCTCCCCCCTTAGCTCTTACTCTAACTGTGTTTTCATCCAGTTTTTAAAAGGCACAAAATAGGAAATGCTAATTAGTGAGCACAGAAACACACAGACAGGAAAGGAAAGGTTGTTGCTTTTTTCCAGTGTTAGTTAAGGTTGACTCCATTTCATGTTGTGTGAAGACCGAAACGAAAGCATTTTGTTTCATTAGCACGTAAAAAAAGGTTGGACATGAAGCACTGCACTCTCATCGGGGGCATTTTGACTTGTCATAGTAGATAAAGCACAGGTGTTAGTAATAATATTAACAATTACTCCCTCAATTTCAAGTTTACCAGTAAACAATGACAGTGTGACAGTGAGCCAGCCTGCATAATATCAGGACCCTGAAACTGAAGCAGTTAAATGGAATCAAGCCATCATTCATTTTATCAGTTGCACTTGTGCTTTTCCTGCTGGGACATGTCAAAATATTTTCTGTGAAAAAGCCCAGTATTCAAGTTAAACAATGTTTTGTCATTAGGCTCTGCAGTGGGTATCAAGCTGTGCCATCATAAATCTACTGGGCCCCATGCAGGCTGTTCTCATACACTGTTTGTAGCTATACACTATATAACCAATATAATCAATTCATATATAATCCACATAATTGTGAGCCAGGACAGGTGATGTATAGTATAAAGAGAGTGACAAAGAGAGGAGGTCGGGGTGGATGCGTGGGTCTAAACACACAGGACTTCGCTGTTTGTGTCCCGTGTGAAACCAGAAGTCAACGTTGACTTATTTGTCACGTAACTTACGTACTTAAGTTATGCTACTTCTGTACATATTTTAACCCAAACAATGACTTACTTGTTATGTAACTTCCGTGCTTAAGTAACGCAACTTTCATTCGTATTTTAACCCATATGTTGACTTATTTGTTACATAACTTCCGTCCTTAAGTAATGCTACTTCTGTACATATTTTAACCCAAACGTTAACTTATTTGTTACGGAACTTCCGCATATAAGTAACGCCACTTCTGTAGTTATTTAAACCCAAATGTTAACTTATCTATTATGTAACTTCTGTACTTAAGTAACGCCACTTCCTCAGTTGTTTTAACACAAACCAAAATCTTTTCCCAAACCTAACCAAGTCGTTTTTTTCCCGAAACTTAACCAAGTATTTCAAAGGTACTTATTTTAATCCAAACCACATGACAGAGGACAGCATTCTCTAGCCCTGGCCTTATATCTACATTGTATCTGCTCAGGCTAAACTGCCGTGGCTGGTCCTACTGCCTTGATAGGCAGCATCATCTTAATGCCATGGCCCACTCAGTAATCCAGCCGTCATCCCTACTTCCCACCAGTCTTACAAATAGTTGCTGGTTTTATCAGAAAACTTTTCACACTATTCTCTGAACCAGTGCACCTTGAAAGCGTCCATGAATTCTATCCTCACCTAAGCAAAGAGCAGATACTTGACCCCATGACCCGGCCTTTCTATATCTACATCGTATCTGCTCGGGTTAGACTAAAGTGGACGGCCTCACTTGAAAGGCAGTATCATCTTAATGCCATGGCCAGCCTGCTAACAATGTGCTGTTCTGCGGTGCAAGTTCTGCACTTTCCTATCTTTGCCCCAGTCACTCATCTTCCTTCTAACCCACAGCCATTCACTGGAACAGGCTGCAGTGTTTGCCATGCGTTTCACTGGCCGCTTTAGGCTCCGCTCTCTTATACCTTGTTCAGTTAACAGGGACAAAACTGATTTGCCAACAAAGCCCCTACAGATAACTTCCACTGGGCGGACCTTTGATTTTTCCAGCTACGCTCCTCTACCTCTGCCACCAACTCTATATCTAAGCATTTTCCTCTCACAGGAAAAAACGTAATCCATTCTAGGAACATTGAAGAATCTTACCTTCTACATTGAGAAGAGAGATAGGCTTAAACTATCAACCAAATCTTTGTCCATAGATATAAAGATCCCTCCTGCTCTTCAACAAGAGCTACCCTAATAAGTATCCAGAAAAATCACAACACATCTGAAGCATTTTAATACAGCTTTTAATACAGCCTTGGGCACACCATTAGGCCCAAGGGCTGATACTGACCTCGCTTGCCTAACTACCATTTCAGTGTATATATTAAGCATAAACATTACTCTACAACATGAATTCAAATTAGAAGCTAAGCAGATTCCCTACGCTGCTAATACAAAGGTAACATTAAAAACAGAAGTTGGGGGATTTGCAAGAGACAGATTAAAAAGAGGATGTTAGAGGGGCAGGGGCCCAATTTTTGCATTTTCAAATATAAGCAATGCAATGCAATTTCAAATATACAGTATACCTGGAATGACTACTTTTGTGACACTCTTAAAGGGATATTAAAATGTATGTATTTAAAACAAATCTAAACAGTCCCTCCGCCTGGGGACAAGCTACCTAGCTAGCTAACTAGCCAGCCAGCTGTCTCCGGGAGCTGCGTCCGTTCTCTTCCCGGCAAGCTACGACCACACACTGTACGGCCCCATTGACGTGGGTTCTGTTGTCACCATAACAGGTAACAACAATCACCATTTTCTTTTGTACTAGTCAAATTACCACGGAAAACAGTTCAATGTCCCTTCTACTCGTATTTTACTTCTATGCATCAAACACTTCATTTCCTGCATTCTGATGAATTTGTATGCATTAATTTGTGCCTTTTGTTTGGCAGAGCAGGCTGGGCGCAAACAGTCATTTTTTATTATTAAAATACCGCAGAAAATGGGCACTTTCTCTCTAATAGGCCAAACGGCAGGTGCTCAAGCCCCCTTTGAGGTCTATCTTTGCAAGTGCCAGCTGCCTGGTATATTCCCATGTATTTCAAACCTTTACCAACCACTTTGTAATGCAGTCTGTTGGTTGAATGTTTAAAGACTCCGAATCTAGCCCAAGAAACCCCCGATGTCATCATAAGGGCTTATTTCTTCAGACTTGACAAAACTCCTTCAGATCATCAGACGACATTTTACCAACTTTTCACAGGCTGAGTAGTCAGTGTGTAAAATGCCTCTGTAATTAATGCACCTCACTTTTTAAAAATCGTTTTCTTTATCAATACTGCCCGCAACCTGTAATAGTGTTAATTATCATTATATTGCACTGTACAAAATAACCAATATGAGGTTCCGTAAATGTCAACCATTTGCCTTGTGTTTTCCTGATCTGTGAGCATTAACTGAATGTCATATAAGAAAAAAGGCTCCAGCAAGCAATATCAAGATGAGGTTTATCAAATTTTAGCTGATAAGAATACAGAGATAATTAAAAATATGAAAACATGTATTGATGATAGCTAGATATCTATACTGTGCACATGTCATTGATACCTGTTATTCTGTATAACTTTTTATCATTTAATTTAATTAACATTTCTGAGTTACAAATCTATTTATTCAAGCCTGGCTCATGGAAAATTGATTTGTGATATCATCTTTCTGTTTTCCTTGATTACTTTCCGTCAGCGGGGCTGTCCAAACAATAATCATTACTGAAAATGCCTGGGCTTTCTCAACGTGACTAATTATGATATGAAATTGAAGAAACTTTCACAGTGTTGGGAGGCCATTTGATTTGTGCAGGTATGTGAGGAAACGGGAGAGGAGAGTTAAAAAGAAAAGATTAGATCAATTAGCCTCTCAGTGAGAAAAAAAAGTTCACTTTGGACAACCTGCTTATTCAGTGGCTGCCAAGAAACTTGCTGAGCTGGGGAACTGTCAAGACATGGAGAGATTTCACAAAGATTTCTACAACTAATTAACTGCTGCCGTTTCCGTTCCCTCCAAACTTCTCAAGATTGACACACCTCAAAAGGAATAGGAGTACAAGTATGGAAAAAAAGAACAGGGTAAGTTTGTCGGGCAGCCTGAGAGAGAGAGAGAGAGAGAGAAATAAAGGAAGAGAGACAGAACAAGGGACATAAATAACACAGGGAGAGATGTGAACATTTGGTGAAAAACTAAGCCCAGTCACAAAGAGTGTTTTGAGTGTTTATTCTCACTCTACTGGGAACATCCATTACTCTATCACCGTCATCAAACCTTCCACCCCCCGTCCTCTGCGGTTGAATAGAAGACGACGCAGCAATAATGTCCCTCATCAAAGAGCAATGAACTGGGGTGAAACACGCCGACAGGAAATGCAACAGAGATCAGAGGAGCACACTTCTGGCCAGAAAGTTGTTTGTTTGAATCTTAGATCAGGTGAAAAATTTAGAGATCTTTGATAACAACGCTCAAGAGAAGAATTGTTCCTTTTGTGCTGGAGCTGTGACATCATGTGGTACCATTTTTAACTTAACAAAAGCACAATTCTGTACCTTAATTAAGCAACCAAAATGTACCTTTAAAGCCAAATTAAAATGTTGCTAAGAGACTAGATATCCTTGGCATTTCTTTTGATTTTTGTGTCAGAATCTGAATTATCAAAAAGTGGAAACTGTGATGTTACTGTCATGTTAATTTACAGCTGAGGTTAAAGGACTACAACTGGATTCATCAAAGTGAGAGAGCCAGGGTGCGATTTGCCAGGGGAATGGGGCGAATTTCCCTCCCTCTGGTCTATATATACCTGTATCTGCTGAATTATTTTTATCCCTGGTGGGGACAAAATGTATTCCCCTACTCATATTGATTAATGCTACTTCACCAATAGACCATATAAATACCTAAAGTAAAGCACTGCAACATGAGAACAGAACATTCAGAAATGTCAGCTCTTGTGTTTGTGTGACAAAGAAGAAGACAGAAGTCTGTCATCAAAGCAGACTATTTACTTAATCGTGATTAACTATGGACAATCATGCGATTAATCGCGATTAAATATTTTAATTGATTGACAGCCCTAGATTATATATTAAATCTTGACTGGCCAGCATTGTAAGACATTGACACATTACTGTAACTACTGCATGCTGGAAAAACACCACTGCACCATTAGTTCAAGAGAAAATGCAACAAACTGGTACCTTTAACTGTCAGAAACCACTTTATGGTGGAAAACTAAAGCCTTTGGTCTCACTAGGGTCCATTATTTGCTTGTTAAGAGTAAGACTGTCGAAAATGTGCTTTCGGTTACAAAACGTGCTCCTGCTGTAGGCTGCGTCTAGTGTGAGTGTGTGGAGAAAGGAAACACCGCTGCTTATTTGTTAATAACATGGTTCCCATTGTGGTTCTGAAATCCTGTGAGGCTTTCTTTCTAAAAAAGTGGACCAAACACACAGTAAAACACTTTTTTTGACATCGTTTCTCAGCTCAGCTCTGCTCAGCCCCTAAAGGAGTAAACAGTCTGGTCAACAATTAGGCTCACTGTGGAGAAAACAAGCCAAAAACCAACATCTAATGCAATATGTGAAAGAACCCTGTGGGGAGTTTAGTATAAAGAAAGCCTTAACATACAATCCCTACTTCATTAGATACAACACTACTTTTTTCTGCACTGACATGACAAATGCATTTGACACAGTATGCATGTAAAAAAAAGTGAACAATTCCAGTTCCCATGAAAACATCAAATCCCCTTCACCAACGACACACAAGGATTTCAGCCATTTTCATCACAGACTTCCCCTTTCATGCAATTATCTTCAACTGATCATGAATTAGTGCTGCAGCTGTTTAATGATACCCATCCAAACCAATCTGACGTCAGTCATGACATCAGTGTTGTGTCTCAAACTAACCCAGGCTAAGGCTAACGGCTGGATACCAATGTTCTCTTTTTCTGTTTGCATAGCTCAATTTGTACTATTTCCTGACCTGAGTGCAGACACATCATCGTGTTTAACACCATGTTGTGAGCAGCTGTGATCAGAGCCAATGATGCATTCGCTGTCCTCTGTGTCCATACCACCGCTAAGGGAAGAAGCTTCACTCAAGCCAATATCCTGTTACAAGTGTTTCAGAAGGACTTCCTGACAAAAACTGCAGAAAAAGTACTTTTAGAAAAACTATATTGAGTTGTTTTTTTTACCTTTTCTTGTTTCATTGTATGCAATGGCAGAGATTAGGGATTCATAAAGTAGGACCATAATCATATAAACAGAAATATATGCATTGTTATATATATAACATATATAAGTAACGCAGAGGAGTACCCCGTGTGTTGGTCTCCGATGCCGAGGGGCACTGACTAAGCGGCTGTATTTGACGAGTTGGGAGTGAGCATGTGTTGCACATGCATGAACATGCGCTAAAAGCACGAACGCACGGCAGGCCCGGCTATGTCAACAAAGGACGGAGAAGCTCAGATTACAACACACACAGAGGGAGAGTGACTTCATTCTCTGCTCAGGTAGACATTACTCCTCTGTGTCTTTACATAGCAAATAGTTGTTTGCTGCTATATTAATGCTCTGGATATCGTATTGAGAACCTTTAACCTAAATCAACTTAACTTTGTGTTACCAACATTTCACCTCCTGAAGAGAACTAATCCAGCCACAACAGAACATCGTCCATCGGACTGTTTCAGCATTATCTATCACAGCACCCCATCTACCTATACAGCACTTTCCATTAACAGAATTATTAAATCCAAAATGAAAATTCTCATTATATGCTCCCTCAGGTCAGTCAAAACAAAGCCAAAGTGCGTATGCAAGCAGGTTGGCAAGTGCAATTATTTGGCTTCTAAACACTGGGATTCTGCTGCACGAGCTGTTTGTAATAAGTCATTTTTTTCTCTCTCTTCAGAACTTTAAAGAACAAATCCATAGGCATTTTTGATATTCTGATGAGGGCCGACATGAAGCTGCACTAGTTCATTCTTTGCATATTACTTTTCATTCCTTTAATTCCTTTCAGGGTATAGTTAGGATCTTACAAGCACATTTTCCGCTTCATCTTTTCCTGCATATTTCCCAACATGCAAATATATGATGTGGTTGGTAAAATGCATTAAGACTTCCCTCTGATCACAACTGTGGCATCACCTCCTCCTCATTATAAAAGCTAGGTCATGAAGTTGGCTGGATCTTTTGCCCTAAGGCCTGAAAAAAAAAAGTATATGGAGGTTCATATTCTGCACAGCATTTGCTGCTTAGTATGCACCGAGAAATTCAGATCCACTCCCATTTGTCATTTAATAGTACATCCCAAAATTCAGTCTGAAGACCTAAATAAACAGAAGGCCTGAAGGCACGCTTTGATTCCTCCTAATGCTGACTGAATTATTTAGGACGCCATGCATTAAGTATGAGAAGGAACTGGAAGAGTTTTGAGTGTGCACGTGTGTATGTGTGAATCCACGCTTCTTTGAGTGGGTACATGCTTACAAGGAGCTTCTTGCCACTTCAAATACCTGGAGAGCAGCAGGAGGCCGATGTATTAAACATGCTTCACGGCTTGAAGAGAGTCGGAGAATAGCATGTGTCTATTAAAGTGGCTCACTTCACTCGCTGTGACAAAATTCCCACGCTGTCTAATGATATCGTGGATCACAGCTCACGTCTGAATGAACGATACTATTAGTCAGTTTCAAATCTTTTATAGCATGTTTTTTTCAAGTGACAACTATATTTTATTCCAATAAAACAAAACATACATATTTGTTCCAATCGGATGATTTTAGTGTGTTTAAAATTACTCTGTGATTATGAATATCTTAAGTAAAGCTGCAGTGTGCAGGATTTGGCGGCATCTAGCGTTGAGGTTGCAGATTGCAACCAACTGAAACTTCTCACATGTGCCAAGCGTGTAGGAGAACTACGGTGGCCGACGCCAAAGCGTGAAAACAAGAACGAAAGTATCTAGAGACAGTGTTTGGTTTGTCCGTTCTAGTTTACTGTAGAAACATGGCGGCCAGCTCCGTGACAAAGATGTAAATGGCTCACTCTAAGGTAATGAAAACACGATTCTTATTTTCAAGTATTATACACTAAAGAAAACATACTTGTTAATATTTTATTCAAATTTCTGCCAATAAATCCCCCTAAATGCAGCCTGGTCTCCTAAAAATGTACGTTCCCATTCAACAAAACTGCATTGTGAATTATGATTTGAGGGAAATGTATTTTGTCGTGGATTATGTTTAGTTTTGATGTATCACAAATACGTTTGTAATAATAATCCACGGAAGTCCATGTAGGGAGGAGGTCGAGGTAGTGGGTCATCAAACACCAGCGTTTGGTCCAGGGGACCGGTTGCCGTGTGAAACTAAAAGTCAAAAGTCAATTTTATGTGTTTATTATGTTTTTTTTCTCCTTTTATATATGCATATCTTATGAGCATTGTTGAAGGAGCCTGAGACCAAAGATTTTCATTGCCAATTACTGCTTTGCTGGAATTGATAAATGACAAATAAAGAACCTTGAACGTTGAACCAATGCCAGAGCAGCTGTAATTACGCGTGGCCATTACACAGGGCTATGGCTATATACAGTATCCATATAATTAACTCATGACATGTACCTGTAAAACATTGGCGTTGATATCTCAATTATCATTATCAAACGTGCAAGAGATAATCACAATAAAGGATCAAATGAAAAGAGCATTCAAATAAAAACAAATAATAGTAAAAAAGTGTGGTTTTGATTGTCACATAACCACAACAATATTTCATTATTTCAATTCTGCCTCTCACCTTATTTTTCCTCTCCAGCTTAGCATATCACCTGTGAATGGCTCCAGAAAAACGTGTATGTATGGTCCGAGGCATGCATGTTTTTTTATGCATTGTTTATACACCTGGCAAAAGGTGTAATATTCCAGCACGGTGTTATATTGAGCTGCAAACTAACTGTGATGAAACACATCAATGCTGCTGTTGATATTGACATTTCTTACCAAATTTATAAAAAGCGGAATTTCATGGGTTTAAAATGGCTCAACACGGTGTTTTAATTCAACATCTCGATCCACATCTCAAGGATGAACATGTTAAGTTCACTATAAACTCCAATGAATATATTTGATCCCTTTTGGTGGGGGGGCATTAAAAATTTAATCATCTACTGACGCAAAGTCAGTGGGCATATCTTCTTTTCATTTCTGCTGTACTTCAGGAGTGAACAACATATTTGCTTTTTAAATGGGAATTCAAATCACGTTTTCTAGTCTCCGTGGTTCATTGACTGTGCCGAGTAGGTCTTCTTAGACCTTTTTTTTTTCTGCTTTTTTCTAAGAACAGAAAAACCATTCATACTTTGAGCAGATGTCTGCGTTAACAGTGAAAATGCAATTTAATTTTAGTTCTAAGTTCTATCAACCTGTTTAGTAGATCAAAATAAGAGAGAAAAAAAGGCAATACATACCATCCACATTCATATACCACACATCTGAAGGACTAAACGGATGGGACCTTTTGGTTTGTTTTTCTTCTGTGATGGCTGAAAAGGCAGTTACTACTGCTTCACAGAAAAGCCTTTGAAACCAAGAGAGCACTTGAAAACATGCTAGATTTCTACTAAGATAAAGCCAAGGACAGGAGGAAATAACCCCAAAATGAATCAGGTATCTTCAGATTGAAAAGAGAGACCAACCACCAATCATGTTGAATAATTTAAAGGCAGAAACATTATACAAAAATAAAAATCTCTGAAAGACATTGAAAGATTGAAAGAGAGGGAATAGTGTGAGTTCATGGAAGTGTGTAATACTATTGTCATAGGGATCGATCACAGTTTCAGGATGCGTTCCTATGACGCAAAAGAGGTGCTTAATGACATGGTAAGTGTGTGAGAAAGACTCACAAAGATGGACGACATCTGGCAAGGTCAATCTTAAATTTGGAGAACATCCATTGAGCGCTGACTAAGACTGACCTAATGTGAGGGACGCAAAAGTGGGTGCTGTCGTCAACAAGCTGTGTGAATATTGCATTTCTTCATCTCCTACCCATTTTCTCTCCTAATAAACAAAAAAAAAACCTCAACATCCTGATACAGGCCTTGAACATCCACACCGTGTCTCGTACAAAATGTAAGCCCAATGAGGGTTGGGCTATTAGACCAATATATCGGCTATCGGCGAATGGCTGAGTACATGCACTATTTGTACTTTTCACTTTTTGTATTGTTTACAACTTAGAGAACACTTGACTTGTATATAGACTAGGGCTATCAATCAATTAAAATATTTACTCGTGATTAATCGCATGATTGTCCATAGTTAATTGCGATTAATCGCAAATTAATCGCTCATTTTCTATCCGTTCAAAATGTACCTTAAAGGGAGATTTGTCAAGTATTTAATACTCTTATCAACATAGGAGTGGGCAAATATGCTGCTTTATGCAAATGTATATATATTTATTATTGGAAATCAATTAACAACACAAAACAGTGACAGATATTGCCCAGAAACCCTCATAGGTACTGCATTTAGCATAACAAATATGCTCAAATCATAACATGGCAAACTGCAGCCCAACAGGCAACAACAGCTGTCAGTGTGTCAGTGTGCTGACTTGACGATGACTTGCCCCAAACTGCATGTGATTATCATAAAGTGGGCATGTCTGTAAAGGGGGGACTCGTGGGTACCCATAGAACCCATTTTCATTCACATATCATGAGGTCAGTGGTCAAGGGACCCCTCTGAAAATGGCCATGCCAGTTTTTCCTCACCAAAATTTAGCATAAGTTTGGAGCGTTGTTTAGCCTCCTTCCTGACAAGCTAGTATGACATGGTTGGTACCTGTGAGTGATGGAGCTGTTATTTCTATTCTGTATAAGCACATTGAGAGGGATGCAAAAAAAAAAAAATCCTTTTGTCATTTTATTTTGCAAATTTAACTTAATGTATTGGCAATCACTCGTTGTTTGGCTGACAGCGGCCGATTGGAAAATTTGAACATATTGCCCAACCATGAGCCCAGTTCAGAACAAAAACACCACCCTGCAGTAAGCAACGCTCAACCTGATGCAATTTGATCTTCTCTCATATCTTCCTCTCTCCCTACAGGGTGCAATGGTGAGAATTCAGCCTTCCGGCTTAAACCAATAATGGCAGCATGAGCCCTGAGGCTACAATCAGCTTCCCCTTAATTAAATAATATTTTGTTTATTTTATGGCTTATAGTTCTTGTAGAAGTTGATTATTTTGCACTGGGGATATTTTAATGTGCATTATTCTTTGTTTATGTTATAAAGAAGACCTTAATCTATAACTTAAGCCAGTTGTTATACATATTTGAGACATTTTAAAGAAAATATGAAGAAGTAATTCATGGGGACAGAAATGTTGCTGCATAACAGGAATGACCCTGGAGATATTTATTATAAGACTCCTTCACAATATGGCATTTCAACCTTTTTTAGATACATTTCTGATATTGGATATGCTGTACTTTAAATTGCACAGTCAAACATGCAGCACACATTTATATATATATATATATATGTGCTGTTTTCTGTTTACTTTGTTGGCCGACTCGCTTCGGATCCCCTCAGGCAAGCCACAGGGATGCAATGAATTTGTTACTGATCCGTAGAACTTAGTCTGCAATATACTGTATATTCAGTCTGTGGACTTCAGAGCTGCAGGACATGTACCATCACTGTAAACATTGAGGGCAGCTGGGATTCGTGGTCATGCTTGACAATACTGAAATGACAGCATTCTCTAAAGGTAAAATAGTTTTCAAGGGTTTAGAAATAATCTTTGAGTTGTAACTTATCAGAACAATGACATTCTATCTGCTCATGAATATCGCTTCTTATTCCATTTTTTGTCTGAGTGCAGACGCTTTCAATTTTAACACGTCTTCAAGGGTTTCTTTCTCCCTTTGTCTGTTTTTTCGGCTGAACACCTCCAGCTGCTAACCCCGAAAATAACATCAAGGCAACTCAAGACTTCTCGCAGTGCTTTCTTCAGATCTAACATCCCGCAGCTCTACCTGTCAACAGTCCCAACATCAGGGGTCAACCGACGTCCCCTGAGATTCTTAACGACAAATGCCATTATCATCATTACAAAATCTCAGGAGAAATGTGAGGTCACTGTGACAATAATGGAAATGAAGAGGAGGGGTGAGTCAGATAAAGATGACTCAGACGTGCATACGCAGTCACAAAGGAATGAACCAAAAATGAACTCAGTCTTCCAGCTATTTTGATTAATTAGCAATGCTCAGGTTGATATCTAACTGTCACTTGTGTCTGCATGAATTAACCTTTTCACAACAAACAGTTCTGCATGTCTGAGGAGAAAGCACAGGTGTAATTAGAACACTAATGATGGAGGCATTCCATTAAGGTGTGCACGTTTAAGAGCCTTGCTGTTGTGTATGCTGGCTCACTAACGTGGCTTACTGAACACGTTATTGGAACAGAGCCATCGTTTATGCTATTACTGTAATTCTGCTTGTGCCTTTCCTGCTGTGACATGTCAAAATATCTGCCGTGAAAAAGTCCTATTACTTTACATAATTAGACACAACAATGCTAAAGCAAAACTATTTTTGCATGCAGGTTCCATCTAAAAAAAACCTCAGGAGGGGCACTGATGAGACACACCTGACAGACAGAAAGTCTCCACCATTGTTTAATTGTGCACATAAAATACTTTGGGTAACACTTTCTATGACGCCCATGTCTATAATGCATTAAAAACATACTTATAATGTGTTATAATATGCTTATAGCACTGTATAATTATAGTTATAAGCACTCAAATATTCATAATGCTGTATAAGCATAACCATAACACATTATAAAGTATTTTAAGGTCAAGTATCATAATACTTCGTAATTGCTGGTCATTTTTTTTGCAAGGATCATAGTGTATTATAACTCCCATAGCTGTAATACATTGTAATGTTTTTATAACTCATTATAATGCATTATAATGCATTATAATGTGATTATAAGTCACTATAAGTGGTCATTGTTTGCTTCAAGTAAAGTGAAAAAATATCATTAAATCTATGCAAGAACAACACACAAAAACATAAAATTGATTTTTTTTACTTTACTTAAAGTGAACAATGACCACTTAGAGTAACTTATAATCAAATTATAATACATTATAAACACTATAATGTATCACAACGATGGGAATTATAATATACTATGAACATTGCTAAAAAAGTGACCAGCAGTTATGAAGTAGTATGAGACTTGACATTATAAGTTGTTATAAAATGCTTTATAATGTGTTGTGATTATTGTTATAAAGCATTATGAATATTTATGAAGTGCTTAGAACTATAATTATACAGTTTTATGTTGCTCTGACGATGCAGGCCACACCAAAACTGTCCAATTAATAAGTTATCTGTCACTTCATTTTCACCTCTCTCGGTTGGTTTGTAAAAATTCAGTGTAAATATGAATCAAAAGACAACAACGTATATATTTTTTTCTTGGTCCGGACCAAAAGAACCGTACCACAGTGTGGATGATACAGAGCCACTGTTGTGCTTGGATTGAATGTGCTCACTGAGAGACAGTCAGCAGGCACACAGTTTAGGAACACACTGAATATAACAGATTAATTAAAATGTCACTGTATCCAAAACTCTACCAGCCAGTGAGGCGAGGAAACAATTTATCTGCCACAAACAAACAGTACTAGGTGCTACTTTTTCCACTTTACTTGATTTGTTTTTTTTCTGCATTTATTTGTCCCATAATTTTCCACCCCGTTGCACTCTTTTGTCACATAGATGTGTTTGCTTGTAATTGCTCATCCTGCTATAATCTTCCTGTGATTTGTTGGAAGATATGTTCATCAGCTCCTCAGCTTTACTGTGTCACAAGCCCAACATTAGTCTTTTCTTACAAACTGAAAACGTAGTCTGGGTCAACAAATGCCTGCCAGTCTGGATGAGGGTGACAACATTAATGTGTACTACAGTGTGTATGTGACTATAGTGTGCGTAATGTGTGAGATGATAGCATGTAGAAAAGTTAGTGTCCCACACCCAAGAAAACACACTGAGGATAATTTCTTTGAGAGTTATCCAGATTGAAACACCATCCAAAGTTAGGAGCACACCCAATCAGTGACACAGATAGACAGATGAGGTAGAAAAGGGAAAACAGAAAAATCAGGACAGTGAAAAGAAGCCATCAGAGAAGCTCCAGGCGAGATTTTACAGTGGCAGCCAATGCAGTCCCTCTTCATGCATTTGCAATCAGTGTCATCTTGTGCCTTGACTTAAACAAAGTGGGACTACAGTGGCTACAGCTGTATGTTTTTTTTTTGATGACATGTAATATAGCATTGTAAGAGTTGATGTGGGTATATGAAGGGAGGCTTGCCTGAGAGAGGTCCAGCTCTACCTATCCTGATGGTCATCTCATCAGAGTCCAAGGGCTGGAACGAGGGCTCATCTGCTTTCTCTTTGGCCTGCTTGGATTCGGGGGGAAGAGCCAAGGCAATGTGGGGGTCGGCACCTACACCCTGTGGATAGAGACAGAAGGGATTAAAATCCATTTTATGGACAGAAGATTGTAATCTTGTAATCTAAAAACAAGCTAGTATGTGGTTGTGTCTAGAAGGTAAACCACAAGCCGCAAAACTCTTACAAGATGTTTGATTTTAGATATTGACCTCGAATGGTTAGGCATTGACCTTAAATGGTTATGGTTAGGTATTGACCTATTTTTGACCTGACTTATAATACAATATTGCAAAGTTCCACATTTGGTGTTTGATTCTGAACATAGTAATATGGATATAGGCACCATGTGAGCACAGCATCAGCACCACATCAATCATTTTGACTTAGGGACCCTTTTCAAGACATCAAGATCAGGTAATAAATCTGGACCCACATTAAGGCCCTTATCACATCAGTTGATATGATGCTTTACAGTGCTTTCCTGTGTTCAGATAAAATTAATTACACAGTGAACAACACAGGCGCTCTTGGGGATCTAGGGTCCCAGCCTAAGGGCAGTTTCCAATTTTTCCATGGTTGGTTATCCAGCCTCGCAGATATGGAAAGACAGATAAATGGCTCCCTGGACTCCTAAAAGTTGCACTGTGCAGCAAGATTGTGAAACATCAGCCTACTGCATTGCCCCACAGCTATCATTTGTTTCACCAGTCCAATGACAATCCAGTGAGTGGTGTGGTCGATAGGAAAGGTTCACTGAAAAATGTCATTCAACTATTGCACAACCTCCTTGAAACGCAATCAATCTCAAGCCAGTTAATTGGCTTTCCAGAACACAATACTTTAGATCACAGAGTATCTGAAAGGAATGCAAATGTAAATGATGCCTCTTTGGAAATGCACAGTGGAAGGGTGCATTACGGCTTTAAAATAAGTTATAACACAAAACTATGCAGTAAAAAATGTTTTTTTTAAATTCTATCTGCAATCTCACTCAGTAGTGCACTACACTGGCAACTTGACACACACTTGTATGAAGTTGAGACACACTTGTCTCAGGTTGCTTGAGGAAGCAGAACCTCACCCAATTCCACCTGCCACCCGTCAGAGAGACTCTTTCTTTTTCACTTAATAGTATCTAATAAATTGAGTAATAATCATGGTCCAATCTCCTTTTTTTTTATTGAAAATTAGAATTACAGTCTCGTGGTTGCACATCTCCACCAATGAGCCAAGTTGCAGTTTGCATACATGTCTGTCCAAAATGTCATCACTTCATAATTTTATCCTATTACACATTTGTGTGAAATTGTCATAATTAGCATACTGAATGAATTCCTGACTGATGGCCGAAAACGTGACCTTGACCACCGAAATCTAATCGGTTCATCCTTGAGTCCAAGTGGACTTTTGTGCCAAATTTGAAGAAAAATTCGCTCATACTGTTCATGAGATATCGTGTTCATGAGAATGGGACGGACGTGAGGTCACAGTGACTTTTGACCACCAAATTCTAATCAGTTCATCCTTGAGTCCAAGTGGACGTTTGTGCTAAATTTGAAGAAATTCCCTCCAGGTGTTCCTCAGATATCGCGCTCACGGCAGATGGACAGAACACCCCTAAACATAATGCCTCTGGCCAGCAATTTTATGAATCCTACTATAGCGAAGGCATGACCCGCCCTACTCTGCCTCGGATTGGCTTACCCTAACCAATCTCACTGCTCATTCCTGAAACTACCTAATCCAATCAATGAACGCAACAAGTCCTAGCCAATCAGCGGTAGAGTAGGGCAGGTCATGCCTTCGCCATAGCAGGATTTGTAATTCAGCCTCCAGCCACGACTGTCGCCGTAGCGGAGGCATAAAAACAGTGGCACGAAGTAACCACTCATCTTAATCAGGTTGTTCATTATCTGCAATGCTACTTTGTTACTTGGGTTACTATGACAGAAATGGGGATTTTAACATGCAAAACCAGGTCACTGAAGTCACTTTGTGAAAAGTAAATCATCAGCACCAGCTTTAGTTTTTTGTACAATGAGGTGCTTTAAAGTTGGTTTAATTTCCTGGTGGAAGATGAAAAAAACAAAACAGTGCGGTTGATGATCAGTTACAGTACACTGCACAATGCTCTTAAATTCCACTTGTTTCAGAACAGAGATCAAACTTTAACACCCACTGCAAAGCAAAAATCCCATCAGCATGATTTCATGTCAGACACTATCTGAGGCCAACAAATATACACAAGCCTGAACAATGAATCAGCGTCAGAGAAAATGGCCAATTTGATGAAAACAGAGAGCCCACATATTCAATAACAAACCATTAGATGAGTAATGTCTAAAAGGGCTAAAAAAAAGCCCATTTGCATCCATATTTCCTCCATCCATCACTGCAACATCTCCACGTCCAGTAACAAGTGGTTTTAAAAGTGGATAAAGTATTGGGAGAGCTTGTGTGCGTCAGAGTGCACAGAATGTACATCATGTTTTCTTTCAATCTTGAGGTTGTGGAAAATCACAAATAAATACTGTGGAAACCAAGTAAAGTTTAATTGTATGTACATGTTGTTCCGTTTTCATTAATTGGATTTGCCAAACATGGTAAAGCCATTCTAGGCGAATATTGACAATAGCCGTTTTCCATCTTCAAAGGAAATTGGAAAAGAGTTGACACTGGGTTGGGTTTTTCAGTTAGATAATTTTTTAAATCTAGCGTACTCTTGCTTCTTAACATTACCAACACTAGCTTTAATTCATTTCACAATTACAACAGTGGTTAATTATTTTGGGGTGTTGCAAATTTTTTTAATTTTTTTTATTATTACTAATTTAAAATGGGAATTAATGTCTACTTCCATCCCTTAATATTAGGAGATGGGTGCATTGAGATAAACAGTTGGTGGTGCTAATTCTGCGTCAGAAGGCATTAAACTATTGCAGATGAAAAGGGTTGGGGAGATTAAAAGAGCACCAATAAACTTATAATGATGAGAAACCATGTAGACAACATGATGGAAACATGACCTGTGAATGTCAAAGTGAAAACACATTACTACAAAGTGATCTAAATTAATTACGGATTTAACATACAAAGTGATTCTTTACAAGTTTATTAACCCCCTCCAAGTCAGTGTTTACTAGATGCACCTTTGGCAGCAATTACAGCCTTGAATCTGTGTGGATGAGTCTACTCTCTATGAGCTTTGCACATCTGGACACTGCAATTTCTCCCATTCTTCTCTGCAAAAACTGATTAAGCCCTTCAGATGCAGCCTGAAAGGCGTAATCAGTTTTGCAGAGAAGATGCAGGGGGGTGGTGAGTGAACAGCCACTTAAAAGTCCAGCTGCAAACTCTCGATTTGAGCGACATCTGGACCCTGACTAGGTCACTCCAGGACATTAACTTATTGTTTTGAGGCAATTGCTGTGTAGCTCCGGCTTTATGCTTTGGCTGGAAAACAAATCTCTTCCACAGTCACGGGTTTCTTGCGGACTGCATCAGGTTTTCCTCCAATATTTCCTTCATAAGCCTGAAATCCCTTGACTACACACAGGTGATCTGCTGCAGAGAGCCTAATGCTGCCACCACCATACTTCACCATGGGGATAGTGTGTTTATGATGATGTGCAGTGTAACATGGAGTGGACAAAAAGGCCAATTATGGTCTTATCAAACCGAAGAAATTCCTTCCAGCTGACTTCAGAGCCTCCCCTGTGGCTTCTGAAAACTAAAGCCAAGACGTCATGTGAGATTTTTAAAGTTGTTTTGTCCTTGCCAATCTCCTACTACTTTTGTTGTGAACAGTCTCTCTAATCTGAGCCTCCTTCCATAGGTCTCTTATTGGCCTCCCTCACTTGTCTCCTTTTTCTTCACTCACACAAGATTTGAGTTTTCAGTTTACTATAATCAAATGACATCTTTAGCTAGATGATCCTCATTTAACTACTTATGTGACTTCTAAAACAACTGGATGCACCAGTGATGACTCAGTTATGGGGGAAAACGTCAGCAATAAAAAATAAATAAAAAATAAATGTTTTTTAATAAGCGTGAAGAATAATGCTGGAAAGAAAAAGAAAATATTATTATGATTAAATTTTCTCTGAGCCATGAATTTATGGATGAATTGTATACAATATTAAATAAATAAATGAACAAATCATTAAATATCCCTATGAAATATTTAAATATGCCAATGAAATAAATCAATATGGCCATGAAATAAAAAATATGCCTATGACATAAATAAATATACCTATTAAATTAATAAATATGCTTATGAAAATAATAAATATGCCCATAAAATAGATAAATATGCCCATGAAATAAATAAATATGGCTATGAAATAAATAAATATACCTATGAAATAAATAAATATGCCTATGAAATTAATAAATATGCCCATGAAATGAATAAATATGTCCATGAAATGAATAAATATGTCTTTGAAATGAATAAATATGTCCATGAAATGAGTAAATATGCCCATAAAATAAATAAATGACTATGAAATTAATATACCTATGAAATAAATAAATATGCCTATGAAATAACTACATATGGCCATGAAATAAATAACTATACATAAGAGATAAATAAATATGGCCATGAAATAAATAAATATACATAAGACATAAATAAATGAATATGGTCATGAAATAAATATGCCTATGAAATAAATACATATGCTTATGAAATAAATAAATATGCCTATGAAATAAATCCTGAAATAAATATGTGAGGCAATAAAAATACAAATATATAAATAAATTTAAATATAAATATATAAATGAGTCAATATAGTTCAATAAATAAAAAAAAAAGTTTTTATTTTTAAAAAGGACGTTGTTCAAAGGACTACTACATTTATTTCCCAGTTCTTTCTATTTCCATCTGTTATATTCTAATGAATGGGCTGTGGTTATCTCACAGATTCAGGCCAAACGCATAATTCAGAAATACATATCGTATTTATCTATGTATATGTTTAATATTGAATAAAATGGCATTCCATATTAATTTGTTTAAATCAGTACTTGTCATTCTTGCTCTTTGGTTATTACTCCTGCCAGTGGCAATGAGGCGTATGAGAAGGATGCACCCCAGAACGCCGCACAGGGAGAAAAAAAAGAAGAGGAGGAAGTTTGCTGAGGCATAAACTAATGAGTTAGGTAGTGCATGACATTTGGGGATGAAGTGGTGTCATTGTTAGGCTGAAATCACTGAATGGAGCCTGACAAACAGGCACAAATAGACATGTTGTACATTTCTTATGAATTAATTTGCAGACAGTTTGCATTAAGCGGAACAAACTTCACTGCAACGCTTAAACTATTAATTATTTCCTATCTTTGCTGTTTTCACGACCATTTGTATGAATCGGTTACTGAGAGCAGAAGATGCCATCTCCATGTACTGTGTGTTGGCCTGTCTGAGTAAGTGTGTATTCAGCTGAATGTGTGTGGCATGACGGGGACAGTTCACGGAGCATCTCGAGGGGACGTTATTAACCCACGGGGACCTTTGGTGACGACCCATGATACAGTCTCATCAGCAGGTCCAAGCTCACCATTAAATAACTCCCAGCAGCGGTCTGGCTCTGCTGAGCACTGAAAGTCACCTCTCACTTCCTCTCTCGCTCGAATTCAAACCTCTTTAATTGTACTTTCATGTCGGAACCGTTTGATCCCCTTACTTCAAAACGTGCAGGTGTCATCGGCAGGCTGTTTGATGATGACACCACTTAACATATCAGAAAGAGACGTGTCTATTTATGATTATCATTAAGAGAGAAGCCGCTCATTACTCACTCCAAATCCCTCCCAGTCAAAAAGAAAGAGGGAAAGCGAGGCAATACAAAAATAGGATTAAAAGGAAAATGTTCCGCCCTAACAGAGGGGAATGTCTGACTAAATTTGTACTGGCACCTGGTGTAATGATGGTAGATTTAGATGTAACTGGTATACTCAAGGTACCCTTTATTTTTATTGTGTGGAGTGTTTTTGTGTTGTCCACAGTTGTGTTTCGTGAATGGTATTGATTGATATTGCGTGCAGTCTGGGTTAATTTAAAGGGAGAAATGTCTGTGTTTGTGGACTTAGGTCTGTCATACTCTCCTTTGTTTTGTTTGATAGGATGTGAGCTACATCTATGAGGCTTATGACAACTGATAATGCACATTTAATGAGCTGATAATAGTAGAATCGGGTGCTTTAGGGACATTTTTCTTAATACAAATGACAATACTTCATTGTGTTTGCTGTGAAATATTAAATCAAACTACCAGTAAAAGTTCCCATTTGTATGCCCATAATGTAAAATATATGTCAGATATAAAATTTATAGTTAAATGACTATTTTTTAAGTAATATGATCAATAGATAAACCTCTACTTTTGCTACACAAACCTTTCTCTGACCTTTCAGCTTACTGAAAGCAACCACAAACTCTTTCTTTTACCAGATCACAGTGTTGGATACTGTCCCAGATGGAGGTGTTGGTAGTGGAGGCTCACTGGCTCAAAATCAATCCATTCTGCACTGGCAGCTCTCATAACAAATACAAACTGTTTATTCGCATAAATTGTGGTGATTATACTTTGCTTCAACTGTTGGCATTCCTGCTGAGGATGGGATTTTGGCTGGAAAAAAATAATTGAAAATATGAGTTTTTAACATGAAACAGTGGAAATAGAACAGAGAAGAATTTGAAAAATGTAAGAGTGCTTTACTATTTTACTGGCCAACTGGTCGATGTATCCACCCACTCGTTCTCGAGGCAGGAAGGAGCTGCTGATGCCTAGTACAGATCCTTCATGTGCTAGCTGGACTGTATATGAAAGTACTCTGCAGCTATCTGATGTTTGTGTGATTCAGTCTGTGTGAAAGCTGCAGCAGGAGAGATGTCTCAGAGGACTTGTCACAGTTTGACGAGGAAGGCAGGAGTCGAGAAAGAGGAGGAAAAAAAGTCATAGTGGCAACTGCCCCGCTTCCATCAAACACACACTCGCACTGTCGCACATTTCCTCCACACACTCGAGCTGACAGTTCACACACTGACATCCTCTAGATGACTTGTGTGCTCTGATTTATACACTCCTGCTATCTCCACTTCAGACGATTGACCGTACTCAGTCTATTTGATCATGGAGACCAACTTTTTCAAATAGAGCAAACGCTTACTGGTGCTCACATATCAAGCAAAAAACTTTTTCAAGTATAACGGATTATTTCCGGCCTTAGAGATTTCAATCGCAACAGAAGAAGAAACTTCCAGAGTCCCATTCCTTCCAACTGAGTGAACTGCATAAGACTGACAGACTGACAAGTTGACATTTGCTATTTGACGATCAACATTAATATTCATTCAATATCATTATTTTGAATACTTTCTACAAGGCTCAAATGCTTATATACTGTAGGTATGAGCCAAGACTGTAAATATTATATCAATACATTTATCTGCAAATTTCTGCAATTGCTGATTTCATTTCACTTTGTGCTGCATCCGATAGACACTATAGCTGGGTTTCCACCAAAAGTTGAACTACTTTTCAAGGAACTAAAAGGTTCCTTCAGCCCATTGTTGTCTGCGTTTCCAGTGTCTGAAGACCTGTGAAGATTAGGCAAATTAGTCCACTGACGTATGAAAAAGCAACATGACGTGACGAGGGCTGCTGGTGGTCGCAGCGATAAACACACTCTGCAGCCTGCAGTTCAGTGTGTCCACCTGTTTCATCTAAAAAACACTCAAAAGACAAAAAATGCTTTAGTCTCACTACGATTATATTTACTAATGCATATATTTACTGATGCACGATGGATGTAATGAATGAAATGCAGCAGAGGAGAATGAATCTCAGAGCATCTTTCTCCACAGTAAATCATCTGCTGTGCGTTTGAGGGTTATTTATTTGTTAGAAAGTTCACGCAGTGAAACAATCAGAAAATAACTTTTCTTTCTCTCATTCACAGCACCGCTGCGCTATGTCTCTCTATCTTCTACTGCTCGCCCTCTCAGCTCAATCTCTCTGTCTATCTTTTTTTACAGTTGAAGTGGCAGTGCTGTGTGTGTGTTTCACCAATCAGCGACGGTCATCCCTGCAAACCGAAAGTTTTGGTACTTTCAGAAGGGTACCACCCCCTGACCAGGTCCTTTTTGGTGAGTAAAAAGGCCCTGTAAATGTCCCAAGAACTTAATTTAGACTCTGGTCCCTACAGTTGAAACGCAATCAGTTCCTCAAAAGGTTGTTAGTTCTGGGGGAAAGTTCCTGTGGTGGAAAAGGACTTAAGGCTGGCCCACACTAAAAGATTTTTCAAATCTTTACAGATTTTGAAAATGTGAGAGACCCCACACATAACGACATGTTCTATTCAATTTAACAGTATTGTTCCTATAGTGTGTGTTGAGCAAAGATTTGGCCAAAACAGCACACCACACACTAATAGATTCCATTCATGAACAACAAGAGACCCGACTAAAAAAACGGAAATTTATCAAAATCTCTCGCAATGTGACCTTAGTGTAAACAAACATGGTGGACGACGGGCAGGAAGAATTAACGATGTTAGTTTTTGCACTACTTTGTACTGAAAATTCACGAAAGATGGATGGATGAAGTCATGGACACACTTAAATAAACACTTGTGTTGTTACCACAAATTTACTAGTTGGTCCTCCATTTCTGAGCTCCATCTTACTTTATGCTTCGCGTTTTGCATTAGCTCATGCATTAGCTTCGACTGCCATGACAGCGGTCGTTGTCCTTCCGCTTCAGTCAGCTTGTTTCTCAATTGGCTAACGTTCTTTCCCATGTGACTTCGTCATCGGCTGTCCTCGGGGTTCCACGCACACAACAGGATATCCGATTGTAAATATTGAACATGTTTAAAATTTACGATTTGAGATCTGTGCCGCCAGGATGGACTTCCGAGCCGATCGAGGGATGTAAAAAACACTCTCAACATACCTCACACCACAGGAATATCTGGAAAGATAATCTTTAGAATCATCACAAAATTTGAAGACCATTCTCGGGGAGGGGGGAATCGGGCCCAAAATCTGCTTGATTCTCGTGTAGTGTGTACCCGGCATTATGTGCCCTTGTCCCAACCTGCCAAAGACCTGTAATAGACCTGCCTGTCCACCAGAGGACAGCGTGTCAATGTCACTTCTTTCCTCTCCAAGGCGTGACTATAACACACGTGTATGAAGGTGCAGTAGGCTACCAGTAGGGGGCAACAAAACCACTTAGTTAGGTTTAGGAAAAACATCATGGTTGGCCTTAAAATAAGTACGGAAACTAAGTACAATACGTACGGAAACAACGTAACAAAAGTACGGAAAACACATCACAAACGTCATATATGTCACTAAGACTGACGATATTCAATACTTTACTGATTGTCAACAAAACCAACGATGAATTGATCCAGGATCCAGCAGGATGAACGAACGCCAGCAAGTTTAGCTCTCACACTCATCCACATGATCAGTTATCACCTGTGAACAACGTAGATGTGTAATCTGGGAGCTAAGCGATGCCATGACTGGCTTCCCTATAATGGATGCTGTTTTTGAAAAGGAACACACACTTTCGTCGGCACTTTGTAGGTGCAGACTAACAAACTCGACAGACTCAAGAGCAGCTGCAGAGAAAACTAACTACATCTAATGATGTATAATTTGCCAAGTCATATGTTTAGCAATGTAATCACCTGTTTTCAGCAGAGGATCTCCGATATAGCCACCGAGGATCTGTAACCTCACATTGCCAGACCTCTAAGCTACATAACGTGTTGTTTAAAGTACTGGGATTGTGAGACATTTGGAAACCTGGATGTAACAATTTAACGAGCTGCAATTGCACCTCTGGTTAGTTTTCTATTAAATTCAGAGTAATTTTATTCGTTTGAACAACAGCTCAGCACGTCGTTGCCGTTTTAAAACCGACCTTTGTACTAAATCTGTGTCTAAAGAAAAGCACCTCCAATCCAATTCCCTCCTTTCAGCTAAGAGAGGTCACCAGGACTGTTATTAGAGCACACTGTAATCACCGCAGAAATTCAACTCTTCATTCACAAAGCTATTAAAATAAACACACCCTATTGTGTATCACAGATGTATTAAGAGTGGAGAGCTGTAATGCATTCCCCTCTTTCATTTGCCTTTTGAATGAATTCATTTGCATGTAAATAAATGTTGAAGATTGCTTTGTTTCACCAGCAAATTACTAGCCAGCTCCTCGCTGATGGACATTTTAGCCAGTGATGTTGGCCATAGAAGCTCGACGGTTCAATGACCCTTTCTACTCTGTCTGAACATCTGACATTTAGAAATATACAAGGGAAGGATACAATGAGACAGCAGGCCTTTTTTTTGTCATAATATCCAATTATACCTTGGGTAGCAGTTAGCACTTTAATATGCAAATACATAATACGTGTTTCAGAAAACTGCAACAAATTCAACTCAAACATATCTGGGGTCAGTTATGGATCACCCCATTTAGCTTCATCAACCCCGACAGCAAAAATGGTTCAGTAAAGCTTGAAAATTGAGAGGTGAGCCCTTTCGGCGAGGCTTAAACTATCATTACGATGAAGACAGAGCAGTTAGCAGCCAGGCAAGGAGGATAAATGACTCTCTTCTTCAGCTCTATGCTTGAATGACTCGGTGTGTCTCTCTTGACAGATCAGAGGGATGCTGAGAAAGTGGCCGAACCCAGCAAGCACCAAGTCAGATCTTCTGCTGATCAACATCCATTTCATCTGCATCTATTTAGTGGCGTTCACACGAAATCAGTCTCCCCAAGTTCTAACTCGCAGGAGTTTCCCAAGATTGGAAAAGCCTTGGAAGGAATGTCTTGTCTTTTGATTTTCTCGACAGCCGTTCATCCGATTGACTTCACACTTGGCTGGTGTATTGCTGAGGACCCAAGGAAGTGCAGTGTCGAGTGTAAAGGTGTTTGGATTAGCGGTTCCTCCCTTTCCAAGCGTGTAGAGAACTACGGTGGCCTTCAGGTAACGTGAAAGGCTCTCTCTAGAGCCAGTGTTTGGTTTGTCCATTCTGGACTACTGTAGAAACATGGCTGCGCAACATGGCGGACTCTGTGAAGAGGACCCGCTCCCTATGTAGATATGAAGGGCTCATTCTAAGCTAATGAAAACATAATGATTCTTAGCGTCAGGTGATTATACAGGAATAAAAACATAGTTATGAATATTCGATTTCTGCCAATAAATTCCCCTAAATCCTACACACTGGGCCTTTAAAAGGTGCAGTATGTTTTCATGCGTATCACTTTTGCAGGAATTTCTTTAATTTTTCGCTTTAGTATGATGGCTGATATGGATTTTTGTAACTTATACCTACTGGTACACCAACAAGAACCCATTAAACTCATTAAAACTTATGAGAGCATATACGTGTTTCCTTCTTTCTTTCTTTCCTTTGTGAAAACAGAAAAGGTCAGCTTAGGATATTGAAAATGAATGTGTAATGTCTGGCAATTTATCTCTGCAAAACCTTTGGTTAATTAGTACAGTGTTACCATATTAATAATGTAATGATTCTCCTGTTAGACACTCCCCAAGAGCTGATAGAAACTAATTTGTATTCAGCATATTGGAGGTGTTATCCCCCAAAGGCTACTTAAATCAGCGCTGGCAGCTAAATGTCACTGCATATACAGACACAGACACACACACACACACACACACACACACACACACACACACACACACACACACACACACACTAATAGTCCTTATGTTTCTCTATTTGCAGCTGTAGAAGTAGATTACAATTGCTGCATTTTCTTTAGTTTAGGAGTATTTGGAGTACAAAAAAGAATCCCTCTCAATCATCACTTACGACCCACATCATTTATGGCGATGTGTGTCCACAGAGACCCTGCCCTCTGCCTGGATTTTCTCATTTTTCTTCATTATTTTGTGGTGGGCCCTCCCCTTCCGCTACTGTACGTAGCAAAGATGGCAACCTTTGAGGGTGAGAAGTGTCCAGCGTTCCACACTCAACGTCTTGACCGTTTTGAGTACAACAACCGGGTACTTACGAGTGTACTGCATTTTACCATACTTGTCAGTGTGAATGCACATATGCACTCCAAATAGCAAGTGGAAATACAGAGGTACACAAATTGAGACACAGCATAGATGTAATGTCAGTGCAGTGCTTCAACCACCCATGTAATTTTGATCCAGAAAATGTGTGTTGGGTGTGCATGTGTCATGATTATCTATTAATCAAAAAGGTTTTAGGGACAGGATCTATACGGGACTGAATAGCAGGAGGCTACTCAAAGCAAATCTGCATTCATTAACAACATGATTAATTCCCGTCACATGAAAGCTTAATCAAAAAAGCACACGCACACGCACACACACACACACACACACACACACACACACACACACACACACACACACACACACACACACACACACACACACACTACAGTGATAATGTCTCTCAACCTGCAGGCTACATGGTATGGTAATATGTTCATATTTTTATATAAGGACGACAGCAAACTGTCAACTCTACCTGTTTTCTATCATTAATGGGACCTTGTGTGATCTTAAAGGATCACACACACCCATACTAAAGCAAATTTTCAAATGTCATTATTGATCAACACATATGCCCTCCTAACCGATGACAACATGAAACTGTGTATACCGTGTGTGTGTGTGTGTGTGTGTGTGTGTGCATGTGGGCTGACATCCTGCCAGAAAAAAACGATGTCTCCTGGTCTGGCACTCAGGTCTTAATTAATGTGCTATTAGACTGGTGGTAAAGTAGCGTTTTGACATTAAGACCCAACACACAAAGACCCTGCACGCACACACGCTTACGAACACATCGGCGTGTGTGTGTAATAAGGTGTGGATCCAGTTGACATCTGAGTGGGGACGCCGATAATGATGATGATGATGATGTCAAACTGACATCCTGTAAAGCAACTGGCCTGGAGACATGATGAAAGACACGCATTTCACAGAATTAAAGAGGTACTCTGCTGCAAATCCAAGCTGACTGAAGGGAAAAGTTCCCTTGCCTACAGGCAGTGTGTACAGTATATGATACTCAAAAGATGGATTTATTCCTTCAAGATTTTGGGAGAGGTTCTTAGATATATATAAGGAATAGTTCAGCATTGGGGAAAGCTAAGCAAAGTGGCTGCTGGTTAACATTGTAAACATGAGTTTATGGTCTCAATCGCTAGTTTCACGTCTTCTTCAGTACAGCATGATGTTCATTTAGTAAATTATGGTCCCATTTAGAGTCAAATAGATCATAAAGCAGGGTATGCTTTAGGGCGTGGCTACCTTTTGACTGACAGGTCGCTACCACAGCGTTGTCTGGTCTTAATTGTAACATTTTGGTCGCCTAAAAAGGTCTTATTTAGCGTTCGGTTGTGCTTACTGTAGCTCCACCCTCTCGTGTCACTTCTGGTTCCAAAAAACCAAGATAGCATCGGCCAAAAACCAAGATGGCGACGGCCAAAATGCCGAACTCGAGGCTTCAAAACCGTAGCCTACAAACCAATGAGTGACGTCACAGTACGTCCACTTCTTATATACACTTATATAATATATATAATAATGTTCAGAAAGAGGCCCGAAACCTCGGTGTCATTATTGATTCTGAACAGTCATTTGATGCTCAGGTGACTAAAGTGGTGCGGTCCTGTTTTGCCCAACTGACCCAGCCTACTAAGATCAGGTCATTCCTTTCCTCTGCTGATTTAGAAAAGGTCATCCATGCTTTTATCTCCTCCAGACTCGATTATTGCAATGCACTTTATTCTGGTATCAGCAGGTGGAACATCCAAAGACTACAGTTGATACAAAACGCTGCTGCTGATTTTAAGTACTGGGTGTTAATTATTTTTATCATGCTTTTATCGGAGAGCACTTTGTATCCTTGTTTTGAAAGGTGTTATATAAATAAAATCATTATCATTATTATTATATAAAGGACTTTATGATGTCACAACAGTTTGGAAGCCAATCATGGTTTAGTATGCAACTTAGTGTGATGTACATACACTGAGAATAGACTTTTCAGTGAAATAGGAGACATATCATGTCCAGTAGGTAAACTTTTGAAATCAACAATTTGTACATAATAATACATTCTGGATTTTTCCAATGAGGAAGAAGGATGAAATGTAATTTTCAGAATTCTTTAACGAGGCAATTGAACTATTCTTTTTGTCAAAAAACGTATCAAACACAAATGATTATATAAAGTGGAGAATGGTTAAAACTGGAAGGGGTCTTTAAAAGCTTGGTTTTTGATCAATGAAGTTGATCATTTTTCATGGACTACCATTTTCATTCATTTTTAAGAGGAAATCTGTAAATCAATGTGTCATTATGTATTAAAGAAAAGGTGCAGCAATCATACTTTTGTGTGTGGGCTCATGGGGCTCCTCTACTTGGGTAAGAAAAGCTGCCTCTGTGTGAAATGATTGACATCCCGCGGTGGAGAAAAGTGTGGCAGCAGTGCCTGGCTTCAACTCATTCAGTCCTCACATCAAGCCATGCACTAAGTGATATTTCAGACCATCATTTTCAGGAAAACGACCTCTGGATGCCTTTGCTCCTATCAATGGTGGCTGTGGTGATCTGCACCACTAATTTTACTTTCTTGTTGAAACCTGCTTCTTCAAGTCTTTCTGATAGAAACCAAATAAGAAAGAATTCCATCATTTTACTTCCAGGAAAACATTTTGCAGTTACTGGTTATGTTACTCTGTACAAGGAGGCAGAAAATGTTGCTCTCAAATCCTTCCCTTATTAAAAATTTGTGCCAGGTTTTCTATCCGAAAAGATGGTGGTAAAACACGATGATGAACACTTGGATAGGTAACATTCAAGAAAATAAGTGCTCAGAAGAAAACCTTGAACTGATAAACGGCAGTGAAAAGGTATAAAAAGGGATCCATAGAGATGAAAAGCAAAGATTGAAGGTCGATACATTCTCTTCAAAGGGGACCTATTATGCTCTTGTGCTTTTTCCTTTTCCTTTAGTATGTTCTATAGTTTTTTTGTGCATGTGAAATGTCTGCAAAGTTACAAAGCCCAAAGTCCACGCCATACGAGTTACTCTCCCCCACAGAAACACCGATCTAGGCAGCCCACAAAAAACTGACTGGGTTGTCTTATTTCACAGTTTGTGGGTTTGTAGGCACTCCAGATACCCAAATGTATGTGCACAAGCACTGAAAAGGTGAGTTTTTCATGATTTGTACTACTACTACTACTGTACTACTATTCTTAAGAGTTACAATGAGAGAGTTGGAAAGTAACTTGAAGAAAATGCTTGAGGAAACATGAAACCATTAAATCAAAAGGAAGTGCAGCCTTTTAACACACACAAATTAAATGAACCAAACAACACACCAGGAACCAGGTCGACATGTGCAATTAGTGGAATGCCGGCTGGAATAATCAATGAGTTTAATGAGTGTGTATCTGGCAAAGGATCTTGGGGGGTTCTATAAAAAAAAAACCAAGTCAAGTGTCTGTCTTTTCCTTATTAACAGGCCCTGTTGTCTTCTGTAAATGTGCTCTGTGTTCCAAACAGGGAGAAACATACAGGTGTGTCCAGATGATCCTATATATTTTCCACTCATTGTTGACAGTTTGCTCACGGTTCTTGCTATTTATAGTCATAAGTGTGATGGAGGGATTTGCTTAAGGATCATCTGTTTCATTGGTTTAATACTACAGCAAAAAAAAGCGTCAAAACTGAGTACATACACAGAAATACACCAGGGCAGCAACTGGTTTACATATGAGTTTACAGTACAGCCACACAAACTAGATCGGCTTCGGCTTTGTTTTTCTTGAAATTATGTCCCGTTACACAGACTACAACAATAAAAGCAGTAACTTCTTTCTTGCTCCGCATAGACTCAAATTAAGCAATTATATTAATTCAGGTGTTAAAAAAATTGATTACAAAATTGTAAAAAAAATTACAATGGTGAATCGATTTCCCCACCCCTACCAATCATTGCTTGCCCAACTAGTTATGTGAATTCCTGAGGGTAAAATGTGATCTTTGTTTTAATTTCACTGGTACAAGAGAACCTCAGCAGCGGTTATCACTCAACTGAAATTCTTCCTCTGCCCTAGATTTGAACCTCCAACAAAAAGTCAATTGGTCACAATAATTGATTCCCTCTTCTTGTGATGGAACGCACACAACTTGCCACTGATATTTGAACAAACAGAAAGTTATCAGTTGTGGAGATAATGACAAAACAAATACTCTACGACAGCCAAACGACTGAACGATAATGAAACAGAGCAACTTGACATGTTTGTGCATGACTCCAATATGCAGGCCACGTCTCTATTACACATCCTCTCAGCAAGAGGAACAACATTCTGAAAAATAAATAGACTCCATGTCAGGGCAGATTTACACTAACACCAGCATCATCTAGTTTTACTCACTATTTTTACGCGTAATGACTATGAAGACTCAACAGAGGATGGAGTGGAAAATAGGAGAATACAAAGGGACACTTCAGAGGGTGATAAAGATATTTAAAGCAAAATGCCAACTTATTTTTTTACTACGTCCAATCGCAGAGACAGGTTTTCAGATCATTCACATGTGATAACGTGTTTTAGCCCGACACTTCTTAAACTGTGACATGTAGCAATGGAAAAAATGTGTTTCTTTCCCTACTTTTTACTTGCTTCTATTTTTGCACCAGCCTATTAGACAGTCCTGACACGTGTCTGCTGCTTTTACATCCTTTGATTTGAGGATAAACGTAGAAAAACATCCTCGAGCACGCTCACAATAGCTTCAAAAGAGACATCTCATAGTGTTGAGAGGTATGAGTGAGGAACGCATATATCTACAATAATGCACCTTGAATGCGCATAAATGGTTTTATAGATCCACAATCATATTTTCTGTCTCTTTTGTTGAAGTTTCCTGCACTCTCTTATTCATACTAACACATCACACCTACTACATTAGATACAATTAAGTTGCTATGCATTCAAAAAAACTGCGAACAAATGGCTGTCATTGCTTTCACAATGCTACAGACAGCACAATAATAGAGAGATGTATTTGCATACAAAGTAAGCGCCTGAGAGGGGTGCCAGGTAATTTCAATCTCCATTAGGAATAACCATATCATTTTTTGTTTGCTGCATTCAGGAGGAAATTTTACCAGTGCTATAAACAAATGTGTACAAAAAAAATGTATCCTCATACAGCGGTTTAATATGATATCTTACGAAATGTTATACCTTATTTTTCGTGCGTTTTCCTACAAATGTCCAGCGACACGTGACGAATGTCCAGCAACACGTCAATTTCCACTCGTTACATGCGTACAGTCTTTTCAGAATAAACTTCTGTTTTCACAAGAGACTACTAGGTTTAGGAAAAAATTGTGGTTTGGGTTAAAATAACTACGGAAGTGGCGTTACTTACAGTAAGTACAGAAGTTACATGACAAATAAGTCAACCTTTGGGTTAAAATAAAAACGGAAATGGCGTTAATTAAGTACTGAAGTTTTGTGACAAATAAGTCAACCTTTGCGTTAAAATAACTATGGAAATGGCGTCACTTAAGTACAGAAGTTACATGACAAATAAGTAAATGTTTGGGTTAAAATAACTGTGGAAGTAGTGTTACTAAAGCACGCAAATTACGTGACAAATAAGTCAATGTTTGGGTCAAAATAACTATGGAAGTAGTGTTACTTAAGTACGCAAATTACGTGACAAATAAGTCAACGTTTGGGTTAAAATGACTACGGAAGTGGCGTAACTTCAGTACGGAAGTTACATGACAAATAAATTAACGTTGACTTTTACACGGGGTACACACTGCGGTCTCCTGGGCAATAGTCTGGTGTTTTTTGATCCATCCATCCACCCCGACCTCCTTCCTACGCGCCGTTTGTTGCTCTTCCTGGTTCTCGATTACGTGGATTACATACAAATTGATTTTGTGGGATATATACGAATTAACGTGCATTATTTTCATAGGTATAGCTACGAACAGTGTATAAGAAAAGCCTGACAAAAACGCACTCATATACAGAATATGGCATTTGGGGGTCATGGTGGTTCAAATTGAAAGAAAGACTTGCATTTTTCTATTTTAATATGGCTCATTAGTGCCTGGAAAAATACAATTAAGAAGACGCTGAAAGAAGCTCGTTCGTTTCTATATGTTAATATACTTGGTATTCCATTAAATGATCCTGTCTTTCCTTGATATTTTAGTATAACTGGCACCCCATCAACCACACGCTGGGTAGAATGGATGTGAATTTTGCTAGAGGAAGCAACGAAGACGTGACAGATCTCAACTCTGCCAGATGATTCTTCTCTAAGTTGATCCCATTCTGTCAAAGCCCTCTCTTCATTTCCTCTCCTGTCTTCATCAATATCTCATCTTATTTTCCCCCGATCAATTACAAGGAATATTTCAACAAGAGAATTTAACCTCAAAAATGTGAGAGCTAACTGGAGCCTAAAAACCCTGATAATGATGATAACGTAACAGATGGTGCGTTACTGCTAAGATACATTTACACTTTTATTAACCTTTTGAACAGACTGATATTACCATATATGCAAAATCTACCACTTATTCTGAAAAATAACATTTCTTTGTCTTGTTTCCTTGTATTTTCATTGCATCATTTTGTTTGCTTGTTGATTTGTTAGATCTTGTTCTGTCTGAAGTGCCTGACAAAGTAGGGAATGTATAATAAATTATACAAGGCAGCAAACACAACTGTACCGTGGAGGAAATGAAAATGAGAAAACAAGCTTTTATTGCACTAGAAATCAAGTGGGCGTGAAAGGAGCAGTAACTTCAGAACCGTCAGCTGGTCATTTCGGGTTACCAACATAAGCTTTTCAGACATAATGGAAATGCTACAGTCTCTTAGAGTCGTCAGCACATTTTGATGTATGCCCTTTTTGTCTTATTCATCTAGTGACTTAGACAGATGCCGGTATCCATCTTTGCTCTACAGTCTGTCCTCTTTGTTTTTTTTCCTCTCTGCCCTTGAAGATCATTTTATCTATTTATATGATAAACAGGTCATTACATAGATCAATAAAAATATATGAAACACTTGTCATGTCTTCTCAGGGATTGCTGTCGTGGATGAAGTTGAACACTGTGTGCTAGGAAGAAAGACAAAGAAGGGTATTCATACGGGATCTCCGCCCCTTCCAACCCATTCTCACTCCCAACTCGTCAAATACCGTCGTTTGGTAAGCGCCCCTCGGCATCGGAAACCGATGCATGGAGGCTTCTTTTTGCAACCAGAGGAGTCGCCCCCTGCTGGCTCTTAGAAAGAAGTTTAAGGTACTTCTGCATCGGCTTCACTTCTCAGACCTGGAGGTTTCCCACTGGCCCCGACCCAGTCTTTGGGAATGACTGCTCTAATGCAAGTAGAAAATATTACTGCCGCTGCTTTACATTAAAACACTTAAATTAGTGAAACCATGGGTGGCTTTTATTTTGAAGAAGCCACAGGAAATGTAATGTCTTTGGCACCAATACTAGTACCGACGGCGATCATTCATCAAAAATGTGTCAGCAAAATGCATTTTTGTCATTTTCTTGACAGCAAAGTGCATGAATATGACTATTCACAAGCTGTGTGCATTCGCACCTTCACAGTACACCACATGAGCGAGTGTCTGAGAGCTTATCTGGACTATATGCTGCCTTGTAAATCCCACTCGCACGTGGGGTCTATCGTCCCTGCACTAAGCCCCCAGTGAGTGTCTTTGGTGGCTTGACTGAGCCACTCATCGACCCGCTGGCCACTTTGTCTGATCTAAGATAACTAGTTCCAGGGAAGAGCGCGGGGCAAGTATTCCCTGAGCGAAGAGGCCTTGAGGACAGCTTTGATCTGACAATACCTTACCATCAAAGCACCGCCAAGAGCATCCACTCAGAGCGTCTGTGTGTGGGGCTGAGAAGCACCCTTCCTGGCCAGAGAGAAACACTAACCACCACAGGGAGCCTCTGTCCTGCTGTTGCCTGTGGAGTAGTCTCAAAAGCATGCAAACTGGCTTAGAGAACCGTGAGTCACACCGATGCCGCCAGCTACTCGGCAGTGTAAAAACATGCGCCGAGTGCTACATTTTGATACTTGAATGGTACATCTCAAGCTAAGTAGCTGCTTGCTACGGGCGAGTAAAACAATCCTGTCCAGACGTCACTATGCCTTAATCTCCCGCCTGTCTGGAAGTAAACAGTTCTGCATAAACAGTGAACTGAATTGACAGAGACGGTGCCGGGTGCAATACTCGTGACAGGAAAATAACTGTCAAGATTGCCAACACCTCGAAACTAATGATGCACTTAATGGTGCTCAGTGTTAACCAGAGGCAAGAGGGCTGTCAACTGTTTGACTTCAAGGGTCACCAGAACAAAAAAAACAAAAACATGAAATTGTAAATAATTAAATTAAATATTACGCAAATTTGATTCCCAGGCCTGACAAACAATTAGTTGATAAATTATTATTATTTTTTTGTGTATCGACTAATCGATTGCAAATGCCCAAAATTATCTGTTTGACTTCAAGGATCACCCGAATAACATTGAAAAAAAAAACATGCAAAATTGTAATTAATTAAATTAAATTAAATATTAAGCAAATTTGATTCCCAGGCCTCTCCAATGAGTCATACACTGCCTATTTTCTGTCTTGTCCCATATATAAATGGACATTTCTGCAAAAAAATATTCAATTTTCCACCATAATATACATTTCCATCCCTCCATTTTCTCCTCAATGTTCAAAAAGGAACATAAGACCTAGAAAGATATGAATCTGGAAAAAAAGTTGCCCCCAAGGAAATTTATATTATTAAAATGGGCTGAGCCATTGCTCTCTACAATTACAGCAATGGGTGGTATAATGAAATATTAAGGGCCGTGTACTTTAGCAGGATGTGTGCGATACTGGGTGGGTTTGAAAGAAATGTATTCAAATATAGAGGTCTTTTGAAATTATGCACCCCGGAGGATTGGAAAGACCCTGGTTTCTTTTGTATGGTGCTGTATTTTTTATGTGTTTTTTTTATTCACTTCCATCTCTGTGTTTTGTATTGCTACAAAATGTCTTTTTGTCCTGCTTGGAATTAACATTTGTTCCTAACATGAGGCATTGATTGGATGTGTTATTTGTGCATGTTGTTGATAGAGGGCTCTGTGCCTCAAACAATAAGTAGATAGATTGATTTTTTTGTCTATTGAATAATCAATTAAAGTTATTTTTCAAGCATAAATGCCAAAAATTCACAAATTCTTCTCAAATGTGAATATTTGCTGCTTTTCTCTGTTATATCTGTGTTATATTTTGGAATCTTGGTTGGACAAAACAAGATTGATTTGTCCCCCTTGTGCTTGGGCTTTTTTCACTATTTTCTGACACTTTATAGACTAAATGATAGATTGATTAATCGAGAAAACAATCAGCAGATTAATCGATAAAGAAAATAGCTGCAGCCCTAAATTCAAATATACACATTATAATATGATGTTAAATCTGGGGGGATTGCTCACGGGGATGCAACTTTTTGCTCATATTGTTAATCGTTAATTTTTTACAAATGAATGCTAATTAAAGGCTTGATGCATGCAGTTCAAGCTGAGAGAAAAATAACTGTTTCATAAGGGTGAAGTGAGTAAGGGATTAGATACTAAAATAGATACAAAAATACTGACAGAGAGGTGGACACAATGTTTCCTACTCCATCTGGGTAGCACAGTGCTCCGTCACGTTCAGGATTTAGAGTTTGTGATTTCATCGCACTTGGTGGAACTGTACGGGAAACTGTCCAAGCTGCTTTCAAGAAACTTTTGAGAAATGCACTGCTCCTTCCACTGACACTGTTACTACGATTACTTTTACTGCAGAAAATAATGCTGAAATGTTTTGGGTGTTTTTTAAGCCAAAGTCTGGCAATATATCACCCAGGGTACAAGTCTGATTATAAGTAAGTGTCCTGAATATAAGCAATTATTACATGAAACCAGAGTTTTCGGACGCCCCAAGAAGCAATTTGCAGTACAAAGTACTTAATAGCACTGACTGTATACTTTTTTATTGGTTGCATGAATTGAAATGAAACTCTTTCAAATTTGACGGGCTGCCGTCGGGTCCGGCCACTATTCTGTCTCTGAGAGGCTTTAGTGGGCTTTAAAGCTAGAGTGAAGATACTGGTATCATATGAAACTAGAAAACCTAAGGAATCCATTGGTAACAAACCATGTCATGCTAGCTTGTCGAGAAGGAGGCTAAAATAACGCTCCGAATTCAAATTTGGCGAGGAAAAACTGGCATTGCCACCTTCAAGATATGTGAATGAAAATGGGTTCTATGGGTACCCACGAGTCTCCCCTTTACAGACATGCCCACTTTATGATAATCACGTACAGTTTGGGACAAAAAGCATGCAGTTTTTTGAATGCAGTACAAATGTGTTATTTTCGCATTGGCATTACATAAATTGTGTATCACTGTAAAGCTGAGACTCTTGTGGCTCCAATGAGCCCAACCGTATTTATGTCTGATGATGTTAGTCCCCATAGTAGCCATTTCATAAAGTGGGAGCATTTTTTGAAACTTGACTTCACTGTATAAAATGACCTGTGGTGACCTCTAGGATAATCACAGCCTCATGAAACTTTACAGCCACAAACTAGAGACCTAGAGCATTCAGGGGATGGATGGCTTTCCTAGGTAGATTGACAATAACAAGGTTTCTGAGTAGTTTACCAGAACAGAAGTGCCCGCTATCAAATCGCCGAAAAATGCAGTTCTTGCAGAAACCTCCAAATGTCAAAAGTTTTTGATACCAAATCACAGCATGGCTTTTTCTATGGTGTTCCTGAAGGTCTTGGTGTCTTAATGTGGTATTTTGGGGGGATTATTTATCATTTTGATCAATTCTTGATAGGTAAAAAATAGTTAAATTTATGTGTATCAAATGGTATCAACCCCGAAATAGCTGCAACAACTTATGAGACACAATAGAGCATAGGGATGGTCTTTCGCAATTTATTTTGATTGATGTTTATCTCTGATTTATGACTAGAACAACTTGACACACAGTGCTGTGCTGCATCTCAAATCAATCTTCAGATTCCCAGCTTTCAGATGATGAACACCACTTCTATGAGACATACTGTATACTGTTGACCTTTCTATCTACCCCTGAACATCCCCTGTCCCCCATCCCTACCCCTCTAACAAAAAGGGGGCTGAATGGAAAGAGGTTAAAGGGAAAAGCTTTCTGCACCAATAATGCAACACCACAGAAAGACTATGGATTTCAAACAACGTTTCCATGGCGACGTGGTCCCCTCAGAGACGTGAGCGAGAATACTGAGATTGTAATAAGCGTTATGGAGATGCTATCACCTTGTTTCCACGCAAACAAACACACATAACCTTAAGAAGCTTGTTTCATTTTTATATCTCAGTCTCAAGTGTTTTCAGCTCAGATTCTCCTTATTACAGTATAGGTCTTGCTCTCTCTCTTCCATTCGCTCACACGCACACACACAAACGGTCACCACAGCCCCTCCACAGTGATCCGCTTGGGGCCACTGAGTTTGGAAGGTGACATTTCAAAGGGGAATGATTATTCAGAGGTAAGCCGGACGGGAGCCAGCGCAGTAGGAAAAACACACACACACGCAGTGGCTAGCGTGCCCCTTGTCATGAGATATTCAGCATGGAGAATGAGCTCTGTGTCCATGTGGTGAATAAATGAGGTGGAGAACCGCTGTTGGCTGCATGAATCATAGGGCTCCGCTGGACCTTTGTTACCTGCAAAGCCTGTCAGCATCTAACCGCTGGGAAAACACTACCGCTTCAGTACACACACGCACACACACAGCGACACACACACATCTACTGCAGCCATCACCCATTGGGAGCAAATCATTCACATCCTGTATAATCAGTGAAGGTTGCTGCTTATGTTGCAAGGTCGAAGAGCGCTCTCGATGGCTAACACATATGCTCAATTGCATCACGGAAGTAATAAGAAATGAATCTGAGATTGTTCAGTGTATCTATTGGTGAACATGCTCACAACACACTATGGAGCAGTTACAACCACATTTTGCTTAATAAGTTATTCTAACTCTTTCCACAGTGGATGCATTAAAAAAAAAAAACATTCTGACATTCTAATATGGATATTGACATTTTGGCTTTGGAAAACTGATGCATGATGTACGTTACGTCATGTAATAAATTAATATGGCCAGTGTAGACCGTTATCAGGTCATTAAATGGCCGTTATCAGGGGTTATCAGCCTCACAGATGTGGGTCAGAAGGGGCCTGCTACACCTACTACAAGGTTTTATCATCGATTCGCATGGGCAATCACCGAAAGAAGGAATAAAAGTAGACCACAGCGACCTCTAGCGAACGACAGGAGCAAAAGCTGAAGACGGGCTGTGGGTTGGGACACAAAACACAGGGCTTTCACCCAGGAGGCCGGGGTTCGTGTAGTTGTCTGCGTTCATGAGCGCAAGTTTCACGTTCACTTAAGAAACGTAGTTCTTTTTAGCCAAAACACAATCTTTTCCTTAAATCTGAACTAAGTGGTTTTGTTGCCTAAACCTTAAGAAGTAGTTTTGTTTGTGTTCAAAATGTAACCTTTCATTCAGTTTTACAATGTGTTGCTTTTAAGTTTCGTTTTCACTTTTACAACGTAGTAGGTGTAGCAGGCCCCAACTGACCCATATCTATGAGGTTTCGAAGTAAGGAATAATGCACAGCCAGCCGGTCATTGTTGTGAAAGAATCCCCGATAGGGCGTAACAACGTAGCGTAACAACGTAGCGTAACAACGTAGCGTAACAACGTAGCGTAACAACGTAGCGTAACAACGTAGCGTAACAACGTAGCGTAACAACGTAGCGTAACAACGTAACGTAACAACGTAACCTAACAACTGTAACCCAACAACTGTAACAACTTAACTAGCATAAACAAACAACCGCCCTTAGCAGAATTTCTTACATAACGTTAAGTAAAAAGCATGAAGTCAACGTTTACTTTTGGTGTCACACGGGACACAAACAGGTGCTCTGGGTGAAAGTCCTGTGTTTGTTTGACCTATCCACCACCCTTCTCTCTATTCAAAAGCTTTATGTCTTTCCTTATTAAAGATCTTACATTATATAAAATACAATATCACATATAATATAGTATACAAATTCTGCTTAATTTCTAAAAAAAAAAACAGACCTCAGCCTAGACACATACAGATGTTACAAGCAGGAATATCCTCATGCCATTTATCGTGACCACAAGTGCACAGACATAATCTAAAATCTAAGCTGGCGTGTGTTTTGACATGAGAGCCTGAGTCTCGGTATGACTGGATCACATTTGATCATGTCATCCAGCAGGATTTAGTGGAATGGAATGATGGTTTCTTGTGAAAAGAGGTATAAAATACATATAGCTTTTAAAAAAGAAAAATATAATAAATCACCCAGGTCACCTGTCAACTTGATTCCATACCGGAGCCACAGGCTTATACCTCAAGTCACATTTTCCTTTCTTTCAAATGGAACCGTTAATACACACTGAGGAGAAGCACCTCATTACCGGTTTGATTTTTCATCTATAGCTATAGGCGCTAGCCAATCAGTCCGGTATAATTACATGTCTCGCTCACACACACATGTACACAAGAGTAATAAATCTTCCATACACAAACACAGGACGCATTCAAAAGCCTCTGTTTGACACCAGAGAAAATTACGCTTTAATATTCAAGGTGAGAAATTCTTATCTCATATATCAACCATTTAAAATGAGATTACGTTTCACATAATGACATCACACTTCAGGTGGCAGCCTCCTGTTGTGTTTCTTCACACAAGCAATGACACAGCACGCCATCATTCAATACGATAGTTTCTATTTTTCCTGATGACATTTTATCACGAGCAATGATTATTTTTAAAGGGAGCAAGGTATGAGGTCCAGCAATTTATTGTATTGACGGTTTTTATCGTATACATGAGCCACTTAGGAGGTATTTTTAACCAATTACTACAATATATGCCAATCGAAAACTGATCTTTTTGAGTGTAATTTGTAATCATCACTTGTCGTCCTTACTGGCTGTCTTCAAGATGGCCAATGAAACTGAGGAGTGAAAAGTGGCAAATCAATTGCATATAGATACACATAATTACCTCCCACTAATCACTCTTCTTTCTCTGTCTTTATCTCTTGTTTGTCTCACTCCATCTCTCTCTCTCTCTCTCTCTCTCTCTCTTAGACACACAGAGGGAGAAAAGAGCCGCTGTCTAATGACGTGGGACATGGAGAGGTGGTCTTGATGTGAGGCAAAGAGCTATTACTAATGCATTGACTAGCATCATCCTCTGCTGACGCACCTCTCACCCCGACAGCTACAACACAAATTTCACTAAGCTTTCTATGCCTTCTTTGAGACGCATTCTGCACAGCGGCAAGAGTTTTTTATTGGTTTGTGAAACAGGCCCACGCACCTGGAAGCGCAATTCACCTGTCTTCTGTCATTATATCATTATGCATTCAAGGAAGGATTACATAGATAACGAGACAAGATAATACAGGTTCACACAATTTGTAAGGCTCATATATGCATGAAAATTCCTCTGTCTCCAAAAAGAAGGTGCGAATGGCACAGGTGTACGGAAAAGTATAGAAAAGAACCTTCTATTTCCTTAAAGAAATTTCAGCAGAGTGAACACCCCACAACACAAAACTGTGCTGCATTGAACTAGATGACATGAAAAAAACAGGCTGTTCTCATACACCGTTCATAGCTATACCTATGAAAAGTAATGCACTGTAATTCGTATATATCCCATGAAATCAATTCATATGTAGTCCACGTAATCGTGAATTAGGAAGTATAAAGAGTGACAAAGCGAGCGACTTTTCCTAAACCTAACTAAGTAGTTTTTGTCACATAACTTCTGTTCTTAAGTTACGCTACTTCCGGTGTTATTTCAACCCAAATCGCGACCTTTTACAAAAGCTAACTAAGTTGTTTTTGTCATGTAACTTCCGTACTTAAGTTACGCCACTTCCATTGTTATTTTAATCCAAACCACAATCTCTTCCTAAACCTAACTAAGTAGTTTTGTTGCCTAATCCTAACCAACTCAATATTTTCCTAAAGCTAAGTACTTTAGATGCCTAAACCTAAGACGGAAGTTGATTTTGAAAAGACTGTATGAAACGAACAGAAATTGACATGTGTGTCACATGTTGCTGAACATTCATAGGATGAAAAATGAGGAATAACTTTTTGTAAGAAATCATACACACCGTTGTATGAGGATATGTTGAATAAAAATGGCCATTAATGACATCTTCAAATTTGTCTGAAGGTTAATTTGTTTTATCTCAAATCTCAACAGTCAAAACCCCAAAGATATTCAGTATATGATCAGATATGACCCAGAGAAGCCCCAAATCCTGACTTTGAGAAACCGGAACCAGAAAATGTTTGGCATTGTGGCTCGAAAAATGACTGAAAGATTTAATCAGTTATCTACATATTTGCCGATAATGTTTCTTTTAATGGACTAACATATTAATCAACTAATGAGCGCTTGACACAGTCAGTGTGGCGAGGTGATTATGTGATGATGAAGATGTGACAGCCGAAGTTGTCTAGCAAAAATCAATAAACAAATCAAAGTTCTTCTGAGCAGGCTGACAACTGTGACAACTGGACTGCATCTCTAAGGCTCAGTAATCAGCAGTACAGACAGTCCCACCTGCTGATTGCATAATTAGCTGCTGCTATAGGTAATTTCATGCTAATTACATACATAATTGAATGCAAACTGAATGAAAAGGGCTCCGTTTTCTTGTATCTAAATCTGGACCACACAGTCACAGTTGGCCACGTCCTCAAACACACACACCTGCAAAGACACAGATGTAGACACCGATGCACAAACACAACAATGATGTGGAGGCATCTGGGAAATGACGCAAAGGTAGAAGCTGCTACTACTAACCCAGTGCTCAATTTCCGATTTCTGACCAAGTAAAATAAAATGAAACAGACTTTATGAATGTGATTTTATGTCCAACCATAAACGCATGCTGCATAACTGAACAGAAGAGCTGGCAGGGAAGTCCTGGCTCTGTGCATCCTGGTGATACAAGGTCACATTGAGATGAAACTATGGAATTCTAAAGTTGAAATGGAATAACGATATATATTAGTTGTTAAATAATAAATTCTGTCTGTCTCCCTATGTAACATCACATTATGTAACAAGGTTTTGAAGTTACTATAATAATTACAGTGTATTTTATGTTAAAATGCTACTTGCAGCACTGTGGCGTGCAGACTATGGAGGAAAAGACACAAGGAGGGGTGGATGTGGGGAGAGACTAGACTAGAATAGAACCATGAGAGGAAGTTCATGAGAGGTGGCCTACGTGATCGATGGAGACAAAGCAACAGGGAATAACGGCAGGACACACACTCAGTCAAGAGACACTCATAATAAATGGATTAGCTCGACATGACTAGGCAGGTAGTCAATGCGTGTCTGTACAATACCCTAGTTGATATCTTAATCAGGCAGTCTCTTGTCAGTCCCTAGTTCTGCAGAGAGCAGCCAGATCCGAATACCCCAGACTCATTAAAACTAAACAGCCAATTTTATCTTCTTCAACACCCTTAAATCTTAAATTACGTAGCTTTAGAGTAAAATAAGTATAGGTTGTGTAGTGTACAGTAATTTGTTTGCATTATTTATTAAACCACATATGCTATATTTTTGTTATTATTTAAAAAACTGTGATTTCTATTTTAAGTGTGAAGTATATTTCAATCTTCAGAAATGTTTGTAGCAGGCATATGATACTCGCAGTTAAAAGGGCAGATCCATCGAAGTTCTGTTCTGTTTTTTTTTCAAATGGAAACTAGCATTTTGACGCTAAAACATGCATAGTCGACCAAAATTTGAATGTTCGGATTTACTTTTCTCATCCCGGCTGTGCTGCAGCACCTCTTTTCACCCTCTGTCTGAAACGCTCTGTTTGAGCTCCTGCCCCCGCCTCCCGAAAAGCCCAGCCTGCTCCAACTGGTCAGCTGGCCTACTCTGTTACCATCTTGCTGCCGCCGTGTTGCTGTTTGCCGTTAGGCAAAGTGTGTTACTTGGTGGCATCACAACATTATGGAAGAAAAGGCGGGACTTCAAGCAAAGTGTTTCAGGCAGTTCAGGAGCAGTGATTCTGTGGGGGAACTTTACAGACCTTTTACATGCACAAAGAAAACTATATAACACACTAAAGGAAAGGGAAAAAGCACAAAAGCATAAAAGGTCCCATTTAATCTTTAAAAAACAACAAACAACAAACTCTGATGGCGGTGGGCTGTATATTCTAAAGAGCCTGCATGTGACATAGGAAGGGGAGCCAAATCTGAATGGCTTGTTGAATCACGTTTTCTGATCTAGGCAGCCCACAAAACAAACTGACTGGGTTGCCTTATTTCACAGTTTGTGGGATGGTGGGCTCTCTAGATACCCAAATGTGTGTGCACAAGCACTGAAAAAGTGAGTTTTTCATGAGATGTCCCCTTTAAATTGACACAACGCAGCTTCCTTGCCTCTCTTAGTCATACTTTTGAAGCCACCGGCTCTAAACTGCGTATCAAAAAAGTCCTGTCAAGTCATGGCTCCCTTGGTTTGCTTTGAAATGACTGAAATACTGACAGGACATTTTGTCCTTAGGAGCAAACAAACATTCTGCCCTCATGACGCACAACAACACGTTCTTTCTATTCAGAAATGAAAACAACAATCATCGACAATCAATTTCCCTGGATGGACATCTAGCCTAAACGATACTCCTTCAAACCTCTTCCAGTGTTTCCTGATGTTCTAAAATGCCTCTGAGGAACACTCAGTGTCTCCCTTTCACTTTAAACGCTGACAAGATAGCGTATCAGTGTTTCACCAGCATCATTCATTAAACATGCGCACACAGAGGAGCTCTACAGCCCGGCCAGACACCTCAGATAAGGGAGACATCACTTGTTCGCAGGCTGACATAAATCTCCATAACACTGGGGAGATAACAAACCAACTAGACGGCGCAGAGGGAGACGATGTGTACTCATTTAACGGTCACCGTGCTCCGCCATGCACAACGCTGGAAGCTGGGACGCCGATGACGTATTAAGGGGCAGAAGAAAGTAATGAGAGTTCAGAGATGCAATTAAGGGTGGCCTCACTTCAAAACGGCAGGTGGAGGAGTGAGTCAGAGAGCAAGAGCCACAGAGGACTTTGATGAATGGAAAGATGAAAGCCTCCATGGCCAATCAAAAATGTGAATAAATATATGGCCTACAAAATAATGTAAGCAATTATTGTATTCATTTATTAAATAAACGTGCACGGACAACAAAGGAGCACGGAGTACAGAGGGGTCGGATGCTGCATTTGTAAAAGCCGTGAACACAGAGTGATTAATTGGAATATTAGCGCTAACAGGTTTGTGACAGGTGCACTAAGAGGTTTTCTATTGGTGCCATTCTTCTTGGTTAGAAACTGTCCACATGAATTAATTTGACTAATGGAATTACGCAAATGTGTGAGTGTGTGTGCGCACCTGTGCACGAGTGTGTGTGAGAAACACAGATAAGGACAATGCTCAGTAAATAACAAAGCCATTTAAATGTCTATGCAAACAGAAACATGTCCAACAAGTCCTCCAAATCATACCACAAAATGCGTAGTTTGTTACTGCCGTCTAGAACATTTGTGTGTTTCTTACGTTACAATACTATTGTTAGAAATGTGTTTCTGATCTTCCACTGCTATGGTTAAGGTTTAGTTATATTCAGGCCTATAAATAACGTGTTTAGGGGTTACGGAAAAATAATGGTTTGGGTTAAAATAACTACTTAGACCCCATTTACACTTAAACTGGAATTGTGCTTTTCCAAAGATAATTATGACAATTTAAAGCAAATGTCTAATGGGATAAAATGATGAAGTAATTTTGGACAGACATGGATGTAACCCCTCCAAGATGCATTCAAGACGGACTGAAACAGCAGCTAAAGTTACACTGAAATCATAATGAAAGTAGCTGTGTTGTTGACCCGTCCAACCAGCCAGACCTCCTCCCTCTACTTTCAACTTGTGGCTCTAAAACAAAGTTACAATATTTCCTTTTTTGTTCCAGAGTCCTAATCCTTGCGGCAACTAGAGGGTTTTGTCACTTGAACGTAAACATTGGCCATTTTCTGAATCGACTGACGCTGTCATTTTTCTTGGGAGGATAGTCTCAAATGTCCCACAGTGCCTAGCATCATATGTATCTTCAAGTGCCCCCCCAAAAAAGCAAACAAACAAGAAAGAAACTAGTGCAATAAATTATTGAGTCAAGTCCCTTTCATTCTGTGTCAAGCTGAGTCAACTTTGTGTGTTGTTGAAAAGACAGCAGCCAAACCAGGCCATACAAATCTGCAAAATATAGGACAATGCAGTCCAGTTCTTATATTTTATATAATTAACTTATGCACATTACAATCTCTGCTGCTCTGTAACCGTGTGTCTGAATCTCTCTCTCACACACACACACACACACACACACACACACACACACACACACACACACACACACAGGGATGCAGGTGGTGAGAGCGGTTCTGTGCAGCTCACTGTGTAAAGGACGGCACTAATGCTGCAGGGATTACATGTTTCATTTCCCTGTGGGGCCACTCATGTTAAATATGAATACACTCATGATACCACAAGGCTGTATGAAGAATAGAGCTCATCAAAGTGCATATGCCACATTATCAAAGCACAGTTTGATTAAAATAGGTCAGATAAAATAATAAGTCAGACACGTCAGCCGTTCAGATAGTTGCAGTGTCTCTAAGAGCCCTTATCTATCGTGGCACTAGACTGCCGGTGTCAGCGATGCGACAGTCTAACGGGAGACAGGAGAGCTCAATGCAGCCTGGAAGGAGAGAACAAGTGTGCTAAAAAATCAGGGCGGTGAGCGTAGATTACTCCCTGCAGGTTGCAGGGTTGTCACGACTTCTTTGGATTAACTTCTCGAGTTTAAATATTGCCTTTATAACTTGTTCTTGAAGCTACTCTAAGGTTTTCTTTTATAGTGGCCCCACCAATCTTCTAATGTCTACATTCCAAAGTGGAAAAGAAAAGAAGAAGAGAGTTATCCTCTCTACTCCTCTCACTTCCTGTCTGCCAGCCTCTTGAATGTATGATCTTGACCAAAGTTTGAAAGGCCCCCGCCCCCGCCCCCGCCCCCCCCCCCCCCCCCCCCTCAAAAAAAATCTTTAAAAACTGTGTTACTGAAGGAATCTTCTCAGAGCTTCTTAAATTGGTTCTGTCATTGATCGCTCAACTGCTTTCCTAGGAGGTGCTATTGAAGAGACACTCCACCGACTCTACACAAGAAAATCACTTTACTAGTCATGGAGAGTATTACTGTACTTTTCTGTGGCTCTGGAGAGCTTTGTCGTGCCTGCAAAAATGACCCTGATGCTGTCATGATGATGATGATGTAACATCTCAATATATTGGCAAATAAAAAATAGATATGTATTTATTAGGCCTGTCAAAGTTAACACGATAATAACGCGTTAGCGCAAATTCGTTTTAACGCCACTAATTTATTTAACGCATTAACGCAACTTGAGATTTTTAGGTTGTAGCGGGTTCAGTTTTAAAGCTAGAGGGAAGATACTGGTATCATGTGAAACTAGAAAACCTAATGAATCCACTGGTACCAACCATGTCATACTAGCTTATCAAGGAGGATAAATAACGCCCCAAACTTGTGCTAAATGTTGGTGAGGAAAAGCTGGCATGGCCATTTTCAAAGGGGTCCCTTGACCTCCGACCTCAAGATATGTGAATGAACATGGGTTCTATGGGTACCCACGAGTCTCCCCTTTACAGACATGCCCACTTTATGATAATCACATGCAGTTTGGGGGCAAGTCATATTCAAGTCAGCACACTGACACACTGACAGCTGTTGTTGCCTGTTGGGCTGCAGTTTGCCATGTTATGATTTGAGCATATTTTTTATGCTAAATGCAGTACCTGTGAGGGTTTCTGGACAATATCTGTCATTGTTTTGTGTCGTTAATTTATTTCCAGTCATAAATATATACATACATTTGCATAAAGCAGCATATTTGTCCACTCCCATGTTGATAAAAGTATTAAAAACTTGACAAATCTCTCTTAAAGGTACATTTTGAACAGATAAAAAAAGTGTGATTAATTTGCGATTAATCGCAGCCCTAGATTAAAACAGTTTAAAGTGCGACTGTAATCTGGGAGAATGCCTTTTAGTTGTATGGTAAAATAATTTTGAGGGGGGCAGAGTTGAGTGTGTACATAACGCACTACTAATACTAATACTACTAATAAATACGTCCTGTAAATCTCAAGAGCTCGCACTTGACACTGCACTTCCTCGGGTTCAGTAAGTGACAAGTTGATCGGATGAACAGTTGTTGAGAAAATCGAAAGACAGACATAGAGACAGACAAACAGAGACTCCTTCCAGTGTAATTATTGTAAAAAAAATTTTTTATATATATATAATATAATAATAATGTCAAAAGTTGTTTTGATTTTCTGTGCAAATGTTTGATATCAGACTTCCTGAAGTTCCCTGGAAATACATTTCATATGTTTACAAATCAAATTTATAACAGATTTTTATTCTTACATAAAAACATAGTCTGGTGCAGTATTTAATCATGTGTAAGGTATTCTAATACCCAAGACAGTCCCAAAGAAAGACAATCGGGTAAAGACAAACTGAGCAATAAACACAGCCGAACAGAAGAACAAAACTTCGAGAAATGAAATCAAGACTCTGCTTAATTAAATTCCTTTCCCGTCTCAGATAATCACTATCCATCAAAGCTCAGTGAATCCTTCCAAGGTTGAAGGAGTGCGTCAATCACAGCTAGACGGGTTAAAAACACACAGCCAGCAACCATATTTCCTTCATTATGCAGCGACACACACACGGCACAGTGAAGGAACAGAAGGCTGATTTCCATTATAACTCATTATGGATGCAAAGTAATGTAATGCAGTCAGCTGAGCTCTTTATGTGTGGAGGTGTAATAAGGTGCAGTGTACCGTCAGAACAAGAATAGGACCGGGACATCCTGAGATAGAGGGAAACGGTTTGACAGCAGACGTGGAAGAGGAAGCAACAAGGAAAGGTAACTAGGCCACGTCTGTTCAGCACTCTTCTCCAATTTGTGTGCGAGACAGAACGACCCTAACAGAGACAGAGGTTGTGTGTGTTCATTAACCCTAAGAGACCCACATACACCCTTTTTTTGTCTTTTTTAGGGGGGGGACAGGGACTCTTTAGAGGGAGATAGCAGGTCAACAGTAGATGTCACATAGAAGTGGTTTACATCATCTGAAAGCTGGGAACCTGAAGATTAATTTGAGATGCAGCTCAGCACTGTGTGTCAAGTTGTTCTAGTCATGAATCTGAAATAAACATGAATTAATCAATTAATTAAAATAAATTGTGAAAGTGTATAAGGGTATAGAAAATTATAATGTATGATGGTCATTTCCATGCTCAATTATGTTGGGTTTGATATCATTTGTTACCCAGATTTGGTGCTAAATTTCAAAAAAATGTTACCACTCGAGAATTAAAAAAAAAAAAAGATCAATAATCCCTCCAAAATACCACATTAAGACACCAAGACCTTGAGGAATACCATATAAAAAGCCATGCTGTGATTTGGTATCAAAAACTTTTGACATTTGGAGATTTCTGCAAGAATTGCATTTTTCGGCGATTGGATGGTGAGCACTTCTGTTCTGTAAACTGCTCAGAAACCCCCTTATTGTCAATCTACCTAGGAAAGCCATCCATCCTCTGAATGCTCTAGGTTTCTAGTTTGTGGCTGTAAAGTTTCATGAGGCTGTGATTATCCTAGAGGTCACCACAGGTAATTTTATACAGTGAGGTCAAGTTTAAAAAAAATGGTCTCAATACAATGAAATGGCTCCTATGGGGACTAACATCATCACACATGAATACAACTGGACTCATTGGAACCACAAGAGCCTCAGCTTTACAGTGATATAAATATTCAAGGCGAAAATAACACATTTACACTGCATGCAAAAAACTGCATGTTTTTTGCCCAAAACTGCATTTGATTATCATAAAGTGGGCATGTCTGTAAAGGGGAGACTCGTGGGTACCCATTTTCATTCACATATCTTGAGGTCAGAGGTCAAGGGACCCCTGTGAATATGGCCATGCCAGTTTTTCCCTCGTCAAAATTTAGCCTAACTTTGGAGTATAATTTAGCCCCCTTCCCGACGAGGTAGTATGACATGGTTACCAATGGATTTCTTAGGTTTTCTATTTTCATATGATACTAGTGCCTTCTCTCTAGCTGAGCCTGCTACAGCCTCTGAAAGACAGTAAAGCCGGCCGAGGTTGCCGGTGTCCTCAAGAAGTTAAAGAGGTTAAAGATGGCTTCCCAGATGGCTGTTCCAGAGAGCTAAGCCTTGTGTGCACGGCTCCAGCCTCGACTAAAAACTTTTAAAATCCTAACCAATTATGAAATCCCACTGCGTCATACAAAACAGTGGAATCACAAACGTGCTCTCGCTAAAAGATGAGAAAATAATGATCCATCACACACTACACAACACAGTATCATGACAGGGGAAACCACACACACACACTCTGTCACTTGTTATAAACAGGGTGTGAGCCTGACAGATAAACAAAGCCTCACTCTGAAGAAGCAGAACATCACCAGAGTAATCCTCTGGGCCTGTTAGTGGCAGCCGATGGTTGGACTACAAATCCACCCAACTCAGCAAGGACCCCGTCCACGACTCTGGAGTCCTGCCTACAGTTTCCTTATAATAGAGAGGCCAGGCAGGAGACGAAGACAATGGTTCAAGAGTTGATCGCCCCAGTTTTAATGTGATATGACTCACATTTGTAAAAAAAAACAAAAAAAACAGCCAGATTTTTTTCTTTCATGGTTAATTAAATGGGTAACATATCAGACAAAAATGTTGATATTGCATGATTCGGCAAAATTCAGATTACCACTTTGGAAAACAACTAATTTTAGCAACCAATGCAGACATTTGTACGATTATTTTTTTCCACAATGACGGGTTATGGCAGGGAAAGATTGTTGAGAATGGTACAAAAGAAATAATTATATTTTCAGATCTGTAACAGGTATCGAACTTTGGCCTTCCACATGAAATATGGATTGCACTATATGCCCATCCACCACCTCGACCTCCACCTCAACCTCCACACCCATACTTTCTGCATCGCTACATCAAAGGACCACTACTCCCTGCATTGGCACAAGGGATTCTGGGATCAGCGTACATTTCTCAGAGCTGGTGTAGATTGATACATTTGCACTGTACTGTATCTGCTCAGTGGAGAAGGAGAGTGACGGACATCTGAAAAGCTCCAGAAATGTTCCAAAAGATGCCAACAGTGTGGACTGCCGTCTAGTCTCACTATGCCTTAAATGACTTATTACGAGACTTATAACATGTAACATACAAACATGGCTTGATGTACACCTGATTATAGTTCTTGTAACTTTTACTAGCCATGATTGGCGCGCTCACTCTAATTTCCCTTTTTCTTGTTGCTTATGCCAGCAAAAAGTCCATGAAGAAACATACTGAGATGAGCACAACTGAAAACTGCAGTTTGCATTCAAAGCTTTGTTTTAGACTTTGTTTTCCAAGTATGAGTAAATGTTGACCCTGATCACACAGACATATCTCTAGATATGCATCGCCAGTAAAATCATTGTTTTCCTATGGTACTACTCGCCTGGTGTGCGCTCTTGTCTGGTGCTGTGTGCCGTGTTTGTCTAGCAGTTTTTTTGACATGCATAAAAGTTCAAATAGCCTCAACTTTTCAGCGCAAGGCACGTAGTCGCACCGCTCGTCAATGTCATACTTGTCCAAGGCAGCCAATCAAATCAAGCAAGAGGCGAGCTTTACTACTTTAAAACTTCCTTTCTGTTTTGATGCCAGTAGATGTACAAGGAACAGCGGGACAATGGCAAATGGAGACGAAAGGTTGATATTAGTGATATTTAATTACGATGAATTATATAATTCAATAGCACAGCAGGGTCAAGAGCTCGACGTCTGCTTGAATCCATTTTTTTCCCGTTAATCCTGTTTGATCGCCCGGTTGCGCATGCAGCCCCGCTCCACAGGTGCACCACGCTGTTTTGCCCGACACGCCTTGATGTTTTTGAAGCAGCTGTAGCAAAGTGGCTCGGTTAATTAGTAATTTTATTTTGAAAAAATATAATTTTGTATTCATGCCCTGTAGTTGCTTCTGACAATTTAATTTTTTGTTATTTTTTTATATGACGTGAGTTTTGGTCCTGATATCAATACTATACTTTTTTTGGATACCTTACTTTCCAAAAAGTGCTCCATTTAACAAAAGATGCTATACTTCTCTGTTGTTAAATGCTGTCTAAACACAAGAACCGTATCAGTAGTTTGCTTAATTAAAGTAGTCTAAAACAGGTAGAACTTTAAAAAAAAAAAAAAAAAAAATTAGGAACTATCTGATCAAAGAGCAAGTAAAAAGATTAGAAATCTCACCAGATAATAGCGATCTATGGTGCTTGACAGATTTCAATACCCTGTGCCACGAACACATTTTGGTCGGTATCAAAATTTCTTAGTAAAGATTGCAGAGTTTGGAGAAGCTTCTCAAAACAAGCTTGGCGTTGTTTTATAGTTTGCGTGTCCCAGTTACAGAGTCCCAACTGTTGAGACTTTTACCCTGAGTAACCATGACTAACCATCCCAGTAGGTCATTCCAGTAAGACGGCCATTCCCCAGACACGGTAAACAGTAAAGATGTCATGTGTTTGCTGTGCTCTGGTCATTGTTTCTGCTGTCCATTTGGCTAAGTGTCTCCTGTATACTGTGGACAGGAAACCCAGACCTGGTGATATACTGTATACCAAGATGCAATGCTCCCACTCCAGGCTGCCAACACTGCCTTTGCCCCCGATCACTATTTGTTGTTATGGTGATGGCTAGTATGGCGGGATATAGAAGATAATAAGGTGAGAAAGTAGCGCTGTATTCATTCAAGTGAGAGCCAACACGTCAGATTCTCTGGGAGTACAAGCAAACACTGTATCTTCACACATATTATCAGAGGAGTAAAAGTTTAAAAAGGATAAGTGAAAATGCAATAGTCTCCGTGTTTCTGCAATTCTCTCCATTTTTTCATTACTCTCTCTACCATCCCTGTCTCTATCTACATCTCTATCTATTTTTTAGAGGAGCAGTACTCTCGCTTCCTAAAACCACTTAAACCTGCAACAACTTGGCCTCTTATCATCCGTCCACTTCCAAACTGCTATCCTCGTACTGATATTTTCTACCATGCTTGAGATTTTTTTACTCAAGTCCCGTTTGGACCAGAGAGCAGAACTTACAGAACTTTTCCACCATTCAAACTTTACAGTAAACTTGTCATTGCCATAACTTCCGCCTCTCGTCAGAGACCAATTGGACGTGCGTTGTTGAGGTCAACGTACTTGGGGGTCGAAGTTCAATTTAATTGAACTTGGGCTGCAAAATCAAGTGTAAAATCAATAAAATGCGCAATGCTCTCAATGCTTGCACAATGAAACTTGGGCTTTCAGTGTGGAAGCCCTGTTAGACCCTTGATTTGGATAAGGAAAAACTCCACAAAAAAAACCTTTAACAGGACAAAAAAGGGAAAACTCCCAGGAAGAGCAAGAGAGACACCTCTTCTAGGACTATATATATATAAATAAATATATAAATTAGGGCTGTCAATCGATTAAAATATTTAATTTATCATTAATCACATGACTGTTTAGAGTTAATCGCGATTGATTGCAAATTAATCGCACATTTTTCATCTGTTCAAAATGTACCTTAAAGGGAGATTTGTCAAGTGTTTAATACTCTTATCAACATGGGAGAATATGCTTGCTTTACGCAAATGTATGTATGTATTCATTATTGGAAATCAATTAACATCACAAAACAATGACAAATATTGTCCAGAAACCCTCACAGGTACTGCATTTAGCATATAACATATGCTCAAATCATAACATGGCAAACTCAAGTCGAACAGGCAACAACAGCTGTCAGTGTGAGCTGTCAGGCCCTAACTTTTAATGAGAACTCAGAGAGTATTTTCAAGAGTGCCAATCAGCGATTGTTTTTAAACAGGAAGCTGAGGAGCTTTGGCGCTAGCCGACACATACTTGAAATGGCATACAGAAGCCTGGTTGAATGCATTTTATCATTTTTATTTTATTTAACATAACAGCATGGTAGTGTAAAGAGCAAGAAAAAAACAAGCTCTCCCAGATTGTTAGCATTGCAAGGAAGGTGAATGGCAAGCCACAGAAACAACTCAGCAATATATTTACCAGTGCTGTACACTGTACAGGAAGGATAAACACATAGCTGCAGATACCTCACATCCACTACACTCAGAGTATTAGCTGCTACACCTATAGCTGGGGAAATTTGATGTTTTCCATGAATCCATGAATCCATGAAAGCAGAAATGCTGAGGACAAATTGCTTGGTACATTGTACCATCTCCATCTCTTCTATCTAGTACTAAAACCAATTGCTCAACAATTACTTTGCCAGGTGTGACGATTCATGGCTTTCAGTACAGCAGCTCATATTTTGTTGTTGTTGGAACAAAAACTCGCCCCAAGCTGGAGTTTAAAGATAAGAATTGAATCTGCATTACATAGTTCCAAAACAGAAACTCAATTTACTGTATTTAAGACATTCTAAGATGTTAAATTAATGCCCTTTAGATTTTCTTAGTGTGAGGGGTAGAAAGACAGAGATGTGTGGGAAGAAGGAGGGAAATAGGAGTGGTGATAAAATGTCTTATTGGAACCATTACCCAGTGTCATGGTTACCTGGTTTTCATCACCAAGCTGGGAAGCTTTCTTAGCTCCTTCCTGCTCTCTACAAGCCTCTCTCCCTCGCTCATCCTCCCCTGTGTCCGTTGCCTTATCGCTCCCATCCTTCTACTCCCTGTCAACCCCAGCTCTCCCTCTCTGTCCATCTTCCCCTTCCTCAATCGTTCTTCCCATTCAGTTCCAGTGTTTGTTGAGGAGCCAGTAAAAGTGGCACCAGCAGCTGTCCAAACAGCGATGGCCCCCCGCTGTGTGTGGAAGACCCCCCCTACGTTCCCAGTTGATTTCGTGCTGGCCATTATCACAGCCTGACGTTTTCTACTACTGTCGCCATGGCACCAAGGAATGAAAGGGCAGAAGAAGAAGAAGAGAGATGACAGAGAGTATGTGGAATATGTGGAGAAATGAAAAGAAAGCACGGCTGGGGAAAAACTAGAAGATAAAGGAATTAAACAGAGAAGATGGAGCTGGAAATTCAAAAGAAAGAAATGACACTGAAAAGATGACAGGCATGAAGGATAGAATGACAAGAATGATGTGGTGTAGAAAAGAAAAACAGGAGTAAAAGAGGGTATGTGATATTAGTCCTTAGCTCAAGAAAAAAAATTGCACCAAGATAACTTCCAATGAAAAGGTAAATGAAGTATGTTCCCACACCTATTTCAAACTTGCTGCAGAACTGCAGAGAACATGTACATCTTAACTAACACTGCTAACACTTGCTCAAGTTCTAAAACAGCATCCAGTTACGGCAAAGTAAGGTAAAGTACACCAAGGTATTGATACAGGAGCTTTGAGACATGTCAAGAATGTGGGGCAGTTACACTAACACTACAACTACATAACCATTGCGTTTTAACAATGTTCTCTTGGGTACAAAGGAATTCACAAGAGTTCCAGGCCTGTTGTTTGAGTCACGTACACTTGGGCCTTGTTCAGACTGCCAGCCCAAATCCGTCTTTTTTGGCATATTCAGATTGTATCCAGATTAATTTTAGAAAGACTGGACAGCAATCGGATCCAAACCACATTTGGAGTTGGTTTGAAATGCGATTCCAATTGAATTTTTTCAGATGTGTCTCAGTCTCAGTGTCTTTGCTGGCACCTTGAGGGGAATATAACGGCCTCCTCCGTCGCACCAAACAAACTCAGTGACGGAGGAGTTCTGCACCGCGACTTGAAATTGCGATTGTTTGGAGGGCGAAATGATGAACCTCCATTTCTCATGCTTTTGTGTCGGAAAGCCGCGTCACCAGCATAGCCACGAGACGCCTACGTCGTTACCACAGCAACCCATGCAGATAGATTGATGATGTCTGGACACACGAATCCGATCGCATCACTTGCAAATAACAGTGCGGACATTCTTTTGTCTGTGTTCAAGATTTAAGAAACAAATCAGATTTGGAATCGGATTTTTCACAAGACATACTGTTTCTCCACACTTGCATTTGACTGTACCAACATAAACACGGGTCATGGCCGCATCTGACAATGAAAAAAAAAAATCCTCAGTGTATACCATATTGCTACAGTATATCAGACACTGACTTCAACATCTTAATTTCAGGAGGCTGCAGTGTGATAGTGTTAACTACTTGCAAGTCAGAGGTGATATTTCTACCAGCCATGGTGTTCTCTTTAGGTCAATTATGTCTTTTTTTTAGCCATAAACAATGGTTTTTAAGTATTAATTAATATCATATCACCAGTTTAATTTATAAGACTTAATTGACCCTGATATTGCACAAATTGCAACAAATTGCTTTCCTGCTGTCAATCCTTTTGATCAGCATGTGCTCCTAGTGAAGGCTTTGAGCCTTGAGAAATGGGACCCATTTGACAAAATTGACTGGAAAGCCTGAGTGCTTCAAGAATGACCATCGATACTGATACAGATCTTTTTTCAGAGCGTCCCCTCCGCCTCAGACTAACAATAAAGTGCAGTTACTGAACTGCTGCATGGGTGGTTTTATGCCAGGGAGGTCAGCCGCCCAATTAGCCCCTGCTGAGTTGGAAGGCGGGAAAGGACTGGATTAGATCTTAATGACTACCTGTAAGGCGAAGCAGACTTAGTGTGTCTAATCATTGTTTCAGAGCAGAGAGTGCCTTTGTTTGAAGTTTTCATCATAATGTCTTTAATGACAAACATGTCTATATTGTGTCAGTGCTCAGCAGATTAGAAAGTTTGAAATTAGGGAAGTGGCTTAAGAAACAAGACTGCAACAATGGGTGGCAGGACCAAATTCTAACCGTGTAATTATAACTGACAATTACAACCCAGAATGAAAAGTTCACAAAGCATCGACCATTTCAAGGCTCCAAACAAGTCCCAAACATCACTGAATATTTCCATAAAATAACGCATGCACACTTAATATAGACTGGGTGTTACACAAAGCTACTATCTGTATGTGAATCTGTTTATCACAAAAATATCTGTATTTGTATTTATATCAGAAGTGTATTTGAATTTGTGAAATTGTATTTGAACCTCGTCTCCAAAAAAAGAAAATGTAGATAAAACTGAGTCTAAATAAGGGCTGTCAAAGTTAACACGATAATAACGCGTTAACTCAAATTTGTTTTAACGCCACTAATTTCTTAAACACATAAATGCAACTTGCGATTTTTTAGGTTGTAGCGGGCTCAGTTTTAAAGCTACTGGCATCATGTGACACTAGAAAACCTAAGGAATCAATCGGTACAAACCATGTCATACTAGCTTGTCGGTAAGGAGGGTAAATAACACTCCAAACTTACGCTAAATTTTGCTGTGGAAAAACTGGCATGGCCATTTTCAAAGGGGTCCCTTGACCTGAAAATGGGTTCTATGGGTACCCACGAGTCTCCCCTTTACAGACATGCCAACTTTATGATAATCACATGCAGTTTGGGGCAAGTCATAGTCAAGTCAGCACACTGACACACTGACAGCTGTTGTTGCCTGTTGGGCTGCAGTTGGCCATGTTATGATTTAAGGCTATTTTTATGCTAGATGCAGTACCTGTGAGGGTTTCTGGACAATATTTGTCATTATTTTATGTTATTAATTGATTTGAATATTAGGCAGCGAAAAAGTAGTATAATTATTTTTCGGAACAAGGCAGATTTTCTGAGCTTTTTTGCAAGTTTAAGGCACTTCACTTTTCAAAACCAAGAGTTGCCCACTGGTCCGAACCAAGACAGCAAACTTTATTACTCCTTTTAACCGTGGCAAAGGCAGCTCAGACCAGACCCACTTCTTCCGTTCTTACCTTTCACAATAAAGACATGTAATATTCCCAAGCAAGTATTTCACATTTCCATGTTGTTTATTCGTCACGCCCCTGGTGTGTAAAGGCCTCAAGAGTTAAAACTCTTTCTTTTTTGTAGTGTGAACAAAACATTCACGATCTTGCTGTGTTTCTTTAATACATAGCAAGTTTCTTGGTTTACATATTCCAAACTTTGAACTAATTATTCAAGTATAGTTAAAGCAGCTGAGGAACTTTTTTTAAATTGAACCAGCCTGAAATGATTTACAGTGTTGCAGTATGTGCAGGATTTCTGTGAGTGTGAAATTTGCGGCAAAGTGTGTCAATCTGGTGACAGCTCAGTAGCAAAAAAAAAAACTATTACTGCAAAAATCTTGCTGAGAGTTCATATCTGAATAATTAATTCATATTTGGTTACATCCCTACACACGCACACCCAATATGGAATGGTACAATTAGCTCAAACAAAATGTATTACTGAAATATTCAAAACTCATAATGTGAATCAGAGGAGAAAGGCACCCAGCACTAATCCCAAAAGACTGAAACGTGCTTACTTTACGTATGTGTGCACCAGCTTGTTTATGTATAGATGGGATGTATCATCCTCTTCCTTCACTCTCCATTGCCCTCAGTACACTGTGTGTGTGTGTGTGTTTCTATGAGTGTGTGTCATCTTCTATGAGTGTGCATGACGGTGATGTGTCAGCCGCTCCTTCATATGTAATTCGTGTCATCGCTGCTGTCCTGGTGTGACTGCATGAGCTTAAGGCAACAGCTGTTCTCTGCTGCTCCGACCGCAGTGGCTGCATCACGTCTCCGTCTCTCTCTGTCCCGTCTCTGCCCTTTCCTGTTCTGTTAAACTCGGGTCAAAAGACGGCTCAGAACTGTTTTGATTCAATCATCAGATATTGTTGACGGGTGCAACACTATGATATTGACTTTCTATTTTGGAAAGAGAATTCAAAAGAGAATTTTTAAATCTTCAGCTGTGGGGTTCGGCTTTTTGTTATTCAAGGTTTGTACATCTCTTTAAATACGGAAATATAATCAAAATCAGTTAACTTTCTCTTGCACCAGCCAAAGGGTCTTTAATCAAAATACATTACATGCCGAGCGGGGCCGCACAGAAAATCCAGTTCAAATAATAATGACCTTGCTTCATTTTTTAAAGTGAATGGATAATAAATGGCATTGACTCTGTAGAATCCAGGGCTGTAGTCAAAACCATTTAGTCCCAGTCCATCTGGTAGTTATTGATATATTTCAGTCTGGACCAAAGTGGTGGATCGACCAACCAACCAACCAACAGACTGACATTGCGACCCCTAAAGCTATGCTGTTAAATGTCTATAATCAATCTAGATTGTTTGATACCTATCTAGATACATAGTCAACAATATGATACACTGCAATTCAAAGCTGTGACTATAGGATTTGAGTGAGCTGGGATTTAATATTGATCCAGCTCAGATTTGATATTTGGTAGTTGGTAGTTGTTGATGATCAAAAGTAGTAGTAAAAACAAGATCAATATTCGCTCAAGTTTCATTTCAAAGCACTAAATTAGAAATGCAGAAGAACATATTGCTGTTTAAACACACACACAGGAAGCAAAGGAGCACAGAGATAGAGCGAGGATGAAAAAAAAGCCAACTGGACAGAGTCAAAACCAGAGAATTAACAGACGAGACCGGGTCAGAGAGCGAGACAAGTCAGAGTCAAAACACCCCAGTGTCCCGGAGATTAAAAAAGGAAAAAAAAAAGATTTGAGTACTACAGCCCTGGTAGCATCTAAACATTAAGAGGCTGTATTAAGTTCAGCTTTACTTCAGCACTCAAGTCAAGTACTTTGTTTCAAGCTGTTATCTCTTCCAGACATTGACTAACCCATTTTATTGTGTCAAAGCCAATGTGACAGTTACACACAAGAAACCATAATTCACCAAGACAGCTTTTGAAATAATTTTGATTAATACGTCTGGATCCCTGATTCCCTTTAGGACGTTTCCTAAAAAAGGACGATGTAATTATATACTAATCACAGCCAAAAGTACTGACATTGAAAGAAACCTTCTAATTTGAGTGTCTAAGAATAAAACATGAGATAATACATTAATTTGATAGAAAATGGAGGTCAGCGTGATGTCTCAATTTATCCAATTATGAGTTCAGACTTCTGCACTTCTTTCAAGTTTTTTTTTTACAAATTAAATGCTTCTTATGATCTTAAAATTAATCTTTTCCTACTGCTCTAATTAGAAAGATATGAACATGCAGAGCATTCTTTTCGAATAAAAATCATTAGGCTACTAATGGACTCTAAAAAGTTACTTTATACCCAATCTAGGCATTCCTTATATTGTGATTTATTATGCAACATTGCTCACTTGGCTTGGCTTTGATTGGCTCACAGAGCTTTCAAAGGTTATCATCAACAAAAGTTGCTGGCAACTTTTGTAGGTAACTCCTCATTGATTAATCCTTCCATCCATCCATTATCTGTAATCGCTTATCCCATTCGGTCACAGGGGGGCTGGAGCCGACCCCGGTTGACATTGGGCGAAGGCGGGGTTCACCCTGGACAGGTCGCCAGACTATCACAGGGCTGACACATAGAGACAGACAACCATTCACGCTCACATTCACACCTACGGACAATTTAGAGTCAACGATTAACCTAACCTGCATGTCTTTGGACTGTGGGATGAAACCGGAGAACCCGGAGAAAACCAACGCTAACACGGGGAGAACATGCAAACTCCACACAGAAGGGCCCCAAGCTGGGTTCAAACCGGCGACCCTCTAGCTGTGAGGCGACAGTGCAGCCCATTGATTAATCCTCCAAGACAAATTTTATTAACATGACACCCAGACAAATTTCCTCTCTCTTGTTTTCCATTCATCAACCAGCAGTAGCTCTCAGCAGCAATTAGGCCACACTCTAAGCCCCACAAAAGACCAGCGAAAGAGAAGTTGAACAAAGCACAATCTTGTTCAGAATCCCCTCAGGCAGCATCCCGTTGTTTCTACTAACTTCTCTGAGCCCTCAACATGACTGCTACAGATATCTAACCATTAGAAGTCGTTTTGTTCTTTTACCGCTGTACAGTAAAGTTAAGCGTGTACCAAATGTCTAATTGTTACACGCTAAAAAGTCGAGGCTTCAGTCATGAGAAGGATACACACAGCCTTCAAACACACTACAGGATCTTTCACGGGGAGGAATCCCTGATGAGGTCTCCAAACTACGTTTTGTCACGCAAACAAGCGAGACATACACGGTAAATGACGTGATACCATGCGCGAGACACATTGCTGATGTTGTTGTTGGTGTTCCACACTCTTTTTTACTATTTATTCGTCTGGGTGCAACAACAACTTTGCTCCGTGTTGCAAACGCGGCTCATACAGTAAGGTCCTATCGTTACAGGCGACCCCTCCAACCCCAGGGTTTCCGCTCAACCCGTGTCTCGCGCTCTCATTGGCTGTAGCTCGTGGCCTGAAGCTACATCGGCTGTCTGTCTTGTTAACTGTATCTATATGTCCTTCTAGTTCTCTGTATTAATAACTTCATGATAGTACCATGTCTCTATGTGCTACATCCAGTGTTCACATTCCACTGCAGACACTGTTCTTACAGTCTTCAGTACAGAATAATACTGTGTGAGAGGTCTTACCAGCAGAGGCATGGCCAGGTCAGCAAAGTAAACGAAGGCCGCCCCGAGTGTGAATCCCACAGCCACGGGCACGAAAGCAAATGAGCCGTACTTCCCAGAATCCTCCGCCATGCCGATCGCCGGTGCCAGCAGTGACCAATAGGAAGCAGCGAGCATTACCTGAGAGGCAAGGAAAGGAAGAAGAGAAATTTAAAAACATTTTTTATCATAGCAGCAGTTTCTCATGTGCCTTCAAACACAGAAATATAGTAACCTAATATGCCATCACTAATTATCGTTACGTAAAGTCACTTCAAAATAAATATTGTAAATTAGCCAATTTGAAGAGGATGTTTTCTTGTTTTTAAAATACTAGTGCAGTGCCCGTTCATACATACAGTACATACACAGACGGACAGAGATTCCTTCCTTTATAGTTAGATGATGCTGCTACAGCGGCACTTAATTGGCACCAAATTTGTCATGGTCACTCAGACATCATATGTACACGTCCAACAATTGTGGTCGCCATAGCACAAAGCGTTCAGGAGACATGACATTTTTTGTAATGTAAGCCCTGCCCACAGCATTTGAGCTAACTTTGAGGGCCAGCTGTAGCAAAACTGTATGGAACATTGACAATCCCAAAAAAGTAACTTTGGTTAGGTCCAGAGATGCTCTGTACCGAATTTGGTGACGATTGCTGAAAATGTGTACGAGTAGTAGCAAAAAAAAAAATCAGATTCAAAATGGTAAAATAAGAGTTACGGTTCATAAGTCACAGGCCAAAACGTGCAGTTTATCGTTATTGCGCCACCATCTGGTCAAATTGCACCAAATTTGATACTGCACATTTTTACTGGCATATTTTGGCACGGCTCCTTATATACAGCCTGACAGCTGTTACAATGTAACATCAACATACTGCAGGCTATAATATTCTCTCGTCAATGTCCATGACTGCCACGGCCCCTTGACCACCTCCCATCTGCTTTGCTTTGCTAGACGTGTTTTTCATCTTCTATCTTCACATCAAACCATTCCTTCTTTAGTTATGTCCCAGCATAGCGCTGCTCTAATGGCACGCCGTTAGCAGCTGTGGTAATATTTTTACTAATTGTTTCGGGTCCTCTAATGAGACTACTGACAAGTTATGTGTTCATCTGCTGATTTCCGACAGCAGGACATGATGCTCAACAGTGTGAAACACTTCGTTTTACTCTTCATTAACACTTTTGTGAATGACACAGGTAGTATACAGCAATTTGGGGGAGGCAAATATGCTTATGATCGAATCTGGTGAACACAAACCGGTGGCGTTCATCAAGTTGTAACGATCAATTAAGGCAAGTTTGTGCCGTTAAGAGATTCTGGTGATTCTGAATTTGGTGAATCCTCAAAACTAAAGGTTTGAAGTTTCCCAAGTTTACATGAGTGTGTGAGCTTGTCCATGTTTGGCTATGTGTGCTATGACTTTGTGTGCGAGTGTCCAGTCTATTCAGCATTCTCATGGGTAATTAACCCTGAAAAACCTGATCTTATTGTGTCAGCTGTCAAAGTCCAAATAGAGAGGGCAGGGTCCTGTATGCTTGAACACACTCGTGTATCTTTCAAGCTTCATGTATGAACACAAAGTATCTGCAGCTTCTATTGTTTATCACAAATACCATGCCAATCTTTATTCTGTTTGAGTCCAGCTCCTCTCGTAGCTGCCGCCTCCTGACACAGTATCAGCGCTGGGAATGCAAAACACGAGTGTGCGTTCAGCGCTGCCAATCAAAAGTAATGGAGGCATATTGTTGGGCTGCAGTCGGCTACGGCATTCAAGAGTAATGTACCTACCGCTTGCATCAAATCTAGTCAGCTTTGTAAGTCAGGCAGAGTATAACAATGACAAAGTTGATTGCAACTCACTTGATTTGGCTCTGGGAGCTGAAAACGTGTCAATTATAGCAAATTCAAAGGTTTTATTCCAGTCTTATTCATGTTGAATCGTCAAAGTCTGGCAGCAATCGAATCCTCACCATGATTACAGAGAGGACAAATGATCAAATCCTGTTTTCCATCTACAGTATGACCTGTCTTGACGCTCCCAAACAGAGTCAAACAATCTACACTTGCTTTTACAGTTCGCTTGATGTGAATGTACCTATTCTCAGTGGGTTCCAACACCCAGTTGCACCAGGCAATAAGCAAGGAGAGGGAACAGAGTTATAATGGTACAAACAGAAATTTGGATTCAAAAGACACACTGGGTGGAATATAAACTTTGTTTATTTGTATTTATTTGGCATCTTCATCTCTCAACTGGCAACAGAAGTAGGGCAAAGATATCAAAGAGAAGCCAGAAAGAAACTAACGTCAAACTGAACTTAGCTAAGAATCTAAGAGTGAGGGAAATGGCCTTGAAATAATAGTACATTATTGCAATGTATTTTTGTTGTAACAATATTTATGAAGATATACTGTATATGCAGTGTACAGAACTATTATTGAGGTTTTAGTTTACAGTATTGGTGTGTCTAGGTGGCTCACGGTAGCAAGCTGCAGCCGTATTCAGCTAGTGATTGGCTCGGGTGGGCGGGACCAATCAATACCGCGGCTCCAGCCCCCCGATTACTACTGCGCAGACTGGAGCTCCAAATGACGCCAAAATCTCAAGATGGCAGCTCCCGTATCCGGGACATTTGGGCTTCACTTTTGTGCAGTGGGAGGAAGTCGAGACGCGTCGTCCATCTTTATATACAGTCTAGGTCTTCAACGTGCCATTCGCTGTATCCTTTTATCTTTCAAATGCAGTCGCTATTGATGGTAGCTTGGATGTTTAAAAATGGCGGGTTTGTGCAAGATGTCGCACTAGTGACAACTCTCTCTGACCAATCAGTGGTCTGCATTGTTTTAACTCCACACTCTAGAATTGGCTCAGCTCACTTGGAACCTCGACTTAGGTGGTACCAAAAAAAGTACCAGGTACCACGTACCATCCACAACTTTTGATAATGGCAAACCAAAATGAGCGAGTCGAGTCGAGTAGAGCCGTGTCGTACCATGCAGTGGAAATGCGGCATTAGTTGCCAATTAGCAACTGACTCCCATAGTACGTTTAATTTTCTATACATGCTTCGGTGTTAACTTGCAGACTTGTTAGAGATTTTGCTCATTTTTCTCCACTTTGACTCATGTCTAGCCGCACTAGCACATAACCCATAACCACAGAACACTCTTAAGGGGATTATTTTTATCTCCCAACCAAGCTCCCCACATATTCACCTTCCATCGTCTACCAATCAAGGGTGCAATGCTGCAATCCGGAGAACATTGTGCACTTCTGTGCCAATTGAGTCAAGGTGGGGAGCTGTCTACATGTTAATTAGCAACAACCCCGATGGCGCACATAAGATGAGCAGTTTGACTCACTGCTGTTACAGCTGCCAAGCCCCAAAGGTGCACAAAATGTAAATGCAAAAACATAACTTTGCAGGGGTTTTGTGTATGGGAATTCATTTCCAGTACTACTATTAAGAAATGGGACAAATCTAACTATGGAAAATGATCTGAGATCAATTATGATATCAAGCCACAGTATTTTCAGAGAAAAACATAAATTTAATTTCCAAGACCTTTACACCCAATCTTTCAAGATGAAATCATGGACAACAGTTACTGCAATGCATATAACCAAAAAGCTACAAAACGAAGCAATGGTGTTCATTTTTAAATTATTACACTTATTCGCTTTCTTGCCAAGAGTTAGATGAGAAGATCAATACCACTAATGTCTGTACTGTAATTAGCTTAGCTTAGCATAAAGACTGGAAACAGTGGTAAACAACTAGCCTGGCTCTGTCCAAAGGTAACAAAATCCAACTACCAGCACCTTTAAAGCTCAATAATTAAAACAATTTCTCTTGATTGCATGAACTGTGAAAAAACCAAACTGTAAAAAACATAATTTGTGGTTTTATGGGGGTTTATATGCGTAACTGCACCCGGACAAGAAATAGTCCCTAGCCATTAGAGGTCGACCGATAATGGATTTTTAAAGACAACGATTGTTTGGAGCAGGAATAAGCTGATAGCCGATTAATCAACCAATACCCCCCCCCGCCCGCAAAAAACATTTGGCACAGTCGGAAATGAAAAATCTTTGACTTTATTACAAAATAGTCAAAGAAAGAAATACCTAAATAAATCTGGAACTGAACATCAAACTCAAAGTAATAAATCCCAAAATGAATAAATAAATCTGGAACTGAAGATCAAAAGTGAATCCGTCAGAGTTTATGATGTGCTTTTTGTCGGCTACTTTTGCGTACATAGTTTTTATTAAATCAGTTTTTGTCACTACTACAATGGGCGATGCGCAGTTCTGCTCTGTGGTTGGTTGGTTGGACCTCAAAATCAGTTGTTCCGAGAACGCGAAGTTTTAGCCGACCGTTCTTACCCTATCGCCAGAATAATGCGTTGAAGGTTTTTTCATTGAGTGGAGAATTGCTTTCTGCAAAAAGTATCTCAAACTATGTAAATGATAGGGCTCGTCATTAATCGCATTATTTGTGTTATTTAACCTCTTTCGCTCTTTGAAACTCAGCTCGCAACCTCCGAAAGATTGTATGCGCTAATGCGTTAAAGAAATTAGTGGCGTTAAAACGAATTTGCGTGAACGCGTTATTGCTGCGTTAACTTTGACAGCCCTAGTAAATAATAATAGGCCGATCTAAAACGTAATTTACACTTTTAATGCACACTGAGTGCCAGCGCTCCCCCCCTCTCCCGGTCTCGAAGTACGAGTGCCATTTCATGGGATCTTTGACAGTTGTTTAGATTATCATCAGGATTTAATCAAATGCACACAGGTAATTTTCAACAAAAGTGGCCCTCATTATCTACATAGAGAATCAATGCAAAACAGTGATATACAGTATGTCCCTGCGTGATTGGTGGTGGCTGCGCAGCCATCGACCACTATCAGAGCCGAGTTCCACCAATAACAATACTTACCATACCGATTAATCAGTCAATCTAGCTATCTGGCTTCTGGTTGTAGCTTCATATTTACCCAACATCAGAGTAGTATCAATCTATTAATCTAACTCTCGGCAAGACAGAGAATAAGTCAGGCATTAGGTTTTTTGCTCTAAGGACAAAATGAATGGTTTAGGATAATAACAATATGGTTGAAATAGAAAAAGGAGTTCCATGTTTCATTACACAAATATGGGTAACTATGGGTTACATACAATGTAGGGTTCAAAGCAGCAATAGGCAATTACACATGCTGACAGCTCCGAATGGCAGTGAGGGAGAACAGTTTGAAATATTTGAAATTCAATACCCAGGAATGCTATAAAAACATGACATCACTTAACCCCACAAAGAACACTCATATCAACTACGCTGATCTGTGATACAACAGGGCAAAGAGAGACAAGGCATCTCATATTTTCTGTGAACACGGGCCTCGCTGGCAGCTATTCAATTTTGTAGAGATGGGTATAGATGCGGATATCAGAGGATGTCAAGGTCAATAGGTAATTCATATTTAATTCACCTGAGACATAATAGGGGGAAATTCAATTTGTTTCCATCTCTCTACTTTTCTATGAATTTATTACCAATATTCTTTCTCCCTCTTTTTCCATTCAACTCTCAGCAAAGTGCTTTTGTTCTTCCTTCCTTTGTGGTTCCTTTCTCTAATTTGCATTTGCAGGAGCCAAACCCCAGGTCGATTTCACAATCTCTAGTCTTGTTCATTAAGTCTCAATTCGACAGGATCTCAAGGCTATATAAACACCTGTCTGACACTGATGCCAGCACCCAATTACTGCTTTGTTATCTCACTCAGGGCGAAATACTAAGCCTTTTGCAGCTAGTTTTAGATGGAGATATGGAGCACTGTGCCCCAGAAATATCCCTGTTATCATATGAACATGTGAACAGAGCTGGAATTCTAAAGCATATGCATGCAGTAGCATTTGTATTTAGGGGATATCATGCAAAAACAGTGGGCAACTCCGGAGTCTGAAAAGTGAAGCCAATGCAGAAGTGACTTAAACTTGCATTATTTCTAATAGCCAGCAGGGGACGACTCCTCTGGTTGCAAAAAGAAGTCTGATTGTTTAGAAGTCTATGAGAAAAGGACCCTACTTCTCACTTGATTTATTACCTCACTAAACATTGTAAACATGAGTTTATGGTCTCAATTCTAGATTCAAGTCTAATAGACTTCTATACAAATTAACTTATTTTTGCAACCAGAGGAGTTGACCCCTGATGGCCTTTAGAAAAATGGCTGTGAGTATTAGTAGTAACAATTACTAATATTACTAATATATATTTCTGCAAATATGGGTTTGACCATTTTTTTTGCAGTTTTGATATGATTTCTATTGTTATAGATTTGGGTTAAAATAATGTCACATTGAGTAGATTTATTTTTAATTATAATGATAGAAATATCAGCAGGACCTTTTCCAATATATGGTCAATTCCTCCTTGCAACAAACAGAATAATAATTTTTCCATTTTAATTATCCTCGTCTCAGATAAACAGGAAGACAGAACAAAGTTGTAGCTTAATCAAACTAGTCTCGACAGTATCTCAAAATGCTCCCATAATTAAGGACTCTCTTCGTGGGTGCTCTGATCTTACAATGCTTGAGGGGAATCATCTAGATGCATGTCGCAGCATAATCAATCCTGCAATCAGTGATTGCCCTGCTGAGCTTCGAGGTTCCATGTGAGCAATGAACGTCAATATTAGAAGCCAGCTGTGAGTCATTTAATGGTTTCATAACTATATAGTTTAACATAGAGTTGTCCACTGTACACGTGATGACCATGGTCCCTGTGTTCTAAGAAGGCTAATACAGACTATATACCTGTTGTAAACTTGTATATTTACCTGCTATTAAAGGACGTTATTATTATTTTTTTTTCTTTTTTAGGTATTTATATCATTCTGTAGCTTCAAAGTGGTGTTCATTATATAATCAAATCCAAACATTCAAATTTTGGTCAAAGTATGTATGTTTAAGTGTCAAAATGCTGTTTTCCCAAGCCTTTCTAAAAACTTTTTCCCATGTGACCTGACGGTAGGTTTCTGCATGATGACGCTGCTACATGTACAGTATATATACATCCTTATAGTCCTACATAGTATTATGTACAATAACTTAGAGGCTGTCGGCATGCTCCCCGTTTGGAAAAGCAGACAGGAGTACCGGCACAGAAGCTAAGCAATGTACCGCTGTGAACGCCACGTTAGTTTGGATCCTAAAGTCACACAATAACACAAAATAAACTAGCCGATCGATGCAGCGGTAGACGTGCAAATTATTGAAAAATTACAGTTTTCGTTAATGAAATCTGGTGGTTTTGAAGAGAGCATAGATAACTGCTTCAGTTCCCCGACGGAAAGGGTTGTGTGACGGCGAGGTAACAGCCATTTTACCTCGAAGTTATATCGCTCTCTTCAAAGCCACCAGACTATATTGATAAAAACAGTAATTTTACCTCGAGGAATACGAAAGGATACATACAACCCCACTTGATATCAGCAAATATCGCATTGTTGTCCAAAGAATTGAAATAGTATCGTATCGTGATGAAACATGTGATTTACACCCCTTATGCAAGATGAACAGAAGTTCTTTGAAATAGTAGAGATCTTCCTATAGATGCTACCTTCAGCAGAAATGCAAATTATGCTGTGTAAAACTGTGTAAAAAAAAAAAGGAACTGCACTACTACTGTCAAGTATTTTGTGGTAAGTTGGGCTGGTGCCGAACCTCGATACATTTTTGGTACTAAGCAAATCTGATACGCTCGCTAAAAAGCTCAAAGAAATAGATCAAATCTATCCAATCTATAAAATGTCGAAAAAGTCGTGAAAATGACCAAAAAAGACTAATTTGATAAGCAACTAACAATTGAAAACACAAAGATATTCAACATTTAGTAATTTTCCTTGAAAAATTTCTTAAATTATGAATCAATTAGCAAAATAGTTGACAAATACTTTTCTACGACTCGACTAATTGATCAATCAACTAATAGTTTCAGCCCAACTAAGTCTATGGTGTACCTGATGATCTCCATGTTAGTGTCGTAAAACTGTGTTCTTTTCATTCAAGACCTACTGTAGTGCTATACGGGCCTGCTAGTATTCTATCAATAATTATCAAATACATAATGGTTGCACTGCATGTTTAGATTATAGAGTTGAGAAAAACATAATTGATCAGACCAAAAGCTGCAGGTTTTACATTGGAGATATGGCAGCTCTGGTCTAGCGTGTTTAGCATGATTTGAATTGTTATCTTGGACCAACAGCCTGAAATAAAGTAAAGGAAATGCCTTATTTACAGGAAGCGCACAAATTGAAAATGAGCTTCAGGATGGTGCTGATGAGTTCTGTCCCTTTGCTGCGTAAAGCAAAAACAAATAGAGCTACAGTCTTTCCTAAGGGCGATTCATTGCCTTTTGAATGCTTGAGTTCTTCCATTTTCTAACTGCAGTATTTCTTTTCGCCAGCTGTGGTTAGTGGCTCTATCATCTAATCACAGCCTGGTGGCAATAGGAGGAATAAGATGGATAGAGACAGTTTGATAGATTGTGAAGATAAAGACACACTTGATTACTGCCCTGCACGATATGAGCATTAACTGGCTCTGTCGAGTACTTGGTAGGTGAGGCAAATATGCCCTTTATTACAGGCAAGACAGACTATTATCATGTTTTCATCTCACTATCTATACCATTTATCTGTCCATACCCAACTAGCTTTCCAGATAAACATTAGACTAAATTGAGCATCAAGGGGATTCGGCATAGATTTTCCTCTCACCGTGTGTCAATTTCATCTCTCCTTTTTAATGGCCTGTATTCCCCTTTCAGTGCAAAATCTCCCACTAAGGAGAAGATACCTCCATTTATTTTCCCTCTCCGATCAATTCATCTTCCTTCCTGGCATCTCTCCTAATCCATCCATCTTGCCTCTGTCTATCTAGGAGCTAATAACGTTCAAAGCTGTCCACTTTCTCACACTTCATCACTCTCTTTCTAGCTTAATAGATCTCATTCTTTAGTTCCTGCGTCTATCGGTCTGTCACCATCTTTCAGCTAATCTTTCTCATCCTGCAACTCAACCATCATTTCATTTAAGTCTTGTCCTCAATAGGCTTCAATTTCTTATTTTCATGTAAGTCTCCCTCAGTCGTCATGGGAAAGTTCCACAGTGCTGGTTATGATTAGGGTTGCAAAGGCTCAGTAAATTTCCAAGAAAATTTCCTGAACGTTTCTGGAAAGTGTCCAAGGGAAGTTAAGCTTGGTTTGCACAGTTTCAATATATAAACTGTACCTTTGAATAGTGGACTTAATTGGGTGGGAGATACACATTCATAATAAAGCAAGAGCTCGGCATGTTTTGGTTAAAAGTATAATTGAATTTAGGGGTTCGGTATGTATGCTGGGAAAAAAAAGTTAATAATAATGCAAACATTTTTCTCATATATTTTAAAAATGTAAACATGCTAGACAAAGAGTCCACCGCCACACAAGTGGCTCGGTGAGGCTGTAATTGGGCACAGCTGTGATTGGAGCTAAATGCTAACGTTAGCACGCGAACAATGACAATTTTAACATGCTGAGCAGGTATAATGTTTATCATGTTCACCATCTTAGTTTAGCCTGTTAGCATGCTAACATTTGCTAATTAGCAGAGCTGTGAACTCGGGTCACAAAGTAGCCACATCCTAAAGCATCCCCTGTTTTATGGTCTATTTGACTCTAAATGGGACCATAATTTACTAAATGAACATCATGCTGTATTGAAGAAGACTTGAAACTAGCGACTGAGACCATAAACTTGTGTTTACAATGTTTACTGAGGTAGTAAATCAGGTGAGAAGTAGGCTCATTTTCTCATAGACTTCTATACAATCAGACTTCTTTTTTCAACCAGAGGAGTCGCCTCCTGCTGGCTATTAGAAAGAATACAAGGTTTAAGGCACTTCCGTATTGGCTCCACTTCTCAGACCTGGAGGTTGCTGCTCAGCATATCTGATTTGCATTCAGTTACGTATGTAGTCGTAGCAAATACGACGCTAAATTGAAAAATTGCGAGCAACAGTGCCAACTATGCTGTGGACACACACAACAAGAATTCTTCTTTATCTTCACTACATTTAAGATTTATAACAAACTGTGGTTACATTACAAACAATGCAGAGAAGCAGAAACATAATGTGCTTATCAATGAGCAGCCAATAAGACAGCCCTTATTATAACACACAGTGGTTTATATCAAGCACAGCAGCACGGCTGGACAGAACGGTAGCAGCCAATGAGACATCTATTATTATAACACACAGTGGTTTCTACCGAGCACAGCAGCACGGCTGGACAGAACGGTAGCAGCCAATGAGACATCTATTCTTATAACACACAGTGGTTTCTACCGAGCACAGCAGCACGGCTGGACAGAACGGTAGCAGCCAATGTCAATTGAGCTCTAGGAGACTGCCAGTATTTGAAATCAAATTCTGCTCAGAATAAATCAAATCCTGAAGGCATCAAAGCTTTGCCTGCCAATCCATTCCAAAATAGAGCAAAAAAAATATATGAAGAAACAAAAGCGTTGAACACTCTGAGAAACATCCACAGATTGTTCTCCGACAGTGTAAACCTGAGGAGGAGGCAATCACCTGTGTCTTTTGAGGCACAGATCGAAAAGGACATGTTCCTATTGAGAGTCGAAGGGGAAAACAGAGGAAGCGCTGTTCTCTCTGCATGTTGAAAAGCCTTCCACTAATCCTCATTCAGGGGAAAGCTTGACATTGTAATTCTACAGCGCTATGAAGCAGATTCATCAAAGCCCGCAATATAATATCTTTCAGAGATCGCTCCCAATATCTCTGAAGAGATCTGCAATACTTCTGGTTTAAATGGAATATTGATGCAGGATAAATATACAGTGTGAGAGGAGCTTTACCCACAATTGCAATTCGCAATTCGTCTAGCTCAAGTTAAAGTGTAAGTCACGCATTACAAAACCGCTTAAGTAAAAGTGAATTAACAGTGTCAACAAGGCATCCAAGACCAGCCTCTGTCGGTAATATCTAAATGCTGCAGCACCACAAGTCTCAGACCTGCAGCTCCCAAAAGAATACTTAAGTACAGAAACAAGGTAATTATATGCCATTACTTGCCACCAGTGAGAAAACATGTGCTAGTGCATGTTTTGTGTTTCCATAGTTAGACTGCCTCAATGGGCATACAAAATGTCTTTCCCTGGAAAGGTCATAAAAAAGGTACTTGTAGGTCAAACACATTTGCATTTTAAGCTCTCAGCTGAATACTAATTGAGAATGCACTTTAGTGGTATGGGAATGTAATTTTGCAAGAGACAGGGTTTGGCGCACAACACTAGAAAAGGTTTTAATTTAATTGGTAATTAGAAAGTCACAATGTGCGAACAATAGATGTCACAACCTTTTCCAAAGGCCCTTGAGGCATATTGTCTAATTTAGAAGTGCAAGTTGTGGAAACAGTTAGTTGACCAAATCAAATTTAAGGAAATGAGAGTGTTGAGAAAAATATAAAAAAGGAAATCTAAACTTTACAGATGCAACACATACTTTATAAGGAAGTGTCTTATCATATATTAGCCACATTTTACATCGTTTTTACAAATGAATCATGCTTTTATTTTAATTATATAGAAATAGCCAATCTTCTCGCTGATGGTCTCGTTTGCTTATGTAGGTCATATAGAGGCATTGGTATTACATTGAGACTGTTTCATAACCAGTTAAAAGTTCCTTGTAGTAACTTTAATTTAGCGTGGTAGCATCCTAACATTTGCTAATTAGCACTAAACACAAAAAACAGCTGAGCCTGATGCGGATGTCATTGATGCAGGTATTTGACCACAAACCGAAATATTGGGCAAGTTGAATTTTTGACTCGATTATGGCGCTAGATCAGTGCTTCCCAACCTATTTTCCTTGAAACTTACTTCTATCCAAGAAACGCTCCTCCGACGTCATCACCTTTAAAAAAAAATTACAAATCCTCGAACAAAATCCTCAGTTTGAATAAAGTGATCCAGTGTATTAAATTAGTTATTAGTCTTTTTTTTTATTAAATCAACTGTCTTTAATGAATAGAACTCATCAGTTTTGTCAACATAAATAAAGTGACGACATCTTGACGGATATGCCTAGTGGCTAAACGCCAACAAATAAGGATTGCAGCAGAATATTTCGTTCGACTTTGCTACTAAGTAGCAAAAAAATATCTTTTTACAGAGATTTATATACAGACTTTTGTATAAATTATCCAGCAGGTGTGTTATTATATTTTTAATTATACATGAGCAAAACCGAAGTTTGACAGACAAATCCTGGCGCACCCCCTGTGATCTTTGGCGCCCCCCTAAGGGGGGCCCAGACCCCAGGTTGGGAGCCACTACGCTAGATTGTTACAACTCATCCTGAGGGGAACATGAATGTTTTTATCAAATTTCATGGCAATCCATCCAATAGTTGTTGAGACATGCCAGACCGATAGACTGACACGGCCATTCCTAAAGCCGACAATCTTAAGTTTCTTGCCCTGCAGAACAAAAGTGCACATTCCAAGCATTACCCAGTTTAACATTACTACAGTTTGAAACATTCACACCTACAGTAAAAATTGTCAAGTACCATCCTTCTAGCAACTGATCATCTCCTCTGGTTTCACTAGGGAATATATGCCTCTCTAAAGGGCATATCCAGATGAGTATTAGTGGAGGGATGGAGGGAGATGGTCTCTCATTTGTTTTCTTGTCAAGATTTTCTCAGATTATCATTCTTCACCCACTTCTCTAACCTTTAGGCGGCCAGGTGCCAGCTAGCCGGTGCTATCATTGAGAGTAAGGAGGTGTTCCACAGAAGATGAACAGAGATTACTGAACAAATGTCACGGGGAAAAGGCGCAAAAGTCTAACAGCCAAGATAGCAATCTCTAGAAGCTACGCCGCTATTCTCACAGCCCTGTGCTCTTTCTGCCGGGGACACAATTTAAAAGCTAAACGTGGCGTACCTATCTCTGAATATTAATTCGATTCAGCCAATTTTACAGTTGCAGCATGTAAGGCTGCAGGGCTTGTTCAGTATGCTGTAAGAGGCATACACACAGCTTGCAGCTCTCCATCAAGTATAAAGTAATGTTTCACAATTGAAAAGCGCGATGAGATGGACAATGTCAACATTAATTCCATCACTTTTGTTGGTTTTCTTTTTCCTCATGAGAACAAGTGGGTCCTACAAGGAATGACCCATGATTCAATTAGTTTGATTTGCGCTCAGCCATGTAAAGAAATACACATATCCTGCTTATTCACGCAGGAGTAATAAGAATATTTCATGCAAAAAAGTTGAAATCCCACAGTTTGACCTCCCGGTTATTGAAGTAATACTGCACTGTTTGTCTGCGACAGGGAACTGTTTGGAAAGTTGCAAGAGTACATCTATTATCATCAACCAGATGAAACCAAAATTCAGTAATGAATAGTTCACTTATACTGCACAGATTAATAAATCAACCATCTTTGTTTCATTGCACGCAGAGTTAGTTTTTTACCTTGTAGAGAATCGATTTCACCCAAGAAATACAGGAAAGAAAAGCAAAGAGCAAGCGGTAAACGTAATTAGCAAGTAATGTGACTGGCTGAGAGGATAATAAGCATCTCTGGCCCAACAATGTATACTCCACGCCATCCAACCCATCATGTAAAGCACGCTTGCACCTGTATGAAAACAACAGATTTGCACGAGGTCTCGCACTTTGTGCTGGTCTTTGTGATTGTGCCATTAAAACAGTTCCCCCGTTTCTGCTTTCTGCATTCCTTCTTTTTTCACCCTCACGACTCAATTCAGTCACAGCTTCTGCACTTATATATCCTCATAGCCACTCAAAACTGCGATCTGACAATGACTGGTGAATCCCATCATTTCAATGCAGCGAGGCAGACACTTGCGATGGAGAGGTGGAAGGACGGCATTGAAAAAAAAGTGTTCTATTATGCAGCCAGAGAGGATGAGCAGAAACTTGATGATTGAGCCTGGCCTTGTAAGACTGAATTCAATCGAATTCTTCTTTGGGGGCCTTCCTGTTCCACTTGAAAAGTACTGTACAAAACATGAATATACAACGGGAGTATCTGTGGTTTACACAAGTTCTATAACGCCTGGTTCAGACTACACAATATTGTTGTCGGTTACGATGGTCACTAGGTCTGATTAGGCGATTGAGAGTCATAAATATCCTTGTGATTTGGCCGAGAGACATGCCAGACTACACATTGGTCCCCGACCAATCATTGCTGGTCGTCTTTCACGACGTGCAGAAATGTGGACTTTTCTTTTAGGCATGCATCTCTGCAAACTGTTGGCTAGTTGGTTTGTGTAAAACGCATAGAGCTGGCTGGGCCGTGTGTCGCAAACTGCCGTAAAAAAACCAATTGAGACGCATATTTTGATTGAGCTGTATATATGTCCAAAGAATGCTCCTAAAACCAGAACAATATCGACATATCACACATATTTTAATTGGAAAATGCGCCATTGGGAAAAAGGCCTATTTCAGAATATCCAAATGGAATATGTTGTTTACAAGACCCGTATAAAGTTATAAAGTTGCAATATTGCCATATTCGGAATATTCGGGCTGGTCTCATACACTGTTCGTAGCTATACCTACGAAAAGTAATGTGTAAAGTAAAGTAATTTGTGTATATCCCACAAAATCAATTTATGTGTAATTACCATAAATAGCGAACGCCGCATAAGGAGGAAGTCGGGGTTGATGGGTGGGTCAAAAAGCACCGGACTTTCGCCCAGGAGCTCGGCGTTCGTGTCCCGTGTGAAACCAGAAGTTGATTTATTTGTCACGTAAGTTACGTATTTAAGTAACGCCACTTCCAGAATTATTTTAAGCCAAACCACGATCTTTTCTTAAACCTAACTAAGTAGTTTTGTCGCCTAATCCGAACCAAATTGATCTTTTCCTAAGTCTAACTAAGCAACTTTCTTGCCTAAACCTAAGGAAGTTGTTTCATATGAAGACGGAAGTTCAGTTTTTGAAAAGACTGTATGCATGTAACAAGCGGAAATTGACACGTGTTGCTGGGCATTCGTAGGAAAACAAACGAAAAATGATGACTAACTTTTTTGTAAGATATCACACAAACCGTTATATGAGAATACGTTGGAATAATAGTGTGCATGTCAACGTAGTCAGCGACATTCAAAATAAAACCAAATATTTATATTCTGTGTGCATACATGTCCTTATAACAGAAGGAAGAAAAAAAAACGCCACTCTTATAAAGTATTCGTGACAGGTACTGTCTACCCCTCAGGATTCTCATTCACCTCACATACAACATGCATCTGGCAGCAGCAAGGCAATAGAACTAATTCCCATATGGATGAATGCCTAAACATCTTGCTACAGCTTCTTCAGGCTTGTTTTCAACCTCTGTGCAGGGAATGTTGAAAATCACAGAAGATGGTGTGGGCTGAATTCTGTGAAATATAACACCCAAAGACAATCCCACATGGTATAATTACATAAACCACTGTTTATTGGCCTCTCCTTCACACTGGCTTTGCAAGCATTTGTGCAATACACATGCCACCTGTTTTGTTCAGCACATGATATGGGTGGGCAGTCAACCAGGTGGAGCCAGAGAATGGCGTGCATTATGAGTGCTCACGGTAGGAAGCAGGAGAAAGGGTTTTTTTTAAGAATGAGTAACTTTCTTTGGAGTGCATTGGCTGTCATGTTCAGATTCCTCATCCATTCTTCAACACATCAATGGGCCGCACTAAAGTTAACTGTGAAAATGCTTTGTTTCTGGCTGAGAAAGCTGCCATTTTATTTTTAGATTAAAGATTTTACTCTTTTTTAGATTGTATATGTGTTTGCAGCAATGCATGTAGAGTGTAACCTATGAGTAAAATAGTAAATCATATATATTATCCTACCAAATGAGGATAGCATAAAAAAACTGCTTCCTACAAGCACTCTCAAAAGATGTGGATGTTTTCTGTTGACTGAGTTTTATGACACTCGTCGACCTCGTGAAATACATGCAATTAATGCAGTTTTTTAATGGTTATGGTTAGGGGTGAAGGAAAAAATCGATACAGTAAATGATCAGATTACTTCTTCAACCACAGATTACCACTTACATGTGTTGAGGCTGTGTTATTAACTAATATAGAGTCATCATTTACTGTATGCTCGGACCAGTGGTTTTATTTATGTAGCTGTTCATGACATTGACATGGAAACTGCTAATTTGGTTTATCTTGTGGCAGGGAAATTATTGAAATGTGTAGCATTAGAGCTTTTATGGGCAATAAACACACAGTTGTGCCATATCATCACCATTTTTTCTTAACGCATATTAAACATGAATTACAAAAACTCATTTTCTACAGAGGTTTTCTGGGTGGAGATATGATGTGCTTAATCGGGAAGAGACAGAATTCCTATCCTAGGGTAGTAATACTAAATGGAGTATATATGCATTATTCTGAGAACGTTGGGCCAGATAGGACCCATTTACTACCCAGAGGCAGTTGATTAATAGGAACCAAGAACTTTGGAACTTGTTTTTTCTTAGATTAAACTTCTGGTTTCTGGTCTGTTCAGAAATCTCTATACAAAATAAGCTGAATTGCTGTTTCATCCGATCACCAGGGCAGGAAACACTTACAGTCATACAACTAATTTGTATTGGCTAATACTTTTTGAAGGAAATATAATATCGTTCGCTGGCAACAGTTTGTTCCAATGCAGCAGGTAGTGTGACGTTACTACACAGCAGTGAAAACTTATCAGCCAATGAAAATATTTGTATGTGATTGTAATTGGTGAAAGACAGCAGGAGTCGCCTTCGTAAACCGCCTGTGGAGGAATTACTGTTGTGTAATATCAACTGAGCCCTGACTAGAAAAACCGACATTCATTTAAAATGTTCCCGGAAAATAACTTAAAGAAACAGAGGACTGGGCTTAAATGTTGCCCATTAACGTCATTGGCTGGAACCGCTTTCCTCTAACACTTCTGTCCAAGAATAAACAGCGTCATTAACCTAAAACATGCAAAGAGAGGTGGGACTGGAAGGATAGGAAGAGGAGATACAGAAACAAAGAAATGATGATAAATCGTTGCTATTCCTCGCCAACAATCACAGCTGAGAGATGCTGTGTTCTGGGACAGCATGACGTGATTTTCTGCCGTGACACAAAGACTGTATGGCATGTCTGTCTGTGTCCATCTGTATCTGAGTGTGTGTGTGTGTGTGTGTGTGTGTGTGTGTGTGTGTGTGTGTGTGTGTGTGTGTGTGTGTGTGTGTGTGTGTGTGTGTGTGTGTGAGAGTTAGGGGGACAGCAGATGTAAAGCATGGAAATAGGATGGCATCTGAATCACATGAGATGCTAAAAGAATGAGAGGCAGGTCATGAAACACCCACCAAGCCTCACTCACACACACACGCACGCATGCACGCAGGCACGCAGGCACGCAGGCACGCAGGCACGCAGGCACGCACGCACACACACCATTGATTTTTCATGTCAGACTTGAAGGGCGGGTCCATCTGCTTCTGTTCTGTTTTTTTTCAATGGAAACGCCCACTCTGTTGCAAAAAGCAGTGACGTAGGTTACCAAAGTTATCTCATCAAAGCTAATCAATAAGGTTATGAATAATGTGAACTCTAGCACTAGCTGAGTCAAAGCTAGCTGTGCTAAGTCTAGAAATAACTGAACGGGTTAGTTTGGACTTTTTGAAGTGGGGTTGTATGTTTACTCTTGCGTTCTGCGATGTACAATTACTGCTTTTGTGAATGTAGTCTGGTCGCTTTGAAAAGAGTGATATAACGGCTTCAGTTCCCCGTCAGAAAGGTCTGTCTGACAGCGAGGTAAAGCGGCTGTGGACGAGAGCAGCAGAACAACATATTTTAGCCACAGTACTCGGTTCAAGTAAGTGCACGCTATAATTGACGCATTTTCATCACTTTTCATCGCATTTTTTATGTTAAATGCAGTACCTGTGAGGGTGTCTGGAAAATATTTGTCATTTTTTGTGTTGTTAATTGATTTCCAATAATAAGTATATTCATATATTTGCATAAAGCAGCATATTTGCCCACTCCCATGTTGATATGAGTATTAAATACTTGACAAATCTCCCTTTAAGGTACATTTGAACAGATAAAAAATGTGTCATTAATTTGCGATTAATCGCATTGATTGACAGCCCTATTTCTAATAGAGTGTAGCGAGTGCATCACACCAGTCCTGTCTCTGAGGTGAGACAAAGTCTGCTGCATTGCACATTACTATTTCACTGCGTAGGCTTTATCAAATCTGCATATGCTCGGCAGTAGAGAACATTATCTGTTGGTTTTCCTCTCACTTTTTAACCTATTGTTCATCTTACTGACAATTATTCTGTACATTAGTCTCTCTGAGAAGGCAATATCTTCATAAGTCACCTCGAGATTTTTACCTACAGTAACATTTGACTGGCGAAACCTTTCTTATCTAATCTATCCAATATGCCATTTCAACACTCATTCAAACGCAGTATTATATTTAGTACATAGAACACATACATAGTACAGCAAATGTCATCGAAAACATACAGAATCACAGAAGGGACATGGGAGGGGGGGTACTTTTGCGAGATTGCGCATGTCGGGCTGCAACTAACGATTATTTTTATTGCTGATTTATCTCTCAATTATTTTCTCGATTAATCGAACAGTTGTTTGGTCTATAAAATGTCAGAAAATAGTGAAAAATGTCAATCAGTGTTTCCCAAAGCCCAAGATGATGTCCTCAAATGTCTTGCTTTTTCTACAATTCAAAGATATTCAGTTTACTGTCATAGAGGAGTAAAGAAACCAGAACATATTCACGTTTAAAGGGACTATTTGTAACTTATCACGCGCATAAATCTTAACGGGTCGGTATCCCATGCGCGCTCGCGTGTGGGTACGCGAGCGCGCAGCAGCTCTGCTCCTGCCTGTTTGCACACCGCGCTCGTTCTCCCCCGCTCGGCTCGCTCCACGTGAACGCGCGCACACTACACACTGCAGAGAGTTAGTTTAGCTCTGAGAATATCTGGTGAATGTGCAGTGGACGTTTTTGCAGAAATAACTGCTGCAGCTCCTCCAGACCAACAGAGGTTTCTCGTGTCTTGTGAAGTGACGGGGCTCCGCAGCGAGTTACGTTATCGTCCCGACCGGGTGTCGGTGTCTCCCGCCCCCCCCCCGTCTCTCCCCCCGTCTCCCCCCCCCCGTTCCCTCCGGATCGGGAGGAAAAGCCAACACTAGGATCAGCATTGATTGATGGAGAGACGTTCCTCTGGTCAGCTAACATTACTGCCAAGCAGGTGAAATATAGAGTGATATTGTGTGTTAGCTGACGTGTGTCGCCTCACTGTTTAGACCGGTGCTCGTTCATGTCAATGTAGCGCGTGCACATGCGCGAGCGCGAGCAACGGGACGCTGACTTTCGTTGACATTGCGGCCACAGGTGTCGCTGTGAACAAGCAATTTCTGATTCTTACATATAGCCCCTTTAAGAAGCTGGGATACAAATGAAACAGTAAAAAATGGTTTAAAATATGATAAAAAGGTATTTCTGCTTCTACTTGAGGAACAAAATCACCATCATTGAATGACGTGCAACATTCCCTCCATTCTTTAAACTGGCTCCTACTATCTGTTTGACCTTCTTTCACTTTCCGGGTGCAGACAAAAAGCAATCCCATGGCTGGTCACGACATTATTCTTTGAAAACGGCATAGTAAGAACCGATCTACTTCCCTCCACTTTCCATCTCCACTCAATCCCCTCAGGTATTTCTTTCATCAGAAACTGATATAGCTGAATAGTTGAATTTGTCCAATATAAAAGCCAAATGGAGAAGTAATATTGTCACAGCCAGATGTCAGAGGCACAGCATCAGTGAGTGAGGAGGACTGCATTTACTGTCTGCATTCAACAAGCACAAAATTGCAGCAGCAACACTCTCCATCCATATATCCTGTATTGGTGCTACAGACAGCTTCATATTTTTTAGGTACACAGTAAAAACAAATGCTTCTATTTCTTATCTTAATTGTTACAAAACCATTCCTGTACTTTTGATATCTAAAAGGTCTCTTTAAAGAGGACCTATTATGCTTTTCTCCTTTCATTTAGTGTGTTATATAGTTTTTGTGCATGTAAAAGTCTGCAACGTTACAAAGCCCAAAGTCAAGACCAAAGGGAGTTACTCTCCCCCACAGAAACACTGCTCCTGAACTGCCTGAAACACCTCGCTTGAAGTCACGCCTTTTCTTCTGGAACGTGGTGATGTCACCAAGTAACACATTTGCATAATACCTGCCTAGCCGCTAATTTGGCACACCCTCAAACAAAGGTAATTAGAGCGGAGTCCGAAGAGTTTGGTTCGGTTGACCAATCAAAACAGAGTGGGCAAGTTGACCAATCAGAGCAGACTGGGCTTTTCGGGAGGGGGGGGGGTAGGAGCTCAAACAGATCTTTCAGACAGAGGGTGAAAAGAGGTGCTGCAGCAGTCGGTATGAGAAGAATAGTGTTTTTTTTTACATTAAAGCATGTAAACATGTTCTACTAGAAACCCAAAATGCAAGTATACACCTGAAAATAAGCATAATAGGTCCTCTTTAAAGCAAACAATTACAGTAATTGATACCAAACTGCCAAGGTAGAGCAATAATTCAACAAAAATGAAAATGTACTTCTACCAGTCCTACATTTATATTCTGCTATGCCACCAGCTAGTTATAAATTAGACTATATAGAGGATTATCACAGCCAAAAACATACATATAAATATGCAGGGACGGATTGAAAAATTTAGTTTCTTATTAAAATGAATTTCTGTAAAATCATATTATGCCAACAAGAGACTGTAAAATTGGAGAGACTCTGGCAATTTGTATCAATAATTCATACCGTTCATGCTGAATGTCTAAGTTCATCAAAAATATATTTCAGAGAGATATAGCAAAATTGGAAAGAGGTTGTGCAAATGTTCAACAGAGACACCCCCGGCTCTTCTCTGTCTATCTCATTTCATTGGAACGTATTAGAGCATCAGCATAGCCTGGGACGTAATTGAAAAGCTGTTAAGACCAAAGTATAGATAATTGAGATAAGCGCTGATTGCGATTAGATCTATATTTTGTGCCGTTCTCTTCCTTAAGGAAGCGTGGACAATTTCTCCTCATTTGGCATTCGTCTTATCAACTCACTTATCTGGGCATGTAATCAAAAATCTCAGAATCACTATAAGGAATCGCAATTAGTTTCAACAGGATTAAAAAAAAAACATCCATTTCACACATATGAGAGCTATTTACGAAGCTGCCATGCAAGAGGTGGAAGATCTCTGAAAATTAATGTTACTGTATAATTTAACAATGCTAAGAACTGTTAAATCAAATTAATCAAGATGTCATAGTTTTCTCAGTGAACTGAAGGGCAGATATAAAGTATATCTTGATGTGGTAAAAACTGAATTAATTTTTGTGGTGTATGAAAATGACGTGAGTGTATTGCAAACTAAGTACATTTTACACTTCTTTTGGTTTTTAAAGGGTTTACGCCAGTTTGATCCAGCACTGTACCTTACACGTCTTAGCTGGAACAATTACTTAAAAGGGCCAGTGTGCAGCATTTAACAGAAATGGAATACAATATTCATAACTATGTTTTCATAAGTGTATAATCACCTGAAACTAAGAATCGTGTTTTCGTTAGCTTAGAATGAGCCCTTCATATCTAAATAGGGAGCGGGTCCTCTACACGGAGTCCACCATGTTGCTCCGTCATGTTTCTACAGTAGCCTAGAACAGACAAACCAAACACTGGCTCTAGATAGGATCATTCGCGTTTTTCTCCTACATGCTTGGCACACGAGAGAAGTTTGTGCCCTGCAGTTAAGTATTTTTTGTCTTGCACCTGAGTACCTTTGCCTGGATGTGCGCACACTTGGTCCTTCTTCTGAGGTTTAAAGAACCTCGCTGTTATTTAAAAATCAAATGAAGGTTCTACATTCTGTACTTCTCTCCTAACACAATGTGTGTATGCCCTATCATTTCCCTCTTTTATGAACTTCTAAGAAGTTAAAACAGCGACACAGCTTTCCTAAATCCCAGCAGAGATATAGTACAAGATAACTTTCATAGGCTTTAAAAGCTTATAAAGTAATTTTATTATTGTAATAGGCATCACTTTGCACTTCTGTGCCAGTTTGGATTTGCTACTGATTCCCTGCTCTGAGACACTTGATAAATATCGGCCGTGAACTGCTTCCCCCTCAGGAAATCAAGAAATGTAATTGTAAAAGTCAGATAGTGGGGGTATTTTCTATTGCAGCATAAAGCGTCTTGAGATATGATAAGGCCAAAAACTCCTTCGGGGGAATATTTATCCCAAAATTTTATGAATTAATGTGGCATCTGGAAGTGTCAGCCTTTGTCTGTCTCCGGAAGAAACTCAGCCTGCCACAGTGAAACATCCAAAAACCCATCACATCGCAGCATCCTCCTACCTGTACTGTATGTCTTTATGTCTGTGTGTGTGTGTGTGTGCGCGTGTGTGTATGTGTGTGTGTGTGTGTGTGTGTGTGTGTGTGTGTGTGTGTGTGTGTGTGTGAGGTTCAGTTCAAGAGAAATCTAACTCACCCCAGCTGCAAAGCCTAGACTTCCATCCAAGATACGCTTCTGAAAAGGGCAGACAAGAAGAGGGATGTGCGAGTCAGTCAAATCGATATCCTCAAACCCTTCCTTAAACCTCTTGCTGTTGACTTAACTGGCAAAAATGCAACATGTCCCGAGAGTCAGAGGTCCAGAGATAACAAAAAAAAACACACAATCTACCAGCAAAACCATTCTGTCAATAGAGGGGTTTCACGTGATACGTTGTTACTCTAGCAGTTATATTGGAAATCCTCCGCTCTTGGCAAAAGCAACTGTATCGCTAAGAACATTTGAAAACATTCTGTCTTTACATAAATATCATATGGTTCATTTATGTGCCGTTTTCATTGAGAAACTAATTATTTTATTACTAATATATGTGATAAATTTTGTGTTTAGATGTTTCACTTGACTGCCGCGTCTGATGGAACAGATATGCTTCTGTTTAAATCAATCCATATTTCAATCTGTATTTTTATGCTTCAAGTCAATTTTCTACTGTTTAATAAATGCAACTACATTGATTGTGTGTCCGGCTCTGCCAAACGTGAGTGACCTACACTCAATACAGTGCCTGAACGCGTCCTGCGTAGACATAGAGAGAGCACCGAAGCTGCCGCTGCTCTGATAAGGCGCTGCTTTCGCTAAGTAGGCTGTGTAGAGATTATATAACATGAAGAATATCCACATTTGAAGAAATGGTTTGACTTTTTGGGACATAGGTTTATTTGTCTGGGTTTTGCTGACGATTGTCGGGAGGGGGGAAATCGGGCCAAAATCAGCTTAATTCTCGTGTAGTGTGTGCCCGGCATTAGCATGAAGATTGGAAGCAGGATGAAACACCTGTCCAAACTAACAAAATCCACCTACCAGCATCTCTACAGCTCACTAATAAACATGTTACACCTCATTTGTTTAATGCATACAAAAACTAAAGTGTTAAAAAACCCGTAACACTTTTAACTTAACTTTTAACACTATTCCTTTAAAAACAATGTGTAAAGTGTTTACTCAAGCTCCATGTGTCTGTGAGTTCTGAGTTCATACAATACCTGTCGGCTGGAGAAGACGAACACCAGGGCTGCACCGGCAGCGGTCAGACCCCAGGTGAACAGAGTCCCCAGCAGGGCCTGGGTTACAGGGCTGTAGCCTTCCAGCATGGTGCCAGACCTGGACAAACAACACACATAAGCTCAAACTAATCCCACGGCACATTCACATTATATTGGAAGATGTGGCACACAATATCTTGTTCTTATCTTTCCGGAAATATTTTGAGAACTGGAAGAGAACTAAATGAAAAAAAGTAACTGCCCTGTCTTTAAATATAAGACGTAAGTAAATATTGTCCCCATCTAAGAGCAGGTATTTATGATAAATGTGACATGTGAAAGCAACACACTTTTAGGAAGTTTATATCTTTGATGACCAACTATAGACAAGAATGACAAACAACAGATCCCACAACAGGGCTATAATGTGCTGAGGCTGACTCATCTTAAACGTGTGCCTCTAAGCCTTCACATCACTAGTGCGACACACACACACCCACTGCGTTTGTTTCAGCACACAACTGAACAAACGAGAGTCAAATCCTGTTTGCCCAGCACTGTAATATCCTGGAATTTCATTTGCGTCTATGTAGCCAAACCTGTTGGAGTTGGTCCATCACTTCTCAAGATAATACAGTACAGCCTAAAATACGATGATGATTCAGTACTACAGTACAGTAGGTGCTGAGAATACTAGGAATGTCACTTTGTCATTCATACGGCAAAACTATAAGTATGTAGATATAAACGGCTCATTCTAAGGTAACGAAAACACAAAAATTCTTATTTTCACGTGATTATACACTAAAGAAAACATACTATATCATATTCCATTTCTGCCAGTAGATCCGGTAGTAGGTTTTGTAGGTTTACATGTTAACAAGCTTAGCCTCCACATTGTTTATTTTATTTGGGGGATAAGTTTGCTTTAACCTATGAAACTTGCTGAAAAAGTGGCCACCGTAATCGCAACTGACTATTACTGGATGTAATACTAAATGTTTAGAACATAGTGTAACAGTAGCACAAGAAGAGAAGAGTCATAAAGTCAACAAACCTGTGCCTGAGTCATGCCCATTTATACAGCAATATCTACCTAAAGTTTAAGCTAACATTAGTCACCATGAGCTTCTGGACATACCAGACCAAGTGAAAACCTGCAACTATTCAAATGTGAAATGGTCAGCCTTAAAGCTTATAAATTCAGCTTTTCATTTGTAAAAAGAAGAATGTGTTATTTTTTTTCTGTCAAAAGTTACACAGTCTCACTTTAAAGTAGCTTTATCTGGCAACTTTTCACATTCATAAGCAATAAATAAACATGCGTGTTATGACTACTGGGAATATTTACTGTACAAATATGAGCTGAAGGAACTGGTTTCATGTAATCATCAAATGACATTTTCATGAGCAAATGAAAAAACATGCAATGGGAATATTTAGCACACAGCAGCAGTGCATGCTGGTTGTATAATGTATCACTGACGACTGACAGCTCCGTATGGTAAACATGACGTACAAATTGATATTCGACTCATGAATTTTGAATGAGAAGTTAAATGCATTTTTTTTTCATGTGTTTCTGTTCCCATAGATAAATTGCATTTAGCTTTAACTGACTTTTTAACATTAACATTGAAAGTGTTAATGTGTGCTAATGTGCTAACAGCCGTGTTAATTAGGCCACATTAACACAGCTGTGTAATTGAGTTACAAACACAGACAGTACATAATGTAACTGACGTGACTTACCTGTAACTTTAAATGCTTGCTCGCCTGATATTACAAAATAACGCTGTTTTATTTCGCACAAAATCTATTTGCGGTATGATGAAACAACATGCATTCATTCGGCATAGTTTAAATTTGCCCTAAGTTTCTGTTATCGGTCATTTTTGGCATTAGTTTCAGGTTTACTCACTTCTTTCCAGTGGCACCTCGCCTCCTCTGTATTTACTTCCTACTTCCCGGTACACGTGTCTATGACAGTGAAAGCCCCGCCTCTCCTCGCAGCCTATTGGTCAATCAGTTTGACAGCAGCACCAGTGGGGGCGACTTAAAGCAGCAGTAGGTAGAATTGGAGCAAATATGATTTAAAAAAAGTTTTTTTTTATAAAACGGTTACTATATCCTGCTATAATCATCACCATCCAAACACATCCAATATATGTTTGTACCACAGCAGCCAATTTATGCAGATTAAAAGATACTGTTTCTTTTTACTTATTTTGTTCTGAGGAAAGTTGACCGATTTCGAAAAGGTTTTTGTTGAGGAAATTAAATTAAGGGAGTGAATTCTTTCACATTTATAAAATCATGATCATGACTCAAAATGCAATATATCTTATGTATCCATGTCACTATGATCTCTCTGAGGATAAGATGATCTTCTGCAATGGATTTCTGTCCTTGCAGGATCAGTAAACAGCTGTGCATAACGGCGGCTCAAGAAAGAAGCGGTTTCTCTTTGATTCCGAGGAACTGATAGATGTTTACCTCTATACCTCTTACCACTATATCCTGACAGTAGTGCATGAGACAGGTAATGAGACTTTAATGAGACTATACAGGAGAAAAGATGGCAAACAAAGACAGCAAAATGCTACAAGAAGTTTCATATATTTATACAGCAGCATCACTCTGCCACAGGTCGGTGGGGGGAATGGTGTATGCCTGATTTGGACAGTAGTGGAATCTAGCCGTTAACTAGGTACTGTGCAACTAGGTGCTGTACAGATTTGAGATACTTGTACTTTACGTTGGAGTTTCCATTTGATGCCACAATATTCCCATATTACTGAGTTTATATAGTGACTTTGCTGTTGTAAACATTACTGTTGCTGCTCTAGAAACATTTAGTTATATTTAAAATATAAATAAATTCTAATCCTGTTCTGAATTTATTCTTTTTTAAAATCATATATTAAATAGCAATTATTTAGTAATGAAAAAGAACTGTGAGACTATTGATAAAGAACCAAACTAATAATGAGTATCGATTAGAGTAGTAGCATCGATAAAATCCTAATGATACCCATCTCTACTCGTGTTATGAATACGTTATGATGTTATTTTGTTGTTGGCAATCGTTCCGTACCTCTGATCTTGAGTAAAAATCTGATTCAGACCCTTTGAGTTTGAGCTTTTCAAATTAATATTCTACATATGTGCCTAAAACATATTATCAGTTTTTAAAATATGTTGCATTCCTGTATATTAAATTTCCCCACAGTACTGTATATAAAAGACAGAAAAAAGATTAGAATTTGAATTATTAAGTACATGTTGTCAACAATACTACTTTAATGCTGACTTGTATTGTATTTTTGCACTGTGGCGGTATAAGTTTTACTTGAGTACATTTTTTTTTTTTGGGGTCACGTGTGTGCATGTGTGGACTTTCTGCTGGCTTCTGACAAGGAACAGATTCCGAGGATGTTGCTAAGGAATTTCCTCTTCCCAGTGGAAGTTTCCAGGATTGCTGCTCTCATTCACCTCTCAGTGGTAATTCCTAGGCATGTTGACCTTTGACCCGTAGGCCGATCATCTGTAACTGATTCAACTCTTCCACTAAGCACTAAATTACCTGTTTCCAATAATTTCTACTTTTGTTTGTTTTTGGGTAATCCAAATAATTTACACGTTTCCTGTAAAGCACTGTAGCAATGACTCTCTAACACTGATGGTTATATATTAATCAAAATGGTATAATCATCACCATCCAAACACATCCAATACATGTTTGTACCACAGCAGCCAATGTATGCAGATTAAAAGATACTGTTTCTTTTCACTTATTTTGTTCTGAGGAAAGTTGACTGATTTTGAAAAGGTTTTTGTTGAGGAAATTAAATTAAGGGAGTGAATTCTTTCACATTTATAAAATCATGATCATGACTCAAAATGCAATATATCTTATGTATCCATGTCACTATGATCTCTCTGAGGATAAGATGATCTTCTTCAATGGATTTCTGTCCTTGCAGGATCAGTGAACAGCTGTGCATAACGGCGGCTCAAGAAAGAAGCGGTTTCTCTTTGATTCCGAGGAACTGACTGATGTTTACCTCTGATGTGTTAGACCCCTGCTGTTTTATGCTAATGTAACTTCAAAACTCCTTGCATTGGAAATATCCCAACGTGACGTCACGCTGCATATTTTTGAGGCTGTTTTGCATCATAATAATAACAGGAATACACCACAAAAGGAAAATTCACCACGGTTCCTCTAGCCTTTTTCTTTTTACAGTGTTAAAGGGGTAGTTCGGGTGTTTTGAAGTGGGGTTGTATGAGGTACTCATCCATAATCAGTGTATTACCTACAGTAGATGACGGTCAGCATGCTCCCAGCTTGGAGAAACAGACAGGACTACCGACACCGGAGCAAAGCAATACGGTGCTGTGTACGGGGACGGCAGAAAAACGTATTTTAGCCACTTAAAATACTCCGGTGCTCCTGTCGGTTTCTCGATGCTGGGGGCACGCCGACCGTCATCTACTGTAAGTAATACACCTAAAGTACCTCATACAACTCCACTTCAAAACAACCGCACTATACCTTTAATACATTTTTGAGTATTTGTTATCCATTAGATGACTTGCTTTGAAATATTTGCTGAAATCACCAACCATTAGGGAACATGTTAATATGCCACCCTGGATACAATAAATCCATCCGCTAATGTATTTACAGTATATTATGTTTCGACAGCCGTATCCATTTTATTAATGAAACACAGATGTTACAGTGCAGTTTGGATTATTGTTCCACCAACATTCCTTGAAATATTTCACATTTCTGTGTTGCAATTGCAGGAAGCCTGATTTGTATTACTCATGAGTGACTGTGGGTTTATAGGCAGTGTTGCTGGGAAACAACAAAAGATGAAAATAAGCAGATACCCAGAAACAATAAACCAGATAATAAGACATGTGGAGTTTCCAGATTTCATCTGTGGCATTCTCTCACTTCCAAGTATGATGAAAGCATTTGGTGCAGCGTGCTATTCCTCCATATGCAACATCTCTTACTGACAACGATATCTTATGAAACAATTTTGTCAAAGCTACAATAACATTGACTGATTCACATTTTGCTGGAATTATATTATTGCATGCACGCTGCAGATGGTCTCTGTGTTTCATTTAGGGCTTTCTTTTATTCACTCTAGCATCATGGCTCTATGGATGGCAATGTCGGCCTGTATGTTGCTCAACCACTTTGGTTCAGACTGAAATATCTCCAGAACTATTGGATGGATTGCCATGACATTTGCTACAGACATTCATGGTCCCCAGAGGATGAATCCTACAGATGTTTGCGATCCCTTGACGTCTCCTGTAGTGCTATCATGAGTTCGACATTCAGATTGAAACATCTTGACAACTATATTCAAGATCCCTTGAGGATAAATCCTAATGACTTTGATGATCCTTTTGACTTTTACTCTAGAAACACCAGCAGATCAAAATTCGTATTCAGTGAAAAAGCTTGACAGCTATCAGATGGACTGGCACATAATTTTTTTATGTTATGACATTCATTGTCATTGCCTTCTGAACCTACTGGTAGGTGTAGCAGGCCCCTTCTAACCCATATAACGGGATAATGCCAATTCAATCAGCTGATATCATTGAAAGCGGGTGGTAGACTTGTAGTATTGTTTACATTTACATTTTGAGTCATCATTATCTCATGTTCATCACACTACAAGACAAGGATAAACATCAAATTCGAAAGTATAAAATTTGGTTCTAGTGTTCACTAGAAAGGAGTACAGAGTTCAAAGCCACAGCTGTCTAACAGCTGAAGAAAAAATCTTTTGAGATGGTGAAGAGAAAGGACAGTCATTGGAGGGAAAATAAGACCTCAGAGAGTACTTTTTAAAAGCTTCTTTTCTGATAAACCCTTAGCCTTGAGTTTGGCAGTGTGAAAGATGTCATCCGTTTGATTCCACATGGCTCGTCCTTTTTGCTGCAGTGCACGTGAATATGGATGCCAGCCTGTCCGTCTGAACACCACAGTGAAATACTGCCCGTGAAATACGAAGCTCTCAAACGTCTCAAAATTTAGCACCATGAAACAGTGTTTCCAGTGATGTTTTTTACGGGGGGGGTTGGGGTTGAGGTGGAGAGGTGGGCTCCGCCGTATGAAGTGTTAGTCTCCAGGGGGGCGTTAAGCCTCAACCTAATCAGGAGTTTAGACTACAAAGGCATTTTTTTTCCAGTTAATTGGAACCAGTCAAAAGCCAGAGTGAAGGTATGTCTTGAAATATCTCCAAGGAAATCTGTGGCATCTGATGAATGAGCTCCTCAGATATGGTCTTTGAAATGAGATAAATTCACTAGATAAAAGGTTGAAGTGATGGAGAGAATTGACTAGTTTTGATTGAGTGTTGATGGCGGGTGGCGGAACGCGCTGGAGGTTTTCTGGGGGACGTTCCCGGGGTATTCCAGCTATGCGTGTCAGTGCGGCAACAGGACAGAGGTCATCTCTCATCAGAGACTTTAATCTTGCTAACCCCCCCGACTCTTTCCAATCTCCCCGTCTCTCTCCTTCTCCTCTTTTCCATCTTTTTCCTTTCCGCTCTCGTCTCCCTTAAACCTTTCGCTTCTTTTCCTCTTTCACCTTTCGCTTCTTTTGTGGAGCCAGAAAAACAAGGTGGAAGGGTTCGAGGAGGATGGAAGGAGTCAAGGAAGCAACAACAGCATCCCCATGTCAAATGTCAAAAAACAAAAGCCCTGAAAAAACACACAGCAGACTTCTCTTTCCTGTCGGCAGATTTACTCAGTCTGGGTTGTAAAGGTGGGTGGCCAGCGCAACGAGATAGTGATATTATCTGTATGTTTAGGTTTAGTTGTATGACCCCCCTCTGAACTGTGAAGGAGCGGAGGGGTGGAGTGTGGTGAGACAAAATGGATGGTGGGGAGGAGGGGGGGGGGGGGTGAAGTAAACAGAAGCAGAGGGGAGAGAAGAAAGAGTGGAAAAGAAAAAGTTATGAAAACAAAAGTATTGTAGCAGATGGGGCCAGGGTTTACCTTGGAAACAGCGTTACGGCGGAGGAACTGGGGGAGGAGGCGTGAGCCAAGCTGGAGTTTATCACAATCTCTGGAGACTGATGAACAAGGGGTGGTGGTGGTGGTGGTGGGGGTTGGGGGTTGGGGGTTGGGGGGGGTCCACACACACAGCAGCAGCAGACACACTCCTTGCACACTGTGGGGGGAAGAGATATAAAAAGGCTCCCAGCGAGAAAGAGTGGTCAGGGAAGTGTCCGAGTGGCCGTCCAGCTCATTTCCACACTGCTGTGCGTCACTGAGTGTGTTTACGCGTGTGCACATGGGTATCAGAGAGAAGCGTGTCGACTACTTCACCACAAAGGAATAAACTTTGACAGTTTTTTTTTCTTCAAAAGATAAAAGGAGGTGACTGGATGGAGGGAGTTGAGGGGTTGCTGAAGCCTGGCTGCTCTTGAACCTGAGAGCGGTGTTTGATTTTCAGGTTTTTCGTTGACTTGTCTACTCCTCTCTCTCTGAGAAACTTTTTACTTCCACCACGGGTAGTCAAGAGGTGACTGTTGAGCTGTTTGCAGACTGTAATTTTGTAATTTTATTCTCTTTTTCTGGTTGATTATTTGATGCGCTGCAGCAGAATGGATGCCTCGTTCTTATCAGATATGGACTACAATCAGACATATGTAGATGAGCATTTTTTCTTAGAGGACCATATCGATGGCTTTAGCATCACCATGGCTATACTCTACTTGGTGGTTTGCATCCTGGGACTAGCCGGGAACTCCCTCGTCATTATTGCCATTTTGAAATTGGACAAAATGTCATCTTCCACAACGGTGTACATTTTCAACCTGGCGCTGGCCGACGGACTCTTCATGATCGGCCTTCCCTTCATAGCAAGCCAGAACTTCAAGAATCACTGGATGTTCGGCGACGCGGTGTGCAAAGTGGTCATGGTGCTAGACGGAATCAACCAGTTCACCAGCGTCTTCTGTCTGACGGCGATGAGCATCGACCGCTACATGGCGCTGGCCGACCCGCTCCGGTTCGCCCGATGGAGAACGCCGCGCTGGGCCAAGATCGTTTCCGCATTCCTGTGGCTCTTCTCGCTCCTCACCATCCTCCCCATGGCGCTTCACTTCTCGGCCGATCGAGGTCTGTGCATACCGGACCTGGTTTCGGACGCCTGGTGGCTCGGCGTCCTGTCTTACACCTTCGTAATGGGGTTCGCCTTGCCGTTCACGGTCATGACAGCCTCATACGCGGCGCTGCTGCTCACCCTGAGGTCCCAGCGGCTCCGGGCGGCGACGGCGAACCCCGAGAGCCACCGGCTGGAGCGGCAGGTCACCAAGATGGTGGTCGCGGTGGTGGTGGTGTTCGGGATGTGCTGGCTGCCGTTTTACACCTTCAACTTCTGCTCTCTGTATCAAACTGGCCTGGTGTTGACCTTCGCCAGAGCCTTCGAGTTTGTCGTCCTGCTGTCGTACTCGTGGAGCTGCGCCAACCCCATCCTCTACGCCTGCCTCTCAGACACCTTCAGGAGGCACTTCTGCACGCTCCTCTGTCCCGCCGCCAAGTCGTCTCCCAGCATGCAGTGCAACACCGAACGGTATGACTTAAATGACACAGGTGTGCGGGATGTGACCATTCTTGCATAGAGAGGGACGATGAAAACCAATTCACCATTTTACTCCATTTCTTGTTATGATGCACCGCATGATACTTTTCACCTACTTATTTACTCGTTTGATGTTTCGTAGATTTGTAAAATTTGATAAGAGAGAAGGTTGAAAGATTTGATAAATTCTGATTTTATAATTTCTCCACTTAACTTGGAATGTATTGAAGTTGTACATATTTTCTTGTCCTATGCAATCGGATTTGCGGACTTTGAGGGACTTTTGTTCACCGCTTTCTCATATGTATGTTTGATCAGGTGTCTGTAGAGATTGAGAGGTTTTCAGCGCACTTGTGTTAATCCCACAGTTCACTGTTTGAGTACAGACTGTGATTCATTCCATTCGCAGAATAGCCAAAAAGGAAGAAAAGTACTCATCAAACAGCATAATTCAAATTGACTTTCAGAACACAAACCCCCTGAGTGCGAGCTCACCTCCCGCTCTGTCTGACTCAGACCTTTTGTACAATTTGTCTTCCAATAACTCCGAGACCTGCCCCGCTGCACTTCCTGTTATATAGCATCTCACCAGAACTAATGAAATGAGACACAAGAGGGATGAAGTGTGGACAGGTGGAGTGTAAACAGAATAAAATGGGTCACATGCCTGTGGCCAAACACCAATACAAAGACACGCTCAGACAGCTCCTCCACTCCCACAGCTGGATTATGTCCTTGTGGCTTTAAGTGTGTGTGTTTGTGCCTGGGTGGCCATGTGCATGCACCTGCACACATGCATGCTGGGAAGCCACGGGCATACCGTGGTATTTTGCTAGAACCTGACTTACTTAAAGAGGCTTTCCACTTTTAAGGAAAGGTGAACACATTTAACAACACATTTGCCCTAAAATGGAATTCGGCGCTCTAACTGAATGTTTGCTTTTAGCAACAAAAAAAACTCTAAAATGTCACCTGTTGAGAAATTTAAAAAGAAGTCCCGGGTTTAGCATGATGAAAATGAATTTTGACGAATGTAATGGAAAGCTTTCATAAAGTCACACAGAGGCATGTACTGTAATCCACCAGGTAATGTTTTCATGTACAGTAATAGCAGTTACTTGCTTCTCAGTGATGTGGCTTTGGCTTTAAAGTGGAACAGTGACTAAATTAAGAATTCCAATATGTTATTTTCATAGCTGGGGAACATTAAATCAATATTTGTGAATATGAGCTACTCTCTCTCAAAGCCAGAAACCAGAGATCTCAAATTTATGATGTCATAGGGTCTGGAGCTGCTACATAGACAATGAATGGGAGGCTGATTTTGTTTTCTTTTTTTTATACCCAAATGAGCTTCATTCTATTGTAGTGTCCTTGGCTGTGAAACAGAAAATGTACCCATATACTCAGAACATTCCCCTGGGTGCTCTCAGTGTCATCCAAAACATTGTTTCCATTCATTGTCTATGGAGCGGTTCCACACTTTATACCCTATGACATCACACGTTTGAGTTTTAGTGCTCTAGTTTTTGGATTTGGAAGAGAGTTCTTCATGCTTATTAATATTTTTTGTACTGTCTTAGACCATAGGAATAACATGTATGAATTTTGAAAATGGGCATAGTTCCCCTTTAATACCCCTTTCTCCTTGGAATTAACATGCATCCTGGGGGATTTAAATCATCAAAAACACAGAAAAATCAGGTATAAACACACCCGAAATAGATCCAATCACAGCATTTAGCCAATCAACAAACAGTAGATAAACAGATACACATTTTTGCATACAGACGCAACGAAAAAGTAAGACAGGCAGATCATGTACAAACAGATGTCAGAACAGATGTTGGCTGTCAATTGTCAGTGTTGTAAATATGTATAAATGAGAAAATGATGTGTGTGGGACAATCTGTATTTTGTAGACAGAAACATAAATGTGTTGGAATGTGTACCAGATATACGAGTGACTCATTTTAAATCTCAATGTAATCCATTTATACCACATCTAAACACAAAAAAATACATGTTTTGTGAAGCCAGTTGTGTCATGAGTTGTTATTGAGGCTGCTGATCAAGACATGGGACTGGGACTACATTTATATTGATCATATAGCCACTCTATATACTGTATATGAGCATTTCTCAGATGCTATTGACTGTAAATAAACATAGTTGCTTGTGTTTTATTTGTTTCTGTTTCCATATTTCAGTATGAAGGAATAAACCACATACATTGTACGGATGCTAGGACATGTGAAGAAAAGATTCATAAATTACCACTATGAGTCTTACTAATTTCTGACAACCCTGTCACTCTTAGAAGTGATAGTAATAGTGGAAAGTTACTAAGTACATTTACTCAAGTACTGCACTTTAGTACAACTCTGAGGTACTTGTACTTTACCTGAGTATTTCTATTTTGTGATACTTTTATTCCACTGCACTGCAGAGGGAAATATTCTACTTTTTACTCCACTACATTTTGGGACAACCATAGTAACTGATTATTTCTCAGATTAAGATTTTACATAAAAAAACATACAGCAATGGAAAGGAGCTTAGTACAATTTCTCAAGTACTGCACTTAGTTACAATTTCGAGGTGTACTTTATTTGAGTATTTCCATTTTATGCTACTTTATACTTCTACTCCTCTACATTTCTGAGATAAATATTATACTTTTCACTACTTTTATCTAACAGCTACTAGTTACCTTACACATTACAATTCTACACACAAAGAAATAATGATCATATAATAAAAGGATGTATTGTTATAGATTAAATTACCACAAAGCATATAAAATATCTAAAATAATAATCCAACGATACAAAAAGTATAATAACATAACACTCTTAAAGGGGCCATTCTGCATGACAGTTACTTTGGTATATTTTGTTGTTAATAGTTCTATATTTGTACTTAAGTAAAATTTTGAATGCAATACTTTTACCTGATACAGAGTATTTTTTAACAGTGGAGTACTGATACTTTTACTGAAGTACAAAATAAAATATATTAACAATTTAAAAAAAATACTTTTTATTTAACAAATGTGTTAAAGAGGTTTCCAACTTTTTCAGCTTGTGAAAAAAGCATCTACTTGGGGAACCTCACTTTGTCAGATGTCTATGAGTTGTTAGCAGTTCCAGAGATTGAATCTCTAAACTTAGACGGTTTCATTAAAATAACAGTTTTACTCAAATGACCCAATATTTCAGAAAGAAACAAAAATGATCAGAAAAGTTCAAATAATTAATACAGATTTGTGAAGCAGAACTTTGTCTTTTCTTCTTTCCGAGCCGACTAATCATCTCACGACCCCTCAGATTTATTGCTTGACCCTTTGAAGGGGGCCGACCCCTTGTTTGAGAACCACTAAGCTAAACTAACGGTCGTTAAAACTGGCTCCACCTACACCAACTACAACAGTAAAATACTGCTTTCACATTGATGCATCAGTACTAACAATCAAAAAAAATACCCCCAAAACCCAGAGTATTTTCACATTGTTGTATTGGTACTTTTAGAATCTTAGCACATCTTCCCCTACTGCAATAACCAGCCACTATATGGGGGCGTTGTTTAAAAAAATTACAGGTTGGTAAAATACTGAAATTCTCTGGTGAATTTTCCTACTTCTGTAAGATGAGCGAGCAAACTGAGTGTCTCCTAGAGTGTCTGCTTCCATACATCCCCTGGTGGGGAACTGGAAAGACTGTAAATGTCAAGCCTGCTTGCTGAGACACCCACTTTTGTCTTCCGGCTTGTTTTTAAAAGAGCTAATAAACCTCTGCCACATCCTCCTGAAAGCTTTAAAGACGCTCATGTGCCAACGGCAAAGAAGAATTTGACGGACAGTAGGGAACCGTGTCGGCCCAAAAGCACAAAACACTCACAAACGGATTTCATTGCACAGCTAAAATATTTATCATATTAAAACAGTTTTGACGTGATATCACAGGGCCTAATTAGATACTTATGGTGTCATCTCAAGTTTTAATATGATTACAGGGGTTTATTACAACATCTATTTCACATATAAATGTCTGCTGATATTGGCCAGTAAATGAATATTTGTCTCATGTCAGGCTTTATGTGATAATTTCACCTTGGAACCTTTTTACTTCTTACACTTCTTTTATAAAAAATATTCATATGAAATCACTATAACCACGTACATACTCTAATTTGCCTGAGAAAATAACTACAGAATCTGGGTTTGAATTTGTCCCCAAAGTTGTCTGTCTTCATTGTTAAGCATCAAATAAAGTTTAAAAATATATAAATCGCAATTACCCCGTTTTTGTGCTTTTGTGTCTTTTCCAACCTGCAGTTACCGCCTCAAAAAGCCGTGTTTAAAAAAAGCTGAGTAACGAGGTGTTCGGGTTTACCTGAGGGTGTCACTGAGTTCGTGGTCATGTTATCTGGTGGGTGGGGGCGCGGTGAGGTGGTGGAGTTCAGGAAAGGGAGAGTTGAGGGCATGTGTACTATACTGTGTCATAACCCCGTTGGCTGCAACACAACAGCTGAATATTTAACCCAAAGAAGTAAAGCCTTGAGATGCACTTCTTGTGACGGCCACTAGATGCTGGCTTTTGGTCTTATAATGTGTGCCTTGGACTTACTTATTATGTTTTGCATTATAGGAGGATATCAGTGCTTAACCCTTTAATGGTCTTATTAAAAAAATTCGGAGGTTCTTCAGACACTAACAGCAAAAAACAATGAATTTTTAAATTACGAGCCTCATGAGCAGGCCCACCGTGTGTCTTGCTCGTGCCACAGGACAAGATGATCTCCAAAGGTCCCCCCAGCAGATTATTTAAAGGTCACAATGCCCTTTTGGCTTGCAGTGCATCTCTCTCTAGTCTGTCTGTCTTGCTGACCTAGCTGGGCAGTGCATCTCAAGCCTGTTGTCATTCCAAGGGCGTAAATTACCGACGCTTTGTCATGGCCCTCGGCGTGTGATACCAACGTACAAAGCACCCTTTAGTGCCCGTAAGAAACGCATTTCCATTAAACCTGCAGTAGGCAGAATGTTTCTGGCATCATTGGGCAAAAAATCCATAATAACCTTTCAGCATATTGTAATTCAAGTGTTCTGAGAGAAAACTAGACCTCTGCGACTCCTCATGGCTCTGTTTTCAGGCTTTAGAAAATCTAGCCTGTGACGGGAGACTTTGACCAATCACAGGTCATTTCAGAGAGAGAGCGTTCCTATTGGCTGTTCATTCAACGGAGGCAGCTGTCAATCACTCGCAAACTCCGATCAAACGTTCAAACTAGGCAGCGCTGATCAAATATGAATCAATATTCTGTTACTGTAATGCCTATTTCTCTCCTCACATGTTTTCAGAAACATCTTGTAGTGAACTGTTTAGCTGTGTGCGATGGCAAATGGTTTACATGGCTCACAGGTCAGGTAGGAGGGCCCCTTAGCAGAATTTTGCTTAGGGGCCCCAGGGAGGTCAGGGCCAGCTCTGGCATGAAACAAAACAAAAATCAGCTTTTTAATGCTATTAAAAACAACCAGCTGTGGTAACAAAAGCAGGAAATACCAGCCAAATACCACCAACATGTGGCGGATTGTTCAATTAACCACCATTCAATCGAACGCGCTGAATGATACCAGATTTACGGCGCCACAGTCCAAAAGGTCACGCTAATTAAAAGGTCTGAAGTGTGTGTTTGTGTTTGTGTGTGTGCTTCATGTGTGTGTTGGTCTTAATTAACGCACTGGCAGACAGCGACAGTTATTTTCATTGGTCTTCTTTACTCTGACTGATCCCACCTTCACCCGCTACGTGATTAAGACCAGATGCAAACTGCCTGAGAGGTTTCACAGTAAAGGATATCGATGGGACCCCAGAGAGTGTGTGTGTGTGTGTGTGTGTGTGTGTGTGTGTGTGTGTGTGTGTGTGTGTGTTTGTGTGTATTTGCCAATGACATGACTAGAGGAACGGATCAATATCGGTCAATTACGCAATTTACATAGTCCACTCGCTGTCAGGCATTTCATCATTTCCTACTTGTGTGTATTGTTTTTCTTTCTCTTCTTTCCTCTTCTCCATTCCTGTCATTCCCTCACCTCATTACCCAACAATGGATTTATCTCTTTAAATCTCTACTTCCCATTTATTCTGATTGTGCAACAGGGCTGACAATGGCCCAAAATTTACATGTTAATGACAAAAACAAGACATTGCTGAGCCGGGGTTGCGGAATTGCAGGGGACAGACAGCAAACAGAGCCAGCCAGGAATTATTATCACTTTGCTGTGTTCTTGGCAGATACAAAATGTGAAATATAAACTGAGTTATGCAAAGGTTTTAATTAATTTGACAAAGGAAAGGACAGTTGGAGCTTTGCTTTATTGCAACACATCCTCATAACTAAATGACAGAATTAGGTTGTTTGCCAACGACTCCCAAAACGACACACGTGACCGTTGGAGAGTACCAGAGACAGGCGCACGTTGTGAAACGGTCGCAGTTTTAAATACATGATTAACATTGTGAATTGAATCAAAATGACTTGGTTAGATTTAAGACTGGCCATAAGATTTTTAAGGCTGGCCAAAAGATTTTTTCTAATCTTAAAAGATGTTGAAAATGTGAGAAACCCCACACATAACGACATGTTATGTTAAATTTAACAGTTTTGTTCCTATAGTGTGTGGTGAGCAACGATTTGGCCAAAACACCACACACTAACAGATTCCATTCATGAACAACAAGAGACACGACAAAAAAAAACGGAAATCCTGCAAAATCTATCGCAATCAAACGTGACTTTAGTGTAAACAAACATGGTGGACGACGGGCAGGAAGAATTAGTGATGTTAGTTTTTGCATTACTTTGTACTGAAAATTCCCGAAGGATGGATGGATGAAGTCATGGAGACATGTTTAATAAACACTCGCGTTGTTGCCACAAATTAACAAGTTTGTCCTCCGTTTCTGAGCTCCATCTTATTACTACTTTATGCTTTGCGTTTTGCATTAGCTCATGCATTAGCCGCGGTTGCCATGACGGCGGTGGTTGTCCCTCTGCTTCAGTCAGCTTGGTTCTCAATTGGCTATCGTTCTTTCCCACGTGACTGCGTCATCGGCTGACCTCGGGGTTCTCCACACACAACAGGTTATCCGATGGTAAATATTGAACATGTTTTTTGCGAATTAAAATCGATGCCACCAGGATGGACTTCCGAGCCGATCGGAGATGTAAAAAACACTCTTAACATACCTCACACCACAGGAAAATCTGGAAAGATAATCTTTAGAACCATAAAAAAATCGGGGCTTTGCTGTCGATCGTCGGGAGGGAGGAATCGGGCCCAAAATCGGCTTGATTGTCGTGTAGTGTGTACTACTGTGCTGTTTATACCACATCACCTGACTTCCTCCTTTGCTCCCGTCATAAATACTACGGCCACTAGAGGTCACCGCCTAACAATAAATGGAAATATGGTTCGTATTAGGCAGCTTGCACAATGGCCAATGGCCATTTTGTTGGGGAGGACGGTGTGTTTATTATGTACTTGCGACGCTACACCTGCCCTATGTCCTTAATTCCACTCTTCAAGAAATTTCATTTCTTATTATATTATTGTATTAGTATAAATGAAGCTTTGTGAATCGAATAATTAGTCAACTGAGAGATACCAAAGTCCTGTGTTATGATGCACTAATTTCTTTATGACTCACTAATTATTATAGATTATCTAGAGATAATAGTATTATCTGCAGTACTAATGCAATAGAAGGCGACTGAGAGGCTGCTTCTGAGGCTCAGGCCCAGATTCAGTAAAGTGAAGAGCATCCACTATATAGGGAGAGAAAACTCCTAATGCCATTTTATTCATGTGACATGTGACACTTATGAGTTGTGTTTTTGACATGATTTGTAAGGTTAATGTACCTTAATGTAAATGAGAAAGTTTGCTCCGGCTGGTGGGCGGTGCTTGGTATTTCCTCAACTGATCTCAACATGGCTGCCGGGTCACAAACTTTCTCATTTTACAGCTAAACAGTACACTACAAGATGTTTCTGAAAACATTTGATGAGAGAAATAGGCATTACAGTAACAGAATATTGATTCATATTTGATCAGCGCTGCCTAGTTTGACCGTTTGATCGGAGTTTGTGAGTGATTGACAGCTGCTCAGAGATGGCAAGGCTCCAGCTCGGCTCTGATTGGTTGTTCTCCTCTGGTCTGTGAAATCCTGCAGATGCCGTTATGAGCACCGGAGGACACAGAGGCACATGATTGTTTTCAGATTACCTGTCTCATGCACTATTATCAGGATATAGTGACCGCTTTATAAAAATAACTTTTTTTAATCATATTTGCTCCAATTCTACCCACTGCTGCTTTAATAAACACAAGTACCTCTTCTATAAGCATAGCCAGAAACAAGATCCTTTTGGGAGTAACGTCTGCACTCCTTTCAGCTGCTCTTTTTAGCAAATTCAAAAGTGGACCCAGACGATGCTACTATTGCTGCATAGAGATACTAAATCAGTATTTCAACAAGGTTAAAGAGGATTTCTTTTAATCGTATTCCCTTTGTTGCATCTCTGTGTCACAGCGCATACTACTCAATACAGATGAAACAGGTTCAGTGCCTTGCCCAAGGACACTGTGTGGATGTTTTTGTTTTCTGTGTACATAATCTAAAAACATATCTTTCCACTTCATTATGCATCTCAAACCATCCATCTCAATTAATGTGCTTCTCAGGGAGGAAACAACATAAGCTAGATTCCCATTGGACATTGTCCAAGGATCACGCAAAGGGCAGTACATCGGACTAAATGAGGTTTATCAATGAGCTGTTTTTAGGTGCTATGGGGATCCGACGATGGGTTGACTCTCACAGTGATAAGGTACTGAGTTTTGTCTAACTTGGTCCCATAAGACTCCATAGGCTCTTCAGTCCGTGCTAAATGCAGAAACATCTGCAGAAAACATATTTATTTTGCTGCAGATGACCTGCTGCTGCACCCTGAACAAATTCTCTCTTGTTTCAGCTGTCAGAAGGTACAGAGACTGTCCAGATAATATGGTAAATATAGTAGTGGGATTTGTCTTTTTGTTGTTGTCATTCCGTGCTGCTTTTGCACTACACTTCCCAGAGGTCTTCTTGTTGATAATATTTCATCTTAGAGTGGATGTTTAGCCAAAGCAAACTGGAAGCATGTCCCATCACTTCCTGTGCGGGAGAGACAAACAGTGAGTTTCAACTCACTAAACGCAACTAAAGTCAAAAATATCGACACAGTTTCAACACTCATTTTCCACAGTATCGACACACTGGTACCAGCTGCACTTTCTTCTCTCCGACAGCGAGTTGACACACATACCGCTATTTATCTTTTAATAAAAAAAAAAAATGTATGCTCTCAATGTTGTGTCAATTTTTCCCTGTGGTATCGAATATGGAATCGAATATCGATATTTTTCAAGGTGTTGCGTCAAAGTTAGAAAGTCCAGTATCGTGACAACACTAAACTAACCAAGTACTAACCAAGTACTAACACATCCCCCTTATGGGCCTTTTCCATACACATGTGCTGGCTAGGCTTATCTCGGCCCCGCTCTTTTGTTATTTAAAAGCTCTTATTATTGGGGAGGCTCAGTCCGTAGAGACTTGGCTTTGGAACCGCACGGACCAAGTACGGACTATGGACTGGTAGCTGGAGAGGTGACAGTCAAGAAAATGGTCTGTCCGCAATGGATCTAACCCGGGGACATTGAGATGAATGAGCAGAAGAAAGCACATAGCCTTGATCCATTTTCACAAGGATTGCCTAATTTTCCTTCAAACTGAGTAATCTGAAATGTGACACAATTACATGTGAGCTCCACGTCGTGAGAGGGAAACATACAAAGAGAGAGTGAGAGAGCGATGACATTGATTGCGGCACGGTATCTACACGTGTATTGCACTTTGGTTCAGGCCATCATTTCAACATCTAAATATTTGCTGAGCGCTTTTAGGGGGCATGGGAAAGTTCTCAGCTATTGATTAAACTGTTAAAAACTATAGTAATAAACAAGAGACTGCCATGTTTGGGTTGGATTTGACGTCAACCAAAACTCCCACCTGTCATCTCATTCCAACTCGGCTAACCTCAGAGTCAACACCTACGTAATCACAGTGTGACAAAGACTTTTATAAATAACACTCAAACGGGGACGGACTGGTTAGTTGGAGAGTTATTCGTCATTCGCTGCATGACAGAACTCAAACACGGGAGCTTGAGTTGTTCTCCCGAGGGATCTTTTTGAAGAAGGGGGATTTTGTCAAAGTACTTTGTTTGTATTTCTTTGTATCCGAGACAGTGGAGTCAGAGAGTGTAGGCCTACTTTACAAAATGAACACATCCTGACCTCCCTGTTCTGTCTGTGTCAACCACGTCCTCTCCACTGGATCAATACATTGTCAATGATTTCTCAGTTTTTTAAGTCAGTACTGTCCAGTGGACTCAACCAGAAGTCCAGTGTGCATTGCACCATGGTTGTTTCTTTCCTATATGGGTTGTCAATTGGTTGTACTTCATTTCCAGTACTTGGACCCATTTGCCTTTTATTTGTACCAAAGTTTCTTTCCAAAATGTGCATCAAGTTTATATTTGATTTACTTTCTCTCCAAGGTTTTAGCTGGGCCTTCAGAACCAGCTAGTAGTATGTGTCTTCAGTACTTTGTGATTCAAGGCTTTGTTGTGAAAAGAGTCCAGTGGATTGGAGAGGTTTATGAACCTTTCTGACTCTCCTCTGATCTTTGATAAGTGGAGATAGTATGAATTACGCATTGCATAATTCAGCAGTGCTCTGTATGCCGTCCTTGTAGCAGATGATTTTCTAAACATTTCAAAATTTCTCTCTGGTTATCTGACTATGTTCATTATTGTTTAATACATTTATAAGTACCAAATAAACTATAATGAGGCAGCCAGAATTATTTATGTTGCTCAGTCTTGCTTTCCACTTGCATTGTGGCTGTGTATGATCTAATGCTAACAATAAGAAAAAGACAGCAGTCAGTGAAGACTCAGGTCTGAGACCTGACTGAGCATTTAAACATCCATGGTCAGAGCTTGATTGATACAAAAGCTCACTGTATAGAATGTTAGGACATTTGATGTTTTTCTTTGGTATGGGCTACATACAATAGACCAATAGAAAATGAAAAGGATAGAGCTGTAGGCCACTATAGAGGTTGGCATAGTAACCAATTTATCACTTGTGCTGTGATTAAAACAGTTTTTTCATATTCTTTTTTTCTTCTGTTTTTTTTAATGTGAGTTAGTAAAAATTTGTGCTGCTTAATCTCCTCTCATTATCTCATCAAGCTAAAAACAATCAAGTTGAATCAGCCAGTCAAATGAATACCATCTTAAATGAAATTGTATATGATTACAAACAGTGCTTGAAGTGGAGTGCCAGTACTCCCCTTATTCTCATGTTGGTGTGTGTGTCGGCCTTTGATAATGAGCGAGTTGTTCTGAGAACAAAAATAAAGCGTTTGACAATCAGAGTGCCTCGGATGCTTTTCAGACTGCCAACCAAGAACCATGAGCTTTCATTAAAAGTAAGCTGGACAGTCATTGTTTTTATTCTTACAGCATTTGATTCTTTTACCAACAGTCGGGCCATTCATCTTGACTCACGTTATTGTTAACGTCGTAGTTGGCTGTTAGTAGTTGACAAGTTCTAAGTCAAGCCAACAAGTCCTATGTCAAGACCAACAAGTTCCAAGTCAAATCCAACAAGTCCCATGTCAACACCAACAAGTCCCAAATCAAGTCCAGCAAGTCCAATGTCAAGACCAACAAGTTCCATGTCAAGGCCAAGAAGTCCCATGTCAAGACCAACAAGTCCCATGTTAAGACCAAAGAGTTCCAAGTGAAAAGCAACAAGTCCCATGTCAAAACCAACAAGTCCCAAATCAAGTCTAACAAGTCCCAAATCAAGTCCAACAAGTCCCAAAACAAGTCCAACAAGTTCCATGTCAAGACCAACAAGTTCCAAGTCAAGACCAAAAAGTCCCAAATCAAGTCCAACACGTCCCAAGTCAAGACCAACAAGTCCAAAATCAAGTCCAACAAGTCCCATGTCAAGACCAACAAGTCCCAAGTCAAGTACAATAAGTCACAATTCAAGACCAATAAGCCCCAAGTCAAGTCAAGTCCCAAGTCGGCACCCACAAGTCTCAAGTCAAAGTCTTTGTGCTTTGGGTCCTAAACAGTTCATTAGACAGCCTTCACAATATTAACAAACGGAAAGACCAACTTTCAAATGAAGTCGCAAGTCTTTTTTGATTTTGTCAAGTCTAAAGTCATCAGACCCGCTCTACCTCTGAGCCACAGCTGCACCTAAGGGACATTATGAATAGCCCAGAGAACCTGATATGGAGAGGGCAGAAAAGAGTACCGGCAGCTTGTGAGAAGTGCCGGTGCGCAAGAAAAAGTCACGGTACACCAAAGAGTAAAATGTAGAAGTGCTGGTACTGCATGGAGTACCGGCCCACTTCGAGCTCTGATTACAGGCAGCAGACCTTCAAAGCCTAAAATCTCAGTCATATCAAAAAGATGAAATGATGCAGAGATATCTTTTCTGCAAAGTCAATTAATCAATTTGGCTGTTTTCACATCTGCAACATAAGAACATAGCAAGAAGACACAAGCTAAAGAGAGTAAGAACCACTGACTTATAACTGTTCTGTTCATACTAATGAGTGTTTCCTACAGCGGAGGAGCAAATAGTTTATCTTGTCACTGTGCCCTTAGTACAATGCCACATTGATGTACTGCTCTGCTGAGAATGAATTGAAATAAAGAACAAAATAAAAGCAGATTACAATCACACCCAAAGGCAGAATATTACATAAAGTTCACAGATCGACACAGTTATAAAAATGAAGCTTAATAACAGGCTTTTAAAGCTCCGCCAATCCTTCTGTTGATCTTCTATTCAGTCAATAACGCAGTGTGGTTGTGCTTCTTGACAACCTTCTATGGATTCCGGGTTTTGGATCATAAAAGTGCTCCATCAAAGCGATGGAATATATGATTATTATTCAGCTAACACATCAATGCACCGAGCAGGTGACCTTACAGGCCATCAAAACAGGCGTTCGCTGACACATTCAGCACACAGCCTGACCACGGCAACAACACAGTACATCTCAGGACAAAATGTTTCTGCACAGCCTCGGAGGTTTGTGCCTGAAACATATTCCAGTGGTCATGATATCATCATATGTTGTCCGGGTGAGTGGAGATTTCTTATGTAAGCTCACAATTGGCTCATGGAGTGCGGGGACAAGAATGTTTAAAGTTTAATTCGGGCAACTGGCCCTCTGCCAACTGATATGTGCACAGAATAGGGCGTTTGTTATGAATAATTCCAGATCATCATCTGTATCTTGTCTCATCGCATGCTGCCACACAGATACAAGATTATTTGCTTTCCTGTTTTTATTGCAGATTTGTCGTTTTTTTTATAGTATTATTATCATAAAGTGAAGACAGCTGCTACTGCCTCCCAGCCACGGTCAAACCCTACACTCTGGTGCGACCATCGCGCTCCTCCGCCTGCAGGTGATTGACCGGCCCTTCACTCTGAGGTCCCTGTGGTTGCTGATCTTGATCAAGGCTCTTTTCTGTTCTGGGTGAATGAAATCTCCACTGAAAACAAGCAGAGTCACTTCCCATCAACCCCCACAGGCTGAAACTTTTCCGACTACACTTTTTCAGACACACCAGGCTGGAGAAAAGAAAGATACGTTTTTACTAGGGTTGTCAATCGATTGGAGTATTAAATTAATCGCAAATTAATCTCACATATTTTTATCCGTTCAAAATGTACCTTAAAGGGAGATTTGTCAAGTATTTAATACTCTTATTAACATGGGATTGGGCAAACATGCTTGCTTTATGCAAATGTATATATTTATTATTGGAAATCAATTAACAACACAAAACAATATAGTCCAGAAACCCTAACAGGTACTGCATTTAGCATAAAAAATATGTTCAAATCATAACATGGCAAACTGCAGCCCAACAGGCAACAACAGCTGTCAGTGTGTCAGTGTGCTGACTTTGATTTGCCCAAAACTGCATGTGATTATCATAAAGTGGGCATGTCTGTAAAGGGGAGACTCGTGGGTACCCATAGAACCCATTTTCATTCACATATCTTGAGGTCAGAGGTCAAGGGACCCCTTTGAAAATGGCCATGCCAGTATTTCCTAGCCAAAATTTAGTGTAAGTTTGGAGCGTTATTTAACTTCCTTCGTGACAAGCTAGTATGACATGTCACTCTAGCTTTAAAACTGAGTCCGCTACAACATCTGAAAGATCGATTGCATTAATGCGTCAAAGAAATTAGCGTTGTTAAAACAAATTTGCGTTAACGCGTTATTATCGCATTAACTTTGACAGCCCTAGTTTTTACATCACAAAAGGGATAAGACCAGCATACAGAAGGAGAAGAGACATACAGTCTGAACATTACACAAAGTCAAACAAAATACACACACAAACTAACATTCAGGTATCTTTCTTCCAGTATTTGGTGTGTTTGAATGTGTCTCAACTGCTTCGCTTCTGAACTGTTCTCAACTTCCCAAAAGAGTGGGACTCTGCAGCGAATCTGCACTTGAGACTGCAAATATTTAAAAAAGCAGACAGTTTGACATGGTCATGACATTCACCTTTAAAATGCTATCTCCGCTGGGACGCCTACGCTTCTATGTCAGGTGAGAGACGCAGAGCAGCAGTGTCAGAAGTCCACACACAGACACACCCACAATAAATGCAGGAGTTGTGCATATAAACAAGAAGCACATAAACCTGGCATTTATATGAAGATAAGCATTTAAAATTTGTCGACCAGGCTCTGTATGCGTACAGTCACTTACAAACTAGATGATCAGTATGAGCACCATCTTTCAGAATTAATAATGCGAAATACAAATTAGGGCTATTAAAGTTAACGTTAATGCAAACGTGTTTTAACGCCACTAATTTATTTAAATGCACTGACGCAACTTGCGATTTTTAGGTTGTAGCGGGCTCAGTTTTAAAGCTAGAGTGAAGATACTGGTATCATATGACACTAGAAAACCTGAGGAATCAATTGGAACGCTCCAAACTTATGCTAAATTTTGATGAGGAAAAACTGGCATGGCCATTTTCAAAGGGGTTCCTTGACCTCTGACCTCAAGATATGTGAATACAGATATGTCAACTTTATGACAATCACAAGCAGTTTGGGGCAAGTCATAGTCAAGTCAGCACACTGACTCGCCACCTCTGGAAACTCCCGAAAAACTTTTAAAGTAACATTGTCGATCTAAAATGAAGACAGATTCTGCAACGGCATGCCTTATTTCTTGCCGTCAATGTTAACAGAAAACACATTCCGGTGAACTATTTTCGTAATATAAGAGAAAGTTTCCAAACGACCCGCTGTGTTGGTCTGATTTGAAATCCAGGAGTAGACAGCCCACGAGTGAAAGCGTTCATCCAATCAGGTGCAGCCAGGAAGTGTTTGTGCAGTCGTAGGAGGGTGTTGCCTGTATGTTTTCAGACGTCATTGGGCTACGATCCTGCATACATACACCGCTGCTAACCCTCCAATGCTTGAAAGAAAAAGCCAGGAAAATGTCCCGATGTGTATTGGTTTCCTGTTTCAGGGTTCAATCATCTATTGTGACACCGCCAGCCGTCCAGTGCTGGGAGGCGGTGCGCCTCTCGCGTTCAAAAACGCCCCTGTGGACAAGAATGACATTCGATAAAAGTGGGTTTTCCGAAGGAATTTAAAAGATGATAATGAAGAGTTCGTCTGGCAGGTCATTCCACAGTTGAGGTGCCATAAAAGCAAAAGCTCTGTCCCGTTAAGTTAAATGTAAGTAGGTATGGGAACTGCCAACCGGTTCCTGCCTGAGGATCTCAGACTGTGTGAATGGTGATAAGGAGAGAGTTGATAAGCACAGAGGCCAAGCCATTAAGTGCTTTAAATGTAATAAGTAGGATCTTTAAATCAATTCGAAGGACCTTAAAGGGGGGCTGGTATGTTCCTTTTCCTTAGATTTGGTTAGGAGTCACAAAGTTACAATTTAGAGTCACATCACACATCACACCTTGGTTTCTGACTGAACACACAACATGTTTGAACAGTGAGAAGTGAGGACTGGAATTGTAGGTTTTGTCTGATTTAAGCTTTGGAACATTTTTAGACATCCAATTTTTTTAATATCTGATAAAACCATCTCTTAAAGAGGAGAGACTAGTTGGGCTGTCAGGTTTGACTGGTATATCTGCGTATCATCTGCAAAAAAAGTGGAATGAAATGAATATTGAATGATGTGGCCAAGCAGGAGCAGATAAAATGAGAAAAATATTGATCCCAAAATGGATCTCCAGGACACTCCAAAGCCTACCAGGGAGGGAGGTAAAACATAAAATAGAAAAGCACTTTCGGTTGGTGGAGTTAAACCTCTTGAAGGCTGACCCATATTGGCCCACCCAGTTATCTTATGACTTATGTGGTCAACACTAATATGAGGTATCTGTAAATCCAGGTTAAGAAATCCGCTTTAGAATCACCTTGGCAGAGCATGGCAGGCAAAAAAGCACAGTGGACCTGGCCATGGATGGATTAATGAACAGGCCTAATGGTCTCATGCCCAAGGATATTTTTCTTCATTAAAGCTGCAGAGCATACTGAGGCTACAGTAACATTTCAGTAAAATACAGTACAATTAGCAAAGTGATTTAAATCAGAACTATTCTGCTGTTCTGCTTCAAGAAAATAGAACCTGCACCTCAGGTTTCCTTTAACATTTTGTTCAGTATTGTGTAGTATTCAGTGTATTATCTGCGAAGAGGAGCGTCAGTGTGGATCTGCTGTGGACAGGTGTCAAGACAGCCTCGCTTCCCCGCCAATGCGAACTAAATACAGAAGTTCAGGTGTACCTTTTGAATTAACAGCAGCATCTGAACTACAAAAAGATGCAAAAGGACTACAAGGAGATACAAAAGGACCACAACGAGACACAAAACAACTACAAAGAGACACAAAATGACTACAAAAGATGCAAAACAACAACAAACAGACTCAAAATTACTATAAAGTGATGCAACGCAACTAAAAAGGGGGTAAAATGACTATAAAGTGACGCAACATGACTACAAAGGGAGGTAAAATGACTATAAAGTGGCACAACACGACTACAAAGGGAGGTAAAATGACTATAAATTGCCGCAACGTAACTACGAAGGGACCTAATTCAGCATTCTCCTCCCCTTCCAAGATCTGCGCTGTCTATCTATTTTGCAAGGGCGCCGTCGCTGCATCCTGTGATTAGCACCGCCCAAGACGATTGTGATTGGTTTAAAGAAATACAAACAAACCGGAGCATTTGTTTCCCCCTATAGCAGAATGATAATGTGTGGAGCCAGACCTGTCTTTAGCGCTGATACAGCGCTGTGGCGATAGGTCTGGCTATGCGAGACTAGTGTTGACCTAATGTGCACTAAAATGAAATCAGTTAAACTTTTATGTGAGCCAAAAACAAATGTCCAGAAAGTTCTTCTTTTATGGTTTTGTGGCTGTCACGATGGATAGAAAGGAACTGAGGTAGAAACATATTCAAAGAAATATTCATAGCTGTGTGACCTTGAGGACCAGTCATTTGTCCACGCTGTGTGATGTGCAGCACCTTCGCTCTTGCTCTCGGCACTAGGGGCATGTGTGTATGTGCTGCAGTACTGCGCTGTCACCAGTAGTCGAGGTGATAAACAGCAGATAAATCATGTCACAATGCGTGCTCACTTTCTCTCTGGAAGAGTTTCACGACAAGCACGGGCATCTAGGTTCTGCGATTTTCAGCAGAATCGAGTCAGTCGCACTTTGGAGATGTTGTTTGTCTGTTTGGTAGCTTTTGCCAGGGGCCATGAAATGTACGTGAATCCGGCTGAGAAGATGGCAAAAGAATAGCACATGACAGGATAGCAGACAGGCGTTGGGCTGCAGAGGGGAGGGAGACATATATGGCTTGACACTTTTCTGCAGCGGCTTCACTCTTTCCAGTAACACCTTGTCTACACAGCAAAAACAATACGTCAGCAGCACAACAGAGTCCTCCGCTCCGTCAGTGTCTGTCCTGGATCTGTTCAAACGGATTTGACAGATCTCACAGCCCCAAAGTACACCATCATGGACTTAATCCCCTAAATGAGAAAAAATGTCCAGTCCACGTTGTGTGTAGCTGGTTAAGATGGAAGCATTTCGGTTGTTTTGTGCTGCTATTTCTGCATAAGCAAGGCGCAATAAAGGAAATAATACAAGAAACTGACTGCTCTCAGTTTTTGATCTTTAAACCTTATCTTAAATGGACCTTTACCCTGAAATAGGTTTCTTATTGACTTAGACGTGTGTCAGAGTTGAGGCCAAGTGGAGAGTTGTTGACCGATGACGTTCAAGGCTATGTGTTTGTGTTTGTGTTAAGCAAAAAGCAAGAGAAAGTTTGAGATTCATCATATGGTATATCAGCTATTTAAAAGCACAATCTACTATAATTCACTTTCTTTCAGCAGTGGGCGGTGGTATTGAGCAGTAAAATTTTAAAAATGGACATTTTATTGAGTAGGCTACTGCTTTGCTGATAACACATTGGCCCACAGCAAACTGACTAATTAACTTGTGTGGTGTAAAGCATTAGACATTGCAAAATGACTTTTATAGCATGAAATAAACTCTATAAATATATGAGATCAGTGATGAAAATGATTGTGTTGCTGTCAGTGCTGCTGTTTTCTCAAAAGCCAGACCTTGCATTCCCTCTCTCTCCTCCTCCTGCCTGACACCATTTTATGTTTTTACAGATGGGGATGTAGGAAGTGATTGTCATTTTCCGCTGTTGCCAAAATGTTGATATTTTCCCAACCATCCTACTGTAAAATACTCCTAAACTCCTCATCACAGAGAGAATTTTAGAATCAGCGTGATTGCATATCAAGTCAATGGAACGATACGATTAGATGCAAATTCGCCAAGGGTGGTGAAAATTGACGCTTGAGCGGAATGTGTTTCAGCTTGAGCGACACAACTGGACTCATCCTGAGGCTTTATGAGCCTGCTTCATAAACGCACAGAGACGAGAGGAAAAAGGGCACAGACTGGAGAGAAATAGCCTCACAGAAAGAGTGACTTCTTGGTAAATTGAGTTCAGTCAGAGGCTGAGCTAAACACAACACACAGACACACATGGCCGGGGCTAAATAGCTCACAGCTAACGTCTGTATAGTCTGTACATAGTGGTGGTAGGTGGGTTTTGTTACCTTTGGACATTCAGGCTAGCTGTTTCCAGTCGTTATGCTAAATTAAACTTAACTGCTGTGGGCCTACAGTTAGCTTGATATAACATTCTCTCACACAACGGTTCGTATATCTTACGAAAAATGATTCCTCATTTTTTCTACGAATGTCCAGCGTCAATTTACGCTCCAGTCTTTTCAAAATAAACTTCTGTCTACACAGGAAACAACTTGGTTAGGTTTAGGCAACAAAACCACTTAGTTAGGTTTAGGAAAAGATCGTGGTTTGGGTAAAAATAAGTACGCTTGAAATACTTAAGTACGGAAGTTCCGTGACAAAAACTACTTAGTTAGGTTTAGGAAAAGATCACGAAAGTGCCATAACTTAATACGGAAGTTAGGTGACAAATAAATCAACGTTGACTTCTGGTTTCACACACGGGACACGAACAGCGGTCTTTTGGGCGAAAGTCTGGTGTTCTTTGACCCACCCATGCACCCCGACCTCCTCCCTACGCCGTGCTTGCCACTCTTAATACGTGTTCACAATTACATGGATTACATACTAATTGATTTCGTGGGATATATAAGAATTACAGTGAATTACTTTTCGTAGCTACGAACGGTGTATGAGAACAGCCTGCTTCATATATAGCGTACACATATGAGAGCTATGTCGACCTTCTCATCTAAATCTCGACAAGAGATAATAACAAATAAGCGTATTTTCCAAAATGTCAAACTAACCCTTTAACGAAATGCGACAATGCTAACGTTGCTTCTTTAACCACTTTGGACTAGCTGATAATTTCAAATGAACTGAAATACTTGCAGGCCAGATGTGACACACAATAGTGAACTGTCCCAGGGAACTTGTTGACCTCGAACCACAGCACAGCAAACACACACCTGAACCCTCCTGACTGTACACTGGTTTACATGGATGGGGATTTCTGCATGAATAACTGAAGACACATCAAACCCTTGTTTTATCGTGCTCTACCCGTCTGAGCAGCTTCCGTCCCTTCCTATCATTTTGGACATAAATAGAACTATTAATCTTTGATAGGACAACAGCTGGCTGTAATAATAGCAGCACTTTTGTGTTGCTATATTGAGGGGACATTTTCTCATGGAGAGGTCAGAAGACAGCTACCCACCATCTGCACTCGCTTCATTACTCCTCCTTTATAAAAGACGGGAAAGAAGGGGGTGTTGTTGGATTGGCTTCATCCTTCAGATCTGAGTGAATGTGAATGTGCACCACTGACTGTGATCTAATGCCTGAATGACACTTGAAATCATTTCAGTGGAAGCTGATTGAAGAGATGACTGGTGCGTGATACTGTGCGGAAGCTTTGTTTTTTTTTAGCCTGTGGCTCTGCACTGAGGATGCTCTGCTCTGCTCTGCAAGCACACAGGAATTTTGTTTTTGTCTAAAATTGTCATGAAAACAACATTTTTCTGAGCTGCTGGTTCAGGTAAGCTGTGTGAATATTCCACTTCTAAACACGTTTGAAACCGTCTGTTAACTCTGCAGAGAAATAAATCTGTCAATGACACAAGTCACCAGGAATTGAGTCAACTACGCACGACTCCAACACAGAGTGACGCGCTCAACGCTCCAACTGATCTGTCACTCAGGCTGCTTCTCTCTCTCTCTCTCTCTCCCTCTCTCTCTCTCTGCACTCGTGCGTCCTGCCTGCCGCTCCGTCGCGGGAGGATTCGGTGCCAAGACTTTCTCGTTGAACGCAGCGCACTAGATGTGAGCGCACTACGGCTTTTTATTTTTATTTTTTAGACGTGGTCTTTCAAAGTTTCGGTTTACAAACGCGGAATATATCTTGGAGGTGAAAAAAAATGACCTTAGAGACGTAGTATAACCGGCAGCTCTGGCGAAGGTGAAGGCGAGTGGACGGTGGAACACCAGCGCCGTGCGTAATTGTCGGGGAGCAGGTGGATGGAGAGGCTGGCGGGATCATGCAGCTTTCCAGCAGGTCAGCGCCGCTTCGGAGCGGATGGACTCCACATTCTCTGCTGAAGTACACTTTGCCACAATGGACTTGATATGAAGAGGACGTTTTCACTTTTAAATTTAAAAGTAAGTGATATTGACATTTTTGGGCTGATTTCTAAAAGGCTATTTCTGTGAGGACTTTGGCTTGCTTTTGCGCGCTGCAATCCTTCCATAGTCGGGTCTGTTTTGTCTATTAAAAGTTATATTTGTTGCCATAAAGTAGCACACACGCGCAACCTAACTCATGGCGCAGGGCATTCGTTTTTGGCACCCAAATGCAATTAAAGGATTCAAATGAACTCAAACCCCGCGTAAAGCGCATGTGCTTTTTGCGCACTCTAATATCTACTTCTGCTTGTTAAAAGGAGGGCAGATGTATGCTCCTTCATCCCAGTACAGAAAAAAATAATTGGAGCAGGTGCAAGTGGAGAAACATGCGGATTAACAAGGAGAGTTGGTTTGGAGACATGTCAGGGAGAGTAAGGGGGTTTGTCTCTCAATTAAGAGGTCATTTTTTTTCTGCCTGCAGGAGCCATTATATGTCAAAGTGACAATTTGAGGAGAGTTTCCACTTTAGTGTGATTGTCTCCTGTTGAGCTGGACATTTATCACACACAGCCTGCATGTTATAGTGTGAGGCTGCTGCTGCTGCTGCTGCTTCCCTGGCAGCACTATTCACTTCTCATCTATTCACCCAGTCAGTGCTGAGCTCAAATGCAGCTCCTGACACCCATCCTTCTGCAATTTATGTTTTTATGCGAGTCTCTGGGATCCTATTAGACTTTTCCATTGCAAGAGTTTTAATAGACCATCAAATCCCCCCTTCACTCTTAATAATACAATTACTCTGCTTGATAATTAAACTCCGAGATGTTACCAAATAATACTGACACTCACACAGTAATTAGCCTGCCCTCCTGCTAGGAAGTAACACTATAAAGCCTTTCATCAGTGGATGCATTGTTAGTGCAGATTGCATTCTGCGCATTCTGTCTGTAGCACTCACTCTCTCACACACACAAGCACATATTTCTATGATGGAGCTCTTTCAATATCTGTTTTTAAAGTCCAATAAAGAGTCTTTTTCTGGATTATAATTTTTAATTGGAATATTTTATGGTCAGCATTTTTTTCAGCAATAACCATTCGGTGTAATTACATTCAGTCTATGTAGGAGTTTCCATTGTTAGTGGCGGGGTCCGCCATGCACTCACTGTTACCACTAGTAACAAATCAATCAGCAGTGAAATCTTAAGGATTGTAACTTTAAAATTTGACTATATTTTCATCCAATTAAATTCCTTTAAATTATGAGAATGTAATGACATGTAATTGCTCTCTCACAAGGACGGAAAAACCAAGCAGCACGGAGATCATTTTGGCTTCTAAAATTCTGCACTGAATCTTCAACTAAGTTTTAGGTTTGGTTAGCAGCTCATCAAATCAGGCTCCACTGCAGATTTTGCAGATATCAAACTGACGGTTAATGTGTGCGGCCATATCAAAATGGACCAATCTCCATTGACCAGACTTAACTATATAAACAGTGCTGAAATAGTTTGACAAAACTAATCAGTGATAATTATTATAATTCTTTTAGTCTTTTCATTGAATACCTTTGGGTTTTTTGACTGATGGGCTGATGAAACACAAAGGTTAAAGACATCCCTTTTGTCTCTGGTAATTACTGATTGGGCATTTGTGGTTAGTTTTTATAAAATGATAATTAATTTTGAAGGAAAAACGCTTTGTAGATTAATAAAAATGACAATATTCCCCAGTACCTTCTAACCTCATCTGCTGTGATAACATGTAATTGCACCCAACAATTACCCAACGATATCCCTCATTAGCACCAAGTGGACTGTCCAGAGTGGGCCCACAATCACATGTAATTCAGGTAAACTATGAACTGTACAAATGTCCCTGTTGCTGTCACTGCAGGGGAAGAGTGAGTGATCCTGCCACAGTGCCGGAGCTGTTTGTCCCCGAGATCAATTGAATAAACATTTGTCTTCTGCAGCGCGGTGTGCCCTCGTCGTGCTTTCGCTCAGGCGTACCTTTTTTTTTATTTGCATGTATGCATACGTGGGGGAGGCACGCACACACACACGTGCACACACCTGACCTGGACTACTTGGCTCAGTGTAGCATTATAGGGGGATTTATGGGCTGGACGGTAAAAGAGCCAGATGAAATCCAGCTGATATTTTGACGTTGAATACACAATATGGTTATCATGATGAGCTTTGTGGCCACCGTCGCCTGCAACTAGATATCTTCCTTAGTGCAAAACATAGACCGTATATAAGAAGTGGACGTAGTCACCGTGACGTCACCCATTGGTTGCAGACTACGGTTTTGAAGCTTTGAGTTCGGCATTTTGGCCGTCGTCGTCATTTTTTGCAACCAGAAGTGACACGAGAAGGTGGAGCTAAGTACAAATGAACGCTGAATAATACATTTTTAGGCGACTAAAATGTCACAACCAACGTTCATGAACTGAAAACACGCTGTGAAAGGGTTAAAGTTGTAAGACAAAAACACGGACAACTCTCAGACCGGACGCCGTGGTGACGACCTGTCAATCAAAAGGTAGCCACGCCCTAAACATCCCCTGCTTTATGGTCTATTTGACTCTAAATGGGACCATAATTTACTAAATGAACATCATGCTGTATTGAAGAAGACTTGAAACTAGTGATTGGGACCATAAACTCATGTTTACAATGTTTACTGAGGTAATAAATCAAGTGAGAAGTAGGCTCATTTTCTCATAGACTTCTATACAATCAGAATTCTTTTTAAAACCAGAAGAGTCGCCCCCTGCTGGCTATTAGAAAGAATGCAAGTTTAAGGCACTTCCGCATTGGCTTTACTTTTAAGACCCGGAGGTTATCGCCTGGTGCGATAGATTTCAAATGAGTGTCATGAAATAAAAGTTGTGCGTGTTTGGGTTGGGTTTGGGTTGTGCCTCCAGTATTTTGCATCTTGCCTATGACCCTCCCAGTTTTCTGTCTCTCTCTGCTGTGTTAGAGAATGCTCTAAATTTATTTTTAGGAAGCTGCACATCATCTCTAATTTGAATTTGACTGGATTGGCATCTTGGCATCTCCTCCATGTCTCTGTCTGCCAAATGCTTGCCGTGAGTGGAATAAGTATTGAGGAACTAAACTAGTAAAATGACATATCTGGAGTATTCTCTAGAGAGAATATTTTACATCTTACTCTGATTGAAGATGTGAAAGTAGTTACGAAAGTAATCTTGCAACTGTTGCCATGGATCTTGAAGGGCTATCATTATTTTTCAAAGGAATATTCTGTTTCTCAGCCAAACTTACTGTTCTTTATGTCTCTCTTTCTCCATAGATCTATCTTGCTCTTTTTTCGGTTTCTCTACAGATGGGATGTGATACCTGTGGTTTCTCGTTGATGAAAATCCCTAGTCATCCCGATCCCCGGAGCCCCAAAACCCCTAGACCCCAAAAATTCCCAGTACCCAGGAAGTTGAAGTCCCTTTACCCTTATTTCAACAGTCCTGCATGGTAAAATAAATGCTTTTAAGCCTTCTCCAAACTGCTTTATGATTACATCTTTACCCCTTACCCCTTGCCATCATTAGACACTTGGAACCCTTTGATACCCTAAACCCCTCTCAGCCATCATGGCCTTGGATCAGTGGCCCTTTCTCCCGACTCCCCCCAACATCTCCATCCCCGAGCCCCTCCTGTACGACAGCTACATCCAGGGCAATGAGTCCGACCTGGACCTGAACATCTCCAAGGCCAGGGAGCCCCACCAGGACAAGACCAGCTCTGTGGTCATCACCCTCATCTACTTCATTGTGTGTGCCGTGGGGCTCTGCGGCAACGCCCTGGTCATATACGTCATCCTGCGCTACGCCAAAATGAAGACGGTGACCAACATCTACATCCTGAACCTGGCAGTGGCAGACGTTCTGTGCATGATGAGCCTGCCGTTCATCGCCCTGCAGCTGACTCTGGTGCACTGGCCCTTCGGAGAGGTGCTGTGCAGGGTGATCATGACTGTCGGTAGGTGTAGAGCGTGAAGAACTAATGGTGCACTTGAGAAAGCAGCAGCAGTTTGTTATACTGGGAAAAGAAACACTTTTGGCTTCCTCAAGAGGGAAATAAAAATTTATTTAATTTATTTAAATTTAAAGAAAACCTTAATAATAGGGCTGTCAATCGATTAAAATATTTAATCACGATTAAGCGCATGATTGTCCATAGTTAATCGCTATTAATCGCAAATTATTCGCACTTTTTTTTATCAATTCAAAATGTACCTTAAAGGAAGATTTGTCAAGTATTTAATACTTGACTATGATTTGCCGAAAACTGCATGTGATTATCATAAAGTGGGCATGTCTGTAAAGGGGAGACTCGTGGGTACCCATAGAACCCATTTTTATTCACATATCTTGAGGTCAGAGGTCAAGGGACCCCTTTGAAAATGGCCATGACAGTTTTCCCCGCCAAAATTTAGCGTAAGTTTGGAACATTTTTTAACCTCCTTCGCGAAAAGCTAGTATGACATGGATGGTACCAATGGATTCCTTAGGTTTTCTAGTTTCATATGATGCCAGTATCTTCACTCTTCACTGATCCTGCTACAACCTGAAAATCGCAAGTTGCATTAATGCGTTAAAGAAATTAGTAGCATTAAAACAAATTTGCGTTATTATTGCGTTAACTTTGACAGCCTTACTAAAGAAAGATCTGTGCTTTTTAAATTGTTAACACTTCAGTTGCAAATTAAAGAGAGTTTGCTCAAAATCTTTGACATTTAGGTGTCTTAAAGGAATAGTTTAACATTTTGGGAAATACTCTTATTCTATTTTTTTGCCAAGCTAAGCTAAGCAAACCATCTTCTGGCTGTATTTTCATCTTTAAAGGTCCCACATTGTAGAAAGTGAGATTATAAAGCAGGTCTAGGTACTATATAAATACTGTGAAAGTACCACCACGCTCAATCAACGGAGAAATGCACACAGCCCGTATTCAGAATCTGTGCCTTTAAACGAGCCGTCAGGACTTCTGTGAGGTAGTGATGTCACAACTATACAGTCACCGGTGGAAGTGCCGCTAAACTCTGCGTAGTTGACACAACCAGTGAGTCCCCGGCTGCAGTGACGCTGCGAAGACGGGGAGGACTGGAAACGCCGACCAATCAGAGCAGACTGGGCTTCTCCGGGAGGGTTCTTAAAGAGACAGGCACTAAAACGGAGCGTTTCAGACAGAGGCTGAATACAGGTATATTCAGACAGACAGTATGAGAAAAATAATGTGTTTTTTGTTCTAGTAGAAACTCAAAATACAAGTATGAACCTGATTGTGAACATGATATGTCTCCTTTAAATATGCGTATTTCCCACAATATTGAACAATTTCAAAGCGTAGATTATAGATATTTGGACTTTAGTTGCAATTCATACAGTGTTGGTCATCCTATAGCTGTCGACAGCCTTTAGCACACTTTATACACCTCCTGTTTTAATAAAAAGAACAAGCATTAGCACTTACTGATACTGTTACTTGATACATGTCCTCATTTTACTTTTCTTTCTCTACTCTCTCCCCTCCACCCCCTCCCAGACTCTCTCAATCAGTTCACCAGCATCTTCTGTCTGATGGTGATGAGCATCGATCGCTACTTGGCTGTGGTCCACCCTATTAGGTCCACGAAATGGCGTAAGCCTCGCGTGGCCAAGCTCATTAACCTAACAGTGTGGGGTGTGTCCCTGTTAGTCATCCTACCTACTATGATCTTTAGTGGCCTTGACAAGGTGCCGGTATGTGGGATCGTGTGGCCGGAGCCCCAGGATGTCTATTACACAGCCTTCATAATCTACACGTTCTTCATAGGATTCTTCCTGCCGCTGGCAGTCATATGTCTTTGCTACCTGCTCATTATAGTCAAGGTGAGAGCCTGCCTCCATTATAATAAGATATTTTAATAATGGCTACAGGACTAGAATGTTGAACAAACATCCAACAATTAAAAAGATTGTGGAAGTATTTTGATCCCTTAAGTCATTCTTATTTGTAGATTCAGATCAATAGCTCATTTTAAAAAAAGTCACTGTTGCATAAGTGTGTAGACAACGGTTGACATCTCTTAAATGAACAACAGTTTTTGCCACAGTTAACTATCTCATAAAGGTTTTTATGTTTTAAGTCAGTTTTGCTTGAGCTAATATGTTACATATTGAATTTTACAGGGTTGTTGTGTGTTTGAACACGGGACCTGAAAGGCTATCCGGGCTATAGCAATAGGGAAATTGAACATTTTAATTTTCATTTGTTAAATTTGTTATGGGAATTATGTTGAAATTACAGCGCATAGTAGGAAATTGTTTTCAATAGAGACTTTTAAGGTGGAAAACATTTGTGTCAGGTGGCTTTAAAGGAACAAAAACATGATTTACTCTGACAGAGTGTGATTGCAGGAAGCAATATAAATAAGAATACTGTTTTAATCACGCTGAGAATATTTTTGCCACCTTATTAGTCACTAAAAGCGTGTCTAGCATCTGGTGAATTAGTATTTTCAACATTTCTTCCTTTTACGAATTTTGCTCGGTCCTGGAACGCTGTTATGGGTTCAGGCTGTTCTCATATACCATTCATATCTATGTCGCATAATGTGAACACTGTGCTTTTATATTTAAGCCACTGACAGTCCATTCCTTTGCCAGGTAAAGTCGTCTGGCATGCGGGTGGGTTCCACCAAGCGCAAGCGTTCTGAGCGCAAGGTGACACGGATGGTGTCCATCGTGGTGGCGGTGTTCGTCCTCTGCTGGCTGCCTTTCTACATCTTCAACGTCACCTCCGTCACTAGCTCCATCAACCCCACCTCCGCCGTGAAGAGCACCTTCGACTTCGTGGTGGTGCTCGGCTACGCCAACAGCTGCGCCAACCCCATCCTGTACGCCTTCCTGTCGGACAACTTCAAGAAGAGCTTTCAGAACGTCCTGTGCCTGAAAAAGGTGGCGGGCATGGACGAGATAGAGCGCAGCGACAGCAGGGCAGACAGGAGCAGGATGGTTCACGATGCTGTGACCAACTTGGAGACTCACAATGCTGCCTTGCTCAATGGCGAGCTGCAGACCAGCATCTGAGGAGCTGCGGTCACGTCCAGGGAGGCCAGAGAAATTGAGCAGTGGTGCTTCCAGACTGATGAGCTGCCAGTACACTGCTAGTGACCCCTGTTCAAAGATGCAGGGGCAGGAGGATGATGTAATAGTTGCAGCTCATGGACATCGACACATGAGCAAAGTCTAAGTGAAAAATAAACAATTTCGTAAGGGTTTTCAGGGGTCAGGGAAAGTACACGCTCAAAACTCTTGATATTTGGGTTACTGAGGCACCTTGTGCCGGTTCACCCTGTGGCGCAGCAAAAACGCATCTTGACTGAAGTGATTTTCAGCGCTGCGTTTAAGTGATGTCGAAATCAAACAAAAAATAAGAGTGCTTGCCAGCTCGAGGTTTCGATCGAGTTGTCAGAAGTCATGCAGACGGAACCAAAATCGAAACAAGACGCAGGATCGGAGAATAGACTGCTGCGGACCCACTGGAGAATCACTGGGACTAGTACACCCATGGTAGAGAGAGATCTGAGGGGAGGTCCTTGATGGAGTGTTCTGAGAGCTAGGAAGGGTCGGCATTGATTTCTCTGAATGTGGAAATACTGCTGAAGAAGTCAGCCGAACAATGCAGTGGAAAACAGCCAGTGCTGTAATTTGATAGAGACTTCGAAAGATAAAAATCAGAAGCCAAAAGGTGAAAAGCTTCATGGTCATGTTTTATTCATACCAGCTGATTAGCCTGGTCTTACATGATCAACCAGACAACAAAATGGCAAAGCCCTCCCAACATGACCAACAAAGGATGCTCTTTTTCTCTCTCTTGCTGGCATCTCCGCGGGAGGAGCTGCATTGATCCGTAAACTCTCCAATTGAACATCCTGGATTATTGATTAAGTGGAAGGATGGGAAAACATGACCTTGCTCCCTTTAAAACAGCTTGAGTTTGTATATAGCCTACACAATGGTTTTCTGTCAACCTCCGGGGGAAGGTCCCAACCAAAATGAATTTCAAAGGCATTGCCTGCTGTAAAATAATTCTATATTCTTGTAAAGCATCAAGGACAGTTCTGAAACAACGTTTGTGAAACCCATCATATGTACTTTATACCATCACTGTATCCTGGTCTTAACAATAGTTGCTCCCTGTGCCAGCGGTGCCATTGTTTGTATGGAGCCCATTTCTACTTGTAAAGTGCTGTGTTGTGACAATGTAAGATTTCCTCTCGAGTTCATGTTGAAATGTGTTCACTGCCCTCGGCTTCGCATTTGGTTCAGACAGCTTGCAAAAATGCCTAAATTTCACAGAAGGCAGAAAATTAAGTTATGTAGTCAAAGAGGGAGAGAGAGGTGGGGGATAAGGAGATACAGAGGATAGAAAGAACTAAAGGTTGTGTATGTATTCTATCTACTGAGAACACAATGAAGACAAAGTTTGAGAGATTGTAGTAGGCTGAATGGATACAGCTGACAGGAAGAAAAGTGTTTGTGTGATAAAGAGAGACAGAACTTGAAACACCTGTATAATAAATTCAAAAATTGTTGTTAAAAGCCTTCTAATGGCCATTCTGGAAGCCGCCAGGTCTTGGGCAACGATGGCTCAGAAAGCCTGACTGTATTTCTTAAGTTATAACTTAACTCATATGTATCAATAGATCAAACATACAGTTCGTTTATTTTTTACAGATTTTTGAAAGAAATCGAAACAGCACGCCGATTCATAGCTATACCTATGAAAAGTAATACACTGTAATTCGTATATACTGTATCCCATGAAATCAATTTGTATGTAATCCGTGTAATCGTAAACCAGGAAGTACAAAGAGCAACAAACGCCGCATAGGGAGGAGGTCGGGGCGGATCAAAACACACCAGACTTTCGTCCAGGAGACCCGTGTTAAGTCAACGTTGATTTATTTGTTACGTAACGTTCGTACTTACGTTACCCCACTTCGTAAATTATTTTAACCCAAACTTTGACTTATTTGTTACGTAACTTCCGTACTTAAGTTATGCTACCTCCGTAGTTATTTTATCCCAAACGTTGACTTATTTATCATGTAACTTCCGTACTTAAGTTACGGCACTTCGTAAATTATTTTAACCCAAACGTTGACTAATTTGTCAAGTAAGTTCCGTACTTCAGTACGTAGTTATTTTAACCCAAACCACGATCTTTTCCTAAACCTAACCAAGTCGTTTTGTTGCCTAAACCTAACCAAGTTTTTTCCTGTGAAGACGGAATTTTATTTTGAAAAGACTGTATGCATGTAACAACTGGATATTGACACGTGTTGCTGGGCATTCGTACGAAAATGCGTGAAAAATGAGGAAGAGGCTAACTTTTTGTAAGACATCATACAAACCGTTGTATGAGGATATGTTGTACTGGGTCAAGCTCCAAAAAAAATGGATCCTATACATTTCCCAAGATGCAATGGATAACATCTTTCATCAGACCCTCGCAGTCTGTTAATGCCCCCGTCATTCAAACTCCACACCCTTAGTACTTTTACATTGTACTAACTGAAAAAAGGATTCAGTGTAATGGTAGTCTTTTCTACACAGGCTAGTCATACAGCAGCCTACATTCCCATCAAGGCCACTTATTGTTAAAAGATGAATTGTATGCTCACATAATTGTATACTCAATACCAGTACTAACCTGTCGTGACCTTGACTTAATGCATCTCACATCTCTCAGTGGCCTTCATTACACTGGGTGAATAGTGCAGGCAGCAGCTACAGTATAAGTTAAACGTGCATTTATAATTGGCAGCGTCTTGAGAGACACAAGGCTGTCAGGATGCCAGATGGATTAATGGAATAATCAATCAATTATTATATATATAATTTTTTTAGCCATGCTAGCTTCATGGCTCAAGGGCAGGCAATGTCTGTCAGTTCACCACTTTGGTCCCTATTGAAATGTCTCAACAACTATTGGATGGGGATTGCTATGAAATCCAGTACAGAAATTCATGGTCCCTAGAGGATGAAATGTAATAACTTTGGTGATCCCTTAACTTTACATGTAGCAGCATCGGGTCAAATTTTTTAGTTGTCCAGCACTTTAATTTAAGACCAAATACCTTCAAAACTAACATTCCCATGAGCCTCAGCTGTACTTTGTGTTAAGTGCTAATTGGGAAATGTAGCATGCTAACACGCTGAACAAGGATGGTGCACATGGTAAACATTATTTGCTAAATATCTGCATGAGAGCATTGTCTTTGTGAGCATGTTAGCACGCTGATGTTAGCACTGAGCTCGAGTACAGCCACAGAGCTGCTAGCATGGTTTAAGGTATTTGCACAACAAGTCTGTATTTTTCGTAAGCATTTTTTTTAATTCGTCATCAAATTCAAATCGTTAAGCTACTCGCACACTGAGTCCGACGCATTTTATTATTCTCTTCGTTACGAAAATTCGCATTACAAGACAAAACTGAATTAATTATGTGGGTGCCATGCAATGGATAGTGTTGGTCCCCAAAAGGGATAATGAATGAATTAATAACATTAGCAAGAAGCTATCGTTTAACAATCACTACTGTCTAATCTTTCCTACATCCTTTGTTTTGCGACCATCCCCGATTCCAAGTTGTTCTGTAATCACCTGCCACAATCTGTCGTTAAATTCCGCATCTCTGTATTCTTTTATTTCTTTATCGTAAAGTGCTTTGTGCTGGGAGATGTGAATCAGTTTATCAGACGTCATTTTGGATGATGACGTTTGCACGAACGGTTGCTCTGGGTGGTCAAACAACCCTCTTTTGGCTTTTGATGGATGCGAAAAAACGCAGAAAATCGAACCTACTCTGAAAAGTGACCAATGACAGACGGAAGTTTCAGAGCCGGTGTGTAAACATGATTGAGACAATGAGGTCATATTTATCGTTAAATGTGCGACAATTTCGGACGAAAAATATGGACATGGTGTGCAAATGCCTTTAGACTATAAGTCGGTGCTGTGAATTTGAAAATAAACATTCTGAAACAGGTCCAATGAAGATATACGGTTATCAGCTTCTAACCTCAACTCCCACAATTCAACGTCATTATCAGCTTTTATAAATTAGCGAGCTGGTTAATTAGCTAGCTAAAACAATAGCACTTTGCTTAGTTAACTGGGCTGACTCCACTATGCTGCAGCTTCCTACAAGAGCAAGAGCCAATAAAGGAGCTACAACAAAAGACCACGTCACAACAACCTGAATTTGGAAACCTTATCACTCCATTAATGCTGGCTGAATGAACTATTTTATCTATTTCCGTTTTAGTTATCAGGCTGTTTTATGCACAGTGACTTTTCCAACGGACCTCCATGACAGAGCCACACCTGGTTGCCAGGAGATTTATCAATACTGCAAAGCCTCTATAGTAATAAGGTCACTCGCCATATGCTGCGGTGTCAGATTCACTTCGTCCCAGTAGGCTGTATCGGTCAAGTTAGAAGCCATCAATCAGTGCAATCAAAAGAGATGAGGGGCCAGTGAGGGCTTGTCCCGGGAGGTTACTTCGGAAAATGATTTGTCATGGCACCGTCTCTGTGCTGTCACTTCTAGTAGTATTTGTAGCAGGGTCAGCCCCATCTTCACTCACAGGTCAAAATAGGAGCACACACTCGCAGCCGCATTCAGCATGCAGTTTGATAAAGAAAAAAAAAACGCTCTCTAGCCATGTTGCTCACAATGTGTCACACAGACGTAAGCTCCTCACACTATTGTTCGAGTAATGCAGAAGGCGATGAGGGCGACCAGTTCTGCATCAAGGAGTCATACTGTAGTGGCCGTTTCACCATGCTCCAAGTTCCTACGCCACTTAGTCTTTGTCCTGTGTACTCACAGGAGGCAGGGAAAATGGCCACTACATTAAGTCAAAAACATTCTTTTGCCATATGCACTGAAAAACTGCATAGGTGTGGGTCGCAACAAGTTTTTGATTGTGTCATATATATATATAGCGTATTATAGCGTACAGTGATAGTGTAATAACATTTAACCAGGCCTATATGGAACATCAAGTCGGTAGTGGACCGGCGAGATGCAACTTTGATGGAAATCGGCCGACCGTTGGCTTTGTGTATCAGGGCCTTAAGTGGCCTAGGAACTTGGAGCGTGGTAAAACAGCCACTACACATACTGACCTTGACCAGTGGGCTGTGTATGTAATAATGTGACACATCAAGACCAAAGGCTTAATGAGTGAAACCCACAACCAGAAACATGTCTGAATTGCAATTAGATTATCACACGTACAGTAGAAAACCTGTGAATGACCCTGAAACATGCTGTATCTTTCTGTACATCTGCAAATACTAGAGCCTTCAAGCCTGAAGTACAAGAACTATTCTCTCATCATCCACAGTTAATTACTTTTGCTCCGTCCTATCTATTCCTCTCTCTCTCTTTCGCGTGCACAGCTGGTGAAGAATAATATGAGCTGACACACATTTTACACCCACCCAAACTCAACGGAGCTGAAATGAACTGAACCATGCTGAAGGAAACACACTACGCCTGCCATTGCCGACGGCTATTTGGACATACTTAATGGACTTAATGTACTTAATGGACCATTCTGATGTTTAGTAGATGTTGATAAGACGGTTTGTGCCAAAAGCAGTGTAAATGTAGCGCTAAAAAGGACAGCCGAGGCAATGAGACGGTGCCCGTAGTCGCTGCTTCCTTTGTAATTTTGTGAAATCAAGACCTAATTATCTCTCTGAAATGAGGTCGTGTTCTGACAAAAAGTCATTTTGGTCGACATGGCTCTGACTCTGTTCGCTAGGCACGATTCAACGGCAAATGCGAAAAGGGACATTTGTCTGGATTTCTGTCTGGTTCCTGCCACACTGTATAGTGTACAGATGAGAAGAAGAAGCGGAGGAATGGGGAAACCTCCGCCTTCTCGCGCTCCGTTTCTCTTTCGGAAACACAAGTTAATTTGCGAAGGGCTAGAACGTGCACTCCTGAGGATGCACCGTTCAATATTATCTATGTATTTGTGGTATCCTCTGCTTGTTCTTGCATGGAGAAGGTTGCGTATCTCACTTTCTGTGTCCCCTCACTAACCAGAACCAGTGTTACACACTTACTGGGTGGCCATCTTTTTTTGTTATATAAACTCAGAAAAAAAGGTACAGAGATGCACTTGAGTTTGGGTTCAGCTTTAGCAACAACAGGTGCAACTTTGTAGATTTTTAAGTTATGATCAGCAGCCTATTAGACTGTTATCAGGCCATTAAATGTGCGTTACCAGTGGTTATAAGGCTCATAGATGTGGGTCAGAAGGGCCCAGCTACATCCACTAGTAGGTTTCGTCATGTATTCACATGATCGATCACAGAAAGAAGGAATAAAAGAAGACGATGTCATAATTATTTTTCCGTAGGAATTATGACGGGAGCAAGAGCGGAAGTGAGACACTGTAATATAGACAGCATGAAACTCCATAAGGGGTGGAGGTCCAGGGCGATGGATGGGTCACAATGACTTTCACTTTTCAAACGTAGGTATTTTAAGCCAAGACACAATGTTTTTCCCAAAATTTAATTCAGTGGTTTTGTTGCCTAAACCTAAAGGAGCTATTTTGTTTGAGTTAAAAACGTAACATTTCATGCAGTTTTACAACGTGATATAACGTTGAAGTTTCGCTTCCACTTTTACAGTGTAGTAGGCCCCTACTGACCCACATCTATGATGCTTACAACGAGCGATAACGCACATTTAATGGCCTGATAACAGTCGAATCGGGTGCGGAATGAGTCATTCTGTTGGTCAAAGAAATAAAATTACAAGCTTGTTTCTGACGGTGTACAGCCATGGATATGTACTACTTTTCTGTGCAGTTACTTTGATCTATGTGCCTTGGAACTAACTATAAAATCATGTGATGACATCAATGTACAGCAAAACAACACTGTAACCGGTTTCTCCTAAAAGCCAAACAACCAAAGGCATTTGTACTGTACAGACATGTTGGTAACCAAAACATAACAGAGACCCGTTGTATTTCATTTTTGGTACTATATTTCCCCAGCTTACATAGCTTATGTTTGTGTGATATAATGTCAGAAGCAGATGTTTATTTGTGACTCTTTATTGTTGCATAGAATATAATGTGATCATTGATTGTAATGGACAGGCCAATGTCCTCGTCTCTGCAATTAAAATGCAGGCCAGTTTCTGCTCCCATGGTCAAACGTGTGTATTTGTGTGTCAGTGGATGTGCATATAGCCTGTGTGTGCACTATGTATGATGACTACTGTTTGGATGTCACAAGAACCGATACTTCGGTACCAAGTCGATGCCTAAATTCTAAAAACACTCGTTTTTCTACAGTACCATAGGTACCGGGGATCACGGCTCGAGACTAGTGGTGTCCAGTCATCTCAGGGACGATAGTAAATTTCACTGATAATGCTACATTGTGAACAACAAATCTGTGTTGAAATCAACAGGAGGAGAGCTAGTAACGTTAGCTGTTGGCTAACATTGGGCAGCACGGACCTGCTTTGCTAAATAATGCGGCTAACAGTTAACGTACGGAGGTTGCATTGAGTTACATTATGATGTGTTCAAGCTCTATTCAATAAAAATATATACTTATCATATTCTTCAAATATTATCTTGTAAAACTTTGTTTTTGGTGAAAAACTTGAGGCAGATCATAAGGGATTAATAATAAATTCGCAAAAACCAGCATGCAAACGGTAATGAAGGAGTGCATATTGAAGTACATGGGATTTATTGTTTTGTTTTTGTTTTCTTACCGTGGTATTGAATTGGGTATCAAGAATCATGGAATTGCACCGATTTTGGTATCGACTACTAAATTTCTGGTATTTTGAAATCTCTAGACTACTGTATATCTTAGAAAGTTCCTGGAATCGCAACTTCAAGGGCCGTTCCACTGTGTGTTTCCCCCAGGAATACAATCCTTGGAGGAGCTCCAAATTTTCCCTTGATCCCTGAACATATCACACAGAATACACTACATTGTATACAGATGGTACCCAACGGGATTCAGTGAATTCCAGCATTTCTCACGGGGCTAAGAGCTCCCAAACACAGAGCTGATAAATGTCATCATTAATTCTGTAACAACATAGCTCAAGGCTGGACAAAGAGGGGAGACCACACATGAGTTTACAAAAAGAGAAATTACACTAAGGCAAAATAAATACAGCAAACAAATAAACCAAATAAAGAAAACCAAAAGGGTGAAAGCCAGGGGGGAGAGAGGATACATGTTTCTGAGGTTTAGGAGTCCTTTTCAGACAGGGTCTTCCCATTTCATACCATAAAAGTTATGTTTAGGAAATGTCTTAAGACCGTTTTCAAACTCACTTTCACTACACTAGTATTGGTTTAATGTGGATTTATTTAGACATCCCCTGACATTGTAGATGTGGGTAAGGCTCAATTCAATACCATCCACACACGAATGAGCGCACTCGCAGCAATACCTCAGATCACTTTTCATTTTCTCTCTCGCCTGAGTCGCCTCCATATGACTCACGACTATGAACGCTGTGCCAATCTGCACTGCTGAGGATTCAGCTCCACTGTAAAAACAAGTAATGTATTCTGTAATGAATGTCGTGCTTGGGGGTGTTTTATTGTGGTGGCAGGTGAGAGGATTGTAATGAGGATTAAATGCACAAAGTAGAGAGTGAATTTTCTCATCCACCTCTAGCCAGCTAATAAACGAGTTTTAGGAGAGTCAATCTAAAAAATGTCAGTGAACACAGTTCTTGTTCCCAACAAACGCAAGGCTTTCATCCAGGAGACCACTGTTCGTGTCCCGACTATTACGTTTTACTTTCGCTTTCCGATCAGCTGTTCGTTTGTGTCCCGTGTTCACAACATCCGGTTACATTTTCACTGTAAAAACATAGTAATTTTAAGCACAAACATGTTGTTTTTTCCTAAACCTAACTAAGTGGTTTTGGTTGCCTACTGTAAACCTAAGCAAGTGTTTTTGTTTATTTCACAACATTAAGCACGTGTTTACTGCAACCGAAAATGACGCTGAGGGGTCTGACAAAGCGCCAGTGTGTGACGAGTTGGGATGAGAACGTGTTGTTATGTCAAGGGCAACGCAGAAGTAACATATAACCAACCTTTGCAAATATGGGACCGAAACAACAACAAAAGGCTGCTGAAGCACTTTAGGTGTAACTATAAATGACATACTGTATATTTATATCATATTTATATGTGTTTTCTCTGACCGACAGAGAAACCAACTAACAAAACAGCTTCTTGGTTTAGGTAACAAAACCACTTTGTTAAAAGATAACTTCTGTATTTTTCAACCAGGACCCTATTTCCCCATGTTTCTGTGTAAGTGACTAATGGGGACAACAATTTCTGAAATTGATCCAGTATTGAGGGAGAATGCCGTATACACCGTGTGACTTTTTCAATAAATAACCTGACAGAAAAATGACTCCTGAAAAATCTTTTGAAAAGTTCTGTTGCATAACATGGACTCAAAGTAGAACAAAGAGAAGGCAAGTAGGCCAAACTAGAATCAGTGTGTGAAAAACTTCATGCAGCACAGCTCACATGAAGTGTACAACATGAGGTATTTGTACTGAACAGGATGGCAAAGCAGAAAAGATGTTCTGAATGTGAAGAGCAGGGACGATCAAAATTCCCTGAGGCTAAATTAAAGGTTCAAGTGAATCCCCTTTAAGCCAAGAGGAAGTCATGTTTTCAGCTTGACCATCACATTTTAAAATTTTTTCATACACCTAAAGCACCCAAGGCTGGTGTTACAAGGCTCAGTTTTCGTGACTACAATGGCTATTCGTCATGCAGCACTTACAGAGAATTCAATCTGTTAAAGCTCACGTTTTACTCCCACTATTAATCATTTTAGCAGTGTAGGCGTCCATTTTTTACACAATGGATGTTAATTCTCTCCATAAAACCTGCTCAAAGAAGTTGTGAACACAACACTGACATATTATTTATTTTTAGGTAGATACGGCTAAAGGGTTGGCAAACAGTTGTTGATAATGTTGCAACATTATCATTCATTTGGAGTTTGTGGCCACCTGATGAATTTAAGTCTCCTAAAAAGCGGAAATGAGTTAGCATTTTAGCACTTCCGGTTCCCTTGTCTCAAAGTCAATGAGTTTTTGAATGTTTTTTTAGTTAGATGCCCGAGATAGGGTCTGTGGTTAACACAAGCTGAAGAGATATTAACGTTTTGTTCTACGATATAAAATACGACAGTAAATATGCCACTCAGGAATTTTGAAGCTTTTCTAAGTCTTAAAAAAGGTGGTTGCTAACAAGTGGCTAAATGAGACGACAAAACATCATCACACCGAACACTAGTCCGCCTTAACGTCAGCTTTTTACTCCTGGCGATTGCCGAAACTTAAAAAATCATAGAAGTGGTGTTCATTTGTGGAGATTATTTTATGAAACAAACATGTATGTATCATAAACGTTTGTTTGCCACAGAATTTATTTTCTGCAATAATCCAAAAACCAATGGAAAAAATCCCACTGGCTTTATGGAACCCGACAACTTCCGGGTTGGTCTAGAAAAATACGTCATCCCTGCACCATTTATTTATGCGGAATGCATTTACATTGCAGTCAATATCGACTACATGGCGTACAAATGACGTCAAAAGCAAAAACAGCTGTGTCATTCATTCGCAATTTAGTGCACTCGGGTTGGTTACTCTGACTCGCATCGAGAAATGAGTTTATAATCAAATACATTAAGAATACACTGATTGTACAATCGGTTCCATTTTCCCTCATGCTTGAAAGTCAGTGCCAGACTGATAAAAACTTTTTTTTTTTTTTTTAGATAAAGGGCAATATGTTGACTGTGCCTGTTGTTTGAAGTATTTGAAGTGAATATGAACACAACCACTATTAGAGATTAGAAAAGGTTGCTGTTTAATTTTCATACAATGATTAACATTTGGACCAAAGTATACTATGCATTTCTGTCTGTGTTATAGGTTGTGAATGGTCATGGAAATTTTATTATTATTATGGGTCCTTGAAAAGTTATGGAAAGCTTTTGAAATTTTGTCCATGAAAATGTGTGGGAACCCATAATGAGTTTCCCTCATCATGGGTGACGTGAAAACATACGTACTCTGACGGCACTGTAACGCTGACGCTGAAGAAAGCTAATGTGGAAGTGCAACACGGTATGTTTGATCTAACGAAGATACTCTTGTGGGTGGAAACATTGTTCAGCGGTCTAGTAGAAATTTCAAGCACTGCGCAGCATGTGGGCTCTCATCCTTTGATCAAACATGTTCATACACTTGCCAATAGGGTCCTTTCATCCTCTCCAAATCCTTTACCTGGGACTAGTTTCAGCCCAAACACCCTTATCTTTCACACACACTTCTGAAGTTTGAACATTTTTATTCTTGCCACGGCTCTGCCTCCCTGCGTAAAGTTGTAGGATTAGGAATTATTTCTACAAGATAAAGAGAGTATTCAGAAGTGGAAATGGTGCATGTAAGCTTCTGTCAATCTATGGCAAAGTACACATAGATTATAGGTTGGAAATTATTGTTGATCCTGCACTGAACAGATTGTCTTTTCATATACTGCTGGCTGTCTCCATCTACTGGTGTAATTCTGGTATTGTTGGAGTGAATGTGCTGCTCTATAGACTTTACTGTGCTGCGACAGTGAAGTGCTTCCAGTCTGATTATTGTTCAGGCTGTGATATGATGCCAAAATTTGACCCAAAATATTGTTGTGGCTTGCTGTATTTATTGTGTTAAACTCTCCTATGTGGGTTGACAGCTCTTGAGTTTCCAAAACCAACAGAAATAATTGATCAGTCCCCATAAATGTATCATCTGATGTAAAAAGTATGAATATTGCTCCTTGATGCAAATATTTCAAACTATATAAATAAAAATATATACAAATTTAATAAAAAACAGATATTTCAACTTAAGAAAAATATACATCTTTAACCCACCTAACATTTTGCATAGGTTGCCAAATGACTGATTTCATCATGATTTGGCCATTTTTCGTAGTTCTGTTTTTTACACATGTGAACTGGTTTCCTTTTTTCCTGAATTTGACTACCCATCTGCAGAGAGTCTATTCTGGGACTTCAGGTTTCTGTAGGTGGTTGTTTTGTTAGAGGTGTGATCCAGTAATCAGAACTGACATAAACGATCCTTCCTCTTTGTGAGTTTTACTGATCATTTAGTTTCTCTGTCTGGACATTTTAATGACATGAGCAGAAATGCACATATTAAAATGTGCATGTTGTGATATGTCTGCAGTTTAGTATTTTGGCACCAACTTTTTTACATGCCTGCTGGTTGCTATGCACGGCATTCTGTGGGCCTGTTATTATGAAGACACTTTTTTGTTTATTTTTATATTGATAAAAAAATATATATTTTTACTTTTACTGCTGCGATGTTGCCCATCCTTTCATTCTAATGCATTAAAATATGTATATATGTATATATACATAAATATCAAATATATTGTGTATTTAAAGGAAAAGACACTGTATAATAGAAAAAATATATAGCAAAAAGAAACATAAAACTTAAAAAAATACACAAACAAATTGGTTTTATGTGTTTATACCTAACCTTAATTTTCTTTTTTTATATATATTTATAGAGAGGCTAAGTCCCGCCCCTTCAGGTGGACCACCGTGTGACCTTATTTCGGAAAAAATATGTACGGTAGTCAACGTGAGAGACACATAATTTTTTGATCCCCTTTGAATTGCTCCATGAATCACACATATGATGTTTGTCAATTTAAAAGATAATTTTGCAAGTCAAGAAAGTCACAGTTTGTTGTAAAACTGTTGAAGCATCAGACTGTGAAAATACATAATTAGAAAGACTACACATCTAAAAGTGGTGTAAGTGACGTCTCTCTCTCTGAAGCTACGATGCCTGTGTGTTTCGTACTGGGAGGAACTCACACCAGCAACGGGTCTGATCGTTCTTTCACTTCCCGGCTGAGTCGCTGGATAAAACACATCAGGTAAGATAACGTTTCATTTGTTTGTGGAACATAGCTAAGTTAGCTAGCTAGCTAGTGTTGGTGACGTATATTGTACGAGACGAGAGATGTAGTTCACTGCGGTTTCACACAAAATTAAATGATACGAAAAACTGACTTTCTTGACTTGCAAAATTATCTTTTAAATTGACAAACATCATATGTGTGATTCATGGAGCAATTCAAACAGGATCGAAAAATATTTGTCTCTCGCCGTTCATATTTTTTCAGAAATAAGATCCCATGGTGGTCCACCGGAAGGGACTTTGCCTCTCTATCAACAAAAAATAATTATTTGATTCATAATATGAATAAATGTTACTTTTTAATGCTTATATATTTATAGTTGTCGTTGCCTTCCTGTATTTGTTCCTCCAACAGCCCATTTTCATCATTAAAGTTTTATCAAAGCTAATCTACAGTATCTCAGCACAGGTTAGAGTAAATGTAAAATGTGAAGAAGCTTTTGGTTTCACTGTGACTCAACATGGAGTCTGCCAAGTCATAATTCTATCTGTGCTTCCTCAAATTCAACTTCTTGGTTTTCTTCTTGATTTGTTTTCTGACTCAAAGTTGCATTTTGATGATTTACATACAGATGTGTTCAGAGTGGAAGTCTCACTTATTTACCGCATACTTGCTCAGCTATAGTCCTGCATTTTTTTTTAAAATGTTTAATTGTTTGTTAGTATTTCCATTTCAGAGGCTATAGGTAGTATTTAAATAGCATTGTTTTATCTTTTAATACTTGGTTTGCAGTCTATTGAAGAACGTTTTTACAACTTCCCTGGCAAATCAGAAAGCCCGGGATTGGACTAGAATCATAAAAATTATGTTCCCAGACAACAAAACTGCATTGCCAATTACGGGAAACATTTTCTTCCTGGATTATGTTTGTTTTCGACGTATCACAAATATGTTTCTAATCAAAGTCTGAGGAAGTCTGTGTAAAGAGGGTGTATGGATCGGTCAACCAAACACAGGACTTTTATCCAGGAGACAGATGTTCGTGTCCTGTGTGAAACAAAAAGTCAACCTTGACTCATTTTAACATTTAACATTAGGTACGTAACTTCAGTTACAAAACAATCACTTATTTTAAACCAAATTATGATCTTTTACTAAACCTAACCAAGTGGTTTTGTTGTGTTTTTGTTTTGTTTTAATTTACAACGTTTACCACGTGTTTAAAACTGCGACCGTAATCCGGGAGAAATGTGTTTCCCTCGAAATCAGCCCCGTCTCCTAAAAATTACATGATCATACATCGAAACCGCATTGTGAATTACGTTTCGAGGGAAACATATTTTGTCTTGGATTACGTTTGTTTTGGACGTATCACAAATACGTTTGTAATGACAGTCTGCAGAAATCCTCGTAGGGAGGAGTTCGGGTGGTGGATGGGTCACCATCAACACCGGACTTTCGCTCAGGAGACCGGTGTTCAACGTGAAACTAAAAGTTAATGTTCACTTTTGATAATTATGATTTTTTATACCAAACCCAACCAAATAGTTTTAATATGTTTTTGTTGTGTTTTGTTTTAATTTCATAGTCATTTTAAGCCAAACTATAACGTTTTTTATTAAACCTAACCAAGTAGTTTTGTTGCCTAAACCAACAAAGTAGTTCTGTTGCATTTTGTTGTTTTGCTGTTTAGAAGTGCAATCGAAATACGGGAGAAAATACGTTTCCCTCGAAACATAATTGAGAATGTACTTTAATTGTATAGGAACGGGATTTTTAGGAGACAGAGTTGACTGCAGAGAGGCAGGGTCAGTTCTCGCGAGCTGTATCTCTAACTTGTTTGTGGGTGGGAAGCCAGGGAGGGATCATGTCCTTGTAGGTGTTTATTAGTGACTTCTACTGGTTGATCATAAAAATCAAAGACATTTTATATATTATGTAAACTACGTGTATCAAACAACAACTATCAAAGTAGTGAATGATTCATTTTAATTCATGGTTCATCATTAATGTCCATAACTCTGTGACTATTTATCTCTTTAATACTCACACGTGTATCAGCACGACTGCACCTGCGGTTGCTAATTGTTCTAAATGTCACAAAGCAGAACCAGATGTATACGTCGTAAAACAAAACTAACACCTTAAATGACTTGACACCCCAGAATTTCCGGTATCTTCTAACAGCTGCACACCAAAACCTCTCCGAAAATCTCAGAGTGACAAAGTCAGTGAACTGTTTTAAACCTATTAAGCTTTTTTTCAAGTGCTTTTTGTTCATGATCTCTGACTTCCTCTCTTTACTTTACTTTATACACTTTGATTTAGTTATAGAAATACACTGCATAATTACAGTAGGGTGTAGTTGAGCAAACAGGCACTGTGTGAGACTTATAGTTTTATTTTGCTATTTTACTATAATAGTTTTATATGGGGCTGCCACTTTGTTTGAATGCTACGCAGATAAATTTGCACTGATTAAGGAAATTAAAATGAAGATGTGCTGGGCTTAAATATGAAAAAATAAACATTTATAACTATAATTGGACCAAAATAAATCTCTGGTTATCTCTGATTCACATCCTTAATATCTTCAGGTGTTCACGCTCTGTTTAGAAATGATTCAGTATCTACTCTAAGCTGCAGATGGCCAGAAAGATCCTGGTTCCTATGAGAATCAAAGTACAGATGAAACACAGGCAATCTGGTCTTGTGCTCAGTGTGAGAGTAAAACTCATGGTGTGAAACTGCCCAACGGTTTCACACTGATGTCGAGAAAGTTGGTTTAGTCACATCTTCCCAATAAAATACTGTTAGACACACTCAGCAGCACATTAATACCTGCCAACACTGAGTCACTGTGGTCAGTCTGTGTGCGTTTACTACCTTAGGGCTCTACCAGCATTACTTTTTGAAGACTGATACAAACACTTTGTGAAATAAATGGAATAAACTGAACTGATTAGCATTCTCCCCTTTTAATAAAACACCCTTTTAGAAGTAGAATTGTGAACATTTTCAGTCAATAGGACTTTTTTCACAGTAGACAGTTTGACTCGTCATAGCAGGAAAAGTACATATGTGAGTAATTAACAATGTCTGAGTTCCATTAAGTGTCCCATAAGCCATCCCTGTGAGCCTGCATGCACAATAACAGGACCATAGAACTGGGAAACCTAAATGAAATGCAGTCATTGTTAAAGTTATTAATTACAGCTGTGGTTTTCCTGCTAAGATGTGCCAAAATCCTGTGAGAAAGGTCCATTTCCTGTTAAGAATATTTGGCTGGATGCTTCATCAGTCACAGGATTAGCAAAGTGGCAAAGAGAAATACATTCATATGAACTCTGGGATACTAGGCATGTGGGGCACAAAGTGGAAGGTTAGTATTCTATTGATATTTACATTATATTGGGAGACGATTTATATTTTTATGCAACAACCCCAAACATAAAGCTAAAGCTACACAGGAATGGCTTCAATACCAAAATGTTAATTTTATGGGTTTTTTTAATTACTACAACTGAGCAAACTCCATCTGCCGAAGAAGGACAAATGTGTCTGAAAGCTTCAGGGAAAACAAGTAAGTGGACCTTGAGATGTTTTTTTGTTTTTTTTTGGCAAATTGCTGTTTCCAAGGTCAAAAATGAACCTGCTCAACACTGGTAATGTTCTGGAGGCATCAAATCAAGGTCCAGATTTGTGGCAGGACCTGAAAACTGCATAAAACTTGAAACAGAGCTTTATATTTTTTTTATTTATGGAGGTCCATTTGTAGAAATTTGTTTTTAAATTGACAGTTAAGTATCATTTCTGTCGATCATAGTCAAAACTTCCTAATTACTGAACATCTGCTGTTATTCAATGTTATAAAAACGCAAAAGTCCATGAGGGAGTGATTACTTTTTATAGGCACTGTATATTGGTCTAACCTTAGTGTGTGTGTCATTATTGGGTGGGGGGATTCTCCTCACACACAGGGGGAAGTCCCAGATCAAGCAGTGACTTCTTACCCAAATGAGTTTCCATACTGAAATACAGGCCTCACATCTCACTCTCATCTTCAAACCAAGGATTCTCCCACCGCTTCTACATCTCGCCAGGTGAGTGATCCCTCTAAACATCGTTTTTAAGCCATAGTGGGTCACATCAGCAAACTGAATGTTGTGTTTTCAGTATTTGTGGTCCAGGTGGGAATCGAGCCCTCAACTTCAGCCAGCGTTGTCACAGTTTCTAACTAGTACGATAGTGATGAACACACGATAGTGATGAAGTTTGTTTGTGGCAGCTCTGCGGCTCGCAGTGAAATCTCTTTGATTACCAGAAACGTCTTTACTTTGCTGTGAACGCAGTTCTGTCACCACTTACATCTACACACACACACACACACACCGCAACATGCCAAAGATTATAAAGTCTCAAAAAACAGAAAAAAAGATTAATGGTAAAAAGAGCAGCAATAAAACACAGCACAAAAATAGATAAATACATGAAAAAGAAGACAGCGAACTCTAAGTAATGCTTTTGGTTTGTATGAAAATAAGCACTTTTGTTTTTATATATTAGCAAAGATGCTGTATAGTAATTGTTTATGATAATTACATGTACTAACTTCACATGAAGTCTAAAAGGGGGCGCGAGTACGACACAGATTGCTGATTATCAGGGTGTGACAAATATAGTGTAGTGTACTGCAGTGGAGGGCGGAGGAGGTTCAGACCTGTGTGTCTTTCACAGTCCGCTGACTCAGTGCTCAACGGAGCGAAGACGACTGCGTTTGAGAACAAAGACATGATTTCTGAAAGGATGGACGTTTACGTGTTGTAAACGACAGCCAGGCTGGCATGTTGCTGATGGAACCTTTATCTTTGATTCACTGGACTTTGTGCATGTTTTGCAAGGTTTGCTCTAAAAAACTGTTTAAAAACACCAAAAGGAAATGGGTCTGCTTTGCTTTTGAAGCAAAGGCAGAAAAGACCTTTCACAGTACAAAAGCCTCTCCCCAACTCATCTAGTATACCCCAAATAATAGTGTTTCACTGGTGCTACTGCAGACTAAGCAGTTTTTTTTCTACAACTATCCTGCATTAGTACAGCTCACACTTGCTTCCTGCATCTTGCACCGCTAAACAAATATATTTAAATTAAAAACTCCTGTCCTTTAACCAATGATTACCTCATCATCTTGGCAAAATGTGATATTTTCTAAGCAGCTTCTTGTGGGATGAAACAAATGAGCAGCATTTAGTAAACATGCTTAAAAGACATGGGGCTCGTATTATATAGTATCCCATAGTATGGGATAGTTAATATAGTGCAGTATACTAGTATAGTATAAGGTATAGTATAGCGCAGTATACTAGTATGGTTTCGCATAGTGCCGCATTGTATGGTATAGTGCAATACACTAGTATAGTATAATATAGTTTAGTATAGTATACTTGTATCGTTTAGTAGTAGTACAGTATAGTGCAATATAGTGTAATATTGTAATATACTAGTATAATATAATTTAGTATAGTATTCTTGTATAGTACAGTACAATAATCAATATAGTACAGTATGGTATAGTATAATACAGTACAGTATAATTCAGTATAGAAAGGTATAGTATAGTTAGTGGAGTATAGTATAGTATGATATAGTATAGTGTCGTATAGTATTAGTACAATATAGTGCAATATACTAGTATAGTATAATTTAGTATAGTATACTAGAATAACATAGTGCAGTATATTATAGTATAATATAGTACAGTATAGCATGGTATAGTATAGTTAGTGGAGTATGGTATAGTATGATATAGTATAGTGCCGTATAGTATAGTAGCAGTACAATATAGCGCAATATACTAGCATAGTATAATTTAGTATAGTGTACTACAAAAGCATAGTATAGAATAGTATAATATAATACAGTATAGTGCAGTTAAGCATGGTATAGTATGGTGCAGTATACTAGTATAGTATAATATAATTTAGCATAATACAGTAATATAGTATAGTACAGTATGGTATAGTATAATATAGTATAATATAGCGCAGTATAGCATGGTATAGTATGGTGCAGGATACTAGTATAGTATAGTGTAGTAAAATAAGGTATAGTATAGTTTGTCGAGGGAGTATAGTATAGTAGTAGAACAATATAGAGAAATATAGTACAGTATGGCAATTCTAGTATAGCATAATATAATTTAGTATAGTGTTATATCCTAGTATAGTACAGTATAGTAAGGTATAGTATAGTATCATAGAGTATAATGTACATACATACATGAACATCAGTGACTACAAGCTCACCCCACCAACCTGTCACAGTGATAACTGCCTAACCAATGTGCAAATACGTTTAATGTAAGATTAGAGGTACAAAACTATATACCTGCAAATATGTATGTTGTCCTGTCCTGTCTGGGACCCTCTCTCACACAGACCTATGCAACGCAGCTGGACCGAGAACATACCAGGCCATGTGTTGAGAGACAGTGTACAGCTAAGCACGGGTAATTCCAACCTGTTTTAAAACCATCACTTTCATCCCAGTCCCCAAAAATCTGTGGTGTCCTGATTACTGCCGTGTTGCACTTACCTCAACCATCATGAAGTACTCCGAGAGGCTGGTCGTGAACTGTATGAAATCTGGACTTCCTACATCAATGGACCTTTATCAATTTGCATATCGTCCCCGACGCCATATCCTCTGCGCACCACACTGCCCTGTCTCACCTGGAACATGAAAACACCTATGTGAGGATGCTGTTCATTGATTTCAGTTCAGCATTCAACACCATGATTACCCAGAGGCTGGTTGAGAGGCTGGCTCTGCTGGTGGTCCCTGCAGAACTAGATCCTATCATCACCCATCAACATTATCAAAGACTCCTCTCACTCATCTTTCTATGTGTCTCTGTGTTGTCGTTTGTGTTCGTCAGTGTAAGGGTCATCAGTGCTGATGGGTAGAAGCTGCCCTGCGGGTCTGTACTGGGACGATTTGCTCAAAAGATGTATCGTCTGTCATACGATATGCAAGCAACCACATGTAATCCCCAAATGCATCAGTTACTGTGGTGAGTACTCACACATAGACATACATAAATTAGGTCAGAGGTACAGAAATACATATAAAGCCATGGCTGTTATAGCCTATGAAATTCAAAGTTCACAGAATATTTTCTCACATTTATTAATGGGACTTTGTGGGCTTTGACCATTTATAAAACCAGGGACCAGAGACAACATTTGAGGGAGACAAATGCAATTCAATTTAATTATGTCACTGTTTTTCCCCTAATTTCTTTAAAATAAAAACTCAATTTCAAATGTAGCTTGAAATACTTGTTGCCCTTCATATCAAAGATGTGTTAAATAAACGACATATGGATGTATCCTGCTTTGGAAGGGGTTATTTCCAACAAGAGACCTACGTTTCTTCCTGTAAATGATTCACCAGTAACAGCAAAAGAAGAGACACAGTTGATTAGCATTGGCAACATCAGAATTATCCTTAGAACAATAATAATAATATGTCTTTCTCCCGCATTAGAGTCTGCATTTTGTAAAGCACAGCCTGGCCACTACTATGATGGGCTGCTGAAGAAATGTGTGAGGTGCGCTGAGGTTTGTGGCGGACATCCAGCAGAGTGCTCCCTGCACTGCCAGAGTGAGTACTGACCCCGCTGGCTTGGATTAGAGCTTTCATTATTTAGTGACTATCTGTTTTCTGGAGGCATAAATGTTCCGTTGAGTTAGGCCTCAGTGGACAAAGTTTTCAGAGCGCGAGTTGAGGGAAAAAAGGAACTCTTGTCAAACTACAAATAAATACCAATTCCAGTGACTTTTTTGGAAGGCGAGCAGCTAGTTAGCAAGTTAACCTACATACAGTAGCTACAGCTGGAAGGCCAAGACTCTTGTTCAATGGGGCTGAATGGTATTTGGTTTGCGTACATAGAGGATGCTTACTTGTGTGCAGAGATAAGACGCTTGCTGGTTGTACATTGGTGTAGAATGCAGGTAGTTTGGGGCGCCCTGAAAGCCTAGGGGTCAGGGCACCGACCATAAGCCACAACCACACTGTATATAAGAAGTGAACATAGTCACCCATTGGTTTGTGGACTGCCGTTTTGAAGCCTCAAGTTTGGCAAGTTTGGACAATACCCAGACCGGACAACACCGTGGTAGCGACCTGTCAATCACAAGGTAGCCACGTCCAAAAGCATACTCTGCTTTATGGTCTATTTTACTCTAAATGGGACCATAATTTACTAATAACACAACTCCTTTTTGCAACCAGAGTTTGCACCCCCTGCTGGCCATTAGAAAGAAAACAAGTTTAAGGCACTTCCATATTGGCTTTGCTTTTCAGGACCGGAGGTTGCCGCCTTGGCCACAACATTATTTTGACCAGGGACCTTTGTTGCATGGCACTCCATATCTCTTTTTCCCTTCATTTCCTGTCATCTCTGCATTATCAGCTGCCCAATAAAGGAATAAGATGCCCCCAAAAATACTTGTTGTTTTGTCTTGACGGTCTTTCAGAGATATTCTTCACCTCTATCCCCCCAGCTCCGCCATCTCCTGTGACCACTAAAAAGCTTCTGGTTCAAGGAACCTCACACATGCCGAATCCCAGAGGGCTCTCTGTGCCGACAGCCCTGGAAGACTCCACTATCCTGCTCTACTCCCTGCTGGCCCTGTGCATGGTGCTGCTGTTCTCTAGCTTGTCTTTAGCCTTGGCAGTCTTACTGAAGGGAGCAAGGGCTGCTAAAACCTCCAACCCGGGACCCAAGGAGGCTAACCACAACCAGGAGAGTGTGGTCCAGACGGGCCAGGAGGTTGGCCAACTGGGACAGAGCTCCAAAGGTTAGTGTGGTATGGATAGAAATCAAAGGCTCCAATCAGTGCAATCAATAAGTAGTTTATTCACTGGTCAAGCAGCAACGTCAGAACCCATCGGCTATCAATCTGGCGGGGGCCTTGGGGGGCAAGGGGCTATATTTGTGGGGTTCCAGTGTAGCCAGCGGATATCCGGGCCAAAACTTCCTTTTCGGTGCGCTGCTCATTGTTTACAGTCCGATTAGCAGCTTGAGATAAGAGACAGGAGTTGGAGTTGAGAGACGACGTGTACGACCGGATTATTTCTCAAGTAGACAGTTTACAAGCTAATTTTAAACCAATAAAAAGCGAAATCATCATCGGACGATAGCTGATGGGTTCCGAGATTGCATTTTGGCCAATGCGTTCTGCATTCAACCAAAGCCTGCTTGAACGTGATTGATCAATACTAATCGGACTACGAACCGAAACCAGAACACTTCCGATACCAAAATCTTGTCCCGTTGCCTACAGAATCTACACATGAATGCAAAATCTGTTTATAAAGATAAGTCAAGCAGTAAAATTATGTACAGCAGCTCCCCTTCAGACGGATCTTATTTCATTAAAATCTTGTATTTCAAAACTCTTGTGTTTCCAAATTGCATTTGAAAATATCACAGCATCTGCTTCATATATTTTGCTCCAATGTGTGCCCACTACCCTCTCCGTCTTTCCACAGATTTCCGAACAAATTCAAACCTCACCACAGACAGTGAGCCATCATATGACTCCAGCCCCACCGAGACCTGCGTGTGCGTCCACTGTTTCCCCGATCTGAAAGCACTGGGCCAGGGCAACGACCGGCCAACGAGAGCACCTTTCTCATTCTACCAGCAGGCTGTCCCCCATACAGCCCAGATCCAAAAGGGAGGGCCTGTCTGGACTGAAGGGAACCTGCACACCTTTGGACTGGAGGTGCAGGAGGAGGCTTCAGTGGGATGAGGCTCATTTGCTGTCGCACGGGACAACTGGAATGGCCACTGGGGATATTGTCACAGGGCAGTAAAAAGCATACTGAAAGAGTATCACTGAAAATGGGGCAATGAGTTGACTTATTACAATCATGTTCTATCCTAGGGAACATGGGTGTCCAGGGGCCTCTTATAAAGTTTTTGGGGCTTGGACGGCACCAATGTCGACACACCAACCTGACAACAAAGAACTGATAAAGATTGACTGATGCTTTACTTCACCCTGCCTTATGACGGTTAAAAGTTTCACTTGAACACATCACAAAGACTGCCGCTGACTACTAGCTGACCACTGACGTGTGTATGTCTAGTCTAGTAGAATTCATAATCCAAAAAAACATAGTCAAACAAATGGAAAAACCAAGGGACAAAACAAATTAGCCAACTATTTACATGACACTGCAAATCTCATGAAAGTATCTTGTCATATGCAAACTGAGCAAAGTTTCTACTGGCACTGTTGCGTTTTTTACTTTTCAGCCCGATATCTGTCCTTTCATTGTGGAAGAACAAAAACATGGTGGAGATGAACAATAAGGAGAGCGTGGGTGAAATCACTGCTTCACTGGGCTGAACAGCTCTCTCTCACCGACTGATCAGACTGCCACTGATTCAACAAGATCAATTAGCCGTGACAAGGACTGACTAGTGACAACAGGTCACGGTCGCCCACACAAGCTTAATGATGGCCCAGCAGCATTCCATTGCTAACGGTCATCTTGGCATGTCACATCACATTTCTGTAAGACGTCATTTCAGAAACCTACAGTCACAGGAAGACATTACTTGTATGTCTCTGCTCTCTAGACATGTTAATTACCTTTCCAACAAAAACAAGTGAAACACACCACACAAAAAATGACTCGTCAGAGTCGCCAACGTCCAAGTTCTACTGATTCCTCCGTTAGGGCTTCAAGTTTAGAAATGTTTACGTGCAAGTACTGGCACAAATATGTAGTGTATGTATGCAAGTTGTGTGCAACGTCCAAGTTCTACTGATTCCTCTGTTAGGGCTTCAAGTTTAGAAATGTTTACGTGCAAGTACTGGCACAAATATGTAGTGTATGTATGCAAGTTGTGTTATGTATATATTTGTGAGGTGATGGTTTGGTTTATATAAGGATTCAGAATCTCATTGGACTTGCTTTGCCCACAGTAAGGAACAATAAAAACTTGATATCAGAAACATCTGGAGAGAAGCTGTTCAAACGTGTTCAAATCATCATCCATTTTCAAAGTTCGTCTGCAGTCAACAACAGAGAAGACAGAGGTGGGACCAAGTCATTGGTTTGCAAGTTTCAAGTAAGTCTCAAGTCCCAGATCAAAGTAAGGAAGTCCCAAGTCAAGTCCCAAATCAAGTCCAAAATCAAAGCAGGCAAGTCCCAAGTCAAGTCCCAAGTCAAAGCAGGCAAGTCCCAAGTCAAAACAGGCAAGTCCCAAATCAAAGCAGGCAAGTCCCAAATCAAAGCAGACAAGTCCCAAGTCAAGTCCAAAATCAAAGCAGACAAGTCCCAAATCAAAGCAGGCAAGTCCCAAGTCAAGTCCCAAATCAAAGCAGGCAAGTCCCAAATCAAAGCAGACAAGTCCCAAGTCAAGTCCAAAATCAGAGCAGACAAGTCCCAAATCAAAGTAGGCAAGTCCCAAGTGAAGTCCAAAATCAAATCAGGGAAGTCTCAAGTCAAGCACCAAATCAAAGGAGGCAAGTCCCAAGTCAAGACTGACAAGTGCAAGGCCAAGTCCCAAGTCCTAAACCTCGATTTTTGAGTCCTAAACAAGTCATAATGCACTCTTCACTAAATATAATGCTACTTGCGTTTCCGTCTGTAATTTTCGGCCCGCACATTTTGCATATTGTAAATTGTTTATTGTTGACCACCGCATAGTTTTTTTATGCAAACGTAATTATCTTTGGTATCATTTTTTTCCAACTGGCGCTCAGTAACGTAATGTTTGTTCCTGTAACTTGATTGGATGCTGTTGGATTGGTTCAAACAAAGTGGATCTGGGGAATTAAGTGTTGCTGGGAATGAATAGCGTTAACGTTAGTTGATTCAAGAAATGAATTGATTCGTGGCACATTTTTTAAAAAACATACTTTGTAATCTTTGGGCTTGGGAGTAAGGTATCAAGTATTTTCAACTCAAAAGGCTCAAGTCCAAGTTAAGTCAAGAGTCACTGGTGTCAAACTCCATGACGTGTTGTAAGTCTTTTTTGATTTTGTAAAGTTGAAAGTCTAAAGTCATCAAATTTGTGACTCGAGTCCAAGTCATGTGACTCGATTCCACACCTCTGGTAAATGACATTCACAAAACTAGAAGGGCACTCGAAGAGCGCAGACCTCCGCCAAGGCTGTTTCCATGGGTGAAAAATAATTAGCGTATTCGCCACGTGATTCGGATCCGCTCCAAAATTTAATGGGTTCTTTCTTGGCCAATGCTACTCCATTCCACCAAGTTCTTCCATTATCCTGCTGACAATTGGACAAACAAACCAAACCGAAAACATACCCTAATAATAATAATTCAAGAAAAATAAATCTTGCATTATATTATCAAGGACAATAAATAAGAGGCAACCAAAGTGTTTACAGATATAGATTTTCTTTATTTGAGTGTCTTTCCATCACTGTGTCCAGTTCTTGCAGCAGTTACATGTGTGTGCGAGGAATGACTGACCGGGTCGAGACAAAAGTTTCTTCCGATTACGACCCCCCCCCCCCCCCCCCGTGGCCGGATCCAGCAATATAGAAGAACAAAAATTTGAGGTTTCACCATTTCGTCTCTTACATACAAACTGTACATATATACTTTTACATACATCATCAACATGTGGAAAAAAAAATCCCATCAAACTGCGATACCCAGCTCAGACGGCATGCTGAATGCAAGTACTGATTCAGTACACGAACATACGGTACATACGCACGACACACGTGTGCATACAAACGGGAACACGCACACTTTTTTCTCTTCTCTCTTTACGCGCAATAACACATTTTATACACACACCTATACTGAGCTTCTTTTTGCGTCCCCTTTCTCGGGCACATACACGTGCACACACGCACACACATACAAACACACCGAATTAGAGCAACATGCGGCCGACGGTTAACACTGCAGGATCGAGCTTCCGACCCCGTTATACATACTCCTATGTTTCATTTCTTTTTTTTTTTGCCATTTACCTGAAACAGCAATGTATCTTGAACATGGAGAATATGCCTCTGTAACGCCAAAATTTGACAAATTGTAGTCAAATTAAACAGGAAAAATTAAATAAAATGAAGCTGCGATAGCAGCAGTTTCATGAACGTTATCAGCACTATTTTGTGTGCACAAAAAAACATGATTGACGGCACAATGTAAGACAGACAAACAATGTGAGCGTTTAGGGAGAATGCAAAACCGTAAACAAACGATTTAATTACAGTATGTATAAAAATATAATATTCACTGTAATTTATTCCCCCCTGTGACTGTTGGAAGCAGCATGAGAGGCAGAAAATAACAGATCCTTTCCTTGTTAAAGACAAAAAGTATCCGACTGACAACTACAAACTCACAAGTAATGAATGGAATTAACTGTCTCTCTATACAATGTTTATAATTTTGTTTTTCTCCACTTTTGCATTCGGAACAAAAATGCATAATAAGACAACTTCCATCCTTGAAATATTTGGTCATTTGGAGGAGAGTGTGTGTGTGTTAGACAAGTGTGCTTGTGTCCAGGAAGTTGTCGATTTAGGTAAAGCGAATGAAGAAAATGTTTCGCTAAAGCAGAGCCTCGAACTGTCGTGGAAGGCCGCGACTCCACAACTCAATGCAGCTGTGCGAGCATGAAACGTGGTGAAGAACAGCATTTGTGATCAAGTAAACCGTCCCCCAGATAAATTAAGGTTTAAAATAACCTTCCACCCTTCCGTCTGTATCTGAAAAAGAGAAAAAAGTAGGGATACGGCGCTATACCTCTACTGTCTGAAATCAAGTACAGACTGATTCTGCAGTCTTTCATACAGCAGATAATCACAGCTGCTTTCGTTCTTCTTCATCCCCTGAATTCAAGTGAAAAATGAAATATCCCGTCATCCAAATTTCTTGCATTTTGTTTGGTTCTTGCACTTTACCACTATCCTGCACAGCACACAGTTCTTTCTTGAATGCTGTACAGTGAAACTAGATTAGTATGTAGTAAGGGTGGGTCCATGTTAAGAGTGAGAGTTGTGACTTTTAGAGTGATTCAGGTAGGCTTGTGTTTCTGTTTCCCTGCCCCTCCCATCACTCCTGTTACCTTTTCCCATGCAACTAATCCTTGCCTCGTCTCCTGCCGCAGGCGGCGCCGATGGAGGGAGCTACTCGTACTCCAGGAACTGTTTGTGGTAAAACAAAAGGTACCTGGGGAGATAAAAGGTACCCACGATGAGGTCACATTGCAGCATCACTAATAACGGGAGCAGTCACTGTCAAACAGCTTTTAGAAACACAAAGACAAACTGTGTTTAGTCAATGGTGTGACTCGCTCACCCTTCACTGTCCAGGACGTCCTTGATGCTGGCCTTGGTGATGATGGCGTCGTCACATTTGAACCACTGGTCCTTGTGCTGCCGGATGAAGGTGGTGTAATGGCCGCTCTCTAGTGTCCCCTGGTGGTTCACCACCGCAAATAGACTATACCTGAAACAGGAAATAAGAGGCTTAATAATGCTGCAGCAAGGTTTAATCTATACTGCATGTGTGCTGCAACTACAAACAACTGATACAATTGGGGAGAAAAAACTTGTAAAAATGAATCTCAAAATTCCTTTATTTTAAATAAAGATTACCATCATGGCGTTTCTGTAGTTCACCTGTGTGACATTATCAAAACCTGTGTGCAGCAGAAAGGAAGTAACAGCTAAATAATAAAGCAGGAGAAGTTACATGTAAGGCAGCACGACATTGGGAAAAAAACTGTCATTGCAATATTTTTTTTTTCTGCGTTATATATAGCGATTTAAAGTTAAATCCATCAATCTGGTGCACTTTGAGAGCAAAATTAAGAAGGCTAGATCTTTTAACACGTTTGTACTCTAGTAAACAATTTAATCAAAAACTCATTGGCTGTATAGATATGAATGGTGATGACAGAAAAACAGTCACACCCACAAAGCATGATAATCAGACGGAGTCCTTGTTTCAGGACAGGTCGGGTGGGTTGCTGATATCGCAGCAGACCCGTGACGCATTGAGGACGGTCCGCCCCGTTTGACAGTCACGCCGGGAGCCCCATCCTTCGGCCCCGGGAAGCGGCGAGGTCCGGGGTGCGGTCAGAGCCGCGAGCCACCTTCGCCCCGAGCCTTTCCAAGCCGACCTAGAGCCGGTCACGGCGCACCGCTATGGGGAAATGCGCTCGCAGGGGAGAGAATCCTGCCACACTGAGCGGCCGTTGACTTCCCGGGCTGATGCGGACCCCACCCGTTAAGTAGTGTAAAAATACTGTATATACAGTTCATTATGAAATTATTAATGGGAAACACTAGATTAGTCATGGAAAATAAGGACTGTGGGAGTTTTCCTTTTGTATCAAACAGCAAAAAAAGTCGTAGCATGACGTGTTTGAGTTAATTTGCCAACATTGCACGTCCTGGTTCCTGTTGGAATATTTGGAACTTGGGTTCAGATATCGGTTCATTACAGATGTTCGCCTTACTTGTTGTCATTGTTGAAGGGGTCCACGGTCTGCTGGTACTGCCCATTCATCCTGCTTTCTTTACTGAAACGCACAGCAGAACAAACTTTGTCAACAACTATTCTTGCAAGAGTCAGCGGTCAAAGTATTTTTTTACAAAACACATTGTTTTCTACAGAAGCCCTGAGAGGCAAGTGAGAATTTTTTTTTCTGGTGATCCGTTTTCTAAGTCTGATCTAAATGTTTTCTCTCCTGTGTTTGTGACTTAAGAAAAAAAAAGTTGTGTCAGGATAATTTTCCTAAGTTCCTTACTTTTTTTTTTTTGTCAGGATCATTTCTGCCACAAGAGGCTGAAGTGCACCACTACCCCATGTTCTAAATAGGACTAAAACCATTCATGTTTTCTTCCAGGTAAGTTTTTATTTACAAAACTTGCTAACACACAATATATGTACCTTGTGTTTAGAGTACATGGAGAAATTAAAACTCACCTGGAAGAAAACATGAAGGATTTTAGTCCTATTTAGAACATGAGCTAGTGGTGCACTTCAGCCACTTGCTGCTGAAATGAGCATTACGAAAACAAACACTTTAAAAAGTATGTTCTTAAGTCATAAACACAGGAGAGAAAACAATTTACATCAGACTTAGAAAATGGATCACTAGAATTTTTTTTCTCATATGTCTCTCAGGTCTTCCGCGGTTTGCTCCACAAATCCAACAAAACAAAGTAAGTATTTACTTCAGTGTGACTTTCTGTTTTGAGCTCCTCATCTTTTTTATAATTCCTGTATACCATGTTTATTGGTATACTGTACCAGTGTGTACATACATTTGGTGAGTACAGATGTGAACAAATACAAATAAATGATATAGATATGAACAGATAATGCGCTCTGAACACATAAAAAGCAACCAAATGTTTGGAGTTTGTGCTCACCTGGAGGCCATGAAGGGCGTCATGTCCAGCTCCAATGGGAAGGAGACATAAGTTGTGATCTTCCGCCGCAGTTTGGCTGAATGCTCAAACCTCTGAAAACAAACAAAGCAACGGCTGTTAGAACACCGCTCTGATAACCAATATCCCCTAAATTAGCATCAGTTGAACCAAACTCTTACTTTGAGGTGAAAGCAGGCCACGATGGGCAGCTTCTTCATGGTCAGCTGCTTGGTGGACTCCTGGTAACTATGGCAGCCGCTGCACTTGATCTTGGCGCTGCTGCCGAGGTGTTCTGGCCTGGTGAACCTAGACGAGAGAGGATGAGATTTAGTGCCCATGTGTGCTGCTTATATCGATGCTGCTGCTGCTCCCTGTAGCTCCAGTGAATTTGGGGAAGAACGGGAATTAGTTTCAGGGAACCATGTACTGTATATGTAGGTGTGTGTTGTCAGAGCATGCATGTGCTTATTTCTGTTTAGGGGGAAGTAAATGCTGCACTGGTTACTTCCATTACAGTACTGTATGGCAGAGAGGAAGACAATTTTACACACAAAAGATGTAATTTATCAAAAATTATATAACAAATATTGTTATTAGGGCTGTACCGAATGTCATTTCTTTTACATTCAAAGCTTCTATTGAGGTTTTTGAATGAAGCTTCAAATGTCTGTCGTCCTACTTTATGACAATATCACAAAAAAAAATCCTCAATTTGATTAAAGTGATTCATCGTATTAAATGGTTTAAACAAAATGAATAGACATGCAAAAAAGCTGCGCAGCATCCGAATGTTGATTTAGAATTCGAATGTCAAAGTTATGAATGAAGCTTTGAACTATTGGATACAGCCCTAGTTGTTATAATGTCAGTTACCTGCGCAGACAGTCCGTGAGTGTTGTGGCTCCAGTGGTGTGACTCTCTCCGTTAAGTGCTGATCCGTCTCCTCCGGGGCTGAGGGGCCAGAACGGGGTGGAGGAGCCCGGCAGGTCCAGGCTGATGTCCCAGAACGGGTCTATGGTTGTCGAGACACCACTAGGAGGAAGACAGAGAGACACACAAGACCGCAAGTCTGGATGAGAAGATGAAAAATGCTGCACATCTCATGTAGATTCGAGGCGTTGCTGTGTGTCGATTTGTACATCTTCCAGTCTGTTACCCACTTCATAGGAGGCACAGTTAGACACTGCACTTTGTAGTTGTCCTTTATTCAGACAGACATATAAGTGAGAGGGAGACAAAAGAGGGAGACATCAGGGAGGCATCGACTGCTTGGCACCGTGGTTCAGACCCTTGCACTCCTAATGTTGGCAGCAAAGCTTGTTCATCTGGGCTATGAAGATACACCTACTGAACATCATTCAGAGATGCACACTGCAGCTTAGCTCTGGCAGTTAAGGATAAAAAAATGATACTGGCTGATAGTATTTGTGAGATGAGACAATTTGGGTGGTGGCCAAGATCTCCCTTAGTTACAGTCAATCATTTCCGCTTATCTTGTGCAGGGTTGCAGGGGGGTTGGAGCCTGTTCCAAGTCAAGTTGCGGCGAGAGGCGGGGTGCTCTGTCATGGGAGCTTGTATGGGAAAAGTATTCTTGTTGAGCCAAGAAGCTGTAACACAATTAAATTCTAAATTCTGCTGCACGATTACCAACAAAAGCCCCGTTTTAACCGCTTTCTTTTCCCTGGAACTAGGAACCTTTTGAGGAACTCATTGCGTTTCGACCACAGGGACCAAGATCTAAATTAAGTTCCGGGGACATTTATTCCCGGGCCTTTTTACCCCCCCAAAAAAAGCCCTGGTTGGGGTTAGTACCTTCTGAAAGTACAGGAACTTTCATGGTGAAGTTTGCAGGGATGACTGTTGCTGATTTGTCAAACACCCACACACACACACACAGCGCCGCTACTTCAACTTGTGTACCGCTTCATTCATAAAACAAGCAAGTACTCTAGTATAGATTTAGGACTATTTTAAGACGAGGGGAGAGCATGTCTCTTTGTTTGAGAACATTAAAAGTAAAGTTAGGCTTTGCTGTCGGCTTCCTGACTCATTTGAAAAAAGACAGAGAGATTGAGCGAGCTGAGAGGGCGAGCGGTAGAAGAGACAGACAGTGCCGCAGTGCTGTGAATGAGACAAAAAAAAAACTTTTTTTCTGATTGTTTAACAGCAGGTACATTCTAAAGCACAAATAAATAACCATCAAACACACAACAGATGATTTACTGTGGAGACGGACGTTCTTAGCTTCATTTTCCTCCTCTGCAATTCATTCATTACATCCAATATGCATCAGTAAATACAGCATATTTAGCAGTAAATGTCATCGCAGTGAGATAAAACCCAAGTTATTTTTTTTTTATCAATGTGTTTTTTATATGAAACTGCAGAGCGTGTTTACCCCTGCAACCACCAGTAGCCCTCAACCGATCATGTTGCTTTTTCATACATCAGCCGACTAATTTGCCTAATCTTCGCAGGTCTTTAGACCGCGGTGGAAACGCAGAAAACAATGGGCTGAAGGAACCTTTCATTCCTTGAAAAGTAGGCCTGGAACTAAAATTCGGGGAACTTCTTGGTGGAAACACGGCTTAACAGTCTGCAGCGTTCCCATATTATCTAGGTGCCTGGCTTAACTACATTGTCTTCTGCCCAGCTCAAAGCTCAAGACTCATGCTAACTGACTTTTGTTGTCCGGGCTCCCAGGTTACAGAACAGTCTCCCTCATCGAAAGACATTTTTGATGCTTCATTTTATTGATATGGAGAACTTCTCCATGTCTTTATTTACTGTGGGGACTGGATCGAAATCAGAACATGCCTATTAATTTGTTAAAGAAAGTAAAGTGAGAGACAAAAGTACCATTTTATGAGCTCCAACTCCTTACAAGGGATGGCATTCGGCCCGACATGAATGATAAAATATGATGCTTGCTAAACAATGTCTGGCCTGGTAGTTGGTAAAAGCAGAGATCATCAACTAGCTTCACGGTCGCCACAAAAGGTGGAAAGTGATTAAACTTCATGGTGCAAAAAATGGGAACTTCAGTTGGATTCAGCCTGTGAATACTGACCGTATGACCTGGATTGAGTTGCTCAACTCATTCTGTCCAGAAACGGTGACTAGTATGGCGCTTTGTAGAATGTCTGCAGTCCATTTCCCTTTGTCAAAAGCAAAGCATGAGTCGGCACCATGTTAGGCTAAATGGAGAATGCCAAAGTGAATAAATCATGAATCAGCAAAAGCCTTGTGGCAGCAGGATTTCCTTTAGAGACCTGGTCTAGGGAAGAGCTTTCTTCTGATATAAACAAACACAAAGCATCACAATCCACATGTGTGGAACCTGGCCCCGTCCACAGCAGTACATGGCTTTGCTTCCGTACTGGTACTCCTGTCGGTTCCTCCAAACCGGGGGCGTGCCGACCGTCATCTACTGTTGGTAATACACTGACTATGGATAAGTACCTCATACAGCCCCACTTCAAAACACCCACACTGTGTTTTCATGTGTCCAATCAAACCCAAGTCATAGAGAAACTGTAAGATGGGTTTGACATCACCTGGTTCACCTAAAGGTCATCTGCTTAGTCATTTAGTCTGAATCTAGAAAAAGAAACACACTGGCAGCATGTTGTTGATATATTATTATGTTGTTAATTATAAAGTGAATCATATTTGCTGGTACACTTCCAAATTAGTAATTTCTAAATGTCTTAAATGAAAAATTTGTATCAGAGCATAAAAATCTGACACCTTCTTTGACCACCAGGTGGAACTAGAGATCAACTTTACAGATTGTATGCCTTGAAAGGGTTTTACTGTTGCTGCAGTGTAGCAGTTCAGTGTGTGTGATTGATGGTGCACTATGTGAGTGACAGAGGATAGAGGGAGGCAGGAGGGAGGGGGGGTCACCTCGGGGCAGGGATTTAGAGAGTTCTGATCCAGGATGGTGACAGACGAGTGAAGTGTGTCATTTCTGAGCGGCTCTTTGGTCACGACGGTACAAGTCAGGCAACTGACTGTACTGTAAGACGATGCCGTGGCTTTGTTCTTTTAAGCTTTAATCTCTTTATTCAGTCTCCAGTGAGGCCTAAAACATTTTTTGTGTTGTGTTTTTTTCTTTGGAAGAACCTCACACACACCGGCGCACTTACTGGCAGACTTGACAGGTGACGTCAGACTGCAGGCCCCCTGTGAAGATTTGGTCGATGATGCAGTTACAGTGGTTGGGGTTGTTGGCTTTCTTCCCGTTGTCGTCTGCGTGGATATAAGCACACACACACACACACACACACACACACACACACACACACACACACACACACACACACACACACACAGTCACTAAAAGCAATGCTGTGTAACTTCACAGCCACTCTGCTTCTACACTGCAGAGAGATGCAGATCCAAGAGACATCAGCACTTTGGCTCTCCATCTCTCCGTCAGTCTCTCTCTTCATTTCATCCTCTCATCCAACCCGCTCTCTTCCTGTCTCACCTACACTCAGCTAAAAGCCTCCTCTCTGTGTCACTCTTCCTGCTTTCTCCTCACCTCCTTCGCATTTATCTCTCTCATTTTTTGCTCTTCTCTAGTCGTGTTATATCTTATTGTGCACATGTGTGTCCCACCTTTGCAGTGTCTGTGCAGGACGTCCAGCGCTGCGATAAGGAACTCGTGGGCGTCCTGCTGCTCGTAGCCGGCCAGATGACGGGCGTGGGTCCATACCAGGTGGAGGAGACGGAAGGGGATGTGTGGCGACCGATGGCCTGAGTAGAACTGGAGAGGGAATGTATGTATATGAGAGAGGAAACTAGGGATGTCACGAGAAGCGATACTTTGGTACCAAGTCGATGCTAAAATTCTGAAAAGGTGATGGTACTCGTTTTTCTACAGTACCGCAGGTACCGTCAGGACTCGAGACTAACGGCGCCCCGTCGTCCTGGGGACGATAGAAAATGTGTTTGGGACGCACCCTATTTTTTCCCTTATAATGCTACATTGCGAACAACAAATCTGTGTTGAAATTGGCAGGACGAGAGATAGTTAGCGTTAGCTGTTAGCTCCGTGCAGGACTGTGCTGCTTACTGGCTGCTAACAGCTAATGTTAACTAGCTCTCGTTCTGCCAACTTCAACACGGGAGGGGCCAGTGAGTTACATTATGATGCATTCAGGCTCTATTCAGTAAAAATGAATGATTCACATGTTTTCTGATCTAGGCAGCCCACAAAAACTGACTGTGTTGTCTTATTTCACAGTTTGTGTGTTGGTAGGCACTCCAGATTAGGGATGTCACAAGAACAGATACTTCGGTACCAAGTTGATGCCAAAATTCTGAAAACGTGACGGTATTCATTTTTATAAATACCGCAGGTACTGTCAGGGCTTGACTTTAATGTCATCCCAGGAATGATAAAAAAATTTTTTGGGACACAGTAAACTTACTATCGATGTGCCCAGGGGACGTACCCTATTTTTTCCTGATAATGCTACATTGTGAACAACAAATCGGTGTGGAAATCGGCAGAGAGATATTTAACGTTAGCTGTTAGCTCCGCGCAGGACAGTGCTGCTTACCGGCTGCTAACAGCTAACGTTAGCTAGCTCTCGTCCTGCCGAGTTTACTGTGTCCCAAACACATTTTTTATCATCCCCGGGATGACATTAGAGTCGAGCCCTGACAGTACATGTAGTATTTTTGAATTGATTTACAGCTCTTTACAGCTCTATTCAGTAAAAATGAGTATTGGGTAAAGGTAAGTTCTAACGTTATGATGATGTGTTCAAATGTAATCTTGTAAAATGTAGTTTTTGGCGAGAAACTTGAATAACTCCAGTTGTTTGAAGGAGATGTTTTCACAGCAATATAAAATAGATAATAGAGAGGGAATTATGACCTGTTTAACTTCCTAACAAAAACCAGTATGTAAACGGTAATAAAGGAGTGGATGTTGAAGTACATGGGATTTATTGTTTTTCTTTCGTTTTTTACCGTGGTATCGAATTGGTATTGCTAATCGTGGAATTTCACTGGTATTGGTTTTGACTACCTCATTTCTGGTATCGTGACATCTCTAGAGGAAATGTTCCCTTCTAGACCTCTTATCCCTGTTCTTCTACCCATTTAAACACATTCTTAAAAAAAAAAGAGAGTTACCTCTTGAAAGAGTTGAGACATCTCACACACCAAACAGGAGTTGCTCTGCATCTCGCATTTGTGTCGGTCGGACAGGAAGAAGTCGCGCAACAGCGGCGTGTGCGTCAGCGCCTGCACGATGCAGTTCATGAAGCACGTGTTGCCCAGGTTTATCAGACCCCGCAGGCCTGAGGGTTAAGATGAAAAAGACAAGTAAGAAGCAGGTAACAAAGATGAGACAAAGCGAGAGGATGGGTGGAAGAAAAAGGGAGGACAGAGAGAAAGAGCTGAAGAGAGACAGATCATTTTTCTTGGCTGCTGCAGTGGGGCATCTAAGCTGCAGTGCTGTTAAGGGTAGACACACACACACACACACACACACACACACACACTTCCCAATAATACCGTGATGCCCCTGAGGCAACGTTAGACTGCACACAGGGAAACCCTTGTCAGCTTACAGCAGACCGAACCACACACAGACACAGACGAGGGGAGAGGGAGGAGAAGAGGAGCAGGAAAAGAGGAAGAGGAAAAGAGGACAGCGGAGGAGGGAGAGGGAGGAAGGATGGATGGATGAGCAGCCAGGCCTGTAATTTCCCTCACCTAAGACAGTGCCAGGGATGTTAATGGTGCTCGAGCACATCGCTGCAGGCTGCTACAAGGTGTTAAACGTATGCCAGCTCTCCTCACTTCAACACACGGCCAAACCCCACCACTGCTTCATTCTAACATTCTCTTTTGCTTCAAATACACTCTGCTGCTTCTCTCTGAAGACAGTGTATCAGCCTTCTTATATTTTGCCCGATTGACCAGCTTTCACAGACATATGTAAGACACTGTATAGTAGTGATGCACAGGTCAGGGTTTTTTTAATACCCGCACCCACCTGACCCATTATGAGAGCCAATCCGCACCGCCTGACCCGCAAAAATTTGCGTTAATCAACCAACCGAACCCAACCCGCAAACCGCCAACTTTATGCATTATATTAGGGCTGGGACGATTCACCAATCTCCCGATTCGATACTGTCACGATACTTGGGTGCCTATTCGAGCGGTAACTCAAATGAAGTAAATATATCGATTCTGGCATTAAAAAATCTATTTCAAAATCGTAAAAAAATGAATAACTTCACCTGCTGTGTGTCTCAAATACTTGCTGCCTTGATAACCCAGCTGCACACAGACCACAGAGAGATGTGCTGAGGCTTTTCAGTTTGGGTAGAATCTAATGTAATGTTATTTCTTTTGATCGAGTTTGTTTGCTTGCTTAGCATGGCTGCAGAAGGCTGTGTTTGTATGCCAATTTGTTTCATATGTGGCAACGGGGGGTTGAAATGGGCAGTGGACGGGATCACACTGGCCAAAACAAAAACAGACGTCCCGGACCGGACTGGAAATTTCAAAAGAGAACATGCTGGCTGTAGCATTGTTGTCGAAGAAGCCGGTATTTCAATTCCTTAATCTCTGATGATACATCATGGTCATTTTATGATTTATTACAGTATATATTACATATTGGTCCTTTAAGATTTCAAGACGCACATTTTTCCAAATACACCTAAATGTGCTTGAGAAAATGAAATTTCTGTTCACAGTGAAGTAAGAGCTCAAACAGAGCGTTTCAGACAGAGGGTGAAAAGAGGTTCTGCAGCACAGCCGGTATAAAAGTAAAGTGTTTTTGAACATCAGAGCATATAAACATGTTCTAGTAGAAACCCAATGCAGTATGCCCCTGAAAATTAGCATAATTGGTCCTCTTTAATTGTCTTTTGCCAGGTGAACATGTGAAAGAGGAAATTTATTGGCACCATAATCTGTGCAAACCTTAAATGGGAAAGCGTCATTTACCAAATCTTATAGTTGGCTAATCAGAGATGATATATTTTTTCAGACACTTAAAGCAAATTAACACATTTCCTGAGTGGTAAACATCTTGTTTTTAGCTTATGGATTTTGGATGATGCATTCTAAAAGTCCCCTTTTACAGTAAGCGTGTAGATGTAAACTTTGCATATTTGTCGATAATGATGGTGGTAGTCCTGCTTCCTCTTTCTGCATTTACATTGTTTCCTCCTGAGATCTCCACTTTGTCCCTCTCTCTGAAACTGGCCCAGGTTGACATCCAGCTCTTTGCAGCTGCACCACCATCCTCTCCAACACTGATGTGTGTGTGTGCGCATGAGAGACAAAGAGATACTAACCAATAGTACAGTTGGAGGTGATTCTCCTCCTCTTGGGGTTGTGGCGGAGCAGCTCCAGCTCCCTCTTGGTGGGCTCCCACGTTGAGTACTTCTCCCCTATGCCTGGAACACACACACACACATTCATGCATTGCATCCTTCACTTTAACCCTTGGACAAAGTGCTGTAACATTGTGTAACACTCATGGGAGACATCACGCAGCTTTGGCACGGCGTGTATGCAACAGTGTGTGGTGTTAAACGCTGTCATACCTTGCATTTTCCAGGCTTTCCGCTGTTCCTCTTTGGCAATCTGTTCCATGTCTTTGTCATAAATGTAGTCTTGGCACATAAAACAGTAAATCCCTCCATACAGCAGGTCAATAGCTGGAAGGACAGACAGGACGAGGATGAGAGAAAGAGAAGGAAAACAAATAATGCATGAGAAAGCTGTTAGTCTAACGCAGGGACAATAAAGGTCTGTGCGTCGCTACGAGCTGTGTGAACCGCTCAACTGCTTCATCTCTCAGTCTTTTCCTATTCAGGCCACGTTGCCATGGCGTTGCGATGCCAGGTAGCCGGGCTTATCTGCTGACATATCGGTTATCTGTTAACACCATCCAGGGAACGACGGAGAGAGCAATGAGGAGTTAAAGGGTGAGGAGAAGGAGAACTCCTTCCACTCCCTTCTCTCCTCACCTGCTCCATTACCCTGCAGCTACCTGTTTGCTGTTGCCATGACAACCTGCCTGTCGGCTTCCTCCCGGCTGTCATCCTCTGCAGGTATGGAGGAGGAAAAAAGGAAGCAAGAGGAGGAAGGGAAGGAGGTAGGGAAGTACACTAAAGTACAGAACTCAAGTGAACTGATGGAAGAGGGGAGGAAAGAGAAAACACGAGGCTAATGGCACTTAGCAATTAGATGAAATCCTTTTACAATTCTGAATATGTCGACAGGGTCATCAGGTAACCAAGGGAACAGGAGGAGGGTAAAAGAGAAGAGGGATAGTGCCCAATACAAGGCTGCAAACAGCAAATAGCTGTGAGTGAAAATGCATAACACAGTTAGATGAAAGAGATGGAACGGCAAGAAAGAGGAGGAGGAGGAAGGAGGAGGAGGGGCCGGGGTTTAATGGAGGCTAATTCCACAGGGTTTGTTAAAGACGACTTAATTACCTCCTCACCACTCTGTCCCTTTCTCCCTCCTTCTGTATAAGTCTGTTTCTCACTCTATTTTTGCAGCATTTGATTCAGCGGCTAACCTAATTAAACTCACAATTACACTCTGTGGGAAACACACACACACACACACGCACACCAGAGGGGGTCTTCCTGAGCTGAGCGATAACAGAGCAAAAGGAGGGTTCATAAAACAAAATTTCCCAACATATGCCAAACCCAGCCTTTTGTCATGGACACCCCGAGTGTGTGTGCTGCTGCGGCAGCGCTCTCCTCCAAACACTGCAGTGGAACGCACTTCACTCGCGGCTCAAACAGCCTAATTCTATTATTTGTAGAATAAAAAAAAAGAACGCCACTGGGCGTAGAGCTGGTATCGCAGCGTTTATTCTAACAGGATGATGCCGTTGTGTTGAAGATAATATGCCGTTTACTGTAGCTTTTGTTTCTGCTGCCTCTGAAGTCTGAGCTCTTTTTTTGTTCAGTGTTCTTATAAACAATAAAAAGTTGTATAAATGTGAGCACACTGTTGGTACACTACATCTCTATGCAGCTTAGACCTCCAAAACAATGCCTGTGCTCCAAAGCTGTGAACTCTACTCTGCATTTTTATCTTGCCCAGTGCTACATTTCTCAGCATGTTGCTTTATAGCAGTGCACATGGCTGCCACCTAACTGCATGAATGCAGTGTTAACCCTTGGAAGAAACCTACGTCAGGTCACGTGGGAAAACGTTTTTTGGAAGGGCTTGGGAAAATAGCATTTTGACACTACAGCATACGTACTTCGACCAAAATGTGATTGTTCGGATTTGAATACATAAGGAACACCACTGGGAAGCTACAGAATGATATAAAATGCAAATATTAATATATGCAATTGTTTGCAATTAAATCAGAATATTTCTGTCACCCTTTAAAGACTCTATGCCACCCTCCTGCCACCCTATGAATATTTCTCTAGATCTGGTCCTGGGCCCGAGGCAGACAAATCCTGACTGAGACACTTGTGTTATCATTTCACTTGTCACCCATCCGTATATCAATAGCACACATTCTTTGCGCAAAGTTCAACAGACAGCAGTTTACAGGTGAATGCCTTTTCCAGACTGCTTCACATTCACGAGAGACTTCACAAGACTGCAGACTTTCATCAGATGTTTAACGGTGTGGGATCAGGTAACGCGCAGCAATCTTCTCTGCAATAATTCTGTGATTTGGGTGCAATGTTTTGATTATTACAGGCCGCGTGTCCCTGTGGGAGTAGCGCGGATGGGGAAAACAGCCAACTGTTCTTGGTGTTCAGCAAACACCCACCTCTTTGTTCGAAATCTGGAGCCATCCAGATTGTGTCTGTTTGATGCAAATATTTTCTTCAGCGAATTGAAATACAACTGTCTCTATTTCTCACGGCGAACGCTCGCCAGCAAAGCGACCTTCATGCGAGTGGTGGTGAGAAACAGTGTGGTTGTTGCATCTCTGAAAATAGAAGCCTTCGGTGTCATTTTTTTAATTATTTCTTTGGCATTTTTTGCCTTTATTTGACGGTGTAGAGATAGAGACTGTGGGGGGAGAGAGAAAGGGATATGACATGCAACAAACTGTCCCAAAGTTGCGGTTGCGGTAATGTGGCATGCGCTGTAACCACTCTGCTACTAAGGCGCTTCCTCTGTCATTTTTAAGGGAGAATATTTCACCAAATCCAATGCAGATTATTACTGAAAATCACTGATGTGCAATGTTTTACGTCAACTTCTCTGGCCTGGAATAATAATCCTGTCAAAACAAGGTGGAGGAAGCTAAAACAGGGAGGTGTACCCAATGAAATAGATTCTTAGCCCATGTAAATGCTTAATTTTAATCATCCACCAAGACAGGCCTCTGTCCTCATTCATTAGTAAATTCACAAATGACTGTTTTCACTCTAATGGGCTACATGAGGCCAAATGCACAGGTGACATTCAAATCCCCCATGAGGTCAAGCCTTTTACACTGTGTTGTACCAGGTTGCGTAATAATAGCACTCTCTGTTGCTCTTGATTATTTTGCTTGATTAAATGCATCACAAAACCACAACTGCGTCACAGCTGGGCCGGTGAAAAAGTCCAATATAAAACTGACTTAAAGGGGAAAAACTCACCTTTTCAGTGCATGTGCACATACATTTGGGTATCAGGGGTGCCTAGCAACCCACAAACTGTGAAATAAGACAACCCAGTCAGTTTTTTGTGGGCTCAGAAAACATGTGATTCAACAAGCCATTCAGATTTAACTCCCCCTATGTCACATGCAGGCTCATTAGAATATACCGCCCTCAGCTTGAGAACTACCTTTGCAAAGGTGCACCTATTTTCTCGCAAGCTAATCAGAGCAGACTGGGCTTCTTTGGGAGGAGGCCTTAAAGAGACAGGCGCTAAAATGAAGCGTTTCAGGCAGAGGGTGAATACAGGTATATTCCGACAGACAGTATGAGAAAAATAATGTATTTTTTTTAACATTAAAGCAGGTAAACATGTTATAGTAGAAACCCAAAATACAAGTATGAACCTGAAAATGAGCATATGTCTACTTTAAAGCTTAAATATAGACACATAAACACACACGCTCTGGTGTTTATGAACCGTCAGCGCTTTATGCAATCACACCAGGCTACATCTTCATTAGCCACTCAGCTGTATAATTAGCCCTTTTAGCAGCCTTTGTTTTGAGAGAAGCAGCATTACTGACGGCGTGTGTGTGCATCATGTTTATACTAGTGAGTGTGTCTGTTTAGGAGGCAGGGACAAACTCATTTAAGCAACGGGGACTAATTGCAGGTCTGGATGCCTGGTGTTACACCATGTGCACAACAGAGCCCTCAAAACACACCTGCTCCAACTGCACCTGTGAACGCTTTTGTGTATGAGAGTGAGTGTGTGATGCCATACCTAGGTTATGCCTTTTGCTCTTGGCGTGTTCGTGGATGTGTTTTTTGGCAAAGCAGGCGAAGAAGACGCAGTAGAGGCAGGAGTGGAGTCTGTTGAGGTGGGCGCCGCACATGTGGCAGATACATGACTTGGCCTGGAAGAGAGGGGGGAGGCATAAACAGAGAGACAGAGGAAAATATGATCAGAATTGTTGCACCAACAGACAAATTATCAAATTCACCATGTTATGTAACAGCCATACTTCCATAATCCATCAACTTAAAACCTACCTATTCAGCCAGGCCTTTGATTAATAATGGTTATTATTTTATTCACTTATTTTATTGTATTTAAGTTGTAAAATGTTATTTTATTTTATTGTTATTGTATTAGTCACTTATTTTATTTTATTTAAATTGTTCATTTTTATTCTATTTTATTAATCACTTATCTTATTGTATTGAAGTTGTATAATTTCATCTATTTTATTGTATTAATCACTTATTTTATTATATTAAAATTGTAAATTTTTCATTTCATTGTTATTTTATTAGTCACTTATTTTATTAAGTTGTATAATTTAATTCTATTTTATCAATCCCTTATTTTATTGTATTAAAGTTGTATAATTTTATTGTTACCTTATTAATCCCTTATTTTATTATATTTAAGTTGTATACTTTTATTGTATTCGTTATTTTATTAATCCCTTATCTTATTGTAAGTTGTAAAATTGTATTCTTATTCTTTTATTTTTTATTTTATTAATCACTAATTGTCTTGCATTTAAGTTGCATAATTTTATTCTCTTTTATTAATGACGTATTTTATTGTATTTAAGTTGTATAATTTTATTCTATTTTATTGTTATTTTATAAATCTAGTTTTTACTTCAAACTATTTTACTACTATAACAGTCATTACAGCTTTTGATTCCATTTTACTTTTTATCATTTTATTGTCTCACGTGCATTTCTCTCAAATTGTCAAATTGTTAAATTGATGAATTGTTTTGTCTTTTCTGTTGTTTTCTGTTGTCCACACTGGTTCTGTCTTATTTACAGCTTGTCAGTCATCTGTGAAGCACCTTGAACTGCACTAACCTGTATGAAAGGTTTGATTGATTGATTGATAGAACCACAGCAGGGAGATCTACATCACATGGGTGTGACAGCGGGTCTGACATATGTAGGAAGTTGTGGTGGACCACATTTTGTTTTTCGACATTTCAAAATGTCAGATGTCTCTTGAGTTACGATTGTAATCATTTATTAAGGCCAACCCTGACACGGCTTCATAATTTTTTGGCTTCTACTGCTTTCTAAATAATCAGTTTTCTATCAAGTAAAACAACATCCTACATAGCTTTTCTTCAACCTCTGGGATGTTGTGCAGAATCACAATAGGTGGCTGGAAAGCAATCTAACAGGGACACTTTTCTAGGTGTGCATGTGAGAGAGAAAGAAGTGTGTCTGTGTGTGTGTGGGTGGCTGTACAGTATGTGAGACTTGAGTCATTGAGTGAAAGAACATAGGCCAAAAAAACCCTTACATGTTTTGTCTTGATTTTTTTGCTGCTATAATGGCTAAAGTAGTCCGTGGTGATCATGTACGGTTCGTGTCATCAATATGTAAACCTAAATTGCACTATATGATTGTTAGTGATTAATACATTCCTCCTATATATTCTGTTTGATAGTCATGTTGGAATGACGAGGTTAGGGGAGGAGGAGGGCATGACTGTGGATGGATATTTGATAGCAATAGTTCAAAAGTATGCAGATGTGAAGCCCGCATGCCAATGAGCCAGCATGAATATGAGGAGGTGAGAAGAAATGAGCAATGCCTGGAAGAGGAGGAGAGTAGGAGAAATAAGAAAAGACATGAAGGGGGTGGAAGAAGATATGGAGGGCAAAGAGGAGAGACAAAGACCAAAAAAGAAAATCTAAGACAAGATATTAGAAATTCAGATACTAATTGCAAAAGGTTGATTTCAATGTCAAATTCTGTTTGATGTGTTCACAAAAGGTGTTCTGCTAACTAAAAATTTCACTTCAGTCACCTCCCAAAGAACATACACGCAGAGTGTAATAGTTAAAGGATAGTTTGGATGTTTTAAAGTGGGGTTGTATTTATCCACAGTCAGTATATTACCTACAGTAGATGACGGTCAGCACGCCCCCAATTTGGAGAAACAGACAGGAGTTAACCACAGGGGAACAAAGCAATGTATAAAACGGACAGCAAAACGGATTTTAGCCACCTAAAAAAAATAAATTAATGTCACTTAAATGTATGCTATATTTAGAATATTTTCACTGCTTTACTTTGCCATCAGACAGCCCTTTCTGACGGGGAACTGAAGCGGTTATATCGCTCTCTTCAAAGCTACCAGACTCCTTTGACAAAAACAGCAATTTTGCCTCGCAGAACACGGGAGTTGCTGGTCTACAGCTCACTTTGGTGTTTTAAAGGGTAAAGCTAACTAACCGATCGAGGCAGTGGTAGACCAGCAAATCCCGTGTTCTGCGAGGTAAAATGACCGATTTTGTCATAGGACTCTTGTGGCTTTGAAGAGAGCATAGATAAGGGCTTCAGTTACCCGTCGAGAAGGGCTGCCTAATGGCAAGGTAAAGCAGTGAAAATATTCTAAATATAGCATACACTTATCCTGATATAGATTTTTTTAGGAAGGCCTTTCTTTTAGGTGGCTAAAATACGTTTAGCTGCTGCCCCCCGTCCACATCAGTACATTGCTTTGCTTCTGTGTGCTAACTCCTGTCTGCTTCTCCAAACTAGGGGAGTGCGGATCTCCATCTACTGTAGGTAATACACTGACTGTGGATAAGTACCTCGTACAATCCCACTTCAAAACACAGAGAATGGATACAAATGGATTGGAATAGAACTATTGGTTTGTCTGAAAGTGGACTGCAGTGGTCAAAACGGAGTTGTACTGTAGTAGTGTCCCAGTCCACCTGTACTGGCTGGTGCAAACAGGAAACAAACTTTAGAGAATGGCTGACACCAAATAAATGACATCAAAATCTCAGTGGAATACGTGCTAGAAAGCACAAAGAGCATAGAAAACATTGTAAAAAAGGAACTGAGCAAAGCATTTCAGTGGCCGCTGTTCTGCTACATTGCCTAGTGCCCCCTGTGCCAACATACTTTGTGTGGGCTGTTGTAAGCTAATGTTGCATGAGAATATGCATTTAACACACTGGTTTGAAAGTGGAATGAAGGTGCTACAGCAGCATCTGATGCATCACTGCTACGAACTTTTCTCTAGAAAATGTCAGACAATAGTGAAAAAATATTTCCCAGATCCCAAGGTGACGCATTCAAATGACTTGTTATGTGCGACCAACAACGCAAAACCCAAAGATATTATATAATAAAGAATAAAGAAGCAGCAAATTCCCACAAGTGCTGGATCAAGGGATTGTTTAGTTTTTTAAAAAAAATTAAAAAATACTTAAACTATTCATTAATTATTAGATTAGCTATTGATTCATTTTCTGTCTATTGACATACCAGTAAAATGACATTTCAGGTCTATTCCATTTATTCTAATAGATCCCCTAATATGTTACACACTGTTCCTTTAACCAGATTCAAGTAATATTCAAGTCAGATCTTTACATGTTAACTAATAAAAACCAACCTCTGTTGCTGATTATTTTAACATATGCTCTGCATGCCAGCATAAACAAGGACATAGATGCAAAATGGAAGAAAAAGAAGAAAACCAAAAAACACTGATTCTTATTCCAGTCACACACACACCCTTCCATGCATAAGTGCTTAGACAGCACATGAATTATGAAAAGGCATCAATATGCAACAATCTCTCCTCACTCACTCTTCCAACTGTCATTGCTAACGGAGCGCATGTGTATTTCTCTGGTCCCTGAGAACATCGTATTCATGTAGGAATTTGTGTCTGCCCGTCTGTCAACGCATCCTTACATCCTCTGCTGTCATACCAGCTGAGTAGCTGGAGTAGTTATGGACCTACAGTAGTTCTGCTTTAGCACGCTGGCCATGTACTAACTAAAGAGGCCACATGCTCAGTAAGGCCTTGTGACACCCCAAGCTCTGTCCATGTCATATTTCCGCAAGCGCTGCGATGTCAGTGACGAGCCATCTGCCGGAAAGGATGTTATGCGAGAAGAGCAGTAGAGGGTAATGGGCTGGAAAGATCCTGGTTCGAAGTGTAAGTGAGGACGTTATCACACTGTCAGCCAAATGCAACAACATCTGTCTGGTCCATTGGAGGTGAAGGCCTGCTGCCCTGCATCCAGAGGAGGTGAATTAAAGGACTGTTCCCTCCAAAACAAAGACATTTTACCAAATACTGCATATTCCTGACAGAAATAAGACATAAGTGTAGGAGATGGGAAGGAAGTCACAATTCAAAATAAAAGTGATATTTGATGTATATAGGAAAATGACTGCAATTGAAGTCACATTTGCATGCAACAGCTGGTAATGCCAGGAGTACACTGTGCTAACGTGAAATATTTCATTGACCTTCTGTCTTTTTGCCACCAGCTTCAAGTTTACAACCCATTGGACCTCTTTCACAATGATTCTGTTTCTGTGTTGCTGAACTACAGTAAATGGAGGCTGCAGCCGTTATCCAGGCTGACAGAAGACAGCCTTAGGCTGCATTCACACCAGATCAGGCGGTGCAGCGAAAACGCATGCCTTCCCATTAATTTTGAATGGGGGGAGTGCGTTTGGGCTGCGGCGGCCGCAGGAGGTGGAAGAAAAACAAAACACAGCAGTCTGCAGCGGGAAAGTAGAAAAAGAATCAGCTTTGGGAGACACGCAAACCGACGTCACACTATGGTGGCTAATCACGTAACCGGCAATCCAGAGCTGTACAACCCAGCCGTGAGGAAACAAGACGTTAATCGTCACAGTTAATGGGCCATTAAAGTGACTCCCCCACACCACTGTACAACGCCTGATCTGGTGTGAATGCAGCCTTACACCGATTTCACACCAGGCAGCTGCAAAGTGTGGCTCGCCACAATAATAAAATTTTTCTGCGGCCAGGAAACGTATTCATGTGTTTCAGGTGGGAAGAAATTCTTTGTAACATAGGTCAACATGTAACAAGAGTCACTGGATCTGTTTACTGATTGACTTCGCCGCTAAAAGTTAAACTTTTCCCAACTTTTGTTTGGCCCATACTTCACCGCAGAATCAAATGGCCGCATGGTAGCTCGCCGCAGGCTGCACTTCGCCACTGCTCTGGTGTGAATTCGGCAATAAGGTGCTAAACGCGAGATTGGGAGCATTTCTATTGCCTCCACATGGCTCTCAGCATGGCGATGGCTGAGCTGGCGGCTGGCGGCTCGCAGCTAACAGCGCTAACTATGAAATCAAAGGCAACAGGGCTGAGAGAGCCAACAGTGTTAACCTGAGGGGGAACTGGAGGGTGGGTGCTACGCTTCCGTGACGACGTCGTTGGTCGGGACAGCGTTATCAGCTGTAACCGCCGTATGAGAGCAGTGCAGAGCGGCCATGAGCTAGCCAGTGGGGCTCGCTCACATGCATGAACATGCACGCGCGGTGTCAACAAAGCATAGAGAAGCTCGGATTACAACACACACAGACAGGGAGACTCCTTTACATAGCAAATAGTTTTTCGCTGCTATATTAATGCTCCGATATCGCATAGAGCACTTTTAACAGGACTTAACAGAAAAGTAGTGCCGATTCTGGCACTGAGCTCAGAGTTTGAATAGGATGAATACATGATTTAGCAGGACTTTGGTCTTATTTTGTGGTGGCTTGGTGCACACATATACACATGCGCAGCTCCTACTGGCTGATGAAGTGGGATTATTAATAAATTCAACATGAAGATGGGTAATTATGAATGTGGCATAATTTAATGTTATACCATGGGGGAAATTTGAATGCATTATCCTACAAGGCTCCAGTCATCGTTCTCCATTGCAGTGTGTTGAGAAAAATGCCTTTGTTTTGTGGTGGACTGATAAAATCCAATGCAACTTTCATTCAGATTTGATTAGACACCTCTGTGATTGACACTGCAGCCAGCCAAAGAGTAAAGCCTTTGAATTCTCAAGGTGAACGAATGCTTAAAATTCAATCTGTGTCCGAAGGTCAGTCTGATGCAGACTGAGTGTTGATCGTGACGGTCGGCTTAGAGTGGAGAGTGAATGATGGGATTTCTACCTTCAAAATTTTGGGAGAAAACTTAGGCAGATGCAATTTTTTTTTTTGGGGATATTGACGGATATGCAACATTTGTCTTGCTCCTCTCCTCCTCTCTCTCAGATGACCAGAGGGGATCGATAGTGGGAGCAGCTAGATTGGAATATCTGCGTAAACTCATGGCATTCCCACAGTAGCTAATAATGCACGATAAGCTAATGGGTCCTGAGATTGCTTCCATACAAACACAAACAAACCGAAGCACATGCTAGGGCTAAAGGTTAGACTGGAAAAAGAACATAGGACTCGGGCTGTGTATTGTATTAAGAATCTGGCGATACGATAATGATACAGGGGTAACGATTCAATATATTGCGATAGTGTAAGCAAGGCGATAAATCTACTTAGGCAAATATAACACATTTATATTGCATGCAAAAAACTGCCTGGTTTTTGCCCCAAACTGCATGTGATTATCATAAAGTGGGCATGTATGTATAGGGGAGACTCGGCTTCTGGACAACATTTGTCATTGTTTTGAGTTATTAATTGATTTCCAATAATAAATATATACATATATTTGCATAAAGCAAGCATATTTGCCCACTCCCATGTTGATAAGAGTATTAAATTAAATACTTGACAAAGCTCCCTTTACGGTACATTTTTAAAGGATAAAAAATGTGCAATTAATTTTTAATTAATCGTACATTTTTAAAGGATAAAAAATGTGCAATTAATTTGTGATTAATCGTAATTAACTATGGACAATCATGTGGTTACTCGATTGACAGCCCTAGTATCGATATTTTCTTACACCCCTACATATGACCAATGAATGTGATGGAAAACACAGTCTTCAGAGACATTTAGACCAAGTCTCTAAATGAAATACATGTAAGGGCTTCCTGTGAGATGAATGCTCGCATCTGAGTGGAAAACTGAGCCACGATCAATAAAAATGTGGTGCCATAGGGAGGTAATGCGCAGGAGGGATGTAAGCCCTTCTGCCAGCTTTGTCTGCTATTCAGGGTAGGGCAGGGACAGAGAATCAGGCAATTATGGCAGGAGGAGACCCTGCCAATATTTACACCATTTATTTCAGTAAACATGCCTCCTGGACTACCAGCTCCCACTGATCCCATGGCAGATGACAGGGGACCCCGGGTTGCCCTGGAGCACATTTGACAGCAGGATGCATGCAGCCAAACACACACACTGAAGATACAAGCACAACATGTTAATAGTGTGTGAATCTTTATAATAAAAATGACTCAATAAAAGGTGTTTACTTCTCTCTTAAGAACACACAATGTACCCATGTAGGCTGGCTGGTGAGGACATCCTATTGCTTTACCAGTTATATTGATCCTGTCATGCAGTGCAGAGATAGCAATGATGCATCTCTGTCATTATGGCTGCAGGATATCAGGTAGAGAGTACGCTTAGTTGATTTTAAATCAATTAATGTCCCCCCAAGCGAGGTAATACCACCGTGTAATGCTGCCCTGCGGTCTGCTGCTGCTGCTGCTGCTGGTGGTGGAAGGAAGTGGAGCCACTGCAGGCGCAGCGCCAATGCAAACAGATCCCACAGCAGCTTTCTGATCTATTATGCGGTCGGTAGCTTTGAAGTAGGCTAACGTTCGGCTGGGCTAACGTTAACTGCTGGTAGTTAGCTTCAGTTTTGGCTGCTGTGGCGAGCCTGTCAGGTGTTGTGGTTCAGGCTAGGTACCGAGGGAAAAGCTAGACTGTGAGCGTGGGTAGTGTTTGACTGAGAGCAAACTACTTTGGCATTCAGAGTGTCGGGTGTTTGTGTTGTTTTGGAAGGGCGGGGAACCCAGCTCAGCTCACACACACACAAACAAACACAGTCTGGCAGTACGTTAAGTTCCCCCCAGGTTCCCCTGTTACCTTGCGTTTTCTGGTCTCGGCTGAGCCGCTCCACACGAAACACTGATAGATGACCCTCAGGTTCTGCTTCCAGTTGTCCACTTTGAAGCCGTTGACATGGGGGCAGCCCGCGGGACTCATGGTAGTCACAGCACCCGGCTTCTGCTGTCCTCTGGGTGCGACGAAAACCTGTTCAAATCCCTCAACGCAGACCCGGTCCAAACGGGCTGGCTAGCTTTGCCAGGTTCGTTATCCACCGAATGCTGCGTTCTGGCTAACTGGACATGTTATGCTACGCGCAGTAGCAGCAAACATTAAGACGTTTTCTTCCAATATTCCTCTATTGGACATAAATAATATTCACGCATTTAAGTCCAGAACAGCGCAGTATATGTAGTTCTTCACATTCGCTGAATTACATGTTAGCAAGCTGGGCTAAAGTTGGTTAGCACTGGAATTTCAACAGTAGCTTTACACGGCGAGTGTCAAGACCCACCTCATTCATATTAGTGGACCAATGAGGAGCGAGGGTTGCGCTTGATTGGCGTGTGCCAACTTTCTTTTGGCGTTTAAGTCCCGCCTCCGCGAAGTGGATGCTGCGTCGTGATTGGTTCCATTTTCCGGCAAACCACATCCGCCCGTGCAAGGACGTTCATTGGCTGAAACATAAATCAGCTTCATTGTATCAATCAAGAGCGTTACAATGTGACAATCAAGAGTGGAGGATATTCACCTTTACAGTGTAGCCTACATATCGAGCCAAAGAGATGAGAAATCTTTTCACAAAGCCATGAAACCCAGAACTATATTCTTAAACAATTTATTATTAACAGATCCACAATCGCAAAGCTCAAACTCCCAAATGACATGACAGTTTGGTTTCATCTGTTGACTTCACCTCTTGTAATAACAAGCTGTCAAAACGGTTTTCTATACAGTGCTCTAGCGACCTCTAGTGGATCCAACCTAAAAAACAAAAAAGGAAAGGAAAAAACAAAAAAACAGTGCACCAGATTGTGAACGACTCCTCCATTGTGCCAAGTTTGGTCAAGGGCATGTCCGTGTGCAGATTTGCTATCGATGATATCTACATTCTAACCAAAAGGAGTGAGAGGGGATCATTGGAGTCTTTACAAATGTAGAATATATCAGATTTATTCCTCGTCAGTCATAGATGTTTTACCTCATGTAATGCCCTCTTGTTACGGCCATCATGCAGCAGAACCAATACAAACAGTGAGATTATTCACACGTAATGTTTGGAACAAATAAGTCCAGTTTTTATTATTGTGGTTTCTGTTAATGCAGCAGTGGCGCTCCAACCTGAACATTGATAAATAAAACACTGACAAAATTGTAATCTTTTTTCCTTTTCTGTTAAGGTTCATTTGTTATCCTTAAGACACTGTGAAGAAAGAATAACCAAATTTATCATCATCATCATCATTCCACACAATTAGATTTTCCTTGACCAAATGTCCTTATGCAATAGAATGTTTGTTTGTTTTCCTCTTTTAAAAAAATCCAACTCATCCTGGGAAGAACGTGTTGGGTGGCTGCGGCGTTCTCTCCCCCATCCAAGGCCCCTCAGGAATAACTTGATGTTTTGCTACCAACATCGTCCTCCTGCGATCCCATACTCTGGAAAAATAAAGTGTCACATGTTGAGAATGCTACCTGACCACACAACAACTTGAAAAACAGGTTCCTGCTTCATTTCCATATTCAAAATGGCTGATAGTGTTGTTATCTTTAGGGCCTTTTCAAGGAAGCAGATTTACAAATGAATTATCTGGATAGCTTTGCTGAGAAAAAACATAACTGGTCCATTTACATTAGTCTATGTTTATATTTACATTTTTAAATTTAATTCTGCCACATATAAAGCACCTTTGCACCATGAATGACATTATGTAAATCTAGCACTGAGGAATGAAAGGTTCAAGATTCCACAAAACAAAATGCATCCATGCATATGTAAATAAAAATGACATCTGAATTACAGAAAAAATAATGAATAGTTATATATTTGATTGCCTCACCTTCTGCACAAATTGTGGGTTTACTGTGATTTCTTGATCCATAGACTTTAGTTTCTCATCCAGCTCTATACATTTCAACATCTATAAAAGGGGAAAAAATGTCACTTTAACAGCAGCTACTACCAAACATGCTATCAGGGTTCATACAACATCATGATAGGACTTCATGCAGTGTTCATTTTCGCAGTTATTGTAGATTTAGTCTTAGTCTTTAGACGAAAATGCTTATTAGTTTTTGTTTCATGTACGTATCATAACAACGGCTTCTATATCTGCAGTCCTCTGTCTTCTGGTTTCCCTTTTTGAATGATAAATACAGACTACCGCGATCTGCTGGTAGGGAGAGTTAACTAGGTAGTAGGCGGTCCTAAATGTGGCCCAGGACACATTTGCGTACACACTGCTAAAAGAATGTGGCCATATGTGGCTCCGACCACCTCTGAATGTGGTCTGAGTGATCGGATCTCAATGCGTCCTCAATACGTCTTAAGTGCGTTCAACCCTGTACTTCCAGCTACAGCTCTCCACTTGTGATCGGACCACCCAGGAAACATGTTAATCACAGGTCTGAACAGGGCCTTAGTCACATTTTAGTCATTTTTATCCTTCATAGTTTTAGTCGACGACACCTCAAAATGTTTTAGTCCAGTTTTAGTTGCCGAAAAGTCATCACATTTAGTCTAATTGTTTGCTCTCTTAATTTTTCAGCTAATTTATATAGTCTTTAGATCTGTGTCAAATGTCCTTTTTTAGTCATGAGATTATATTGAACATTTCTGTCTAACTAGTCTAGCCAAACCAAATCATTTGAGTCTTATTTAACTTAACTTATTTCACATTATCTGATGAAAACACAGGTTGAATGATTAAGAATGCAGCTTTGCAGTTACTCCGAGTCCTCCTGACTGTGCTTATTAATTCAGTCGCTCACACTGGTCCGTTATGAGAGCCAATCTGCCCGCCAAACATGTAAAAATATGTTAATCAGGTTAATCAACCAACAAACCCGACCCGCAAACCGCCAACTTTATGAACTACATTATATTCTCGTCTTTTTTCATCAATGATACTGCATGTTCGATGTCGTCACCGTAAGTGTTTAATGATGTTGGTGCCGCCTCGTCATCGTCTTAGTCATGTAAAAAAAAGGTTGTTGCCGAACGTTTTTCGTCATAGTTTCGTTAAGGAAATGAACACCGACTTCATTCAAAGCAAGACAACACTGTAAACAGAGTTGGACATCCTCACCTCTTGGTCAATTTTGTGGAGCATTGCTGGGTTGTTGTATTTTTCGGGGTTGTCGTGGAAGCACACCATGCCATCCTTTTGGTTAATGCTAGCGTAGATCTCACCATCTTCAATCTGCACAGAAGCATGAGGAGAACAAAAATGAAACAGAACATTTCTAATGTGGATCAATAGTCAACTGGTGTTTGGTAGAAAGTCACATACAAAACTTTTAATTCTACCAGGAATTACTTTATAGATAAATAATCAAAAGAGAAAACTTGAAAGTTCTGAAGCTATAAATGGCCAATGTAAGAAGTGTGTTCACTAAAGCAGATAAAATACAACATATTGTACAAGTACTCCTGTTGAAAAAAAATCATAATATATCACCATTAATTAGCATACTTAAAGGGATAGTTAGGGTGTTTTGAAGTGGGGTTATATGAGGTACTTATCCAAAATCAATATCAGTTTAAGTGTACGCTATATTTCGAATATTTATGCCTGTTTACCTTGCTGTTAGACAGCTTTACAGTCTATGTTTCTGACAGGGAACTGAAGCCGTTATCTATGCTCTTGTTAAAGCCACCAGACTCTATTGAAAAAACCTGTAATTTTACCTCGCAGAACAAGGGAGTTGCTGGTCTACCGCTGCCTCAATCAGTTAGTTTGTTTGTGTTATTGTGTGACTTTGGTTAGTTCGGATTATCCAAAGTCACACAATAGCACAAACAAACTAAACAACTGAGGCGGCGGTAGACCAGCAACTCCTGTGTTCTCCTGTGTTTTTTCAATGGAGTCTGGTGGCTTTAACAAGAGCATAGATGAATACAACGGCTTCAGTTCCCTGTCGAAAAGGGCTGTCTGATGGCAAGTTAAAGCGCTGAAAATATTCTAAATATAGCGTACACTTAAACTGATATTGATTTTTTTAGGTGAGCCTTTCTTTTAGGTGGCTAAAATCAATTTTTCTGCCAGCCTACAGCCCACAGCAGTATATTGCTTTGCTTCCATTTGCTTCCACATTGCTGCGGTAACTCCCGTCTGTTCCACCAAGCTGGGGGCGTGCTGACCGTCATCTACTGTAGGTAATACACTGACTATCGATAAGTACCTCTTACAACCCCATTTCAAAACACCCCAACTATACCTTTAATCTGTAGTGATTAAAACTCTTTTGATATCACGCAAGTGTACAAACATGTTGGACCAACTCACCATGTGTAAGACGTATTTCTCTGCTTCCAGGGGGCCCGACAGCTGCACTCGACTCGCCATGTCTTGCAAAGACAGTGTCAGAAAGGTCTGCAGGAGCATGCATAAAACAAAAATGTGATAGTAAAAGAGATTAGACTGAAGGATTTACTGAACCTTGAGGAGTGTAACCTCATGTACAGGTACTTTTCTTTGGTTGAGTTTGCATTTGGTTGACTGAAGTCTACACTGCTCGATTAAAAGCAAAATATTGCAGCAAAGCATTAAAGAGTCAGAAAAAAAGAAAACAAACCAAAGCCAAGTCATGATATTAAGATAACCGAAACACTTAAATCTGTCTCCTCTCTGGTCATAACATAGACATTATGTGATATGAAGTAACCCAGCTCTAGTTGAAGACAGCAAGCTCTTGCTTCATATCTGCTTTGCTCCACTTTCCGAACACGAGTAACAGCTGACTATCAGATGTCTATGTCTGCCTTCACTCACCCATGTTTTGGGGATGTTTCCTGTCATTTGGATTATTGTCACTTCTAAAGATGTGCAGCTCAGCTGTAGTGGAGGAGGATTGAGACACATCTCCAGATGTCTCAGATCACAGTTTAAAGAAGGTGTTGATCTCAGCTTGAATCTTTGTAGTGTGGTTCTATGTATACTCCCCCATTCTGCGAGGTAAAATTACTGCTTTTGTGAGACCAGACCAGACTCCATTCATAAAAACAGTAATTTTACCTCGCAGAACACGTGAGTTGCTGGTCTACCGCTGTATCGATTAGTTAGTTATTAGTTAATTTTTAGTTAGTTATTGTGTGACTTTCGGATCGTCCACAGCAGTACATTGTTTAGCTCCTTTACTCCTAATCACGCTACTGGGAAGCTACAGAATGATAAAAAACCTAAAAACCCGCCCTTTAACCCACATCCAAACAGCAGTTATACAGTACAGTTCAAACCTTTGCTTCACCACATGGAGAAGCGAGGACTGGATGAAAAACATCTGGCTAATATAGAAATACAAGAACACACCCACCTTTGTTAGCCTCTGGATGTTCTTCTTGTACAGGGAGGAGAGGCATTGTTTGACCAGGCCCGTGTTGCTGTCTCGTGTGAACTGCTCGCTGTGTTTGTTGACCACGCCGCGCAACTCGGCCGGGTTGTTGGTGGTGTAAATCTGAGCTAACTCGTGGTATGCGTTGCTCAGGGGCTAAGGGCGGCGATGAGAGAAAAAAAACAAGAGAAAAGGACAGAGAGAAAACCAATTACAAATGATCAACTGCATTCATTAGTCGAACTTCTCATGGTCATTGGCTGTCAACAGCTCGTCAAATTTCTGCAGTTATTTATTACAAATAAATACTGTATAAATATTGTATTACATTTTACAATACCTCTGCTTATAAGTGCAAACCGGAGAAGCTACAAACACCCATTCTAAGATGTTTACAGCTAGTTAACTAAGCACTATGGACTCTGTAATAATAATAATGATTGATTACAACATAATGATCAGGTTCATTGATAATAAAAATAGGTGACTGGTGCCCTATTTGACTCTTTACATAAAACCTAGATAAACAGCAAAGGGCTGTGCATGATGGTACAACCTTTTGGATGCTCGGGGCCGTCTGTATTTTCAAAGCCACGTACATTGCATCTGTTTTATCGTTATTGCGTTGATTCAATTGTATGGTCATTTTGGATGCTGCAGTTTGTGGTGCCGTTGAACCATGTTGCATTATACAGAGAGCTTAGGGGTGTAACGATCCATCATCCTGGAGCGATGTATCGATTCGATGATCAGTGATTCAATATCATCCATGCAAAGTGAAAACATCGATACGTATCGTCATCTTTAGGCTACGCCTTTATTTTGAAATTCCCATGGCACGTTTGTTTCACCATTTCCATCCAAGCGCACTTCCTTCCTACAGAGCCTAGTAATGAAATTGTCAAATCCTATTTTAGTTGCTTTTTATGAGTTGATGTGAAAATATGCCGGCTCTACGGCTGTTTTCCACCCACTGCATCTCTTTCTGCCTGCTGAGCAGTGGCTCTTGTTCTCCGGAGGCAAACCATTAAATTTGCTAAATAAAATGACAAACATCGCCCCCCCCAAAAAAACGGTAATGTACTCAGTCAATCGCATATATATACGTTCAATCGCCCGACCCTAATTTACACCCCTCGAGCTTACCCTCATTGATATAAATAGGGTGGACAAAATAATCAGGGCGCACCACAAACTACATCCTCCAGAGTAACCATAAAGTTAAATCAACGCCTCTCTAAAACAGTTTCAACAAAAATAGAACATTAAAAACCTCATGAAGGGAGGATTTATTGCAGGACCGTTGTATTAAACTGCATTAGTTTTAGCTAGGTGTACATTTCTTAACTGGCTTTATGTCATTATTCTAACAGCTTGCATCAGCTGAAAATTAAGTTACTTAAAACTGCTGTTCCAAACCAGCGAGGCCTAATACTGCTCATTCCATCCTCGCTGTTTGTCCTTACCTTGATGAACCTCCCTACTATTTGTGAGGTGTATTTGGGCAGCGGCTGCACTTTGCCGTGGAGAATGAGTGACACCAGGATGTATTTCTTATAGGCTTCCAACATGATGTGGCTCACTGCCATGGCTGGAGTGGTTATTGCCTGACAAGACAAAATGAGACGCACATGATCATCTATATAAATCCTAAAAGCGCATGCTCTGCAAATACTGAAGAATGAATTGTCACATTAGGAACCAATTTTCAAAGAAAGCTTGCTATGCCATTACCTGTACGCATGTCAGTACATTTATTTGAGTATTTCAGTGTGTGTGAGAGTACCTGTTCATAAAAATACAGTGCTCTTTCGAAGTTTTTGAGGCCCGTGTAGATCATGCCACCGTAGTAGTAGTAACATAAAAAGTGCTTTGCGTCGTAAGCTCCGTTCTCCTTACAGATGTCCATCATGTCCAGTTCCAAGAAGGGCAGGGCGGGCTTGAAGCACTTTGCTAACAAGCACAGCTGCAAGGAAAGCAGGTATGTAGTGAGGACAACTTAAACTGAGTCACACTGGAAAGGAGCTATGCTGGGACTAAAGCCTTTGTTGGCATAACGTGGATGTCGATCACAAATAATACAGCTAAATAGACCCCATTTAGTAATATAGTAAAATCATGAGGCCATTTAGGATTACAGCCGTGGTGCTGACGCAGCAGTGACTCACCTGACACAGGTCTGCATGAACTGAGGTAAGTTGGTTTGTGTTCATCTGCATTTTGTCTATTGCCTGTTTTAGGACGACAACACCCCTCAATGGCTGTCAGAGAGGGAAAAAAATATTCAGTTAGTTATTCAGCCGTAGCTTTCCTGAGACACACTGAAACGGTCTGGGCCTGTACCGCACTTTAAAATGCATTAAAATATTTAGATTGAGACGGAAAAGGAAAACATGTAACTCCTGGATGCGGAGGCTCAGCGGCGTACAAGCAATAGGATGACTCATTTGGGACTGGTCTTGTTGGACAGTGGCGAAAAATAAGATTAAAATGTGCTAGCGGTAATTTTGCAGTCGCCCAGGGGAAATTGCTTTTGGTCCATACGACATTAAATTGTTCCAACCACTCACAAGCTACATTGTCAGGACACTGCACAGTGTCCTTCAAAACACACATAATGGGCATGTTGACAAGGACACGTCACAGTAAGGAGAACATCATGGAAAATTCAAAATCATTACAAAATACACCGAAGACCAACACTAACACTCTTATTCAGGTTGGAAGAAGTAGATGTTTTTCTGTTGTCTCTCTGTCTAAAGAAGATTAGGCAAATTAGTCCGCTGACGTATGAAAAAGCAACATGACATGGGACGAGGGCTGCTGGTGGTCGCAGCGGTAAACACACTCTGCAGCCTGCAGTTCAGTGTGTCCACCTGTTTCATCTAAAAAACACGCTGAAAAAAATTAAAATAAACGTGCGATCTCTCTCTTTTTCTCTGTCTTCTTTAAATGAGTCGGGAAGCTGACAGCAGAGCCTAACTTTACATTCAATGTTATCGAACAAAGACAAAATGCTCTCCTCTCGTCCTGAAACGGTCCTAAATCGATACTAGAGTACTTGCTTGTTTATGAATGAAGCGGTACAGTTGAAGCAGCGGCGCTGTGGGTGTGTTTCACCAATCAGCGACGGTCTTCCCTACAAACTCCACCCTGAAAATTCCTGTACTTTCAGAATGTACAACCTCCCGACCAGGGCCTTTTTGGAGGGTAAAAAGGCCCCAGAATGTAATTTAGACCCTGTTCCCTGCGGTCAAAACGCAACGAGTTCCTCAAAAGGTTCCTAGTTCCGGGGAAAAGTTCCTGCGGTCGAAACGGGGCTTTTGTTAGTAATCGTGTAGCAGAATTTAGAATTGTAATTGTGTTACAGCTTCTTGGACTCAACAAGAATACTGTGGATTACAATACATGAGTAGACAAAACTGGATGATTTGTTCAAGCTGTTGGAAAGATAAAAATGGGGATGGTTTATCAGTGTCTGTTCTGTTAACTCTCAGGTCGTGGGTTTGAGTCCGCCTGCAGGATTAGGCCTATATAGTTTAGTCCTATATATTTCATCCAGCATTAGGTTTTTACATTTGATACACTAAATTAGTAATATAAATCAAAATCAACATTTGGAGTGTAAAAAAATATTAAATTTTGAATTAAAGCTCTGTAAACATTTCACTCCCACCGAAGTCAGAATCAACAGTCTTACCTGTTTCCGCTCTACAAGGGCGTTTGTCAACTGGTGGCAGAGACCAGCAACTGTGAGAGAAAACAGAAGGTGTTCAATTATTGATTTACTCTTTCAGTGGTCAGTTAAGTTTAAAGTACTGCTCACGTGTACAAGATGCACCTGCACTTCATTGCAGTTTATGCATTACAACCATCTTCCTAGACAAACGCATACATTAATACAATGTTGCCGTTTTTCTTAGTAAAGTAGTTGCATGAGAAAGAGTGACATAGTTTAGCTGACAACGGTGCACATTTTAGCAGAGTACATGCTCTCAACACAGTAAGCAATAGATCAGTGCAGGAATCATTTTTTGTTCAACTGAAAACATAAAAACCACTAGCGGGATACAAGCGTGCTTCCTAAACATGTATGAGTGAGAGGTTTGGTTAGTCTGGACTTACAAGTGTCTGTTGCATATCTAATGTGCTCCCCATTGCAAGTACTGATGAAGAGCTGGACTTGGGAGAAGAGCGTCTCAAAGTCAGGGATGTTTGGCATGGAGAACTTCACAAATCTGGAACGAGAGAGAAGGAGGTGAGCGAAAGCCTTTCAGCGACGCAGAAGGGAACTCATAACATAACTGGTAAAAGCTGAGTAAATCTACTAGGGCTGTCAAAGTTGACGCGATAATAACCCATTAACGCAAATTTGTTTTAACGCCACTAATTTCTTTAACCCAGTAATGCAATCATTCTTCCGGAGGTTGTATCGGGCAAAGTTCTAAAGCTAGAGTGAAGATACTGGTATCATATGTAACTAGAAAACCTAAGTAATCCATTGGTAGAATTGGTGGAAAATGGGTTCTATAGGTACCCACGAGTCTGCCTTTTACAGACATGCCAACTTTATGCTAATCCCATGCAGTTTTGGGCAAGTCATAGTCAAGTCAGCACACTGACGGTTATTGTTGTCTGTTGGGCTGCAGTTTGCCATGTTATGATTTGAGCATATTTTTTTTATGTTAAATGCAGTACCTGTGAGGGTTTCTGGACAACATTTGTCATGGTATTGTGTTGTTAATTGATTTTCAATAATAAATATATACATACATTTGTATAAAGCAGCATATTTGCCCACTCCCATGTTGATAGAAGTATTAAATACTTGACAAATCTCCCTTTAAGGTACATTTGGAACAGATAAAAAATGTGCCATTAATTTGCGATTAAATATTTGAATCGATTGACAGCCCTAAAACTACTACTTACTAATTATTCTGTGTTTTTCCCACTTGTGGGTTTTCTATACTCAGCGTCTTAAACATAGTCATTTTCATAACTGTTTAATATTTGACACAGCATTGGCATTTCTTGATTCACTAAATAATGATCACTTTGTTTCTTACAATGTTAGTTCAGGCCTACATTATTAGTTGTACATGCAACAGGTAGCTTTTAGCTGCATTGTGTCTACATCAGATTTGCCATGCTACATGCAACAGGCAGCCTATAATAATAAAACACGTAATAATACTGAGCAGAAGGAAATGGAACCTTTTATTCAAGATGTAAATACTGTATCATGTATGCATTTCGTTTTAACCAACTTGGCAACTCACATTTTTAACCTAAAAACTAGCAACAAAGTTGTGTTCACCGTTATGTCCTTGTTATTTTTTTTTCTCTGAGGCCCCCCTCTACCCTCACAAAAAATACAATACCACCTTCAGCAGACACAACAATAACAGCAAATCTTGACCCAGTTCAGAAAAAAATGGAGCAGAAACAAGGAGCATCATGAAGGCAGGAGTGTAGAGGAACACAAGACTGGACAGAACTGGCATACAAGACAAAAACACAGCGGCAGACTTCACTACTAAGGAAAAAATCTTGACCCTGGACAGAATCAGGATGGAGCAGGCTACTCACAGCACAGCCAGCACGCCTAGGGAGTGCTCCTGGATGTCCAGGGCCCCCAGCACCGTGTCCAGGTGGGACAGATTTTTGGCCAGCAGCTCCCCACTCTTGTTGATCAACTCGCACAGCTGAGTCATCTGGCCTGGGGGGTGAGAGGGCAGGAGAACAGAGACAAATTAAAACCACTTCGGACCTTCTTGCATGCCCTTTTGGAAGGACACATATCTCATATCTAAGACAGTTTCCATCGCAATGCTAGATGCAGATCAAATCTTAGAAATGACTGTTTTTAGTCAGGCCTGCTGTTTTGTAATTAAATTAGGTCTTTATAGTGGAATTTAATGTGATTATATTGCTAATTTAATGACATGCTGTGGCACACAAAAGACACAATCACAATGCTGTAACTGCACTGAAAACTAGAAATGGTATTATAGTATTCCCCCTATCACAGTCATTGTAAATGATGAGGTTAACTTCATATAATCCACAAAGGAGAAGAAGGAAATACTTTTCCCGCAAGTATGCGGAGGCATTTTCTTCATTGTTTTGGTCGAATTAATGATAAAATTGTATTTTTTTGTCTACGACTATCACGGCGCTATTCTTCACAACTGTAGGAAGCAAACTGACTTATAAAATCATTTACAATCATCGCGCCGTGGCTGAGTATTTCAATATAAATAGGCCGGTCAAGTGTCCTGTCAAGGCCTTGTAAGAGGTAATGCAAGTGGGATTGACAGATGGCTTTAAACCAATAATATTCGCTAATTCCGTTCGCCCGCCAATCAGGTGGGGCCGGGGCGGGACTACCGGTAGGCAGTCCTGATAAATTATTTTCTAGATCAAAAACAAAAAGTATGATTTTGACATTTTCTTTGATGAACCACCTAGTTAGCGGTTATCAAAGGCGTCCCTGTGTGCTAACGCGTCGTCTGGTGATACTTTACAGAACTCTCGCAGCCAGAGAAAGTCATTTTTGCGGTGTGTTTACATGATAAAGCAAAAAGAGGGCTCTGACCAGTTTGGCTGCCTAGCTATCGGCAAGGCATTGGATAGCATATGCTAGCTAACTAGCTAATACTTCCCCCTCGAATGAGTTTAGCAACCCTACCTTGAGCGGAGAGCTGCCGCACATTGTTCACAAACTGCTCCAAGGCTGAAGCCATTATTTCCTGGGTCCAAAGTGGAGGTAATTTGCACTGTTTTTCATTCAAACGTCAGAAACAACTCCGTCCGGACTAAGACAGGGGGCCACACAGCCGCCACTGAGGTGAAGCTATCGCGAGATAATAAAAAACAGAACAGACTGCAACGAGATTTACGAGCCGAGCATTGGATTCTTAAAGGGCCAGACACACGATCTGCTGAAAGCATTATAGTACTGTGTCACAATTTCGACATTATTTAATTTTTTAGGGATTTGTAACTTATTGTTCTTGTCTTATGTGGGACTTTGGAGCTTTCAGTTGTCTAATTCAGACTGCAGTACCAGTTCTCTCTTTAAGGAAAAAGAAATACAGGAACTGACGTACAATTTACCGGGTTTTTCAACATAGATGTTCTAACATGTAAGAGCGCCTTCCACTGATTAAAGACTAGACACCAAACTTTTTTGTACTTCCAAAAAAAAACCCAGCTATTGTAAATTATCTTGTCTGTGACTTGTATTTTTAATTTTTTTTTTAATTTAATTATTTAGTTGCAGATGAGAGATGAGAGGAACTGGGTAAATTTCAATTTTGGCATCCATCCATTCTCTAAATCGCTTATCGTGTTCAGGGTTCAAACCAAGGACCTTGCTCTTTGGAGGCAACAATGCCAACTCCCAAGCCAGTCTGCCGCCCCTGCAGTTTTAAAGTTCCTTCATTTTATAGGTAACTGTTGAGAAAATCAAATATATTAAAAAGACAAGTCCTGATAGCTAATTTAAATAAAGTAGATAATAAGCATTAAGGGCACACTTATTCATTGGTGTCTTTAGCCTGTTGCTATTTATTCACTTTCAATATGGGAGAATATTCCTCATCTTCATATACTAATAGTTTTTTGTTTCATTGCTGTACCACCATATGTCTATCTTCCAATAGTGTTACTGTAATGTAGTGTACTGTAATTGTGATTGGTGGAAAATAAAAATGTCTAAAACTGATTTACAATCACTGAAGATGAGCAAAAGAAAGGAAAAACACAGAAATAATACAGCTAACATACAACGAATATATAAAAATTAAACTTTTACTTTAACAAATTTTCAAAAGTCATGCATTTTAACTACAGCTGATGGATCCCCAAAAGCGTCACTGTAGGATGTCCAATCAATCACTTTTTTAGAATTGCAGAAATATCACTTTATCCACTCAGAATTGGCTATTATTTGTCACATTTAGGCAGAAATAGCCTCCACCTATAACGATAACAGTAATAATACAATTATAACAATAATTGTGGATGGTAAAACGTTTTCTTTCTTTCTTTATTCAAATTTGCAGTATTGTATAAATGCAAATTGTTGCCTATACATGGCCCTCGCAAAAAACAACGGAGGAGTGAGCCATCGTGTTTCTGTATAATATCTTTGCTGCGTGCAAGCTTTTGTCGTACAGTTTGTTCGCTGCCGATGTTTTTCTGTCCTTGGTGCCGCAGTACCAGTTGTGTACTACTCGCTTTTTTTGCTCAGGTAGCACCAACAGCCAGATGTTACAGATGCTGTGCGTTTGAGAAAGGCTATGGGTAGCTGCCAGGGCAGTTAATAATACACACTGACAAACGATGCAAACACCCATTACACTGTGGCCAAAGGCATGTCACATTTGACCTGTCCGGCTAAAGTTAGCTACCGATCGTTAGCTTTCCTGGAACTGACTGGGAGAGAGACGCCCAGAATTATAAAGTTAAGCTAGCAGTGAAACAAAAAACTACACGAAAAGACAAATAACAACACAACCACACTTATTGCTGCAGTATTTAGAGAACTTTTGGACTCCCATGCGGACTTTTCTCCACTGCTTCCAGCGTCGTTTGGAGTGACAGCAGCTGCAGCAACAGCCACTCATTCAAGAGTCAACAATGTTAGTGCTGTTCAGCACTACACGCCTTCTCGGGAGAGGGAGAACTTTGCTCCGTGATCCGTTTAAGAGGATTTGCGTAAACATGTCGTCTTCCTCTGCCTCGGGTAAGAGATTGCGGGTTCTGGTGGACATGGACGGGGTGCTGGCGGACTTCGAGGGGGGGTTCTTGAAGAAATACCGGGCCCGGTACCCGGACGATCCCTACATCACCTTAGAGGACAGGAGAGGGTTCTGGGTGTCGCAGCAGTACGGCCAGCTGAGGAGTGACCTGTGTGTAAGTGATATGCATGCTGTACATGTGTAATATTATCATGTTATAATGAATGAAAGTCACATTATGCAGTGCTACAGAGCCAGAGGCCCTTGAGCTGGTTCCCACTGGGTCCCCAATTACATTTTAACAGAATTTAATTATTACAAGAATATATCTCATTTAAAGACTGTGTTAAGAGTGGCAAGTCTCACTCTGTAAGAGTTTGATATTACCCAACACGCACCCCCCAAATGTGCCATGTATGCATTTGCACAGTGCTGACCAGTTCAACCACAATTTTTATATTTTGTTTATTAATTTCATTCAATGTCTGAGGGGACAGAAAAGTAGCCAGTATCTGAAATGACAAAATGCAGAGGAAATAGATTTTAAAGGGCAACTACGCCCATTTTCAAAATCCATACATGTTATTCCTATGGTCTAAGGCAGTCCAAAAATATTAGGAAACATGAACAACTCTCTTAACCCATAAAATAAATAAACTACTGCTACACTGAACCATTAAAAATATATTTTTTTCTGTATTGGTTTAAGTCTAAAATGACCTGTTGTGACCTCTAGGATAATCACAGCCTCTTAAAATTTTACAACCACAAACTAGAGACCTAGAGCATTCAGAGGATGGATGGCTTTCCTATCTATATTGACAATAAAGGGGTTTCTGAGCAGTTTTCAGAACAGAGGTGCTCGCCATGTAATCGCCGAAAAATGCAATTCTTGCAGAAATCTCAAAATGTCAAAAGTTTTTGATACCAAATCACAGCATGGCTTTTTCTATGGTGTTCCTCAAGGTCTTGGTGTCTTAATTTGGTATTTTGGAGGGATTGTTGATCATTTTTATTAATTCCCGAGTGGTAAAAATTGGTTAAATTTAGCACCAAATCTGTGCAACAAATGGTATCAACCCCAAAATTGCTGAAACAACTTATGAGACATAATAGAGCATGGGGATGGCCATCATATACTTTTATTATAATGTTCTAAACCCTTATACACTTTCAAAATGTATTTTATGCTGAGCTGCATCTCAAATTCATTTTCAGGTTCCAGCTTTCAGATGATGTACACCACTACCATGTGACATCTACTGTTGACCTCCTAAAGACCCCCTGTACTGCCTAAAAAAAGACATAAACGGGTCTATTGTGGGTCTCAGAGCGTTATAACCCCTGGCCTCACCTACAGTATCTTATTGAGTCTCTTCTTGACTGCTTGGGTACTAGACAGGGCATTTTTTTCATGTATTTTAATCCTGATGCTGATTTGTCATCATGTGTTACTCTGTTAGCCACGGGCCTGTAGTTAAACAGCCTAATAGAGGCTCTTTTGTTTACAGTAGTTTTACTAAGACCCACTAAGGTTATTTTCATAGTCAGTTGTGTGAATGTCACATTAATATTTATAGTTTTTTTCTGTGGAAAAACGTATTTACTCAAAGACTTTGGAGTAGCGATGAGGAAGGATTCTAAACCAATGAACCTGCATCAGACTATTTGAGAGTTTTATTTTAATATTTTACACTAGTATGTCGGCATGTTTACTCATTTTGCACAAGCAACGACACCTTGAAAAAAATCAACCTTTCAACATTCCTCCTTCAGAGCACACGTACACTCACGTGGATACATACATACACCTTATCAATGTACACTGATTCTAATGTTACGTGTCCACGTGGGCATTTTTGGACGCGAGCGATCGCCTAGCTTCCCAGCATTGGACGCTTGATGGGTTTTGTTGGGAAACTTCTTTCTCGTATATCACGAAAATAGTTCACCGAAATGTGTTTCTGAAAATATTTGACAAACGTCCACTTGGACTCAAGGATGAACTGATTAGATTTTGGTGGTCGATGGTCAAAGGTCAAGGTCACTGTAACCTCACAAAACACGTTTTTGACCACAACCCAAGAATTCATACGCTAATAATGACAATTTCAAACAAGTGTCTGATAGGATAAATTGAGGAAATGATGACATTTTGAACAAACTGGATGTGAAACTACAACTTGACTAGTTGTCGGAGGCATACAACTGCGAGGCGGTAATTCTATTTTTTTTTTTTACTTCAGCAAAAAGCCATCAGTATCTGGGAGTCCAAGGACTTCTTCATGGAACTGGAGCCGCTGCCAGGGGGAGTGGAGGCGGTCAAGGAGATGGCTAAAATGGAGAAGTAGGTTCACTCATCTCATATATAAACTGATTCAGCTGCTGCTGCTGTTGTAATAATAAAATGTGATACCGACAGGTTTTTGACCAACATAGATGGCCCCGCTCTTTAATTACTGGATATAAGCAGGTACTCTATGATGAGGTTCCTCTTTTACTGCAGCAACAAAAAACACACGAAGAGACACTTTTTTACTTGGCATGCACCGACATGGAATTTATGGACTGATAATTATCACAGATTATTGTGTTGCCATGTTGGATACTGATGACCAGTCACTGATGGAGAGGTTTAGTGTCCTTTTGTGTTGCTGTTTCAGAGGCTACTTCATCCACAACTATAATATTGAGAAACACTGGTGCACTCTATGTGCTTTGGTGAAAACATCTGTATTGATAACGACCTCTTTGATTCAGTCAAGGGTCATCGGAGTCAACACGGAGTCAACGCTGTGATTGCCATTTCCTGCAGCATTCTCAGAAGCACACAACACGGTGGAATAGCGTCTATAAATAGCCGTCGTAGTTATGAAACTGTATGTTTACATTTCCTCTCCTGGTGGAAATGAATGTTTTTTTTAGCCACCAGTGCCTGAATGAATCTGTTTTCTTATCAGGGGAATCTGCCATATGGTGTGATCTCATGTCTTTCTCTTGTTGTTTTCCCACTAGGGAAGGTCCACTGCCTGTTTCCAAAATAACCATTGCTTCCAGTTATAAAGAAGCAGTGTGTCTGTCAGGTATAAAAAAAATGTTTTTGTATGTTTTCATTTTTTCCACTGTTGTTTCCCTTTCTGTCTGCAGCACAGATGTCTTTATTTGCACCAGCCCTATAAAAAACTACAAACACTGCCCGCATGAGAAGGTGAGCCCTCTGCCAATCAACAACATCCATTCTGTTCCCTTTGGAAATATTACTTCTGTGTTTCCTTTCTCTAATTCAATCTCATTTGCTGTGTGTGTGTGTGTGTGTTTGTGTGTGTGTGTGTGTGTGTGTGTGTGTGTGTGTGTGTGTTTGTCCAGTACGCCTGGATAGAGAAGCATTTTGGCTATCAATATCTGGAGCACGTCATCCTGACCAGAGACAAGACAGTAGTCACCGGAGACATCCTCATAGACGACAAGCCGGACATTCTAGGTAAGGGGGGGCAGTACGCGCGTTTGTGTGTGTCTGCTAATTTGAAATTTAGTCAATAAATTACAGCCGCAAGCGGCAGTTCGCGGGTTTATGCCCTTTTTCGCTCAACAGCGGAAGCACCTGAAATCAAAGCCACGAGCAGCAGTGATCGGGTTTTGGGCTTCACAAAGCAAAGTCATTTCACCTGGTTTAATTCTGTATAAAGAAGGAGTGAGACCAATCACACCCTTGTTTCATTGTTACACTGTATGCAGCCTTTCTGTAGTTGCACACTCAAAGTCCCGCCAATCATATTTCTTGGCATTTTGGTGACATTTCAATAGGTCAATTAAAATATCCATCAAGTTTGGTGAAGCTGGGACGAACTCCCATTGATTTGTGGCGAAATTCGTGATAGGCCCATGCAAATCTTTGGACCTGGTGGCGCCTCCTAGTGGTCGATTTGAACGAAACTTTCAGGGTACGTTTCAGGTACTCCTATGAACATATTCTGCCAGTTTCGAGAAGATGGGCCTAACAGTTGTGGAATTAGCTGTATTGATGTGCTAAGCCACGCCCCTTTAAAGTTCATTGGTCAATATCTTGAAAACGCAATGAGATATCAACCTCATTTATGCAACTTTAGATGAGCATGGTCCAATGATGTTCCACAGAAAGTTTGCCAGCAATCGGACCTACGGTTTAGGAGGAGATGTCAAAAATGGGTTTTTCAAATTATTCAAAATGGAGGAAAATCTAGAAGGCGGACTTAAGTGGTCCAAGAGGCTTTTTTGTAGAGCACATTCAGCAACACATGTCTGTCAAATTTCAAATCAATGGGACTTATGGTGTGAGGGGGCTGGCCTTGAAAAATGTTGTAGCGCCACCGTGTGGCCAATTTGGATCATATTTTACGTGAAGCATTATAACATCATGTACAGTTATGGTACCAAGTTTCATGTCTCTAGCTCGTTCCAGCTCACAGCAAATTGAGCAAAGGCATAATTTAGCATAAAATGCTAAATAGGCCACGCCCACATGCACCGATCAATATGACACTTCAGATCTTAGTTAATACTGGCCCCCAGAGCATGTGTACCAAATTTGATAAAATTCTGTCCACCGGATCTTGAGGTACAAGTTTTTGATGTTTTTGGCGCCCCCTATGGGTCGAGCGAGAAATGCTTTGGGACGCCTATTCCCAAACACGTATTGAAGTTATCTACCAAGATTTATGATGATCAGATTAATGGTCAATGAATTATGGCCAATTTCCTAATAAGCCCCGCCCAGTGAAAAGTTTGTTGGTCAACAGCTTCAAAACGCAATGACATATCAACACGTTTTATGCAACTTTAGATGAACTTCATCCAATAATGATCCACAGAAAATTTGGTAGCAATCGGAACTACGGTTTAGGAGGAGATGTCAAAAATGTGTTTTTCAAAAAATCCAAGATGGCGGAAAATCTAGTTAGGCGCACTTTAGTGGTCCCAGAGGCTTTTTTGTAGATCAGACGGAGCTGGACATGTGTGTCAAATTTCAAGTCAATCGGACTTACGGTTCGAGAGGCGTGGCCTTTCCAAAATCGCGTGTTTGAGCGTTAATTACAGCGCCACCATGTGGCCGATTGCTGTCATATTTTCTGAAATGTCGTTAATTATCCTTTCCATTCATTGTGCCAACTTTCATGTTTTTAGCTCTTTTCATCTCACGGCAAATTGAGCCTCAAAGGCAGACAACAAATAAAAATAATAATAATTACAGCCGCAAGCGGCAGTTCGCGGGTTTATGCCCTATTTCGCTCAACAGCGGAAGCACCTGAAATCAAAGCCACGAGCAGCAGTGATCGGGTTTTGGGCTTCACAAAGCAAAACATAGTCATTTCACCTGGTTTAATTCTGTATAAAGAATGAGTGAGATCAATCACACCCTTGTTTCATTATTACAGTGTATGCAGCCTTTCTGTACTTGCACACTCAAAGTCCCACCAGTCATATTTCTTGGCATTTGGGGGACGTTTCAACAGGTTAATTAAATTATCCATCAAGTTTGGTGAAGCTTGGAATAACTCCCAATGATTTGTGGCGAACTTTGCGCTAGGCCCTTGCAAATCTTTGGAACTGGTGGCGCCTCCTAGTGGTCGATTTGAACGAAACTTTCAGGGTACGTTTCCGGTACTCCTATGAACATATTCTGCAAGTTTCGAGAAGATGGGCCTAACAGTTGTGGAATTAGCTGTATTGATGTGCTAAGCCACGCCCCTTTAAAGTTCATTGGTCAATATCTTGAAAACGCAATAAGATATCAACTTCATTTATGCAACTTTAGATGAGCATGGTACAATGATGTTCCACAGAAAATTTGCCAGCAATCGGACCGACGGTTTAGGAGGAGATGTCAAAAATGGGTTTTTCAAATTATTCAAAATGGAGGAAAATCTAGAAGGCGGACTTAAGTTGTCCAAGAGGCTTTTTTGTAGAGCACATTCAGCAACACATGTCTGTCAAATTTCAAATCAAACGAACTTATGGTGTGAGGGGGCTGGCCTTGAAAAATGTTGTAGCGCCACCGTGTGGCCAATTTGGATCATATTTTACGTGAAGAATTATGACATCATGTACAGTTATGGTACCAAGTTTCATGTCTCTAGCTCGTTCCAGCTCACAGCAAATTGAGCAAAGGCATAATTTATCATAAAATGCTAAATAGGCCACGCCCACTTGCACCGATCAATATGACACTTCAGATCTTAGTTAATACTGGCCCCCAGAGCATGTGTACCAAATTTGATAAAATTCTGTCCACCGGATCTTGAGGTACAAGTTTTTTATGTTTTTGGCGCCCCCTATGGATCGAGCAAGAAATGCTTTGGGACGCCTTTTCCCAAACACGTATTGAAGTTATCCACCAAGATTTATGATGATCAGATTAATGGTCAATGAATTATGGCCAATTTCCTAATAAGCCCCGCCCAGTGAAAAGTTTGTTGGTCAACAGCTTCAAAACGCAATGACATATCAACACGCTTTATGCTACTTTAGATAAGCTTCATCCAATAATGATCCACAGAAAATTTTGTAGCAATCGGACCTACGGTTTAGGAGGAGATGTCAAAAATGTGTTTTTCAAAAAATTCAAGATGGCGGAAAATCTAGTTAGGCGGACTTTAGTGGTCCCAGAGGCTTTTTTGTAGATCACATGGAGCTGGACATGTGTGTCAAATTTCAAGTCAATCGGACTTACGGTGTGAGGGGCGTGGCCTTTCCAAAATCGCGTGTTTGAGCGTTAATTACAGCGCCACCATGTGGCCGATTGCTGTCATATTCCTTGAGAAGCTGATGCACATCATTTCCAGTTATTGTGCCAAGTTTCATGTTTCTATCTCATTCCATCTCACGGGAATATGAGCTTTTGCGGCAGACAACAAATAATAATAATAATAATAACAAATTCACACAAACTCAATAGGGTTTAGCCCCTTCGGGGCATAAACCCTAATTACAGCCGCAAGCGGCAGTTCGCGGGTTTATGCCCTTTTTCGCTCAACAGCGGAAGCACCTGAAATCAAAGCCACGAGCAGCAGTGATCGGGTTTTGGGCTTCACAAAGCAAAGTCATTTCACCTGGTTTAATTCTGTATGAAGAAGGAGTGAGACCAATCACACCCTTGTTTCATTATTACACTGTATGCAGCCTTTCTGTAGTTGCACACTCAAAGTCCCGCCAGTCATATTTCTTGGCATTTTGGTGACATTTCAACAGGTCAATTAAAATATCCATCAAGTTTGGTGAAGCTGGGACGAACTCCCTTTGATTTGTGGCGAAATTCGTGATAGGCCCATGCAAATCTTTGGACCTGGTGGCGCCTCCTAGTGGACGATTTGAACGAAACTTTCAGGGTACGTTTCAGGTAGTCCTATGAACATATTCTGCCAGTTTCGAGAAGATGGGCCTAACAGTTGTGGAATTAGCTGTATTGATGTGCTAAGCCACGCCCCTTTAAAGTTCATTGGTCAATATCTTAAAAACGACATAAGATATCAACAAGCCTTATGCAACTTTTGATGAACCTGGTCTAATAATGATCCACAGAAAATTTGGTAGCAATCGGACCTACAGTTTAGGAGGAGATGTCAAAAATGTGTTTTTCAAATAATTCAAAATGGAGGAAAATCTAGAAGGCGAATTTAAGTGGTCCAAGAGGCTTTTTTGTAGAGCTCATTAAGCAGCACATGTCTGTCAAATTTCAAATCAATGGGACTTATGGTGTGAGGGGGCTAGGTCTCAAAATAGTTGTAGCGCCACCATGTGGCGAATTTGGTGCATATTTTACGTGAAGCATTATGACATCATGTACAGTTGTGGTACCAAGTTTCATGGCTCTAGCTCGTTCCAGCTCACAGCTAATTGAGCAAAACCATAATTTAGCATATAATGCTAAATAGGCCACGCCCACATGCACCGATCAATATGATACTTCAGATCTTAGTTAATACTGGCCCCCAGAGCATGTGTACCAAATTTGATGAAATTCTGTCCACGGGATCTTGAGGTACAAGTTTTTGATGTTTTAGGCGCCCCCTATGGTTCAAACGAGAAATGCTTTGGTACGCCTATTCCCAAACACGTACTGAAGATATCTACCGAGATTTATGATGATTGAACTAATGGTCAAAGAATTATAGCCAATTTCCTGCTAAGCCCCGCCCAGTGAAAAGTTTGTTGGTCAACAGCTTCAAAACGCAATGAGATTTCAACAAGCCTTATGCAACTTTAGATGAGCTTAGTCCAATAATGATCCACAGAAAATTTAGTAGCAATCGGACCTACGGTTTAGGAGGAGATGTAAAAAATGTGTTTTTCAAAAAATTCAAGATGGCGGAAAATCTAGTTAGGCGGACTTTAGTGGTCCCAGAGGCTTTTTTGTAGATCAGACGGAGCTGGACATGTGTGTCAAATTTCAAATCAATCGGACTTACGGTTTTAGGGGCGTGGCCTTTCCAAAATCGCGTGTTTGAGCGTTAATTACAGCGCCACCATGTGGCCGATTTGGGTCATATTTCGTGAAATGCCGTTAAATATCCTTCTCAGTTATTGTGCCAACTTTCATGTTTTTAGCTCTTTTCATCTCACGGCAAATTGAGCCTCAAAGGCAGACAACAAATAAAAATTACAGCCGCAAGCGGCAGTTCGCGGGTTTATGCCCTTTTTCGCTCAACAGCGGAAGCACCTGAAATCAAAGCCACGAGCAGCAGCGATCGGGTTTTGGGCTTCACAAAGCAAAGTCATTTCACCTGGTTTAATTCTGTATAAAGAAGGAGTGAGACCAATCACACCCTTGTTTCATTATTACACTGTATGCAGCCTTTCTGTAGTTGCACACTCAAAGTCCCGCCAGTCATATTTCTTGGCATTTTGGTGACATTTCAACAGGTCATTTAAAATATCCATCAAGTTTGGTGAAGCTGGGACGAACTCCCATTGATTTGTGGCGAAATTCGTGATAGGCCCATGCAAATCTTTGGTCCTGATGGCGCCTCCTAGTGGTCGATTTAAACGAAACTTTCAGGGTACGTTTCAGGTACTCCTATGAACATATTCTGCCAGTTTCGAGAAGATGGGCCTAACAGTTGTGGAATTAGCTGTATTGATGTGCTAAGCCACGCCCCTTTAAAGTTCATTGGTCAATATCTTGAAAACGCAATGAGATATCAACCTCATTTATGCAACTTTAGATGAGCATGGTCCAATGATGTTCCACAGAAAATTTGCCAGCAATCGGACCTACGGTTTAGGAGGAGATGTCAAAAATGTGTTTTTCAAATTATTCAAAATGGAGGAAAATCTAGAAGGCGGACTTAAGTGGTCCAAGAGGCTTTTTTGTAGAGCACATTCAGCAACACATGTCTGTCAAATTTCAAATCAATCGAACTTATGGTGTGAGGGGGCTGGCCTTGAAAAATGTTGTAGCGCCACCGTGTGGCCAATTTGGATCATATTTTACGTGAAGCATTATGACATCATGTACAGTTATGGTACCAAGTTTCATGTCTCTAGCTTGTTCCAGCTTACAACAAATTGAGCAAAGGCATAATTTAGCATAAAATGCTAAATAGGCCACGCCCACTTGCACTGATCAATATGACACTTCAGATCTTAGTTAATACTGGCCCCCAGAGCATGTGTACCAAATTTGATAAAATTCTGTCCACCGGATCTTGAGGTACAAGTTTTTGATGTTTTTGGCGCCCCCTATGGGTCGAGCGAGAAATGCTTTGGGACGCCTATTCCCAAACATGTATTGAAGTTATCTACCAAGATTTATGATGATCAGATTAATGGTCAAAGAATTATGGCCAATTTCCTAATAAGCCCCGCCCAGTGAAAAGTTTGTTGGTCAACAGCTTCAAAACGCAATGACATATCAACACGCTTTATGCAACTTTAGATGAGCTTCATCGAATAATGATCCACAGAAAATTTGGTAGCAATCGGACCTACGGTTTAGGAGGAGATGTCAAAAATGTGTTTTTCAAAAAATCCAAGATGGCGGAAAATCTAGTTAGGCGCACTTTAGTGGTCCCAGAGGCTTTTTTGTAGATCAGACGGAGCTGGACATGTGTGTCAAATTTCAAGTCAATCGGACTTACGGTTCGAGAGGCGTGGCCTTTCCAAAATCGCGTGTTTGAGCGTTAATTACAGCGCCACCATGTGGCCGATTGCTGTCATATTCCTTGAGAAGAATTTGCACATCATTTCCAGTTATTGGGCCAAGTTTCATGTTTCTATCTCATTCCATCTCATGGGAATATGAGCTCAAAATTAAGACAACAAATAATAATAATAATAATAACAAATTCACACAAAAACAATAGGGTTTAGCCCCTTCGGGGCATAAACCCTAATAATAATAATAATAATAATAACAAACCGGCACAAACTTAGAAGGGTTTAGCCCCTTCGGGGCATAAACCCTAATAATAACAAACCGGCACAAACTTAGAAGGGTTTAGCCCCTTCGGGGCATAAACCCTAATTACATAACAAATGGACATTCTCTATTGTAATAATATTCATAATTTAGGGCTGTTAAAAATATGCACCCGACAGCTACATACATGATATTGTGTGTTAAAAGACTAAAGAGACTAAAGCTACAGAACCACGGCAAAAAGGTGGTGGTGGTGGTGGTGGTGGTGGGGGGGTGTAGATATGTGTTATCAAACATTAGAATGAACAGCGTTCAGCATGCATGAAAGTGTGTTTCAAAGATTAAAATGAAGAAAGAAGGAAGGAAGCAAAAAAAAAAAAGGGAAGAGGATTACATAATCCTGTTCATGTAATGTCATGTGGGTGTTCTAATTATTTGCATACGTCCTCATCACTGCCTCATTTACACCTTTTAAGACAGCTGCCACAGTGTGCGCACTATTAGCCAGGATCTGCTGGGGTTGTCTAAAGCAGCGGTTTGAAATATGTGTGGTTGTCAGTTACGTAACGTTTGTACCTAACATGTCCCCCGCTCAGGCGTGGAGCCCAAACCGACGTGGGAGCACATCCTGTTCGCCGCCTGCCACAACAAGCACCTCTCCATCAGCCCCTCCCAGAGACGACTGCTGTCTTGGTCGGACGACTGGAGGGCCATCCTGGACAGCAAAAGGCAGTGAGGTGCTCCTTCACCAACGAACCCCAGCGGCCTCGCTTCCTGGTCAGTGGGAGATTCGGGGGGGTCGCTGTCATCGCCACGCCGGCGGGTGTCGAGGCTCGGAGGGAACGCCGTCTTGCAGAGGCGATGTCAGAATTAATTTCTGAAAAGAAGGAGGGGGAAATATTAAGAGGGGGATGATCAGCCAAATGAACAATAATATATTACACAAAGCAGGCACTTGTTGCACTCAGTTGGGAGAGGACATTCACTCATTTGACCACAAGGGGGCACTCTGAGACTGAGTGTGAACCTCCCACCACCTTTCCACCAATTTCACTGAAGAAACTGAGACAACAAAACATTGAATTTCAAATGGATACACAGTAAGCAGCTCTGTGTCTGCATACTGTATGCTTTTTGGGTTCTTATTGTGGACATTTCTTTTTAAAATCAAACATTTCATTTTTTAACCACTGGGGCGGTTTAACTATGGTCTTCTTTACGAATCAGTATGTGACAGTATTGTGTTGCATTAATGCCTCAGTAGCACAGGGCACTCCACTACACACACACAAATGTTCTCCACAAGTCGTATAGGCGCTGGCGAGTATGTGTATCTACATAAAAATACTGTAAGTTACAAACACTTTAACTGTTATATCAGGTCATCATTTCACATGTACTTTTTGGTAGAGTACTGCAATGTGTCACTGAGTACCAATGTTATGTGAATGCAATTATACATGTAGAAAGATATCTCTTAAGGTTTGTAAAGAGCAGATATGGTGCTTTTTTTATTTCCTCTGTTTCACAATGATCTATGCATCTTAAAGGGATAGTTTGGGTGATTTGAAGTGGGGTTGTATGAGGTACTTATCAATAGTCAGTGTATTGCGTGCAGTAGATGACGGTCAGCACGCCCCCAGTTTGGAGGACCAGACAGGCGTACCAGCACGGGAGCAAAGCAATGTACTGCTGTGGACGGGGCCGGCAGCAAAACATATTTTAGCCGCCTAAAAGAAAGGCTCACCAAAAAAATCAGTATCAGTTTAAGTGTACGCTATATTTAGAATATTTTCACCACTTTACCTTGCCGTCTGACAGCCCTTTCTGACGAGGAACTGAAGCCGTTGTATCCATCTATGCTCTCGCCAAAGCCACCAGACTCCATTGAAAAAAACTGTAATTTTACTTTGGCGACTTTGGTGAATCCGAACTAACCAAAGTCACACAATAATACAAACTAACTAACCAATCGAGGCAGCGGTAGACCAGCAACTCCCATGTTCTGCAAGGTAAAATTACAGTTTTTTTCAATGGAGTCTGGTTGCTTTGGTGAGAGCATAGATAATGGCTTCAGTTCCCAATTGGAAACGTAGACTGTACAGCTGTCTCACGGCAAGGTAAACCGGCAAAACCTAAACTGATATTTATTAATTTAGGTGGGCCTAATAAAGCCCCACTTCAAAATACCTGAACTATCCCTTTAACTGATACTCCGATGTGAAAAAAATAGAATTGCAAACATGCATTTGCACGTTGCCAAAACCATCACTAGTGTTAGATATATTAAAACAACAGTCACCGGAAAATGCTGAAAATGTTCAAAATATTAAAGGAAGAAAAGAGGTTATTGGGTAAGATTTTATTTTTACATTAGCACATTTCATCCATTTAAAAAAAAAAAAAAAACTAAGGCAAAGAATAAAATCTATTTGTATTTATTTCAGCATGTCATTTATGATTTAAAAATGCATTTTGATTGAAAAGAATATATGCACTATATCCACATGTCGTCGAGTAACATGATCCACAAAACTGCATTTGTCTGTTTCATCTAAGCGCTTATTCTGTCTGAGGTGTATTTAGCAAGAAAACATCTTTAGAAAAAAAAACTTGAACTCAACCAGTTGCATTGCTCTGCCTCATGGTCAATTAAGACACATTGTAAGTATGTTTGAATCCACTTTGGCTATTTTTGGCCGGTCAGTTACAAATTATCCTGTTGCTGCTAATGTGCTTTATGGAAACAAAGTGGTGGATGCTGAACATGTGATATGGCTGATGTTCTTAGTGCTGTGTTATTGTGCCTGGTCTGAAATGCTGATTTCTGTCCATGGGTTGTGTTTTATTCCACCTCGCTTAAAAAGAATAACGGTATGACCAAGGTGCTTTTAATGGTCCTCTTTTTTTGGGTGTAATTAAGGGTGGATTTGATCTTCTTTGTTTAGTTTTTATACTAAAAGCCTGTTCACACTACGAGCGACAAAGCTACAAACGGCCAAGCATGGTCAGTTACATTGTCGCAGAGTGGCAGTTGAAATGTTCCATTGAAAATGACTTGTAGTCTTTGTCGCTCGTACTGTAAACACAGCATTAGGCCCACGCTGTCAAAAGTCACATGAACTCACATGATAGCTTTGGCAGAAGTTTGAAATCTCCTGTGTTGACATTGTCAGTATGGGACAGTTAAACTAAACATGATGAACTCCCTCTTTGTGCTCTTTTTTTGTAATTTCCTCTCTCCGCTGATCACATCAGTTAAGAACGCACAAAGAAGCAGCTAAATATGAACATTAATCTAGAGTCTAGAGTGCAGTTCGCCCTCAGTCCATTTTATTATACCAGGATAAATGTATATAAATAGACGCATGGGAAACTGTTCGCTATCAAATGTCAACATCTGCCTCTTTATGCCCATTAATCCTTGCCTCATTTTGGAGTTGGTATTGACTACATTCTCATAGCTAATGAATCTCACTTCATCTCTCGTTGTGGAGAATGAAAACCTGAGCCCATATCTATCAAACACTTGAGAAGGCTATCAAGGGCCAACCTGGTAAAAAAGCCTTGCTGAAATTTAAAAATAAGAAACGTACAGGGCTCAACAATAAGGAGTGCCCGCTTGCCTGATTCAGATTCCAGATTCATTTACTCATCTAAAGATAAAACATGAGAATTATTTTTGGTCTTTTTCTGTTATTTGATAACCACAAATAAAACAATTTGTATAGGGGCAGCAAAGTACTGACCCACTGGCCCGACCGAGAAAAAGCATTAACGTTGAACCCAGATATAGGAATGCTTATTATTTTTCAGGGTTAGGGAGGGAACTAGAGCCTACCCAGCTTGCCTCGGATGAAAGGGTAGAGTTTTCACTTCAAATTGAACAGTGGGAGGAACCCGGAGCACACGGAGGAAACCCAGAGAAGAAATAGTGACTAGCTGTCAAGCTACACTAAAAACATCTCCGTCAGTATTTAAATCCAGTATTTGTACATGCATCCCTGTAGCTCTTTAGCATCTGTTCTTTCTTGGGCATAAAACCCTCGACCTGCACCCTGTTTGTGACCTGGTGCACTTTCAAAGTCACGCCTCCTGCTTCCCCTACATACTTCTGACCGCCACTAACTGGACAACTAGGTCAGCTGTCTTTCACAAGTGCTCGGAGCTTCTTTGGGGGAACTCATCGGTTCCATGTGATCACCCACCCGATAGCCGTGTTATTGTTGTTAAAATGAAGCTGCATGACGGCAAAAAGCCAGTCAACCGTTGCACAAACACTGCATGTGTGTCAGTTGTATGTCAGCAATTTTTTTGTCTCATGTTTGTGGTGATGATAGTCACTTTTTGCAGCAGCATTTATGGGAGAAAAATGTTAAACCACAATGCAGAAATGCTAGACTTAATGAAGAATTCCAAAAGCATTAAAGAATGCGATACTATCGCTGTATTGTCTTCCTTCCGTTAATTAATTTTTGCACCAAAATACCGTCCTTACATGAGCCACAACATAACTCTCTGACTCTATACGTGTCTAGTGATGTACAGTAGATTATGTAGCCAATTGTGTGCAATCATCCTCCATAATGTCAAAAGGACATGATGTTAGATAATCACACAGCATTGGTTCTTGGGTCCTTTGAGATCTTTTTTAATTAGACGCTCAGTTCTTTACCTCAGCATGTGCTGGAGGTCCGTTGTGCTGCTCAGTTGAGCGCCGTCTCTCGGGTGTAATTTTAGAGTTGTGTGGCTGAATGGAACAAAACCTTGCCAGTGTGTCATTCATACGTTTTCTACATTAGCCTTTGCATGGTTCCAAGGGGATGGAAAATATCCCAGCATGCATTAGCAATGAATGGTCTCTGAACGGGAGTGACAGTCCACTCCCGAGACAAAGATGAACAAAGGGCAGTTTATTTTTGTATTTTCACGCTGTCAGTATCTTGGTGTGTGGCAATTATAGGCTGAATGAGAGGCTCCACTTCCAAATCTTGGGATCTTCTGCTTTTGTTACTTTTGTAGTGCTTTTGGTATTATGTTAAAAATGTTAACATTGGGGCTGTCAAAGTTAACGTGATAATAACGCATTAACGCAAATTCGTTTTAACGCCACTAATTTCTCTAACGCATTAGCGCAACTTGCGATTTATAGATTGCAGCGGGCTCAGTTTTAAAGCTAGAGAGAAGATACTGGCATCATATGAATCTAGAAAACATAAGGAATCCATTGGTACCAACCAGGTCATACTAGCTATATACATAGCATACTAGCTATACATACTAGTTATTTAGCGAGGGAGGCTAAATAACGCTCCAAACTTACGCTAAATTTTGGCGAGGAAAAGCTGTCATGGACATTTTCAAAGGGGTCCCTTGACCTATGACCTCAAGATATGTGAATGAAAATGGGTTCTATGGGTACCCATGAGTCTCCCCTTTACAGACATGCCCACTTTATGATAATCACATGCAGTTTGGGGCAAGTCATAGTCAAGTCAGCACACTGACACACTGACAGCTGTTGTTGCCTGTTGGGCTGCAGTTTGCCATGTTATCATTTGAGCATATTTTTATACTAAATGCAGTACCTGTGAGGTTTTCTGGACAATATTTGTTATTGTTGCATAAAGCAGCATATTTGTCCTCTCCCATGTTGATAAGAGTATTAAATACTTGACAAATTTCCCTTTAAGGTTCATTTTTAACAGATAAAAAATGTGCAATAATTTGCAATTAATCACGATTAACTATGGACAATCATGCGATTAATCGCAATTAAATATTTAAATCGACAGACAGGCCTAGTTAACAAACAATATCTAATTAGCAAAGGCTGTAGAGTTCAATTAAAAATTAAAAAATTTGATGGATGCATCTTGCCTGAAAGCATTGCTTCTGTAGAGTTTCTCCTGTGATAACTGGGTCATTTAAAGGCTGTTATTTATCCACATTTTGCACTTGCCAAAACGAATGATTACGAAACATAATTGGATCAAAATAGTAGTGAAATCTTTTTGGCAGTCGACCAGAAATCAGTCTTTGGCCAAGTTTCCTCCGCTTCCAAACTTCATGACTTGTCTGTTTGGCTCAGATTTTGAGCAGATGAACAAACCTCTGATGACTGCTCAGTCTGAACGAGTGTCCAGTTTGTCTGTGGACGTCAACAACACGCAAGCTCCACTCAAAACAGGAACTTCTTGGTGCAAGTCCAATGCCAACATTCAGTGCCAGTCTCGGACATGGTGTGCCCTATATGAAGCAAGGCATCACAGACCTGCAATTAGCTCTTTTTATTAACCATAACCATGATCTATCCCTAACCGTAACCAAGTGTTTAAGTGCCTAACCATAACCATATTTTAACTATAGTTTATTTGCCATAGCCCTGATCTTTCCCTAATGTTAACTATACTGTAGTTGCCATGTCCAGATATTTTAGAAAGCAAGAATTTTGGAAATGTTGGCATTGGACATTTGACTGTAATAACACAGCAAAATCTACTGTGCACTCACTGTGCACACAACATACTGTAGATGAAAGCTTAATGTGGTATTTTGGAGGGATTATTGATCATTTTTATCAATTCTCGAGTGTTAAAAAATGGTTAAATTTAGCAGCAAATCTGTGTAACAAATGGTATCAACCCAAAACTGGCTTTAACAGGTTATGAAACTTCATAGAGCATGGGAAATGACCATCATATACTTCTATCATAATGATCTAATCCCTTATACACCTTCACAATTTATTCTAATTAATTTATTAATTAATTAATGTTTATTTCTGATTTATGACTACAACAACTTCCATCTCAAATGTATCTTAAGGTTCCCAGCTTTCAGATGATGTACACAACTTATATGTGACATATACTGTTAAATTAAAAGACAAAAAAAAAAATGGGTCTATTGTGGGTCTCAGAGGGTTAAAGGGAATAGTGTTCATCATCAGTTTGTATTTTTTGGGCTGTGAATTCAGTCAGATTGACACCATTTGTCTTCTGCAAATATTGATACTGAGGTAGGAAACTGGTTGCGATGATGTGTACTGTACTGTAAGTGTAGCACAGTGTAGGCATAGAGGAGGTGTTTGTGTAAGGGGGTGGAATTGACCTGAGAGTCTTTAGGGAGTGTTGCTGGACTATTTAATTCCAGTATAATGGCCCAAACGGCAAGTAAACCCCCGTTCGGACAAGATTTTTTTTTAAGCACAGTGCGGGTAAAAGCATTTGTACTCTCTGCACTCAATGTTAACGTGTGAGAAATCCGTGTCATTTAAAAAAGAGTGTGTGCTTCCTCTGCCGTCATCACACCAGAAATATACCATGCCTCATATGCAACTTCACGGTCAATAACAAGACAGGGGGCCTTCAAAACCACACTTCAAATACCCGTGAAATAGGACAAACAACTGGGTTAGATTTGCCTTATTTTTTGTACTGAACACTTCCAAGTGGTCCTGTAGATTTGAATGGAACGAACATAACAGACACGCTAATGTAATGACATTACCTCACAAATTATGGCTTCATAGAGCATAAAAATGTGTGTATGGTCACATGTCTCTACAGTATGTGTTTGTATATAAATCAAAAAGTTGTCAGTCATCACCCGGGCACCCACACAGTGACTCACTTCCACCCATAACAACAGCTCAGTATAAAACAATGATTTGTGTTTCCAGCTCGACCCACCTACAGTCATATTTCTTCTGTATCTGTCGTTTTACCTGGAGGCAAAACAATGTTTCGTGCTGTTTGATTCTACAGGGTGCTGAAAAAAAAATCCCCTCTTTCAATCCCGTTGACCTTACTTTCTTTCAGAGTTCTGGAACCACAGCCCTGGCCGCTGTTGTTTTTCCCAACACTTGACTGACTTCAGTTTTTAAATGTCAAGTATATATTTAGGCTAAAGTCACCAATATATATACCGATATTGTGTGCAGATGTCCAACATTCTTGAATTCTGATTTAGTCTTGTCTGGGTTAAGATGCCTCTGATTCAATTTAAAAGCATCATGCAACACCTAAAACTTGAATTTCTTTAGCAACTCTTTATACTAAAGGATATATTTTTTTCACTTAATATGGAGAATAAATATAATATAATTGAATTAAATGAGTTATTAGTGAGTAAGAGTAATTAACAGATTGGCCTACAGAGAAATGTAGGTTTTATTGCAGCTTTTAAAGCAGTACTAATTACATTTTTGGTTACTTGGGGGCAGCAGAAAACCTATTATCTCCGCCAGGAGATTATGTATTCGGTCAAGTGTCTGCGTCCGTCCACGGCTAATCTCGTTTACTGCTTGACCCATCAACCTAATATTTTTTGTGCTCATTTACGACTGTATGCTCAAGGATCTCTTGTGGTTGCATTGATTCACACTTTTTGAAAACACATTTCATTAACAACATTTTCATTCATCATTGATTGCTGACTCCTCACTACTCTTTACCAGCCAGTAGGGGCCGCAACAAGTGATCAACAACTGTTTCAGTTTGAACCCTTGTGTAAACTAGTTTCTCTCTTGATTTGCATGCCTAGTGCACGCTGATGTTGCAATGGAACGAACAATTGACTTTCACTTCCTGGCAATATATCTTCTTTGCTACAACGGAGCGCGTCTTCGGTAGGAGACGATGGGAGGAGAGCTTTTCACCTGTTAGCAGCCGGTGGGACTCCTACGGTGTGTTTAGCTAACAGAGCTAACAGGGTTAATACAGCTAGCGGAGCCAACAGGTAATGGGGCTAATACAGCTAACAGAGCTAACAGCTAACGGAACTAAACACACTGCAGGACTGACAGTTCCTGTTGGATAAGAGTGTCAAGCTAAATCCTTGAAACCTAAATACAACGTATTTCAGTTAATCAAGAACACAACAAAAGCAAACAAATTTGATTGCTTATCAGAAGTAGCCCTAATCCAACATCTGTAGACGTCCTTGGAATAAAGAGCACAGCCTTGAGTGGAATGCACTGCTTGTGCAAAGGTTTGTCATTATTGGGCAAATGCGTCAGAGTCCAGAGGAAATCCCAACAGAGCAATACAACTGGGACTGAGCAAGAATTTCTCTTTAAGATGAATACAGTGGTCTACAGAGCTCTGTATTCAGAGGGGTGTACTCATATTGAACATAGTAAGGAAATGGTCTGCACAGTACAGTTTGTATTGTTTGTGCAGTGGAGATATAATGAACAAGATGTCCTCACTAGAACAAAGAGGTCTTGGGAGTCAGCGTAATGTTTAGATTAGACGTGAGGTTACGGTTAACCACTTGCTGCTGATGTCGTAGGTTAATAATTAGGGATGGACATATTCCAAGGATGCTTCCATGCTTGTGTTCAGTGGAACATACACCAATGTGTTTGTTTGTATATGTGCCAATGATTTATTTCTATAGAAAGTACATTCCATGGAGAACAGCACAAATGCATGACTGGAAAAAAACGGAAGTTTAGAAAGCGCAGTCAAGCACATAAAACAGAGAGGACGGGTCAGGTGGAGCTTGTTTGCTGAGTTGTTTTTTGTTCCTTCCGTCAGAGGCCCACGACCTCCCCTTGTATCTCACATCTGTTATCCTCTCTGCATGTTTGGATTGCTCTCCTTCCGTTTGTCTAATTGCTTTACGACAGAGAAGGAAAGAGGCACGCTTGGAGTGTGTTGCAAAATCTGTTCCAGACGGAATCATTTGCATATCACAACAATATTAAAACGCTGGTTTTACAGCCTGCCATATGCTTTTTTTTACAGGAGTTTAAGTATAGCAAAGTTCCTACATGATAATTTAAATTTTTGTTTAATAAAATGACTCATACAAAGTTGAAGTGGTAGTGCGAGTAGTATTATACTGTGGGTAATATTTTGATGATGACACAATCTCGGTCTGTTAATATTGCCGTTGCTTTGCAACGATGTTCTCACGACTTAACCACTTGAACGCCAAGCATATAGTGTACACGACTTCCCATGTTGTAAACACCAGCTCACGAGTTTCATTTGGAGGCACCATAACAAACAGGAAATACAAAAGGGCCCATTTAGAATGTTTGTATCGTCAAGTTTGGAAAGGTCTATAGTGAGTTTCAGCTCATTGTTTTGGTTCACTCTCTTGGCTCTCATAGTGTTATTTCCGGCCGCTCTAAAAAGCCACTGTACACTACTTCCTCAGCACCACATGGCAGACAGACACAGGTAGCGACTAGCAGGTGAACACAGTGAAGTATTTAGCAGCTAAAAAGCCCGATATTCCCGTCAGGAGTTGGTAGAGAACAAAAAAGGAGCAAAAAGAGAGTGAATACTGGAGTTACATCCGCCAGGTGGACAAAAACACAACTTCAAATAAATGATAAAGTTGCTCCTTAACTACTGGATGTGTAAACTGTTTGCGAACAATTATGCCATACCAAATTAAAAGGTGATATGCCAATGTTGCCTTTACAGCTTGTTTTTGCTGCCCCCCAGTGGTCAAATAAATAATGCAGGTTTAAGCGAGGAGAACATGACTCCGCGTGTATCTGCATATGGGTCCTTTTGTGTTTGCGCGTGAGAAATGTCCCAGATGCTGGTATATAATATCTGAGTCAGTAGTTAGCATGTTTTTGCCAGTGCCAAAGTGAGTGATTCATCCACAGGCAGCATGATGTCAGTCTGTTGGGCTGGCTAATTGTCATCTGTCTGTCTGCCCCCATCCGTTGCATCAGTCATCTATCCCTCCGTCTGTGTGGCTGAGGGGAACAGGACACTGTGTTTTGCTGAGCTTGTGTTATGGGTGTAAGTCAAACACTGCGGGTAATTACTGAAAAAACACACACCCACACTGGACTACAGAGCAGTTAACACTGATAAGCTTATTTTATGGTATCTGGTGATGTTGCCCCTATGTCTGTCTCTCCATTGTATTTACGGAATATACTATTTATTTTTTACTGTTTACTGTAATTGACTGAGTCCAGCTTTAACAGTAAAACAAATTCTAAACTGGAGTTATGTTTCAGTTGTCTCACCTGTCCAAAAATTAATTTTACTTGTGCTTTTTTTAAATGTATGCAATTGAAACTAAAGCCAAACCTAAAATTGGATCTGCCAGGCATACAGTATGAAAAGCACTCACTGAGGTTGAGCCAGCTCTGCAGGGTGACCGTCAAACAGGAAGAGGGTAAGATCTGAGGGATGGATGTTTAAACTGTCATCAGGAAGCTGAATGTATAGGTACAGACTCCATAATGTGGGTTACAGGCATGCCACTATAGTGTAGCCTGCAGATATACACATGGCAACTCAGTTTTTCTTTTTTCTATGAGTCTAGAAGGGTCACTGAATATTGCTGGGGCAGCATTAAGAAGCTTTCCCTGACATTTGGAATTCACCAAAGTCCTATTCTTAGCTGCCTTCATGTTGTACTACAATTCTCAAATTAAACACTTGAGCATACAGTATGTTGTAATAAGTATGATAACGATGTATGTTGGCTCCTTTGCAAGCTTCAAGCTTCTACACAGAGATTTACATGTGTTTTGGTAGAAGCATGTTTCAGCCTAAAAACCTTGGTTAGCGCCCCCTGGAGGCAGTGCTATTCTTTACACAGCTTTTTTTAATGCGGCTGACCAACCAACCAACATTGTAGTTTTTTAGCCCTTTTAGCATTTCTCTACTAATGAAATACTTTAATCATCACTTAAACCTGCATTCATAGATTTTTCCTGATGAATATAAGTCCAAAATTCACTCGTTGAAATATGTGTGAAGTGAAATATCGGTCTCTTTAGCTGCTCAATGCTCCACTATGTTCACCAAGTAGCTCACAGTTAGCTTTTTTTACTGCCAACCACTTCCTGCGCCTAGAAACAACGCTGATGAACGGTGAGAGCAGTGACACCAAAACAATGAGTTGAAAGGCGCTAAAAAGCTCAGTAGAGCTGAGAGAAACTGCAGAGTTGAGCGATAACTCACTATAGGTTTGTTAGCCAACAACCCCTTTCACATACACATTTGAGCCATTGTTAATCTAAAAATATTGACTATAGCAGCTTTAATTTTGATGACAAATAGCACAAGCTGCTTCTATAGCTGCCAGTCATAGAGGGAGGCCTCCATCAAGAAACAAAGATCCCAGTTTCTGCACTGACAGCAGCCTTAGTAGTCCAGAATGCAATGCAGCGACAAGTCATGTTGTGTTTTGAGTACGGTGCATGACTCGCTGTTTCTCAGAGGGAAAACACGACTTTTTGATCTCTCAGTGTTTTCAAAGCATTCTGAGAAATGTTGGCAACCACTAAGTACCGGTAGAAAGTGGGTCAGGTCCTGTCCTTGAACGCAGATGGATCTAACAATATAGAGTATCAGAAGGTGGAAGATTCTTTTAATGATGCTGGTATGAAACGATAGTTAAAAAATATATTTCTCCTCCTTGTCTCTTTTTCTCTGCGCTGGTCCATGAGGGAGGCAAAGAGTTTGCAGTATTTCTGTGGAAAGCTGCTGTTGAGAAACCATTAACACATGTCAGGCTTACAAAGGATGAGACTTCATTTTCTTTTCAGAGGAAGACGATGCAGTTGGCATTAAACTCGGAGTGGAACAAGCTGTTAACTAAGTACAGAATTGAATCCGAAGCACTTAATTCCAGGATTTTTCTTTTTCTTTTTTCTAAAGGAAGAAACGCTGCCCAATGCCACGCACTCACATAATCACTAATTGCGAATAAGTCCTGTTCTGCTGAAGTTCCCTGGAAATGTGATTCACTTCCAAGTAAGGCTTGGCGATTTCTGCAGAGATGGGAGGAACGAAGAGTGCAGAGAAAATACATTGTTATGTGAGAGAGAGACTGAGTTGAATACTATGTTTTATATCATTTTGCTTTGCGCACTCTGACAATCAGTGCTGCCAGATGGGAAATGTTAAACCATCGTACCAGAGGCTTGAAATTATTGTATTTTGAGGAAAATCATCGTACGCAAGTCATAACCATGAGAACAAATATGCGTAAATGTGTAATTTTACATAAAAACATATCTGAACGCTTTTTTTTTTGACATGCCTACAAATCTGCCAACATTGTTATTTGTTTTTTTTAAAGCAAGCTGACATAGCTATGATGCGTGGAAGGGGGTATGTGTCCATAAGTTCATCAGTCTGACAGCCTACAATTTAAAACATTTAATTACAAGACAGGAAGGAGAGAGAGCGACAGGCGTGCTTGTGTGTCACGTTCATCAACATCATAGCCTGCACTGAGCATGACTGGCTGGAGAGAGGTCACGTAAGAAGAGATGCATAAACACAGACGTAAGATTCATCCAGAAATTAATTAAAATGAGATAACGCGGATTAAAACCAACTACTAATTGCAAGTGTCACAAAATAGTCATCATGGCATTTTATTATTGATCGTACAGAGGGCAAAATTATCGTACAAATATGATAAGTATCGTATAGCTGGTAACGCTGCTGACAATTTACTCTCCGCTACGTCCCGCCACTCGAACGCAGACTAGCCAATCATAGCGTAGCATCGGCCAGATCTGACCAGTGTCCAACAACTATCCGGCTCTGCTCCATAGACTCTCATGCAATCGCGGTTTATGGGATTTCAAGCTAGTCATGGTTAAACATTGTGTACTTTTCGCCATACTTGCCAACCTTGAGAGCTCAAAAATAGGGAGGATTTCAAAGCCAAAGTGAGAGGTAGTTTAGGGGAGTTTCAGAGACTTTGTTTCCTGCATTCTGGTGACTTTTAAAAAATGAAAATAACAAAATAATAAGTAGACTGCAACCACATTTTTTGTTAAATAGGCCTACTTTTAATTTTAAGCTACGTTTAATTCTCAGGAAAGAAAACTGAATAATTCGTCCCTCTGGCGTGAACTTGTGTGAATGTCTGGTATAAACTAGACTAATATTCATTAGTTTTCATTCATTAATTAATTTTTTTGCCCCTGCTTGAGTATTTCTTTTTCTTAGTATTCTCCAGTTCCCTCTCCTCTCACTCACTGAAGGCCATTTCAAACACAACACGACAGCTGTGTGTTGTGATTGTCTTTACTACTTGCTACTCTTGTTCTGTTGTTGTACTGCCTGATACTGTTTGTCCGGTACTGTCTGTTGACTGTGTGCTTGTCTGTATTTTACTTCTTTTTACCGCCTACCTCCTTCCCTCAAGAGGCTTTGCCTTTTGCCAGGCCGCCATTGTAAATAGGAATTTGTTCTTAATTGACTTGCCTGGTTAAATAAGGTTAAATAAAATAAAATAAACTGCACTCTGAAACCCGTTATTTCCAACGGCATTTGGTGTAGCTCTATTGTCGTCCGGATGGAAACAGTAGGGCTTATACACATTGTACAGTACCAGAAACATGTTGAGATAACGAAAAGGGAAAAAAAGGTGTGAAAAATTGCCATAAATCGGGAGAAATGCGGAAGAATAGTGACCCCGAGAGGAAACCGGGAGAGGGCAATGAAAAACGTGAGTCTCCCGGGAAAATCGGGAGGGAATATATCCTATATACCCAAATATATCCTTCAAACGCATATAAGACCCTTTTGTCTGCTTCTTTCTGAAATCCCTTTTTTGTTTTTGTAAAAAATTGATAATATTTATTCAGGCAGTGCAGTTAGTGAAAGTGGGGGCTCTATGGTAGCTCTGACAGCTTGATGGAGTAGCAGCGGGGGGGCGGGGCTTAGCGTAGGGTCAATTGCAAAAGAAAAAACATGCAGTCTGCAGATCAGCTGGGGTTGATAAGCTGTGTGTTGCACACGGTTGATCATGTGTTCTGTCAGTATGGGAAGAACATCATGGTTTGTTTGTTTATACCTGCCTTCATGCACTACGTGTGTCTGTGTGTGTGGGAAATGGAAAGGAAGAGTGGGTAAATTTCCACAGCGGTGGACCACCGCATCACTTTGCCATCTATTTTCACCGAGGGATAGAGCGGTAACATCTCTTTATAGAGCTGCTTCATTTCCAAGCACGAGACTGAGCTGGAAAATGTTCACATTAGGCTGCTCACGTCACACACACATGTTCATTTCATCCCATCCTATTATTAATTGGGTTTTAGCATCTGAAGGTCGTCTGTGTTGCAACATGTTGTTAGCCTTATCAAATCTGACACATAATCACCAAACACATGCTCACCAGCAACCAGCACAAAGTACAAAGAATATTAAAGGAGCTACTGTTTGAGTACGTTCTCAATGTATTGCCTAAGATAAAGACCACGTTTCCCATGAAACCCTCAACTTCCTGTCACAAATCACCCTTCCCACCGCCAGTGTTTTTCCATGTGTCTCTCTCAAATGCAAGAGGAAAGATTTGAGCTTTTAAAAATAGCACACAAGCTGATGACTGGAAAAAAAATATTGGTCAGCCTCCTGGTTGTGATGATGAGCAGGAAATTAGTATCAACTGCAAAATAATTAATTGTACTGTGAAAGGTGAGAAACATCTGCTGCATGAATTGAATTTTTTGGCCACTTGGGGCCAGCAGAACAAGTCGTAAACACAACATTGACATACCATCACCTAATAAACGTGCTAGCAAACAGTTGCTTATTTAGACATCCATCAGACACGCAGCAAGATTAGCATTAACTTACACTTATGTTTCTGTTCACTTGATCTATTTAATTCCAATATTCACTCTCTTTTCAGCTTTGTTTTGGTCTACACCAACTCCTGAAAAAAGTCTCTGTAGCAGGTAAACGCTACATTATGTTCACCAGCTAATCGCTAACTTTGTTGACAGTTTGCTGTCCCCTGGGCGGTAGGGTACAGTGGGTTTATCAGACCTTTTTTGCTGAAAACAGCTGCCTGCTGCTTATTTTCGATTGATATCAGCCGATTGAATGGGCGTTATCGGCGGTTATCAGCCTCATAAATGAGTTAGAAGGAGCCTGCTACACCTACTAGTAGGTTCAGAAGACCGTTATCATATATTCACATGGTTGATCACTGATACAAATACAAGAAGACGCCGACCTTTAAAGTGGCAGTAGGCAGTATATTTTTTTTTAAATTCCATATTAACCTTTCAGCATATTGTAATTCAAGTGTTCTGAGAGATAACTACACTTCTGCACCTCCTCATGGCTCTCTTTTCAGGCTTTAAAAAAATCTAGCCCATGACAGAAGACTTTGGCCAATCACAGGTCATTTCAGAGAGAGAGCGTTCCTATTGGCTGTGCTCGGTATTCCCTAAAGAGATCTCAACATGGCTGCCGGGTCACAAGCTTTCTCATTTTACAGCTAAACAGTACACTAGAAGATGATTCGGAAAACATTTGAGGCGAGAAATAGGTATTAACGTAACATAATATTGATTCATATTTGATCAGCGCTGCCTAGTTTGACCGTTTGGTCGGAGTTCGTGAGATTGACGGCCGGCTCTCATAGACGGTTGCTGGACAGCAGATCCCAGGTCAGCTCTGACTGTTTGTTTTCCTCCGGTCTGAGAAATCTTGCTCTGAGGACACAGAGGCACATGTTTTTTTCAGGTTACCTGTTTCATGTACTACTGTCAGGACATAGCGACCGTTTTATAAAAATAACCTTTTTTAATCATATTTGCTCCAATCTCGCCTACTTCAGCTTTAAAAGGGTTCTGGTACACCACCTGGTACACAATATAAGATGTAGTGTAGCAGCTGATAGCTTTTTTATTGACGATGTTGATTGATAACAGTAATTACACTCACTGACATAATGATTTCTTGATATTAAAATGTAATAAAAGTCTTGATTCTTCCACCAAATGGCTGATGGCTGATCAATTTATTAATTTTTTGTTTTTATTTTTAATTATTATTATTTTTTTGCCATGTTGATACATATATTTTCTATTACTTTGAACCACTTCGTGATCCTCACACCAAGGCCAAAGAGTGAATCACTGTGCTGCTATAAATATTTCACATTTCTGGACTTGATCATCGATCTGTTCAGGGGTGGTATTCCTCTCATGAGTTGCACGCTGAGTGACTCATCGTGCTGAATTTTTTAATATCAGTGGGTTTATTTTGTTTCATGCGCTCATTTTACAAGAGCAGTGAAGTTTTCCTCTGAAGACAAGAGGATAAATAATGCAGCGAGCTCTGAGGCAAGGACACTATATCAGCGCAGGAGCCGTAGAAACAGAGGATGACGCAAACAACACAACACACATTTGAGAAGAGAAAGGATAAAGAAAGAAGGCTACACTGCACAGATTGACTCACAAAGTCCCTCTCTGGTGAGTGTACAGTGTTTGTGTGTGTGTGTGTGTGTGTGTTTGTACAGTGTGCGTGAAAGCAAGCCAGGGAGGAGAGCTGACACCACAAATCCTGAGTCATCCCGCTCTGAAGTGAGAAAAAAATGCTAAAATTAGCAAAGAAACTAATTAAAAAACACAAAGATATTATAAAAATGTCTTTTTCTTTCCTGTCTAGGAAGATGAATCATGTTTGGTGTGAACATATGAAAGCTGAGGGAGTGGATTTCAAAGGGATGTCCTGTGGAGTTTAAACCTTAGGAGGGGTGGTGTGAGACCAAAATAGCAGCTTGGTCTAATTGTTGGCTCCGATGGTTTGTGCTCTTGTGGTCCAATATCCAATGTCGAATCATTAAAAGTGGTGAATATCACACTTTTTATTTTAGTTTAGTTAGTGTTAGGTGGTACTATTTTTTCAGCCATCATGGCTATAGAGAGGCAAAGTCCCTACCCTTCTGATGGACCACAATGGAACCTTATTTCGGAAAAAATATGTAAGGTAGTTAACTGCAAGAGGCAAATCATTTTTTAATCCTGTTTGAATTGCGCCATGAATCACACATATGATGTTTGTCAATTCAAGAGATAATTTTGCAAGTCAAGAAAGTCGAAGTTTGTTGTAAAATTATTGAAGTATAATCCATATTTTTCGTTTGAAATCGCGCAAGTTTAAAAATAAATACGTCAACGACTCCGAAACTTTCGTCCGTCATTAAAGTTTTCGGAACAGGTTCGTTTTTCTGCGTATTTTCGCATCTGTCAAAAGGCAGAAGAGGGTTGTTTGACCACTCAGAGCAACCATCTGTGTAAACGCCATCATCCAAAAAGGCATTTGATAAACATTCACTCAGTCTCCCAGCACCAAGAGCTTTACGATATTGAAAAAAAAAAGAATAGAGAGATTTTAAAGATAGATTGTGGCAGGTCATTGCAGAACAGCTTGGAATCGGGGATGGTTGCAAAACAAAAGACGTAATGTTACGAAAAATTAGACAGTAGTGATTGTGCTCTAGGCAGCTAAACAAATTAGCCTCGTTTGGGAGTAACGCTATCCATTGCACCCACATAGTTAATTGAATTTTGTCTCATATTTTCAGAACGAATAGAATAATAAAATGCATCGGACTCAGTGTGCAAGGTTTTTGTGCAGGAGTTTCTGTACGTTTTTTTTATAAGACTACGGATTAAAAAAAAACTTTTCAGACCCGGAATAGCCCACTGATGCTGAATCATTTTAACCAACCCACTCTCCTGTGTATCTGTCTGTATTTCATATGTATAGCGTATGTGTTATTATGAGTATATGTGCGTGAGAGAGAGAGTGATGCTCATCCTCGATTCTGACTACATTTTCTGTTCCAGGAAACTTCACACATTGACGTCTTTGCTCGACAGATTGAGGCTGCCACACAGAGGAAGGCTCACAGTGTGATGCCGCACATTGATGCCAAGTTGTCTCTCACAAATGCATGCGTGTGTGTGTGTGTGCGCGCACCACTCCTCAGAGACAGTATGTTAATCCTTACATGGCATTCCCTCCACTCCCCTGGTGTTTTGTTGTTTTTAGACACAGACTGACGCTGTGTGTCGTCATCAGACAGTAGGAAACCCAAGGGAGCCCAACACATACCACAGTATGAGTATGGATGGATTGCATACTACATTTAAGGATAGGTTATGAGTAAATACTGACTGTTTTGAAATACATGTACCCTAATGTAATATTACGTAATGTGAACCTACCTGAACAACTGCCAGGCTAATCTGTGTTATGTTTGCTTGAGAGGCATACAACCCTGTTTTAGCTAATTACTCCATGGTGAAATAATTTGGAAATGGCAATCATTTTATTTACCCCCCGTGCGTTGTTCGCTGTTGAGACCTTGTTTGTGCCTCAATCATTCAGCATGAGTTATCTAAAAAAAAGAAAGAAAGTGTGAAATACGTCATGTGTGTGATGCAGTGCCTAAAAGAAGTATTTTTTTGCCAAAAGATTCTAAAATAAGCCAGATATTTTTTTAATATACAGAGATAAGGAGGTGATCCAGCAATTTAGCATTGCACTTTCATTAAATTGGTGGCTTCAAAAGATACAGATTTAGAAAAAAAAAATAGGCTGAGATATCCTGACATCCAGTCCCTAGAATGGGTCAGGCTCCAAAAACACTGGATCCTATATTTCCCATTATGCAACCAATATCATCTTTTATTAGGAACTCCATGCCTGGTAAATAGCTACAACTTTCCACGTCCCACGTTCCTAACACCCAATCCAAGATAAAACCTGATATTATCATGAAATATTCATATTCAGTCAATATACTGTAGGCAGAGTCAGAACACAATGCAGGCGTATCAAGTGGACATCAGCTGTTAGCATTAGCACGTTCATTGCAAAACCAAATTAAGGAGGCGTTCTCTGCCAGGAAATGGACAGCATTGGTCCTGTGTTCAAATGCCTAAAACAACCTATGTTTACGTTTATTTGATGAGGACCTCCGGTGACTTTAGACCTTTTTCACGGAAGACATTTTGACTTCTCACAGCAGGAAAAGCACAGGTGTAAATAATGAAATTAATGAAGGCTGAATTCCATTTAGCTGCTTTGATTTCAGGTTCCTGGCATCTGCAAACTGGCCCACTGTCACTAACTGTAACACTTGAATAGAACAGAGCCATCGTTAGTGTTATTAGTAATACCTTTGCTTTTCCTACTATGACGAGTCAAAATGTCTGCTGTGAGAAAAGCCTATTATTAGTCTTGTCTGCCAACAGGCGGAAGTAGTATAGATCTATTAGCTCGCAAAGCATGTGACTTTGACACGGGAGGTCAAAGTTGCCCCATTTCCTACCAACAGTCCAGTTTGGTTTCATTTTGGGCCATGGCCATGATGGCCTGAAAATGCTAACATAAATGTTTTTTGTAATATGTTTGTCTTATGGGTCATTTTGGAAGTCACTGACAAACAACCTATCAAGGACACTGGTGCGAGCAGACAAAAGACTCAAAGCAAGACTCGATACACAGAGAAGTTTCCAAAACATTAGGCAAAAGTCGGAGTCAAAAGATCAGGAAATAATAACTGAAAACTGGAAATAAGGATAACATAACCTTAGAGCGGAGTCTTTACTTGTCATATGCACGACAATTACGGCGGAGCGGTTGTTCTCACTTCTCAGCAGTCGGCAACTCCGGGTCTGAAAAGTGAAGCCGATGCGGAAGTGCCTTAAACTTGCATTCTTTCTAATGGCCATTAGGGGGCGACTCCTCTGGTTGCAAAAAGAAGTCTGATTGTATAGAAGTCTATGAGAAAATTAGCCTACTTCTCACTTGATTTATTACCTCCGTAAACATTGTAAACATGAGTTTATGGTCTCATTCGCTAGTTTCAAGTCTTCTTCAATACAGCATGATGTTCATTTAGTAAATTATGGTCCACTTAGAATCAAATAGAAGTTTAGGGCGTGGATACCTTGTGATTGGCCAAAAACCAAGATGGTGACGGCCAAAAACCTTGGCTGGGGTCGAAGGTTCCTAACGGAGTGCAATAACCCGGAAGTATCTCAGTAGCAGCCATGATAAGAGCTGTTCGAATTCTCTAAATGTTAAGGAAAGGTGCTTCAATGCTTCCTTTATTATCTCCTTTAGCATAGAATACACTGGACCATCCTTTATGAAAGGAAAGGAGAGAATAACATCACACAATTCCTCAGGCTCCCTTCGACAATGCTGCTACAAAATGTGGAAAAGAAAAATGAATCCAAGACATAAGACACAAAATAGTGCAGGATATAAGAAACATACAGAAGGAAGAGCACTGACGCAGGTTATTATTATGATCATCATACTTTCGTCATATTCCTTTATGTAATTCCACTGGCTATATACTGTAAATGCCATCACATGCCTGTCCATCCACAGACCTCTTAAGTCCTCCTGGGTGTATAGGGTTGTCTAGAAACTGTGTGAACAAGGTTGTCTTGATGAGAGGCCATTAAATGATTCACGTGGCTCGAGGACTACAACCAATCATACACTCTCGACCCACGCTCGTGTACTGAGGTTTGACGCGCCAGTCCATTTACCCCTACGTAATGACTGTTGAGACATGTGCACACACGCATGCACTCAAGTCCTCGATCAAAGCATTCGACTTTAATTCCTGTTATTACTAATGTTGGTACATGCATCTCCCACGGTGAGTGTTTCATAAATACTGTCTCTCCTTGGTGTTGGTCCAAGGCTTATATAATGTCCTTTACAGGAGTAGAGCCTTGCAGTGAAGTTATTATCCATAACTGGCTTTTTCTAGGGATACAGCAACTGTTAAAGAATTCACCCATAGACTAAAGATGAACTACATGACAGCTCCCCAAAAGTGAAGCCACAAGGGAACCGGAAGTGCAAAAACGCAAACTCACTTCCGGGTTTTAGGACTCATTCCTGCACCACTCTGTTGCTATCGCCAGATAATCCACCAATCACAGCACAGTAGGGCGGGAGTAGGCGGAACACTCTTAGAAAAACAGATAACTCGCACCAAACGGTAGCCACTAGTCAGACAAAGTCTGCAACTAGCTGGTGGATCGTTCAGCAACTAAATAATCAAGTTTCCTTCAGGAGTTGCTGGAGACCAAAACAGAGCTAAAAGAAGTGCTCATATTGGATTTACATTCATTAAGTGACCAGTAAAACGACTCTATATGCTAATGTTGCTCCGTATCTTCGTAATATGTAAATACACAACTGTTTGCTAACTTTTTCGCAACTTTATAAACTGACAATATTTTGTATTGTTGTAGATTAAGGGGTTGTTACGCTGCCAACAAGTGGCCAAAAAAATCCAATTGATGCCGCTTTAACCTTGCTTGACTGAGGAAGAAATAGGAAGGACAAAATAAGGAAAGAGACAGTAAATTGTGGTAATAATCATAATACCACCAACATTAAAAATGACTCATAACTTATCAAAATGAGCATTCCAAATTTCTTTACCAAAGACAGCATTAAACAATAAGAGAAAAAGTGGGCTGCAAAACGGTAAAAACACAAAAACACAGTCACAAGAATAAAAACAAGTCAGCACAAACATTACATAAAACCTACAGTAAACAAATATGGCATTTAACAAATCACCTCATATATGATTTACGTAATTACACTTCAAAGATAAGCGTCTTTGTCTCTGATATACTGTGACATCTTGTGAAAGATCCTCGTCCAAATAATAACATTAAAGAGACAGAGACTGAGATTTGATTCAAGCAAAGTGCAAAAAACAAAATGCATGTGATTTTCCAGTGTGTATCAACCTTTTTGTGCTCATTTGATGACGGCTCAACCGGCCTCATGAACAGGTCCTCTATTGTCCGATGCTTAACCAGCAGACGCAATATAAAACCACTCTGCAGCTAGTTGATGAGGTCAGGGAATCGCTGTGATGTCAGTGTCTCAGTGCGATTGTGCCGCCTCGTGTTGCAGTCTGTCTCTCCTCAAGCAAAACAAAGTCAAGAGGAGCTCAAGTCAAGAGGATGGCTGAGTTGAAGAAACTATTCAGTCTGACATCTCAATCACTCACTTCACCGCTCTGCTAACAGCAGTTTTCTCAAGTGTTGCTTCTCGAGTTATTTTCCCTTCTCTTTTGGGGGAGTGCTTCAGCCTATGGAATTTAATAAACAGTGTTTCTTCCTGCTTCCACTTTGATGGAGATGATAGATGTCTCACTTTTCCGGGTCAATTTTGTTGTTTTTTGTCTGCAATGACAGCTTTCATCTTTCAAAGAATAGCTTGACATTTTCGGATACACTTATTACATTTTCTGTCCTTGAGTTAGATGATAGAAGATTGATACAACTCATGTCTGTAGACTAAATATAGAGTTAGCAGGCTAGTTTAGCTTAGCATAAAGACTAAAAGTAGGGCAAGCAAGAGGGTGACATAGTAGGGCGCTGTATCTCCCAAAAGGTCAAACTATTCTTTTTCAGTGATAATTAGGGCTGTCAATCGATTAAAATATTTAATCGCGATTAATCGGATATAGTGACAAAATAAGTGAAAAATAACTTTTTTTCATATTCGTGTTTGATCAACAGGTTCTCAGGAATGCCATTGCCATTCTGGATTGTTCGAAGCACCCCCTGCAGGAGGAGTTTGAGTTATTGCCATCTGGCCGGCATTTCAGGAAGGACTAAGGCATCCTTTGTTCCAGCTTTGGTCTGCTGACCTCCATCAAATGAACACTGTACTGGAGATTCACTCGTCATAAGCCATCATCTGTTACTGGTGGGAATTTCTTTTTAACGAGATCTTGTATTGTTTGTTTTAATGTGGACAGCTTGGCGTGTCGTGGCTGCAAACCTAATTTCCCCTAATGGGATAATAAAGCTGAACTTAACTGAAGTGAATTAACTAGCCTACTGAACTGAATTATCGTCACAAGGAGTGACGACAGCAGATCAGAGGAGTTTCACTAAAATGTCCAGATCACATAAGCTGACATAAAGCCTTCTAGGGCGGCATAATGTAGGCCCACTGTAGCTACTGGGGATTGATGTTTGATATCAGCTATTACATAAGTTTCCCTCCTGTGCTGCTTTGGATGACTAACTCACTTAAGAGACTCATCTATGACGAATTAAGCCTGGAGACCATAATTACAGGGACTGTCACTGCAGTAACACTGCTGGCTGCTCGGTAGCGCTGCAGTTTATCAATGTGGCAGTCTTATGCACAATGTAGATAGAATAAAACTGAATGGACATTGATTTCAAGGAAAATGTCATAATTTCAATGCAATTTTCTGTACTCATGGAACTTTTCCTGTAAATATATCTGGGTCATAACATTTAGGGTTTTGATTTCCATATTTATTTATTTATTTTTTTCGTTCCTTTTGTCAATAAAAACTGGAATATATTATAAATAGAAGACAATTTTTCCTGTGCATAATATTAATACTTGTGGAGCTCTTTAACGAACCTTGCTCATGACATCAACAAACTCTGTGTAGATTCAACATCAAACACAGACAGCGGGAGAGAGGCCATGACACGTTCAGTCACAAGCATTGCTGTGGAACCGCAATCACCCTCAACATGTGGCGTATGACCGGACTGGAACATCAAAGAAGGGGGGGGAATCACACACCAATAAGTGTGAGAACAACCACTTTAGCCTACAGGCGTGGCCATAGTCACCAATTATGCTCTAGTATTTACCTTAAAGGGGACATATCATGCTCATTTTTCAGGTTCATATCTGTATTTTGGGTTTCTACTAGGACATGTTGACATGCTTTACTGTTAAAAAAAAAAACATTTCTCTCATACTGTCTGTCTGAATATACCTAAAAAAATATACCCCTCCTGAAAAAGCCCAGTCTGCTTTGATTGGCTCGCGAGAAAAATATGGTGCACCTTTGCAAAGGTAGTTCTCAAGCTGTGGGCGATAAATTCCAACCTTGCACTCACAATAGACCCCCATCTGTTAGCTTTTGTTGCAACGTCTGCACCCACTCACCTGCTGCAAAGTGCACAGAGAAAAATGCCAGCCGTTTATGCTGCACAATGTGAAATAACACCCAAAGCTGTAAATGCAATTGCAGGATTGGTTTGTTCACTGTCTGCAAAACCAGAAATAAATGACATGACCACAGACACTGCTGTCTCCAACTTTACAAGCTGGGAAGGTAAAAGGAGACCTATCATCTCAGTTCATGAGTTTACATAGTGGCTGCGAATACAAATACTGTGTGTGTTTAATGTGAAGTGGTGATATAATTCATTATTGCCAAATGGCATACAGCGCAATTAAAAAATGCTTTCAAATGTGTGTGTGTGTGTGTGTGTGTGTGTGTGTGTGAGAGTGAGTGTGTGAGCAGTGCAGCTGTGGGAAGTTGAACACTGTGGGAAGGTCACAGCGGAGGGGGAGAATGTTGGGAGGGAGCATTCTGTGCCTGGATGAGCTGGGTTATGCAGATAAAGACTGTGACCTCTAATCTCCAATGTATTTATAACTAATGCATTCATATCAGGGATAGACGCTAAGCAGCCCCATGGGCCACCAAGCCCCTAAATTTGGTGGCCCACATGTAAACTTATGTAAAAACAATACAGAATAGGCAATTTAACACAACTTAACACAGCATTCCTCAACTGTACAACATATTCTGATCCAACGGTTCGTATGATATCTTACGAAAAAGGTTTTTACTCATTTTTCATTCGTTTTCCTACAAATGTCGAGCAACACATGCCAATTTCCGCTTGTTACATGCATACTGTCTTTCAAAATAAACTTCGGTCTTCACAGGAAACAACTTACACAACCCCCCTCCAGTAATTTTCATACACTCCCTTACTAGGTCTCCAAGTTAGTCCACAGTCCTTATAAAGTGCCAGTAAATCTTCATGATGCACATACTCTGATGACTGAATTGAGAAAAAAGGCAGACATATTCCGATGCCTTCTCTGGGGCGGTACGATGTCATGATCGACCACAGTAATGTGATGCACATGAACATACACGCACGCAAATACAGTAAGTTTCACCGTGCCTGCTTTGACACTGATTAGCAGACACTGTCAGTGGAGACTGGCTGTTTTACAGACACATGTCTCATTTGAAAGTCTTAGAGTATCTTGTACTCGAATGACAAATGTCACATACTTTGAGGCAATGATACGATGAGTTCAAAGTTCAAACAAAACATCATCTGTGAAACTTGCGATTTTTCTTTTTGACGGGAGCATAACAGGAGAAATGAAGCATTGCAATGGCTTTTGTCACAGACGGATGCAACAACACATGATGTTCAGACTGACACCATATTTATAAGTACTGCACTTCTTAGAAAATCATGTGATTTTTCCCTATAAACACACGATAGCCAGAACTTCAGATGTAAAGCTAATACTAAAGATGAGATCCGAAACTTTCGACTTGTGGCCTTCCACTGCAGCACTGAGAAGGGATGGCTTGTTAACGTTGCTGCAGTACTCGACAGGGCCACCAGCTAGTGTGAAACCGCGTGGTTATACTGCAAATTTCAGGCATAACTGGCACTGTCAACAGGACAGGTGGGACTGAAGAAGCCAATCTGCTGTCAGTCAGCTGTCAGTTTACCATAGAAACGCAAAACTCATATCGCATGCACTGCTTTGCACACATAGCGCATATTTTTGTGCATGAAAATAGTATGAAGAATATTGAATATAAAAGAATTATAAATATACAGTATATAATATGAATAAATATATATATAATAAAGTATTTACATAATAAAATATATATTACAAAATACAAATAAAAAAATAATATATAAAAATATTAAATAAATTAAATTATAATATAAAATAAAAAATAAATATAAATAAATAAATAAGAAAATAAATAAATACTGCTATTTGCATGTCATTTCAATCATCATCCATTCAGTGCTGCCGACATCTGATAAGGTAAAAGGGGGGCTATGATTTTAATCATTCCTAATGTAGTAGGCTAGAGAATTTTAGTTCCTCATGATCTAAATAATGTTACAGTACCTATGTTACATTAACATTTTATATTCTACATTTATCATAAATGTATTTATTTATCATTATATTGTATATTGTTTAGGCTTTGTCAAGCCTAAAACACAAAGAAAGCCGGGCTCTGTCGAACTTGCTTCATGGTACAATGCTCAGGTATCCTTGTTTCTGGTAAGAGATTGTGTCCAAAACAAATCCACAGTCTTACTAAAACTGAAACTACAACACGTGAGTGTAAACAAGGTAGTTTCCACGGCTCTACAGTAGGTTACATGTAAAATCAAACACATTTGTTCCCTCACTAAATAGAGCCTGACCTTTAACCAGACCAGAAAGATTCAGCACCAGAAAGATTCAGCACAGGACTGATCACAATTCAAACCCTCTTTAGGATACAGGAGGACTGCTATCCTTGGTTGATCAGTCTTAAAGCTGAAGCACACATTATCCCCTCCAATTACTAAAGGGGGAGTTCTTCGAAAGTAAAAGCCTCTGGTATTGGACTTGTTCCAGCCTAAACTTGATTTACGTACATTCCTCTCTGAATAGTTCAATGGAAATTCTTCTGTACTGCAGGTCAAGATGATGACTGGGACCTAACTTGCACAACCATAATAAACAATAGATGCTGACGTCATAGTCCAAGATGTGTTTGATAATACAAAATGTCAAGACAAGAGACGATGAGCACTTCCGTGAACTTAAGCTATCTAAGGCCAAACACTAACACACCCAAATGCTCTACCAGCCTCCTGCCTGCAGCGTCACACACATGATATACAACTGCTTTACAACATCTAATTACAGCAGTGATGTCTCTGAGGAGTTTCATTCCAAAGTAAGGGATCAGATAGGCTTACAAAGTCAGTTCACCCAAATCACAAAACAATATTCTGGTTATTCCTGATATTCTAAAGCTTTTTTTCCCAGGGATGCCCGATACATCACAACACAACAGTCAAAACAACATCATCAAATGGACAACCAAACCACAAACAACAAAGTCAAATTAATACGAAAGAAAATAATTATTTACCGCAAAAAATTTAATTGACTGGGTAATGTGTACAGCCAGGCTGTTACAACTCACAAACACACACACACACACACACACACACACACACACACACACACACACACACACACACACACACACACACACACACACACACACACACACACAGGTCCGCACTCACACGTTTACACAAATGCTCAGAAGCTTGAGGCTATTCAAACAAGGGACAAAGTTATGCAAGAGACAATAAAGCACATTTCATTGAGATACACATACGTACTTACCAACATTATGGGCAAGTCTCTACAGCTTTTGTGTCCTTTTTGGACAGTTATTGTGTGCTTGTTTACCAGGCATTCCTTAGAATCAATTAGATTGGACGAAAGGTTCACAAAAGTTACGTGCTATGTATCACTATTCAAAATTACCAATAGGAGGGAACCTAGGGACTGTGAGATGACATTTGGGGTCTGTCCCACGACCCACACTTGCAGTCTTAAGCGCTTAAGTAGTAGGCAAGTGTGTCGGAAAATGTAATACACATTACACTTAAATCCACACTGGATCTGCACTTCTTCTCTGCTGCACCACACCAGTCCAGTTGTTGGTGGTAGTGAGCCTATAAGCTTGTTTTTAGGCAACGTATCCTCATACAACGGTTCTTATGATATCTTACGAAATGTAAATCCTCATTTAGGGTTAGGGTTAGACAGAGAGAGCGAGGAAACATGTGTGTGTATGGATTACATACGAATTTATTTCGTGGGATGTATACGAATTAGAGTGCATTACTTTTTCGTCGGTATAGCTACGAACGGTGTATGAGAACAGCCTGTTTTAGGACAGACAATAATCAGCAGACATGATGAAGTTGTAGTTTATTTTGGATTCAATATGAATATTTTTATTCATGTCCAAACACTACAAAGGTGGAAGAACCTCCACTAAAAAACAGTAAAAAATTCTTCTTGGGGGCGTGACGAATAAACGACACGCAAATTTTAAATTCTTGCATGCAATTATTAGGGCTTTTATTGTGAAAGGTAAGAACAGAAGGAGAGGATCGGGTCTGCGCCGCCTTTGTCAAGGTTGAAAGGTATAATAAAGTTTGCCTCTTGGTTCGGACTACAGAGCCTCCGTGTTGTTGTTTCATAAATATAGGCGCAACTTAACTCGTTCCGCACAACGTAATTTTATTTCAAAGCTCAGAAAAATCTACCTTGTTCCGAAAAAAAAGTAAAGTGAGTTTATACCTTTATACAACGTCATCTGTTTTTCTTCTTTATCATGTAAATAGTAACACAATTTCTGAAACTCAACAGTAAGTTTATGATAGTAAGGTAGAGTAGTAGACAGTAAGGTATCACTATAAAGTTATCGTACAAAATCCATTTTTTGGGGATTTTATTTTGGCATCACAGTCCGTGCATCCTGTCCAAAGGGGAGGAGGTTTATTTGCCAGTTGTCTGTCACAGGTGGTGCTGCACTACTCAAACTTGAACACTCTCAGTGGAATACTTACATAAAGAATACACGGTACTAGGTTGTAGTAAGCAATCTATTTAAAACTTTTTTATCGCAAATGGAAAAGTAATAAAACAGCATGCTGACTTGATGAATTGATTTCCCCTGAACACCATTATTTTGCTTCACAGAATCCAGTGTGCTTACGTTTCTCCGTAACCCGTCTAATTCAGAAGGTCACCACGCAGGGGAGCTCCTCATCTCTAGTGACGCAGAATCTCCTGCTCCACGCAGAGCGATTAGGCCCTTACTATTGATATTTGTTAGTTTGCACTCGAGAAAAGAGACAGGGTCGACCAGAATGTGGTGCACACGGAGAGACTTGCTTGTTAAACAGAATAGTGCTGTGATTGAATGATTTGCGTGACACGTTGGCACATTTTGTCATTATCACACGACACGCTCCGTTCCTTTTCTCTCACGCACTCCCAGCTGTGTAGAAACATAACTGAAGTTGTGCTCCACACACACACACAAACAAGCGTTTTGCACTACAAGTAATGTAAATGACTTTTTTATACAGGATTTTTTTTTAAAAACTGAGCCTATTGATCCTATATTGTAATCTAATCTGTTTTTGTTTCCAAGTAGCCTATGCTATTCTTTCCTCTGCATTTTATCTTTAGTTGCTGTTGGTAATCAGTGCATCTATATGTTCGATATATGTTCAAACAACTCAAATATGCAATTCTCTAGCTTGTTAGACAATTACTGTTACTATCTACACTGAACTTTCTCAGACTGACTTTCTGAATGCTTTTCCATATTATTGGTCTTTGCACATTCTAAATTCAAGTGGATTAATAAATGTGTCCCTGTTATACATCTATATCTATATATATGACGTGCAGCAGTCAGCGCAGAATAGAGGCTCATCATATCGTCGTGCTGTTAGCGCTTATAGCATAGTGTAAATACGCTTGTGGCGGTTGCTTGCCATCCCCTGCAGTTGGCTTGTCAATAGTGCGGTACATTGCTACAGCCCTAACAGGCAGCGGCCCTCTGCTTACCAGATCAGTCCTTTCTGAGTCAGACAGGACAGATGACCACTCAGATGGGTCAACTGGAGGAGCTGCTCATCCATGGTGTAAACTGGAAATTGCTGAGGGAGTAGATGTGACATCGATCTCAATGACCACAGAAGTAGAAGGACCTATAGGGAAATTAAATTAATAATTATAATTAGAAATATTTATCTTAAGATATTCTACAACAAGCTGAGCAAATACAATGGGTGTGCTGTTAACTTACCAGCCACATCAGGTGAGGTTGAAACAGACACTGTCGAGGCAGTAGGATCAGTGGATGCAGGTACAGGGAAGAGCTCCTCGCCTGCAGAGAAGGATGGACCTAAGATGGAAAATAATAATAATAAAGGCTAGCCATGTTAAATGTCATATCAAAAAGGTAATGTAACTGTCTGTCAACAACAACAAAAAAGATCTCACAAAAGGTATTGTTTACCCATATAAATTGATCTGTGAAAATTCCCCATTGTTTGAAAACTCACCTGCTGTATTATCATCAGCTGAGGAGGTGGATGGCAGTGTACAGTGGAAAGATCATCACTGACACTGGCTCTTGGGGGAGCATCAGAGGCAGGTGGAGTTGGTTGTGCTGCTCCAGCTCCAAAACACTTGAAAGGCGCTCCTGGGGAAGTTTCAATATGTACTGTATGAGTACATAGTTGATGGAAAGAATGACTTTATTCTACCAACATAAATCATTATGCTCAGCAGCAAGCAATTTGTACACATAAAACAACTCTTAATAATCAACTAGCTAATTAAGGCATCATGATATTGGAATAAAATAGCAAAGACCCCCCCAAATGGTGTAATTGTAACCAATCCAGTTATGCTCAAGTAGTATGACTCTGTGTTGTATTCAAGTGTAGTTGTAATGATGAGGCCGGAAGCAGTACTGGGCACACACACACACACACACACAGACACACACACACACACAGGAGATTCAGACCCAAAAGGAGAAACATAGTGAAACTGGATGTGTTGGTGAAATTCATATAGTATATTTATATTAACCTGTTACATAATTATGGAAGATTATGGTTTATGGAACAGAAACTTATTTGCATTACAGAAATATAAGGTACACTGACAAGGAACGTTTTACTGCACAATGACTACTTTTTACTTTAAGTACTTGAAGTACATTTTGCTGATAATACTTTTACTTCAGTAAGGTTTTGAATGCAGGACTTGTACTTGTTTTGGAGTGTTTTCCCTGTCACAGTTTGGTATTAGTAACGTTGTTATGCTACTTAAGAGTCTGAATACTTCTTCTAGCTAACTAGCTAGCTAACGTTAGCTGAAAATGCGACTGTGAATGTTAAATACCGTCAATGTGTCATCGCAAACAAACCTTTATCTCGCTGGTTTTACTCATCTCCTGTTTTCTCCTTCTTTCTTTCCTCTGCTCCAGAAGTAAATGTCCTTTTTGCGACATTACTTACTTGTGCTGTTGTACAATACTTTTCGAGGAGAGGACTGCGCGTCACTGCGTCCCTCCATAACAGTGCCGTGTGCACATGCGCATGAACGTGACACCAGCATTGAATAACGCAAACAGCAGTAGGCCTATTATTGACATAATATTTCATGTTTCTATTATTACCATTGTCATTATATAATATAATATAATATAATATAATATAATATAATATAACTAGGGCTGTAAATCAATCAAAATATTTAATCGTGATTAATCGCATGATTGTCCATGATTAATCACGATTCATCATGATTAATCACGATTCATCACGATTAATCGTGATTAATCGCAAATTAATCACACATTTTTTTATCTGTTCAAAATGTACCTTAAAGGGAGATTTACCAAGTATCTAATGCTCTCACAGGTACTGCATTTCGCATAAAAAATATGCTCAAATCAAAACATGACAAATTCAAGCCCAACAGGCAACAACAGCTGTCAGTGTGTCAGTGTGCTGACTTGACTATGACTTGCCCCAAACTGCATGTGATTATCATAAAGTGGGCATGTCTATAAAGGGGAGACTCGTGGGTACCCATAGAACCCATTTTCATTCACATATCTTGAGGTCAGAGGTCAAGGGACCCCTTTTAAAATGGCCATGCCAGGAGCTAAGAAGGCTAAGAAACTGAACTAAGAAACTGTGTTCTGTCTATCGATCTCTGTTTCAGTACTACAGACAGCGGCGCTCCTACAACACACGCCCCCTCTATACACAACAAACAGCGCTGTCCATGGTTCCAAAACAACGTCGTTGATAAACAATGCACATGATGGGTAACTGTCAAATTGCATAGCAGCTGTCAGTGGGAGTGGGCGACGTGACCAATATCATTTGGCATGTGTCTTTTCACGCCACAGCAATAGACGCTCAAAGCAAGTGCTCTGGAAGTCAGGTGACGTAGTATAAAGAGCAAATCTACCCACTGCTGCTTTAACCACGTGTTTAAAATTGCAACCATGTGTCGCTATGTGACGAGTTGGAAATAAGAATAGATAATGACACAGAAAAAGCTTAAAATGCATGACATGACACGCGAAATGTCCTTAAAAGTGGCGTGTTCTTTATACGCCTTCCCATGACATCATACGTTGCCCTTGCAGACACAACAAGTAGGAGTTTATACCACGTTGTCCTCTGTCCTCTGATTCAAGGAGTGTAGCTTTTACACAAAGTGTTGCTCACTGTCAGCAGTCAAGGAGAGGATGCTGAAGAGGCGACGAGTGACTATGAAGGAAGGTCGAAGGAAGAAAAAGATGTAACAGAGGGAGGGGTGAGGAAGAGAAACACAACACACACTGAAGCTGATTGGGTGTGAGCTTGACCCACAGTAAACTGTTAAAGCTGGTAATAATTGTTGTATATTTTTCCCACTTTCCCTGTTGCTGAATGCCTATATTGAATAGTAGATAACATCCTATCAGTTATAGTCATACTAGTGGCACGTACCGTCCATATATCATTCTTTTACCAAGAGTGTGTAACGCTACAATAGTCAATATCTGCCTTTCTTTACAGATGTAAACATTGGCACGTGGGTTGAAGGATATCCTGTCTCTGCCTGTAAAACCATCCACCTGCAGATATTTACTGAGGGAGGAATACCAAACTAAGAGTTACTGATTAATCACAAACCATCATTTAGTTATTGCAGTTACACTGGAATATTACAGAATAACTGGATAGCACACAGAACTAGACAAACAGAGAGGGGGTGGACATAGGCACGTGGTTATTTCAGTGTAAAAGAATAAGCTTTATTATATTCTATTCATATTACATATGTTATAAATAATTACACTATGTTACAGATGTCAATTTTCTTCTCATCTTGACCTTGAAAAGTATATATTTCAATTTTAAAGCATGTTTTTAAGGACAATATTTGTATGCGTAACAGAGAGTAGTGGAAGAAGAACTCAAATTATTTACTTAAAGGAGACATATCTTGCACATTTGCAGGTTCATACCTGTATTTGGGGTTTCTACTAGAAGATGCTTACATGCTTTAATGTTAAAAAAATATACATATATATAATATAATAGGTATCGTATAGATAACTCCTCATTTCAACTTCACGAATCAGGCATTCCTCATCCGTTGCGGAATAAATAGAAACAGGGTGTCAGACAAAAGTTCAGCTCCAAACGTCGCGCTTAGCAGCAGCGGCCAGTAAGGGCATCCTAATAGAAAACAATGCAATCAAACTGATTTTGCCACTGACGCTTGCTTGCGTCACATTCTGTTTGGAGGATGATATGTAAGCTACACACATCTTAATACAAGACCTCTCTGTGTTGTACACATTACATTCCCTCTAGATTTTGTGAACCTTCAAACTCAAAGTTCAAACTGCGCCTATGGATATGTCCCCTTTAAAGGTCCCATATTGTAGATAGTGAGATTTCCATGTCTTTTTTTTATTATAAAGCAGGTCTAGGTGCTGTATAAATACTGTGAAAGTATCAAAACGCTCAATCCACAGAGAAATGCACACAGCCCGTATTCAGTAAATTGCTTTTAAATGAGCCGCTTTGAATTAAAGTTTCCATGGCATATTGTGAAGGGAGGGGAGGGCATCAAAAACGTCAGCATCCCCGGGGCCTCAAGTCATATAAAGGCGCCCCTGACTGCAGCTTATGAACGGCATCTTAAAATTGCATAACTGTGACACCGTAGCAGTCGATGAGATAGCAGATCCTTGTTTTTGTCATTGCCGATAGCTGACATCCTGCTTTGATCCAGATAGTAGGAACCTAAACAGATTGACCTCAGAGGTGTGCAACGGCTGACCCAAGTTCCTATTTAGGTCAAAGCTAATCCACCGTAGAATTGATCGTTTACACCACATTAACAGAGAGGTGACAAATAGGTTTTTCTATATGCTTTAAAGGAATACACCGTGTTTGGGGAGGTTGCTGGTCTGCTGTTAATCCTGGAAGTCCATTGTATTGACCTCTTTCCACTCCAGGTGTAAGATACCACATGATTAGGTGTTCTGAACCCATCTGTGGATTCAAAAATATATATATATATATCCTAGGTGTGTCTCTGTGGTTCAGAGAACCCCTGCATTTCAAACCCTGCTTATCCTAGTCATGAACCTAGCATCAGGCCTGTGTCTTAATAATACATTATTTCATTTTTATTTCATTTTCTGAGTCTACAGGCTAATACAAACCACTGCTAACATTTGATATATTTAAATGTCAGTCTTTTTGAATGCTGTCTCCCCAGCGTCACTAGACATTAACAAGCAAATAGTATATTATAGCAGGGCTGTCAAAGTTAGCGCGATAACGCATTGACGCAAATTTGTTCTAACAACACTAATTTCGTTAAAGGTGCAGTGTGTAGGATCTGGTGGTATCTATCAGTGAGGTGAGGAGACTGCAACCAACTGAAGCCTCTTCCGTGTGCCAAGCGTGTTGGAGAGCTACGGTGGCCTACGTGAAAACGCGAACGACCCTCTCTAGAGCCACGTGGGAAGTGAGTGGCGAAGCAAGAGAGAGAGAGAGAGCGACGGGAGCGAGTAACGTTATTGACTCCGTCCCGCAGGAAAAGTTAACAGAGTTTGGTTTGTCCGTTCTGGGCTACTGTAGAAACATGGCAGACGCCTTGGAGAGGGGACCCGCTCCCTATGTTGATATAAACGGCTCCTTCTAAGCTAACAAAAACACAACAATTGTGATTAACAGTTGATTATACACTAAAGAAAACCTACTTATTAATATTATATTCCATTTCTGTCAATAGAGACCAGTTACACTTTAACGCAACTTGCAATTTTTAGGTTATAGCGGGCTCAGTTTTAAAGCTAGAGTAAAGATACTGGTATCATATGAAACTAAAAAACCTAAGGGATCTATTGGTATCAACCAGCTATGTATACTTAGCTAAATTTTGGCAAGGAAAAACTATTTCAAAGGGGTCCCTTGACATCTGACCTCAAGATATGTGAATGAAAATGGGTTCTATGGGTACCCACGAGTCTCCCCTTTACAGACATGCCCACTTTATGATAATCACATGCAGTTTGGGGCAAGTCATAGTCAAGTCAGCACACTGACACACTGACAGCTGTTGTTGCCTGTTGGGCTGCAGTTTGCCATGTTATGATTTGAGCATATTTTTCTATGCTAAATGCAGTACCTGTGAGGGTTTCTGGACAATATCTGTCATTGTTTTGTGTTGTTAATTGATCTCCAATAATAAATATGGACACATATTTGCATAAAGCAGCATATTTGCCCAGTCCCATGTTGATAGGAGTATTAAAAACTTGATGAATCTCCCTTTAAGGTACATTTTGAACAGATAAAAAATGTGTGATTAATTTGCGATTAATGGCGATTAACTTCTTTAATTGATTGACAGCCCTATATTATAGATGTTCTCAGCACATGAATTGATTGAAGACCAGTTTTCTAAAACACCTGAAGTAGAATTCTGCTCTTTTTTACAAAATGCACAATAGAAACCCAGCATGAAACGTGTGTTATACCACAGCTCTCTGTGCTGATTAAACATATCAGAGCAGAAGTGGAGAGCGGCACATGAGTCACTTCTTTGCCTGGGTAAAAAAAAAATACGCAGTTGAAGAGTTCATTTTAAAATGTTACCAAGAAAAATCATTTTTAGAATAATAACCTGAGCTGGTCACTCAAAATGTTCCAGTCCGTGAAAGTGTAATCATCCTGTTAAGCAAGGACTACATGTATTTATCATCCATTCATTCATTCGTTATCATTGCATCATCATTTTGTCAAAGCGGCACTCTTTGAGATGGAGGGTTCATTCTAATATCGACCTGAGGATCTACAAAAACATGCAGTGTTATTAACAGAGCTGCAGAGTGACACAGCGGGACGGTTGGCACATGCACCACAGCGAGGCAATTAAGTCCTTCAAAACCCCTGAGTCATCGCCCACCCGTGGTACATCAAATCCTTCACCAGACCTGGCGGGTTTACATGGCCGTAAGACGCCTGTTTTATTGTTTCTGTTTGAGAGATGTCGTGCGTCAGTGGCTCAGCCTCCACACACACACACACACACACACATACACACACACACACTCCCAAACTCACATCAGAAAGGCCTTTGATGAAAGCGCCTTATGTCATCTGTAATTGAATCTTCACTCCTGCGTCTTGTCTGCTCCGATCTAAAGCCTTTGTGAGAGCAGATTATCCTCTCACGCAAGACACCCAAATCATCTGTTTCTCATAAAAAGCTCCTCGTCATACAAGCCCCATCTGTCTCATCCCTGCTGCTCTGCTGCTGTTGATCCAAGAATAAACTGTCACGAAAATGCTGCAGGAGCAGCGTGGAGTGGAGATAAGTGGATGAGCCAGTTCTGGAAAACAAAGACATGTCGGCCTGATAACCACCAGAGTGTAAGACAGGTCTTACAACACCTGCAGGCCAAGTCATTAGCATGATACGGAGCCTGGCAGGTGTCAAGAGTAGGCTAATGCTTTTAGCGACCGCTAACAAATAAGTCAGTCGTTTTTTTTCCCCAAACCTAACTAAGAGTTTTTGTTGCCTAAACCTAAGTGAGTGGTTTTGTTGCCTAAACCTAATTGTGCTAAACCTAACACGGAAAGTTACCGAAGTTATGTTACGTTGTTTATCAGTATGTGAGGCTTGGAGGGGAGGTATCCGGTACAATTGTTACCAACACAGACGTGCCCCAAGGCACTGTTCTGTCGCCATTTTTATTGTACATAAAAGGTTTTTCTTGACCTGGGAAGTTAAGATTATTTTGTCAAATGTCATATGTTAAAATGCAATTGTTCAATATAATGCACTGCTGTGTGCACAAATGTGTTATTATAGAACAAGCATTAGCAAATTTAGAGCAGCAGACACGACGCAAACATGTATGCCAGACAGCAGATTGCTCAGAGACAAACAACAACAGCAGTGACTTGTTTGTGTAACCCGATATATCAAAAATATATATCTGATCTGGAAAAAAAAGAAAAAACATCTGTGAAATTATAACTAACACATCATGATTTGCACATATATGCAAAAAAGAATATATATATATATATATATATATAAACAGGGCATCTGCGATTCCACAAAGTGTGCACACTTGGAATTTCATCGTTTTATCTCCAGGAAATCAATAAGTGCAGTATACTTTATATTTCTCCGCCCAGTCCTCTTAGACTTGACTCAATTACTATTACATTTGTGCAGCGCAAATAGGACACATGTAAGCCTAGAAACTGCAAATCCAAGTGTTGTGAGGAGACTCTTTATGAGACCATGTGAACATTTTAAAAGCACCAAAAACTGAACACAGCGTCCTGAACTCACGCTGACTAGCATTGTGATTCCCAATTTGCTCAAACCAAAGCAGCCAAAGTGCCATCTACGTATCAGCAGCAGCAAAATGTTAAATTTAGATGCCAGACATTGTCTCAATTCTGGACTGAGACAGACAAACACGCAGCAGTCATGTGGGCACAGACATATAGCGTGGACAGACAAGCAAAGCTGCTGATGCACTACAATTGGATTTGTGAACAATTTTCACATGTGGTTTTTGTGTGTGTGTGTGTGTGTGTGTGTGTGTGTGTGTGTGTGTGTGTGTGTGTGTGTGTACATGTGTTGGTGTGTGTGTTTTTGTACCACTGCTTGTGTTAAGGTTTTTCTCTGTGTGAGTGAGGGACAGAAAAGAAAGGAAAAATCAGCATCATTCAGAGGTCAGGCTCAAGGCGTACTTCCGCTTTTCCACTTTACATGCTCACTAGGGGTTTATGTTTTTCCAGAAAATAAGGGATTTTCTGTCCCGGGAGCAGAGGTTTTAAGGTATAACTAACTCAGCTACAGTCAAAATGCATTGGTCATATTTCAAGCAACACTAAATGCAACAAGGAGAAATATGCATAAATCCATGGGTTCCCAACCTGACTGCTTTAGTGTATTATTTGGTGGTAATAATTATTAAAGGAACAGTGTGTAGAATTTAGGGGGATCTATTGGCAGAAATGGAATATTATATTAATAAGTATGTTTCCTTTAGTGTATAATCCCCTGACAATAACAATCGTTGTGTTTTCGTTACCTTAGAATGAGCCGTTTATATCTACATACAGAGCGTATCCTCTTCACGGAAACACCGGCTCTAGTGAGGGCCATTCACGTTTTCACGTTCTGCGTCGGCCACCGTAGTTCTCCTACACTCTTGGCACACGGGAGAAGTTTCAGTTGTTTGCAATCTGCAACCTCACCTCTAGATGCCGCCAGATCCTACACACTGCAACTTTAAGGCCTAAAAAAGTACATGATTGTACAGAAGCCGAAAACGGCCGTGGTTGCAATATTTTTTATTTTTTATTTTATCGAATTATTATTTTAGCGAATAATAGCAAATAGCTTCTTCAGAAGGAGGAAAAAAAAAATGTGCAAACTCAAGAAACACACCAATGTTACTTTTTAACTATAGATGACTTCCTGTGGCTCAGTTACATCCTAACTAGAGTCAACCTGATCATGTGCTACTGTGTCCGGAGGAAGATGTGGGTGGCTGCTGCTGGAATGCAACCAATCAATCAGTAGCCATGTTTGGTAGAAACGAATCAACACACACCCACATCAGCAATACGGGCTCACGTGCATCAAAGTGTAGGTTGAACCTGGTTAGGATGTAACCATTTTGTATACATACAAAATATGATCGCATGCATTCAGTTCCTATGCATATACAGTACATGAGGGTGGCATGGACTCCTGCAGGGCACCCTTCCTGCTTGCAATTTAACCAGTGAGTTAATACTAACTGCTGGTGAAATCACTGATTTTGGCGTGCAAGGTTTAGTCTGGAGAGCATCTCTGACATACTGAGCATGAGAAGTGAGATGCAAAATCAGCAAACTGTTTGTGTATTTACCTCTGAATCAATAGAAAGATGAAAAGCATTGATAGATGTGGAAATTTACAATCCAAGGTTTATGAGTTGCTGTTAAAATTACATCAGATTTTTTGGGGAAAAAACACTTTTACAATATGACTAAGTGAACAGTAGTGTGTACAAAACCATGGCTAAAAGGTAGTATGATTTCATTCTGTGCAGTCTCTAATGGGATATTTAATTATAGCCTTGATTTATCTCCTGATTTCAGAAACATTTTTTGTTATAGTAGTTGAAATTGTCATTACATCCCAACAGCAATCAATAAATCAAATGCTCTGACAAAAAAAAGGAAAAAAATCTGTTTTCTGTGGCTGTCGCAGGACTATAATAAGCCCGGCATCTTCTACAAGCTGCTAGCTAGACAGCTGTGAGCACTAACAATAGCCATGTTTGTTGTTTACGTTCATACTGATGAATTGTGGAGGTTGGATAATTTTTTATAATCTACCGTACTCTTGCTGGTTTCAAAATATAATAAATATGAAAAAATACAATAAAAATATGTACAAGAAACATAAATATAGAATAGAAGAAAAATATAATAAAATATCAAAAAGTATATATGTATATATTAGCCTCACTATACACCGCTTCCTGCATTGGTGCTCGTTGGCATCGGTCATGAACCATGACATTTTTTTATATGTACCTGGGGCTGTTATATAAACTGCATTAGTTTTAGCTTAGCTATAGGTGAACCTAATAAACTGGCAACTGCATGTGCAGTATGTTGTTATGTCACAATGTAATCGAGGCCTGTCCTATCAGTTTGATCTCAGCGTGTCTTGAGCCACGTCTGCGTCTGCTGTGGTGTTCTGCTGAAATATAAATACATTCGGGATTAAGACTGATGCTGCCAGAGACCGGGCTACTCATCATCCCCGTATCAGTAAATCATTTTTTTTAAGAGGGAGCATTTTGGCGTAGCAACAATCAGTGTTGTGTAATAAGTGTCCACAGCCTAGCAGACTGAATACAAAGGTCTCTCTTTCCTCTGCCACAAAAGCTGCAAATATCAGAAGGACAAGATGATGCACATGTTCATTTCTTACAAATAATGTCCATGCCAACCCAGTCTGTAGGGTAGCTCATTCATAGCTACTTGTTACGTAAGATCACTCATAACACTGAGGGCTCGGAGGTTACCTAACACTCTGGATTACTTTTTATTAAATCATGTCTCAGTGGCAAATTGGGGTTATATAGTTTTCCAGTTAATTCGTCGGTTATTGGAAGATTTAATTTGAGGAGGATGCCACTGAAAACAAGAGAGAGCAACGTTCCCATCTTAGAGGAACATGCTGGATAGTGATGTCACTATTGGTGTCACTGAAATCAGACAAATTGAGAGGTTGAAGGTTTTCAAATTTAATAAAAGCTACTTGGAAAATAACGTAAATAATTAGATTTTCAAAAGTTTTATTTTCTATTAAATTGTCCACAGCGGTGAGCTCTTTATCGAGCAATGAGAGGCATTTACAGGGATCATCAATAAAACAAACATTTGGCTTCACTTCTCAGACCCGGTTGCCCACTGCTCTTAGCATTAAAAACAATAGTTTGACAAAGTAATCTTAAAGGGCCGGTGTGCAGCATTTAGGGGGATCTATTGGTAGAAATGGAATATAATATTAAGAAGTATGTTTTCTTTAGTGTATAATCACCTGAAACTAAGAATCGTGTTTTTGTTACCTTATAATGAGCAGTTTGTATCTACATACGGAGCGGGTTCTCTTCACGGAGCTGGCCGCCGTGTTTCTACAGTAGCCCAGAACGGACAAACCAAACACTGGCTCTAGAGAGGGCCATTCACGTTTTCACGTCTGCCACCGTAGTTCTCCTACACGCTTGGCACACAGAAAAAGCTTCAGTTGGTTGCAATCTGCAACCTCACCGCTAGATGCTGCTAATTCCAACACAATGCACCTTTAACTCAACGTCCACTTACTAGGTCTTTCCATAGATTTCAAACTCATCTCACAGTGGTCCTTCAGTTAAAATGATGTAGTCAAACTGTTGTCTCTGCTTCCACTTATTGTTACATTATTGGGTTGCATCGTACACTACCTGCCCAGCACCAAACGTCAGACAGACAAACTCAGCCACTAGCTGGTTAAGGGCATTCTGTAACGCCACTTCATAACCACACTAAATAGAAATAGAAAACAGGACAGGTTGACCTAGAAATGCAGGAAGTCCACTAGATTGGTCGCCGTAAAGGGAGAACACCTAGGGGTAAAGTAATCACAAATAAATCCTGCGATGCACAGAGCGTTGCTGATAGCTCTCAGATATGACTCTCCTCAGATCGCCAGGCTGCAGTCTAGCATCTAGTTTCCGCTTCTACCTCTCCCAGAATAACTGTGGCAGCACCACTTCGTGCATAAGGCCATCTCAGCTCTAGATGTCCCCAACTTTGCTGTAACGCGCTTCAGATCAGTTACGACAACAGGTTGCATAAGCAGGATCCTACGCACCTTCACTATATCATAAGCCACCGATATGGCAATTACATCTCCATTCTTTCACTCTGTGTGTCTTTAATGACGTACAGTACGTCAGGCTGAAAGTTGGCATTTCATTAAAGTGCAAGCAGCTTGGGACATTTTAAATAGCTCTTGGTTTTACAGTGAAATTACATTTCTAAGAAGCGGAGGTCACTTAAGTTTGAGCGGTGAAAATCAAAGTGTCTTTCCACTTACGAGGTCGTGAATACCACAAGAGGGGGGCGTTCATATGGACTCTTCTCCTGAACGCGGTACACACGACCCCATTTGAAGGCACCAAAAGTCTATAAAATGCTGGATAGTTCGAAGACCCTGCATACACATGGTCTACCCCCACAGGTGTTTTCACTTGTTGCCTGATTTGTTGTACAAAAAAAAATCAACGTTGACTTCTGGTTTCACACGGGATACGAACAGCAGTCTCCTGGGCAAAAGTCTAGTGTTCTTTGACCCACCCATCCGCCCCGACCGCCTCTGTACACCGAGTTTGTCGCTCTTTATACTTACTGGTTCGCAATTACGTGGATTACATTCAAACTGATTTCATAGGATATATATGAATTAGAGGGCATAATTCGTTGGTATAGCTACAAACGCTGTATGAGAACAGCCCGTATAGAATATGTTTGGTTAAATCTGACTGTCTGATCTGCATGTGATGAAAACTAAAACTGTGTTCATGTCACAGTGTTTTTGGTGGTTTCTGTATGAAACAATAACAGCAGAGCAGAATGTGGCCTTAACTGTGCATTTCCTTCGATGCAGGCATTATGTAGCAGAGACTTTGTCAGGCCGTCCCTCATCTGCGCCAGAGAAATTGAAATATTTTCAGATAACGATATTTACTGAGACATTCCGAAGAAGAATGCATACTAATCCTCTCATTGTTCTGCTGCTGCACTATTTGGTACACCCTGTTCTTATCCACACTGAAACACTGGCCTTCCTCTATATCTCTGTGACGCTGGTACAAATGGTGATGTGTGTGTTGATGAAAAACGTATGCTCTGAATGGTCCACAATGATTCGCTGTGTGTAAACCTCGAACATTGTGATCTTATTAAATACATTTCTGTGTTTTATTGGAGTATCCCCGAGATTGGAGATCAACGCACACGTTTCTTAAGGAGAAAAACAAATGTTGCTCTTCAGCTAATAGACACAATGATGCATGATAATAAAGACCATAATTATGTAGTTTTAAAATGAATGCAACGAGGAGGAGAGCACATGGTGTTACTGATTAGTAGGAGGGCAGTGTAACAGTACGCTGCTGTGTGTCCCTGACTCCTACAAACTTTCTCTCACACACATACGCAGGGTAATGCAGGATGTTCTGTGCATGTGCGTGAAATGACGGGATACAGTATACAGGAGTGTTGCTGATAACGAGGGGTTGACGCGTCACAGAGAGGGAGAAAGAACTGGACAACGTGTTTCTAGTTCACCTTGGGGGCGGCGAAAGGTTGCAGAAGCACGTGCACGTAAAGTAGAATTAAAACCATGATGGGAACAAACTGTGGTTTCTTTGAAGCTGCAGGGTGTGATAATTCTTCTCTTGTACAGCCTGTTATTAAAGGGTAAAAGCCGTTTCACACAAGAACGTATTTTTGTCCGAAAAATTTGCACAGAAATTTATAAAAACTGATTTTGTGGGTTCTTATGAATGCTTGCACACTCCTTTGGAACATTCGTGCGGGGGACAAAACATTCGGACGGACCTCGATTACAGCGGATTACAGCGGATTACAGCCTGCGGAAATATATATATATATATATGTTGACCAATGAAATCCTTTGTTCCAACTGATTGCAGTCATTCTGCATAATAATTATATATATATATATATATATATATATATATATATATATTCTTTTTTATATTGCATTAGTCAAAAATGTGGTTAAATTTAATGAGGGAGTCCTGTTTCTGCTCCCTAGTCTCGTCCTTCTGCTCTTCTTTGTGCTTGACAAGTTTAGTTCGGAGCCTGACCTCCTCTTCAGTCTGGAGGTAGAGGAGGCCTGTTTGTCTTTCAGGTCCTCCAGGTCTTTGAAATCTGATTTCTATTTCTGGGATTCGTTTTCCTTCAGGGTCTGGATCTCCTCCACAGTCTCTTTCTCAGCCATCAGCTGCTTTATGACCTCCTGGTCCTCTGACGCCTTTTCAGCTTTGAATCTCTTTCTCCAGCTGTTTCTGAAGGCTGTTGTTTTCTTGTCTGATTACGTGAGCCACTTTGAACTCCCTCACTCTGTCCTGCAGGGTGCTGTTTTTCTCCTGAAGGGGCTTATTTGTCTCCACTTGTTGATCCTTTTCAACCCAGATCTCTGCTGCTGTTTTTCATTTTAAAGGGGAACTTTGGTATTTTCTCTATTTTCCCATGTTTTTGTGTCCAAGTGACTAATGGGGAAAACAATTTCTGAGCCTGTCATGGTGCCAGCTTGCCCCAATAGCACCATATTGCAGCCTGTGAGCAGCTGCTGTCTACAGCGCTCTCCCTCAATACTGGACCAGTTTCAGAAACAGTTGTCCCCATTAGTCACTTACACACAAAAACATGGGAAAACAGGGTCCAGGTTGAAAAATACCAAAGTTATCCTTTAAGTTACATGAGTTGACTCATAGAAATTATACTTTTAGTGTTAAAGACGCACAATCTGCCAATTCATGCTGTTTTATATAAAAAAAAATGTGTGTGCATATGAATATTAACGCGTATTCAGAATTTATAGTTAAATTTCGTGCTCATGCGCACTTCTTCAGTCATTTTGATGGACAGGTCCACTTCATTCATGTGAATCCATTAAAGGGATAGTTCGGGTGTTTTGAAGTGGGGTTGTATAACTTATCCATAGTATTACTTACAGTAGATGACAGTTGACACGCCCCCACTTTAGAAAAACAGACAGAGTACCAGCACGGAAGCAAAGCAATGCACTGCTGAGGACGGAGGCGGCGGCAAAACATATTTTAGGCACATAAAAAAATCAATATCAGTTTAAGTGTGAGACAGCAATACAGTCTACGATTCCAACAGGCAACTGAAGCCGTTGTATCCATCTATGCTCTTGCCAAAGTCACCAGACTCAAATGAAAAAAACTGCAATTTTACCTCGTAGATCACAGGCGTTGTTGGACAGTTAGTTTGTTTGTGCTATTGTGACTTTGGTGAATCCAAAACAAACTAACCGTGTTCTGTAATGTAAAATTACTGATTTTTTCAATGGAGTCTGTTTGCTTTGGCAAGAGCATAGATAACGGCTTCAGCTCCCCGGTCGGAAACATAGCAAAGTGTGAGACAGCTATACAGCCTATGTTTCAACAGGGAACTGAAGTCGCATCCATCTATGCTCTCGCCAAAGCAACCAGACGCCATTGAAAAAAACTGTAATTTTACCTCACAGAACTCGGGGGGTGCTGGTGTGTTCTGTAAGGTAAAATTACAGTTTTTTTCAATGGTTGCTTTGGTGAGATCATAGATAACGGCTTCAGTTCCCCAGTCAGCAACAGACTGTATAGCTGTCTCACGGTGAGTTAAAGCGGAGAGAATATTCTAAATATAGCGTACACTGATATTGATTTTTTTTTTAGGTGGCTAACATACTTTTTGCTGTCGGCCCCGTCCACAGCAGTACATTGCTTTGCTTCTGTGCCCGTACTCCTGTCTGTTTCTCCAAACTGGGGGCATGCCGACCACCATCTACTGTAGGTAATACACTAACTGCATAAGTACCTCATAAACTTTAAAACACCCAAACTATCCCTTTAAGGCTTTGGATTTGGGTTGTTTTAATAAACGTGGAGTCACTGTTGATCAAACAGATTGGATTTCTAACCCCTGGTGGTACCAATATTATGGTTTCATATCTGTCAAACATCATCGGATCCTGTTCAAACAACCACGAAAGGCCTGCATGCTTTCTCAGGACAATTAAGCCAGTTTCTCTGTGCTGTATTTTCTTTATTTGATGAGTGTTACGTCTGTTTGGATCCAGGTGCACATACAGATCTGAAGTGCTCTGATCTGAGGGTGTTTGTGAATTTCACAACTTTTTTGATCATGTCATATTCTGCAGTATATAGCTGCACATTTGGGATAGTTGCATTACAGCAATAAGACACATGGATGCTGAGAGGTGTCTGTTCTTTTTTAGCCCACTGATGCTTATTCTGCACAAGTGCACGATGGCAGCAGTGTGTGTTGTGTTCACTGCATGGGTTTAGAAATGAAGTGAATAGCAGGCGCTGTGTAAAGAACAGTGTAAAGTGAAGTTAAGACAGAAGGAACGAGAAACAATCCAAGATATATTTTAGTTTGTTTTTATTATATTAAGATTTTCTTTGACTTCTTTGCAAAAAATTGACATTTACAATAAATATACATTCACATTAAAAAATGGTTCAGATTGCAACGAAACATTCAAGTAGACGTTATAAAATATATGTAAACAACATTGTTTCCCCCCCCCCCCCCCAACAACATTGCACCTTCTGAGCCAAGAGTCTCTTTTCTCCCCTCTGGCATCTGTTAAAGGCATGATGGAACAAAACACATTTTGCGCGAGTCTGAAGCCACGTCGCACATTGGGGCTCTGGTTGACAGAGCAAGCAAACATTCTCAAATGTCGTTTTTTTTGGCAGTTCGAGCAGACTCGCGTGTCCAGTCAGTGTCTCCAGTGGAGACGGCGCTGCGTCAGAGCGCACGGCGGCGGCGGCCACTGGCGCCTCCACACCTCCCGTGTCAGTTTGAGCGCAGCCGGCCGCACGGGTCGCCTCTCAAAGCTGACGCACCAGGCTCCTTCTCTTTTCAAAAGATACTTGTCGAGTTTATACTTCGCGTTCTCCTTTAACTAATCACGCATCTCTCTTTTTCCTTGCCCTGGCCGCCTCCTATAGCCTTCTCCTTAATGTACATGAGGTCGCTGTGCACGCTGGGTCTCCGCGCGCACGGCGTGACCATACCGAACGCTTCCCCGATGTCCTTCATCTTCTTGTTCTTCATAGACTTCCTGTGCAGCATGTCGCAGTACTGCACGGACACTTTCCGGTGCAGGTCGGGGCTCATCTCGTGAGGCAGCTTGGCCAGGGTGAACAGAGTCTGGAACATCTTATCCACGTTCTCGTTGCGCTTGGCGGAGATCTCGAAGTACGCGCACTTCTCGTCGCCGGCCACCAGCTGCTCGATCTCCTCCTGCTGCACCTCCCGGTAGAACTCCCGGTCGCCCTTGTTCCCGCAGATGACCAGGGGCACGTCGATGTGCTCCTTGATCTTATTCTTCAGACACGACTTGGTCTCGAAGATCTGCCGCTTGAGCCGCTGCACCTCCTGGAAGGAGTCGCGGTTGTCCAGGCTGAAGACGAGGATGAACACGTCGCCTGGGAGGGAGAGGGAGAGAAAGGGATGTTTGGGTTAATTTGGTTTTCTATACATGCAAAGAGATGCAACATGTGTGTTTTCTAACCCTATTGGTGCACGCTGCATCCATGCGTAAAGTGCGCACAATAATCTCACGTTTGCAGCATTTAAAAACGCACTTTTGCACCATCTGATTCTCTTTAACTATTCATCATGCAGAAGCAGAAAGCTGTGGATAAGTACCTGTCAGTATGGATAGTCTCCTCATGGCGGGGAAAGGGTGGTTCCCTGATGTATCCAGTATGTCCAGCTGGTAAACGTCTCCCTTGATGCTGTACAGTTTCCTGTGAAAGTCCTCGATGGTCGGTGTGTACTGCTCTTCGAACCTCCCGTTCAGGAAACGGGACACGATGGCAGTTTTCCCAACTTTGGTGGATCCCAAAATCACCATCCTGTAGCAGTTCTTCGCTGGGATGTCAAAGTCGCTCTCGGAGGGCGACATTTTCTTGATCATGTTTATACTTGGACTGCTTTTTCTCCCTTGGATAGAGTGCGTAAAAGTCGGTGGAGCAGTCAGCGGAAATGCTCCTGTGTTGCTCTGCTGTGTGTTTTCTGTCTCAGCTCCGGACTGGAGCCTCGTATTTAAGCTTGCGGCGCGCCACTCCTCCTCCCGCCCACGTCACAGCCCAGTGAGTAGGAACTTCACTGAGGGCTGGGAAGAGCGGACCAATCCCTCACTGGTGCGTCAGTCTGTCATTTCTAATGAAGACAAGACTGCGAAACAGCGACCGACACACCCCTCCAAAGAAAGTACATAGTATAAGTTTAAGCAACAGGGCTGTGCGCAGCAGCCAAATAATAACTTCCACGGAGTTGTTGTACCAAGTGAATCATTGATGCTTCTTCCGGCATTTAAACCAATTTTGGCACAAAAAACAGGGTGACCCTTGGACATTTTCCCATTATATAAAACATCAGCAGCGGATGTGAGTTCTTCCAGACCGAGAAAATACGTTGCAAGACAGTTTTACTCCTTGTCATCACTGATCCTGGATCAGCAAGTGGCCTTTAAATTGTGGTTATTTTTTTTTTTTTTTAAATAACAAGCAGTAGTTTATTCTCATGCTTGCAATAAAATTAATACACTGAACACATATTTGCACTTCAAGATTAGGCTACAGTTGTGCATTCACTACTATTGCATATAAAGTTGCATTAATGAATGAATGCATTCACATTGTCAGTAACTGCTGCAGCTTCATGTCACCAGGCAGAAGTCAGCAGAGTGGCTGAGGATTGAGACGCTGCAGTTACCCAAGTGACCAAAAGGGGGCACTAAGAGTGCAATTTTTATCCACATGAAAGGCACGATTTACCTGAGGAAAAATACACACAGTGGAGTAGCTCTGTGTCCGTTCGCATGGATCAGAATATATAAGCAGTAGACCATCTCTTTGTTCAGTGTGGACTGCTTTTGAGAGATTTTTGTTTTTAAATACACATAAGAAACACAACAATATGATGAAATGACTATAAAATCTCACAAAAAGTGAAAAATTAAGAAAACACTTAGACAAAAGGAAAAATAAATAATTAAATATAAAAAATATATGACAGGTAGTCACACTCTTCACTAGAGCAGATGTTTTTCCATTTCATGTTGTGCTGTGCTACATCTTAGTGGTTTGTAGCAATTACTTTTTCCAAAAGAAACTGGCTTCGCAATGTATTATTTAGCAAACTTAGAGATTCAGATTGAGTTTTGAATATAAATAATTTAACCAACCGAATAATTGTATTCAAGAGATTTTTTTATTATTTATCACAGGTGAGTAATGCAAAAAAAAAAACATGCATCTGTAATGAACAACAGTCATTACAAAAGAAACAGATGTGTGTATGGAGGTGGGAACAAAGCTGTTTTCCTTATTTTTCAGTAGCGCTTCATAAAACTGAATGGAGTTTCTGTAAAGTGAAGGGGAGGTGGCTTAGTTACCTACTGGGTTAAACTGGAGGCATGAGAACAGTTGATTCAAACTTGATTGTTTGCTGCTTTAATGTGGCTCAGTCAGGTGTGAAGAACAACTAACTAACTTGGCGGCACCAAATAATTAAAATGTGAAATGCAGTTTAGTTTGCAGGGACTCTGGTGTGGAGGGAGTTGTAGTTGCAGAAGTGAGATGAAAAGGGGCCTGGAAAACAGACTTTCTTAAATAAATCGCTCCACAGAAGAGACGAAAAATGCTGGAGGGACAAAAAAGATCTTTGTGGAGCGATGAAAACTCTAACCTTCCTCATGTTAATACATGGAATTAACATAAATGCAATATTTACATTATGTTTTCCGCATCATCGTTTCCGTTTGTTTGAGGTTTGACTGATGCTCTATGTCATCTTGTTGTGCCCTCTTCTTCTCAAGGCCAGCTCTAGCCTTTTTGTGCCCTAGATGAAATTCTGATTTGGAGTCCCAACATAGGCGGTGGCGCACTCTATGGTTAGGATTCAAACCCCCAGAGCCCTAACCCTAACCCCGTAAACTGCAACACACATCAGACATCGCAATGGTTTTAAGACAAAAATTAAGATTTTTTTTTCATGAATAACTGTATTTATTATAATTTAAATAAACAATTGGTCCGTGATATTGTTGTCTTAAAAGTGTTTAATCAGTTTCATTACAGTTTACGTTTTTATTAACAAATAAGTGCGGCCGGGCAGATGAAAAAGTGTGAGAAATGAATCGCAGTTTTTATCTGTTCAAAATGTACCTTAAAGGGAGATTTGTCAAGTATTAAATACTCTTATCAACATGGGAGTGGGCAAATATGCTGCTTTATGCAAATGCATGTATATATTTATTATTGGAAATCAATTAACAACACAAAACAATGACAAATATTGTCCAGAAACCCTCACAGGTACTGCATTTAGCATAAAAAATATGCTCAAATCATAACATGGCAAACTGCAGCCCAACAGGCAACAACAACTGTCAGTGTGTCAGTGTGCTGACTTGACTATGACTTGCCCCAAACTGCATGTGATTATCATAAAGTGGGCATGTCTGTAAAGGGGAGACTCGTGGGTACCCATAGAACCCATTTTCATTCACATATCTTGAGGTCAGAGGTCAAGAGACCACTAAACAAACCAGATAAATGCTTTCCATTCCGTTTCCACCAAAGAAAGAAGTCTCCCCTGGTAAGTGTGACGGGCCGCTGAGCCTTTACACTCTGGGGTAATCAGTAAGTGTATCGTCCGTGTCGGTGTCAGATCGGGTTAACAAACTACAGATTGTGCGTCACAGACTCAGTGGACGATGCTGCTCCGCCGTCGGCCCGCTCACGGCCAACTTCAATGTTTTTCTTTTCCCGAGGCGTCCTGCTAAGATAAACAATACCTCCACGCTGACCCACTGTAAACCCATGACCTGGCCACCTGTGTGGACACATTGTTTAATGAGTCATGGCAATTTCAAGTATGTGCCTGTGTTGGGGCACCTGCAGAGCGAGAGGAATGATGTGTTCTCATGAGTGTGGAGAATAGGTTTTCACCAGCGTGTAACCCCCGATAGAGAGGTGTTGGGGGGGGGGAGGCAAAAAAGAAAACGCACTGGAAAACCATCTGAACAGTTTCCCACAGCAATCATTCAGCTCTTCCTCCTGCGCTCCATCTCAGGTACATCAGACACAGAGAAAATATTAAAGCAGGACTGCAACTGTATTTTTCTTTCCCTGTGTGAGCAACAGTAATGAGGAAGAGGAGGCGTGTGAAAACAGTCAGGTCATGTTTGGCTGGCTGATAGATAATGCCACTGCGAGGGAGGACCGGTCTACTGTAGTACAGCAGAGGAGAGTGGAAAAACAAACGGTGCCGACGGCGAGCAAATAAGACTTCTGACGGGCAGCTGATAAAAGACAGACCGAGAGATACGGATCGGGCATCAATGGGAAATCAAATGAGAAGTCAGCAAAAAACTGGCATGAAATGTTGAAAATAAGACCCGCGATTCTTACGGACTTTACTGTCTTTCAGAGGCTGTAGCAGGTTCAGTTTTAGAGCTAGAGTGACGATAAAGGAAGGAGGCTAAATGACGCTCCAAAGTTACACTAAATTCTGGCGAGGAAAAACGGTCCTGGCCATTTTCACAGCGGTCCCTTGACCTCTGACCTCAAGATATGTGACTGAAAATTGGTTCTATGGGTACCCACGAGTCTCCCCTTTACAGACATGCACACTTTATGATAATCACATGCAGTTATTTGAATGCAGTATAAATGTGTTATTTTTCGCCCATTCTAAAAATGATGTGTTTGAATATTTCTGCATGCTGGGGTCCATAAACAGTCTTGGAATTACATAAATTGGGTATCACTGTAAAGCTGAGACTCTTGTGGATCCAATGAGCCACATTGTATTCATGTGTGATTTAGTTAGTTCCCATAGTAGCCATTTCATGTAATGAGACCATTTTTTTAAAATTTGACTTCACTGTATAAAATGACCTGTGGTGACCTCTAGGATAATCACAGCCTCATGAAACTTTACAACCACTAACTAGAGACCTAGGGCATTCAGAGGATGGATGGCTTTACTAGGTAGATTGACAATAAGGGGATTTCTGGGCAGTTTTCACAGCAGAAGTGCTCCCCATCCAATTGCCGAAAAATGCAATTCTTGCAGAAATCTCCAAATGTCAAAAGTTTTTGAAACCAAATCACAGCATGGCTTTTTCTATGGTGTTCCTCAAGGTCTTGGTGTCTTAATGTGGTATTTTGGAGGGATTATTGATCATTTTTATCAATTCTCGATTGATAAACGATGGTTAAATTTAGTACCAAATCTGTGTAGCAAATGGTATCAACCCAAAAATTGCTGCAACAACTTATGAGCCTTATACATTTTTACAATTCTTTTTAATTAATAAATTAATAAAAAGTATATAATAAAAAAATGCTCAAGGCTCCACTAATCACTAAAACCACTAAAATACAATGAATAAATAAATAAATAAATAAATAAATAAGCATTGCTTCTATAGCATCTCTACAACTTGTTTATCTGAGTGATGGCTGCTGGAACAAAGCTGTTTTTATACCGCTTGGTCCTACACTTTGGAACACTAAACCTCCATCCAGAAGGAAGAAGTTGAAATTCACTGTGCAAAGGGTGGGAGCCGGTTATCCGCTGTAACTGTCTGGTGTACATGGTTAAGCTGTGACTCACCAATCAGCCTACCGGACCATTTCACAATCTGATTCAGAGAATTTCTGTTCTTTAAAGATACGTTTCCAAACCATGACACCAAAGAAAAGGACAAGATTGATTCAATAAAAGCCCGATAAAATAAGGTCATCATGGTTTTGTGTGTGGGCATGTCCTCTAATACCCATTATCATATCTTTGGTTTTAGATATATTTAAGTAAAGTATAATGTGGGATTAACTTGACTACTTTTATGCTGCAGCTGGTGTTTTCGTAGCAGATATTGTTTGACAGAGATGTGAGAGTACCGACGCCTACGCGGCGAAAACTCCACTGAAAAGCCAGGTGTCTGGAGGACAGGTTTTTTTTCCTCCAGGCAGTTACAAGGACAGAGGAAACTTGATGAACCAGGTGTTCTGTTCTCATGAATTTTTCAGAATTTTCATGTAACAGACTTATATACTTGAGAAAGAGGAATAAAATGTAGCCAAGGCAGTTGTTTCACAGTGACTCTGACCTAGTTTATGAGTACAAAAAAGCATATCCACAGAACTTTCTGGTTGGCCTACAGAAATACATCATCCCTGGAGAACTCTTTATGCTAAGCTAAGCTAAAAAAGCAAAGCTAAAAACCTCCTGGAACTCAGTCCATACTCAACATACAGACATGAGAGTGGGATCAATGTGATCATCTAACTCTTGCCAAGAAGCAAATAAGTGTATTTTCCAAAATTTCAAACTATTCCTTTAATGCAACTAACCCCAAAATATAAATGTCCATTACACTAATGCCACATTTTCACTGCATGGCATGGCATGGCTCGACTTGACCCGCTTGGAACCACTCTTTTTTCAATTGGCAAAAGTTGTGGATAGTACCTCGACCCTGGTACCTTTTTCTTGGTCCAACCTCGGTCGAAGTTCCAAGCGAGCTGAGCCGGTACAAAAAGGCTAAAAAGAGTTAAAACACTGCAGACCACTGATTGATCAGAGAGAATCGTCACTAAGGCGAGAGGGACATCCTGCACGAACAAGCCATCTTTAAACAGTCTAACTACCATCATTAGGGACTAGAGGTGTGACGATTCACTCAGCTCACGATAACATACCATATTGGGTTCACAATCTCAATACAATATTATAACAATCATTTGAACACAACTTGAATGATGAAAATATGACTGAAAAAGTAGCCTTTTCTTTAAAAGACACAAAATGCAAAACATCAAAAAACTTTTATGCTAATTTCGTCTGACTCCTCCATTACTGCCTGCAGCTGCAAATCAGCTGCAAATGCACTAACTAACAGCTGCAAATCAGCTGCAAATGCACTAACTAACAGCAGCACTAACTAACAGCAGCACTACGGATGTGACTGTGAGGAAATATTCACACTGGTTATTAAACTTGTGACAACACCGGTGTTACCGATTAAACCGGATATTTTACAGGAACAGATAGTGTGTGTAGCTTTCTTACTTTGATCTTTAGCGTCGGGTGTCTGGCCTCTCCGGTCCAGCTGCAGGGGGTCTACCCGGGTCTACCTGGGTCTACCTGGCGCTGCACCCGCCGGCTGTGACCGCTCTCTCTCGTCACCGTGTGTGTGAAATAAAGCGTCCGTCGTCCGACTATCTGTTGATAACATGCCGCAGAAACTGGCTCGTTGGAGATGAGCCAGGCCTTGAGCAGAATCGATAACCGGCGATCGCCGCGCAATGCATGCCGGTTAGATTTTTGTCCGACTTGATGCCGACTTGCTCTGACGTCATGCACACGTGGGCAACGATAACCTCATGAGATGGAGGAAGTTTTTAGAGCCAGGCAGCGCCTATATGTAGGGGTGCAGTGGAAAACAAAATCGAGAAAAATACCTGGTACCAAAAGTGAGTTGAGTCGAGCCGTACCACGCAGTGGAAATGATATCCCAAAACACTGTGTACTGTAGCATCATTAGATGCAGCGAAGGTTTTTGACCATCTTGGACACCTTTGGAAGTACGAGCCAAATATATCCATGTTAGGGCTGTGAAATTAGTGGCTTTAAAATGATTTTGCGTTAACGCAAAATCATTTTAATGCTAAATAACGCAACAAAGTTACACAAAATTTTGGCAAAGGAAACTGTCATGGCCATTTTCAAAGGGGTCCCTTGACCTCACGACCTCAAGATATGTGAATGAAAATGGGTTCTATGGGTAGCCACGAGTCTCCCCTTTACAGACATGCCCACTTTATAATAATCACATGCAGTTTGGGGCAAGTCATAGTCAAGTCAGCACACTGACACACTAACAGCTGTTGTTGCCATGTTTTGATTTGAGCATATTGTTTTATGCTAAATGCAGTACCTGTGAGGGTTTCTGGACAATATTTTTCATTGTTTTTTGTTGTTAACTGATTTCCCATAATAAATACATTCATTTGCATCAAGCAAGCATATTTGCCCACTCCCATGTTGATAAGAGTATTAAATACTTGACAAATCTCCCTTTAAGGTACATTTTGAATAGATGTGATTCATTTGCAATTAATCGCAATTAATCATGGACAATCACGCAATTAATCGCGATTAAATGTTTTTATCGATTGACAGCCCTAATCCATGTATTTGACAAATTATTATACCATTTCCCTTATACGTCTTTTGTAATTAATGGACATACAGTCCTGTATCTCTGGAAGTATTCCACTAGGCAAGGATGTCCACTACTACCACTGAGTCAGACCCTGTGATATTCTGCACAGAGAAAACCTATGTAACCTAACATGACCTCACCTTGTACTTTACCTCAACTGAAGACTCATTTAGACTCATGTTTCTCTCTCATATATCAATGCATGGTTGGTATGGTTGGATTTTGGGTGATATATTTGCCTGCTAGCTTTTGAGCAGAGAGGGTATTTGTCTCTAAAATCACTCAGTTGAAAGAAGTGTGTTTCAGGCTCTCTGCTGCTGCAAATAACTACTCACTGCAGGAAAAAGAAGAGAGGAATGTTAGAGACCACTTGCTGGAATTGCTGCTCTTTTTGCTCACTCAGGGTTCATTTGTGATTTGAAATGATCAGTGCCAAGAAGGCCACGTCTGACGGTGTATAGTGGAAAGAAAAGTGAAATGAGACAAAAAGTAAAAAAAAGTGCCTCATTCACATTGAGGCAAAGTGTGACACACTGCTAGAATAATGACAAAAACACGCTTGAAAGCTCCAGAACAGATAACGATTGGACCTTGTTGTGAGACAGAACATTCTCATTCCCAGGGCGTCAAATACCGACCAAATTGTCACGGCCGTCGGCGTTCGATACCGCCGCATTTCACGGCAGTGTGAGACGCACCGGGCTTTCCATAAACTACAATGTAAATCCACTTGCGGCAACAGACGCTCAAGGATAAAGCTGTGGTGATATAGTTTAAAGAGCGAAAGAGACACACAGGGTAGGCGGGAGGGGAGGTGGATGGGTCCAACAAACACAAAGAATATTTTTGAGGCTTTATTTTGCCGTGAGACAGCTATACTGTCTATGTTTCTGATGGGGAACTGAAGTCGTTATCTATGCTCTTGCCAAAGCAACCAGACTCCATTGAAAAAAACATTAATTTTACCTCGCAGAACATTGGAGTTGCTGGTCTACTGCTGCCTAGATGGATACAATGGCTTCAGTTCCCCGTCAGAAATGGCTGTCGGACAGGAAAATAAAGCAAAGGGAATATTCTAAATATAGCGTTAACTTAAACTGATATTGTTTTTTTTAGGTGGGCTGTTCTTTTAGGTTGCTAAAACATGTTTTACTTGGCCCTGTCGACAGCAATACATTGCTTTACTTCCGCGCTGGTACTCCTGTCTGCTTCTCCAAACTAGGAGCATGCAGACCACTGATTATGGATAAGTACCTCATACAACCCCACTTCAAAACATTTGAGTTATCCCTTTAAAAGTAAAGTAGCAGACCCATTTTCTTTGGATTATGACTTAAATGTAAGAATCCAGGCTACTCTGTACCCTACATAGATAGATAGTAGCCAGTATGTACAGTATGTAGTAGCTACTTAAAGTGGCAGTAGGCAACAATTTTTTGGCATAATTTGGCAAAAAATCCATAATAACCTCTCAGCATATTGTAATTCAAGTGGTCTGAGAGATAACTAGACTTCTGCTCCTCATCATGGCACTGTTTTCAGGCTTTAGAAAAACCTAGCCCGTGACGGCAGAGGTCACAGAGGTCAGAGGTCACACGTCATTTCAGAGAGAGAGCGTTCCTATTGGCTGTGCTCCGGTCATGTGACCAGAACTTGGCTTCCTTCAACAGATTTTACAATGGCGGTCGCATCACAAACTTTCTCATTTTACAGCTAAACAGTACACTACAAGATGATTCTGAGAACATTTGAGGCGAGAAATAGGCATTACAGTAACAGAATATTGATTCATATTTGATCAGCGCTGCCTAGTTTGACCGTTTGGTCGGAGGTCACGAGTGATTGACAGCCGGCTCTCATAGACGGCAGCTGGGCAGCGGACCTTGTTTTCCTCCGGTAAGTGAAATCCTTCAGATGCCGTTAGGAGCACCGGAGGACACAGTAGGACACAGAGGACCATGATTTTTTTCAGGTTACCTGTTTCATGTATTACTGTCACGATATAGCGGCCGTTTTCTAAAAATAACTTTTTTAAATCAGATTTGCGCTAATATCGCATACTGCAGCTTTAATCACAAACCAATCAAATGTGTCATTTATCACAGGAGCTGCATTAGCACTGCTTGCTCCAATCATAAAGAGAAACAGCACTCTCCTAATAATCCTGACTCATTCAAAGACAGAATAATTATGCGTGATGTTCCCACATCTGCCTGTAAGAGGTCCATATGCAAAAGTGCTGCCTTAAGTGCATCAATTAGTAGTCGTGAGACACAAAGAAAGACCTCACTCTTTTATTACATAAATACCCCATCAACATAGAGTACATCAGCAGGCAGTGTGTATTGTTCAGTTCGTAATGTTTTGCATAGGTACCGTGTAAAGCTGTTATTGGTATAGCTCCTCTGACATTTAAAAGGGTTCATTATTCACATTGAATAACAGTCACAACAACAATGGCAGTGTCGAAGGCTATCTTAGATTTGGTTTTGTAGAAATACAAAATGTTTCTCTGAACACAGTTGCTGAGCTTTTAACTCATTTAAATTTTTTTTGTTGTGCTTTGAAGGACACTGAAAATTTTACTCACACCAGTTGATTCAGGATGATGTCACTTTACGTACAAAACAGTCACAACATCGAATCGAGCACGGTATTTTCATTAAACATAGTAATCATGAATTTTTTTTTTTTTTTTTATGAATTTGCAAGAGAATTATTTGAGAACTTGTGGCAGTGATGAACTAGTGAAGAAACATTTTGGGATATATTCTAGCTGCTTCCCTGTGTTTTCAGTCTTTGCTAATAGAGAGGCGAAGTCCCGCCCCTTCCGGTGGACCACCATGGGACCGTATTTCGGAAGAAATATGAACAGTAGTCAACGGCAAGAGACAAATAATTTTTTGAATTGTGCCATGAATTACATATATGATGTTTGTCAATTTAAAACAAAATTTTGCAAGTCAAGAAAGTCTCAGTTTGACTTTGACTGAATACATAATTAGAAAGACTACCCACCCAAAAGTCGCGTAAGTGACGTCTCTCTCTCGCTGAAGCTACGATGCCTGTGTGTTTCGTACTGGGATGAACTCACACCAGCAACGGGTCTCGCTCGCTCTTTTGCTTCCCGGCTGATAAAAAGACCAGGAGTCGCTGGATAAAACACTTATATATTATATTATATTGACAAACATCATATGTGCGATTCATGGTGCAATTTAAACGGGATCAAAAAAATATTTGTCTCTCGCCGTTGACTATCGTTCATATTTTTTTTCCTGAAATAAGGTCCCATGGGGTCCACCGGAAGAGAAGGGACTTCGCCTCTCTATAACTTACTAATATCTTGAAATGTCAAGAATAGCACAGTGTAGGCCAAAAGTGTTGACAAAGTATTGCATCTGGAGAGGAACACAAATAACACAAGGAATGTTATCAACATCAGACAGGTCATTAATACAATGGGGTTTTTTCACAGTAGACTTGTCAAACACATGTTTAACATCAAATTATGACTTCATTCCATTCAGGCGTGTCAGGTGCAGGGTGCTGGGTTTGTGCATGGAGTCCAGTGACGCTACCTGGGTTAAGGTGGATGGGTTCATGTTTTCTGTTGCAGAGCTTCTGCATGATTTAGGCTGTTGGTGGTGGTGGGGGTGTTTTTACTGTACATACAGTACAAATCTAACCTAGTACAGCTTTAAAGGAATAATTTGACATTCTGCTTTCTTACCAAGAGTTGGATGAGAAGATTGATACCACTGGTTCAAGTATGGAGCTCGAGTCGGGAGGAGGTAAACCTAGCTTAGCATTAAGACCGGATAACTATTTCTTGATGGACAACAGTCTTTCATTCTGTCCAGTAGTTCAGTGTAGCATCTGTTGTGGCTAAGCTAAGCTTATCATCTCCTAGTTCTAGCCAGTGGGCAACCTCCGGTTCTAAGTGCCTTAAACTTGCATTCTTTCTAATAGCCAGCAGGGGGCGACTCCTCTGGTTGCAACAAAAAGTCTGATTGTGTAGAAGTCTATGAGAAAATGAGCCTACTTCTCACTTGATTTATTACCTCAGTAAACATTGTAAACATGAGTTTATGGTCTCAATCGCTAGTTTCAAGTCTTCTTCAATACAGCATGATGTTCATTTAGTAAATTATGGTCCCATTTAGAGTCAAATAGACCATAAAGCAGGGTATGCTTTAGGGCGTGGCTACCTTGTGATTGACAGGACGCTACCACGGCGTTGTTCAGCGTTCAGTTGTACTAAAAGACACTCTAAGGATACTGTTAATTTTTTCCAGTAAGTACACGAACAAGCCTGTTTTTCGAAAGCCCAAATTAGCATCCCAATTAATATCAAAATTAACGTGAATTATGGACGCACCTTGCTAGCCAAGCTAGCTAGCTAGTGTTAGCTGCTAACGGTACTTGGCTCTGTTGGGCCTTGGCTACCTTGTGATTGACAGGTCGCGTTTTCAGTTCCTGAAAGTTAATTGTAACAGTTTGGTCGCCTAAAAATGTCTTACTCAGCATTCGGTTGTACTTAGCTCCACCCTCTTGTGTCACTTCTGGTTGCAAAAGAACCAAGATGGCGACGGCCAAAACGCCAAACTCAAGGCTTCAAAACGGCAGTCCACAAACCAATGGGTGACGTCACGGTTCTAGCTCCATAATTACCTCATAGACATGAGTGGTATCAATCTTCTCATCGAATTCTCAACAAAAACAAAATAAAAAATGTTTCTCAGAATATCAATTACTTTAACTTGCCATCCTTAGCCCAAAGTATGCCATGACCATGTGGTCCAAAATTACATTAGAAAAATGACTCCATGTAGCATCCACATTTATCAGAAGAACATAAAAACAAATCGAAAATGGAACCCTGTGTGTGAACATAGCCTTTGGATCCACACCGGAGGTGGACTAATGATCAACGGTGTTGTTAAATCTGTCTGTCGTTCAGTCTGTCTGTCCCCGTGACAGGACGGGAATCCTCAGTCAAACCAGGAGCAGGAAGCCTCTGGACGGGAGGTGATTATTCAAGCTTGCGGCGCTGACTCCTCTCCTGATAGATCTGCTCAGTGAATGGTCTGTAAATACAGCAGAACAAACATGTAATGGGACAATAAATCAGAGGCTGGAACGCCGTACCACTCTGTGCCAGGACCGCCGTGTGTGTGATGAACCGTGAGGGAGCCGGAGCGTATTGTGTGTGAATGATAGGAAGATGCCTCGTGTCTCCACGTGTTCCTCCACTCTGTTGCACATGAATGCACATGCAGTTTTGCACCACCGAACCCCATATCAAACAAACAGCTGTACCAGAACACAGCAGCTCTGTTCCTTGTGTGTAATTGAGAGAATATGGCAAATAACATCCATAATAGGTGAGGAAAAAAAATATTAAGAAGAGCTCTTGAACAAGAGATTACTGTAGCTGGCGAGCTAACCACTTGCATGCTAGGCAGGGACATGCTAGCACTGAGTAGCTCCCCAAACTTCTTTGTGTTTTCTCTGCATGACCGTTAACTCCCCAAGGGACAAAAGGTTGAGGTGCACGGTGCCACGGCAGTGTGGTAAAGTAGTGTTGTGTGACTATTCAGTTTATATTCATATTCAATTGGAAAAGCAAAAATGTGTATAATCCATTCAGTATATAGCTTTATTATTATTTAGCATCTTTATTTAAGCTTATGTGAATATAGCTCAAAATAAATGATCAAAGAAATCACAATTTGGACCTTTACAGCAAAAAACTAAAACATTTCAAATGCATAAGAGGAAAAGAGGGGCATCATGACACACCAAGTCTATTTTTTCCATGGATATTTTTTGCTGCTCTTGACTGAATCAACACTCCTTTGTCCTTTTGCACAGCCAGAGAGAAGTCCTTACATGACAGTCAGCTCTGTGCTGCATCTGTTTCTTGAGTCTGACCATTTAATGGTCACTAGAGAAAATCCTCTCCACAAAAGGCATCTGAGCCTGGTACACAAACGAGATTTTGCGATTTTGTAATTTTCCGCAGTAGACGTCTCAAATAATTTCTTTTCTTTTCCATATTTGCACATGCCAGACCGACACAAGACAAAAGACGTTGCATTAATGCGTTAAAGAAATTAGTGGCGTTAAAACGACAGCCCCAATAAAAAATAAAATAATAAAAATAAAAGTAATTTAATACAATAATAGTCAGTTAAACAAGTTAAAAAATCGTCACAGCTAAAATCAATCAGGATTTTGACTAGATTTCTGAATTGAGCCATAGAGAGAGCTTGAGAGTATCAAGCTTCAAAGTACAGCTGTCAAGTTTATTTAAGGGATTTAATAATATGGGAAGCTACTCAAAATCATTATTTGGTGTCCGCTTTCATCGCTGCATCTCACTTTGCATCATAGAAGATTATAAGCTAAGAAAGCTGAGCGGCGTTGTCCCAACTCACTTGACATCTATTTCCATTCAAAGTTTGGTTACCGCATCCATCCCATTACTGCTTTCATCCATTTCAGTCGCTGCGTGAGGCCATATATCCAACCGGCTGCCTTTCTACGCTCGCAGAGTTTCACTAAATGAGATCATTCAGAATCTATGCCTGAGGCAAAAGATAAATATAGCATATGAATCTTTTCCCAGTCGCAGTGAGTGGTTAAAATCTGGCACCTGCGTTACCTGAAATTCACAGGCTTGGGCTGAACGTGGACTGGCCCTGCAGGAAATTGCCACGGCGACATGCACAACTGCGCTCTCGCTCACAGCGTGTGTTAATGTGTGACATTTGCTGAAATGCATGCTTCCGACACCACCGAAGCTAACCTGTCTTTTCCTTCTCAAGTCGAACATGACACTTGCATTTAACCTGTTGGGCAAATGAGCCCCATTCTGAGAGACAGCATCAAAATAACAAAAATAACCTTCAGGGGTTCGATGAGGTTGGAAATGTGTGTTTATGGTGACCGTGTGTGTCTGGGCTATGGTTCATATATGTGATAAAGTAGGTCAGTCGGTTGTGGCCTCATCAATCTGCCATTTTCCATCCTTTGTCTTGCTGCTACTACCCAGGTAAACGTGTTGTTTGTGTTTTAATTATGGGGCTCTCAATATAGTAATGCTGGGTAAACACTACACAAGAATCAAGCCGATTTTGGGCCTGATTCCCCCCTCCTGATGGTGTTAAAGATTATCTTTCCAGATACTCTTGTGGTGTGAGGTATGTTAAGAGTGTTTCTTACATCGCCCTAGGGATGCACCGATCCGACTTTTCCAGTCCTGATACCGATAGCGATACCTGGTCTTTGGGTATAGTGAATTGTTATTTATTATTAAAATAATAAATCCTACACCAGCAACTTGGTAAAGAAATCTTCAAAATGAAAAGGAATTACTTTGTAAACCTTTTTAATGCTGCAACAAATTGGTCAAAACTTAAACAGGAATTAAAATTCCAATATTTAATGTATATAGTATATAATAATATAATTTAATAGATTGGCCCCATTGTCACCGATATCCGACTGTTTGAGTCGTTATCAGCCCGATATCTGAACCGGTATTGGTATCTGTGCATCCCTACATCTCCCGATGGGCTCGAAAGTCCATCCTGGATTCACCGATCTCAAATTGTAAATATTAAACATTTTCAATATTTACGATTTATCCTGTTGTGTAGGGAACCCCGAGTACAGTCGATGACGCAGTCACGCGGGAAAGAACGATGCAAAACGAGCTAATGCAAAACGAGCTAATGCAAAACGAGCTAATGCAAAACGAGCTAATACAAAACGCGAAGCACAAAGTAGTAAGATGGAGCTCAGATATGGAGGACCAACTTGTTGATTTGTGGCAACAACACAAGTGTTTATTAAACATGTCTACATGACTTCATCCATCCATTCTTCCTGAATTTTCAGGACAAAGTAGTTCAAAAATTAACATCGCTAATTATTCCTGCCCATCGTCCGCCATTTTTGTTTACACTAAAGACACGTTTGATTGCGAAAGATTTTGCGAGGTTTCCGTTTTTTTTCTTGTTTTTCATGAATGGAATCTGTTAGTGTGTGGTGTGGTGTTTTAGCCAAATCGTTGTTCACCACACACTATAGGAACAAAACTGTTAAATTTAACATAACATGTTGTTATGTGTGGGGTCTCTCACGTATTCAACATCTGTTAAGATTTGAAAAATCTTTTAGTGTGGGCCACCCTTAAGCTGTGACAAAGTGTGGTGTGTTTAAATACAACCGTGTGCATCTGTGTACCATTGTTGTGCACATATGAATCGTAAATCGTATTACAATGCTATGCGACTGGTTTCCCACAATGCAAAGGGCAGCTGCACAGTTAACAAACAAACACCTATACGCCTGCTCTGAAGATGAGAGGGCATCACAAGCACACGCACGCACGCTAACGCACACGCACACGCACACGCACACGCACACGCACACGCACACACAAGGCTCGATGAGTAAGTAAACAAAGAAGTTGCTTCCATGCCGAGCTCTGCCTCATTTGAGACCGGACTGTGCGGTAGCGGCGCGTTTGTGTATTTCTGTTTGTATGTTCCGTTTGTGTATTTCTGCACGTACGTGTCTGTGCGGACAGATGTCCAGAAGTAGGTCGCTGTGTTATAGGTCCGTGGCTTATCTCGTAATCGCCATGGACGAGCGAGAGGTGGAGGACGCGTGTTAAGGTTTTGGACCTACTTTTGCTGAAAATCGAAATGATCTAAATTGACAGATGGTCATGCATTCACACCACACTTCATATGGTGTCATGTGTATCCGTGACATGGTCAGATTTCACTCTGTGCTCAGTGCATGTTAGGGCGCACTCCCACCTGTACACATGAGGAGATTAACCAAATGTGTTTTATTGACATATGTGAACAGGGCCTGAGACAAAGAAAGACTTACCCCTCAAATCTTATCGCCAGCTTGTAAACCACGGCTACTATGGCAGTCAGGACGAGCCCGACAGGACTCGCACCACTGGAGACAGAGAGGGAGAGAAAAAAGAGCAAGACAGATGGGTTAGGTTATATATTGTGTACAACACAATATATACCGGACATGTGAACCACTTCTCAGATGTGAAGTGTGTAATGATGGGGAGCGAAGGTAGATACAAAAATAGAGCGACAGAACAAAGACAGCAGAACTTGAGATTGAATTAAAAATCATTATCTTTGTGCCCACCTGAAACATCCGCTCCACACACACACACTTTCAAAATATATCATATGCCAGAGAAGATTATAGAATCTGAAATTTAGCACCTCTTTCGCTGTTTGAGCTCAAGCCCCCCCACATATCCAAGTTTTTTTCTCGTAAATTTATGACTTTATAATCTCACAATTCTTTTTTTGTTGTTGTTGTAAATTCATGACTTTATAATCTTGCAAATTTGTGAGTTTTTTCTCGTAAATTTGCCACTATAATCAGAGAATATCCAAGTTTTATTTCGTAAATTTATGACTATATAATCACACAAATTTATATTTTTTTTCTCGTAAATTTGCCAATTTAATCTCAGAATATCAAAGTTTTATTCTCGTAAATGTATGACTTTATAATCTCACATGGTTATGATTTTTTTCTCGTAAATTTGCCACTTTGATCTCAGAGAATATCCAAGTTTTTTTTCTCGTAAATGTACGACTTTAATCTCGGAAGTTTCTCAGAGTATTACCCCCCTTCCACAGCTCATCATCGTACAGAGAGGAGTGAAACTGGATTTTTTTTAAAGTGACTGTTTGATGATGATAAATAAAGTAAATATAAAACAGTAAAATCAACTGCAATTACAAAAACAATTTTAATTATTATTTCATAAATAATTATAAAAAAGAACCTTTAAAAAACTGGGTTAAAAAAATGTTCTACCTTGTAGTTCAACCTTGTGGACAAACATAAACACACACAACACACTGACCTACATACTGTATACCTGAAAGTGGCCCAGTGACACAGATTTATTTGATCAAGACAGAAAAAACAACAACATAACAAAACATGTAGGCACACTTTCATTCAGGGGGCATAATTAACTAAAAAAGAAAACCTGTGCATGCTGGACTAAAAGCCCTCTCATGTGGAGCACTAGGGTGGGTAACAAAAAGCTTTTATCTCAAAACACTGTGGACACATACCGCATCTTCAATATACACACACACACCAAGTGGTCTGGTTTCATTTCTGGCCAGACCACCGAATTAAATCTCACCATTGCCAACCTTGTCATTAAAAGTAAAGATAGAAGCATAATCTCAACACCCAGACACAACCCAACTCCAATGCCTCTTGTGAAGGCATGTGTAGAAATAGGGTTTTGCTTTGAGGGTGAATACAGGTTTATTCAGACAGACAGTATGAGAAAAATAATGTGTTTTTTGAACATTAAAGCATGTAAACATATTCTAGCAGAAACCCAAAATACAAGTATGAACCTGAAAATGTCTCCTTTAATATTCACTCCAGCTAGGTATCAGAGTGAAAGATCTTTTTTTATAATTTGAGTAAACTGACCCTTTAATTTAAACTTCTTCGTTAGTTGGTCTACAACTTTAGCCAAATCAAAATCACACTGACTTTATGTTCACAGTTGGAATGTAGCCAATATTTTTTATTTTGACCCTGGGGGACAACCATAAACCAGGTCAAGACATGTGAAGTGATGAAAGGTTTGACACTACCTGTGGTTTCCAATGATTACTTCCTACAATTTTTTTTAACTGTCTTTGACCTTTTCAAAGATCACAGGAGCCACAGAAAATAGGACTGCAGCATGATTAGTCAGTAGATCTCTATTTACCACTGACCTATATTACAAACTGTCATAATCACAAATGACAAAACCAAAAGTGGTCAGACCGTCAGCTGACTTGCTTCTGCCAATCTGATACATAATTTCCATTTATCAGAGAAACAGCGCTCCTTTGAACTACAGTTTTCTCTTTTTCTTCCTCTGATTCAATTTGTCCTTGACCAGCTATGGGAAAAAGAAGTAGAGCATTTACAGTAATTCATGACACAAATCTCTTTGTACATTAGCCTATTCATGAAGTTTCACCGTTACATGATTCGTTATTAGGATCATATGAACCACGGAGAGAACAGCTGTTGGTGTGGTGCAAGTTGAATAAACAACACAGTCTCATGGCAGTTTGTGAAATAGTCACGAAATTTAATCTATTTGATTCGTGTACATAGACACATTTTTTTCGTGACGCTTAGCACGACCTTCGACAACGTCTTTTTCGTGCGTTTTCCTAGAAATGTCCAGCAACACATGACGTATGTGTCAATTAGCTAACTACTTAGTTAGGTTTAGGAATAGATCGACTTGGTTAGGTTTAGGCAAAAAAACTACTTATTTAGATTTCGGAAATTATCGTTGTTTGGGTTAAAATATCACCGAAAGTGCCGTAACTTAAGTACGGAAGTTACGTGACAAATAAATCAACTTTGACTTGTGGTTTCACACAGGACACGATCTCCTGGGCAAATTCCTGTGTTTTTTGACCCAGCCATCCACCCTGACCTCCTCCCTACACAGCATTCGCCGCTCTCTATACTTCCCGGTTCACAATTACGTGGATTACATACAAATTTATTTTTTTGCTGACCATCACGAAAAAAATGTGAAATTCATGTCTATGTACACGAATCAATACATTAAATTCCGTGACTATTTCAAGAACTGCTGTGCGACTGGGCTGGAATAAATGAACGCTGATATTAGAGTTGAGATATTTTTTTCCTATTCTGTGCATCCATCGAATTTGCACATGCCTACATGCTGTTATCTGACTCTGCATCTATGCGCATGACTATGTAATGTGTGTGTTTCCATATGTGCTGTCTGTATGAATCAGGCTGCAGATCTCCTGTTCTAGCAGCGTGGAAGCATTTGGACAAGGACATCGAGCAGACGGAGGCAAAAAAAAATTTAAATCAATATTCATTTGCTCAGTCAGTCAGTGTTACATTTTTTTTTGTTGTAAAATGTGTAACAGGGTAACAGTATGTGGCAATGGCCCCTGTGCCAAATGTTAGTGCAGTGTGAAAATTTGATAAGAAAAGCGCAAAAAAGTACCTTTAGCAGACCTGAGGACTGAAAATGCATATACGGCATGTCCACTGGAGGCGAGACCTTTGTTACATGGCTTGAGGGAATATGTAGGTCATATGCTCATCTCTGTGGTGTTCTTGATGAATGACATTAGTAGAGCTTGTTGTTGGATACTGCGAAACCTGGGAGGAGTGCTTGGCTGCTGATTCAGGGCATAACGGTCGACACACACTGATCCATATAGTGACACACATTCACAGATAGTGGTCATGGAATGACTGTAGCAAAACACAGCCAACTGACAAGTTTACTTCCCAACTTCAGAAATGTGAGAACACATCTACAGACTATTTTACACATTTACAAATCTGGGTACACATTTACAGACTTCATTAATAGTAATTGCAGCGTTTTTCCTACATTGATATCACAGTATGGCAGATGTGTACAAAATTGCAGATGAAATAACCAAATTGCTGCTTAAAGCTAGGGTTGGTAGTGATGTTCAAATATTTTTTTTTTTTTGTTAACTTGTTGAAATTTTCATTACATCCCGACAGCAATCAATAGATCAAATGCTTTGACAAAAAAAAAAAGAAAAAAATCCGGTATCTGTGGCTGTCGCCGGACTGCAATTGCAAATCCGTCTGCTACTTCAGCACCACGGACAGCGCCGTGGATTTATCAATACACTGCACAGTTAGGTCAATAATATTTCAGAGCCATGGTCGAGGCCATAGATTGTTATTTGCACAAACCTCAGATAAAGGATCAATGAGTCAGACAGACTAGACTCAGACGCATCCGTCCTCAAATCGCCCACTGACGTGGAGGTACATGACTCTAGCTTTGAATGGTAAATGGTAAATGGACTTGCATTTATATAGCGCTTTTCTAGTCTTCCGACCACTCAAAGCGCTTTACACTACATGTCAGCATTCACCCATTCACAAACACATTCATACACTGATGGCAGAGGCTGCTAAGGTGCCAACTTTGCCCATCAGGATCTAATCTAAATACTTTCACACACTTCGGGAGCAATTTGGGGTTAAGTGTCTTGCTCAAGGACACATCGACATGTGACCCGGAGCAGCCGGGGATCGAACCACCGACTTTCCGATTTGTGGACGACCTGCTCTACCCTTTGAGCCACAGCCGACCCTAATGACTGTTGATGTGTGCATTGTCTATTTATCCCCATTATCATCTTATATAAACTCACAACGCTAGCTTTCAGTCTGAGGGAGGGAGGTTCCCCCACTGAAACTGGGTTAATAGCATGTATCCAAACTCCTTATACCTCCCACATAAACACTTGCTCATTGACAGCAGACAGATAGCATGAGCTTTAAGTGCCGAGCGTGCTGTGATTCACCGCTGCCTGTGTTATTCTTAATGAATACACGTATGATACCTGCCCTCTGCCCTCTGGGACAAGCGATGCAATCAAAAGAGAACACAGAATGATCGGTGTGACGATCGTGTGTGTGTGAAGGAGTGGGAGAATGACAGCTACTCCACTGACCTATTTTTGGAGATACGGAGAAATAAGTCTGACCTAGAAAGAAAAACTCTATCATGGATGAAACATGTACACAGGACACATGCATCTTTCATCTTTTCTCATTTCATCCTATCCGGCCCTCAGTCCTCTAGAGACCCCACTGCCATCCCATCTGCCCTTTGGTGAATCGAATGAAAATAAGATGTGATTGAAAAACAGAAAACATGATGTCTTCATTATGTGGACAGAATGTAGAATAGTGGTGAGGGAAGCACCAGCATGATGGAAACATGCCAAATATACTGTAGGTATTTGGCATGTACCCACCTCTGGCCAGAGGGATTTATGTGATGTATACCTGCCTTAGGGCCCTGTCTACACGTATTCAGATATTTATAAAAACGGATATTTTCCCCTCCGTTTAAAAAAAAAAACAGTCCACACTACCTTCGTTTTTACAAAATATCTCCGTCCACACTCAAACGCAAAAACGACTCCAAACGCTCGCCATAACAAGTGAGATCACCAGTTAATGGTCAAGGTATTTGGTTACCACCCTTCTCACTCCCTTTTCTTCGGCTTCATTACAGTCAGTTGGATAACAGTTATTGTTGGTGGGGGGCTGGGATTCCTGTCATCACTCTGCTGTCATCGACTGTCTCTTTACGTGCATAAATGACGAAATGGAGGTCATTCAGGTTTATATCCATCGCCCTTCTGAGTGCTCCAAACCTCGCCTTCAATCGCCCAAAAGCGCATTCAGTCACCATTCGGCCTCGACAAGTGTAATGTGTTCCCTGCTTTGGCCTCATGTGACTGGAACATCATCGTTCATTTCCACTAAGATACAAAGTAACCAGAGTTTTTTAAAAAATCGGCACCTCAGAAGGCGTTTTCAAAAATATCCGTTTTTGTGACCCAAAACTCCGTTTGCATGTGGAAAAGGGCATTAAAAGAGCCGCAAAGAGATGCATACCAGTGTCTATCTTGCATGCTATAGCCAATCCTGTAATCTTCAATGTGTTCTGCAGACACTGTACTTTAAGGCACTGGATCCGCCCAGGCTATGGTTGTATTCCCCTAAAACCGCACCACGCCAAGAGCTTTGTGAAGTATAAACGTAGGGTAAAAAAGTCCTTTCCCTTTCTGTGATTCCCCACAAGATTTGGGATAGACACCTCGAAACTGCTGGCTAAAAGATCTGAAAACATTAGTCTTTAAGGCATCTGATCCGCCCAGGCTATGATTGTATTGCCCTAAAACAGCACCATGCCAAGAGCTTTGTGAAGTATAAACTTAGGGTACGAAAGTCCTTTCCCTTGCTGTGATTCCCCACAAGCTTTGGGATAAGACACCGCTATACACTGCTGAGTAAAAGATCTGAAAACCTGACATGGCTGATCAACTTTGATCGTCCACTTACACATTTCCCAGCCTGATTAGAGGAGAATATAAAGATCATGTGTCATGTTTAGCACTGGGGCTAGAATTTACTCAAACAGTAATTGGAATACCCTTTGACCAAATGAGGCCCACAGGAAGTGGATAACATCCCCTGTGGTCTAACATACAGCTGGGAGATGACTGCAACTTCCAATTCATTATAAAAGCATTGACATATATGTTTAAATATAAGTAAGAGAAATAATTGAGGAACTTCCAGCTCCAGCGCGATCCACTGAGTGAGTCTTAATGACAGCACTTAAGTTCTGCAAGTGTCCTACCTATGACTGAGGATAACTGTAGGGTTAAGCCATGCAGTTAGACAGAAAGTTAGAGAACGACATGTGGAGGTGGTGAAGAGATGTGCAGAATGTACTCGCAGGAACATGAGCGTCTGTACCAAATTTTGTGGCAATCTATCCAACAAATGTCAACCTCATGGTGGCGCTAGAGGACAAGTCAGGGGATCACCAAAGTCAGTAGGATTCATCCTCTGGAGAACTTGAATGTCATGACAATCTGTCCAATAGTTGTTGAGATATTTCAGTCTGGACCAAAATGGTGGAATTACCGACTGACAAACCAATATTGTCTTACTGAGTGACGACTTAAAGTATGCAAGCAAGCAAAACTTTAAATAGCACATTTAATTATGAGGGAAACACAACGTGCACAGAGAAGCAAAGAGACATAATGTAATAGAAAAACCTGAACAACAACTGATCAAATGTGCAGGAAAAAGCAATCCACAAGGCCTGTGCCACATGACCTGACCTAAAGTGTACCACGAGCAAAACCAGACATCTACTGGTGTTATATAACTCTCTTGTTACAGTGAAACAAAAAACAAATGCTCATACCTGGGAGGTATGGGAGGTACCTGATCATACTTCTATCACAGGAGCAATGCCGTGATTGCGGTGTAGCAAATATAGCCATGAATATACGCTTTGTCCATGAAGCTATACAGTATGTCGCGAGATGTATTCGACCGTTTCATGACTACCCTCTGCTGTTGTTGCACTCTCCACATATACAAACTGTACAGTATCAGCCGCAGTCGAATAGCAACAGGGCAGGTTAGAGAGGGGAGTGCAGAGACGAGATTTGGCCCGGAGCAGAGAGTGACCTTTGAGAGTCAGAGGATCGTTGTTCTCTCTCGCTCAAAGATACTTCTCCTTCACACATGCACAGCACATGATAACGGTCCATGATGTAACTGAAGGGCAAGATTCACCACACTGTCAATCACTCTGGTGAAGTAATTAGGTGAGTGACCTGGAGGGGTTTTCTCAAAGCCTGAGAAAAAGTGCAAGAGGACAGGGCGGGGGGGGGGGAGGGTTGAAATAGCTAAATAGCTTGTTTATGCATATGCTACGCTGCTTGAAGTTATAATCCATATGATTTTCATTGTATCATACCCCAGTTTTGAAACTATTTATGGGCATCATTTTTCAAAAACAGCCATTCAATGTACTGTATTTGAATTCCATAATTGAATAATCTTTATATAGCCGTTTTCGTTGTTAAGGCCTTTACACACCGGGGGCTTTTCGTTCTTTCAATAATAAAGTAATTTGCAGAAAAGTTGCAATAATACCGCATATCGCACCGTTGAGCCAATCATTATCACCGCAGGGGGAAATTCCTTCACCTCGACAGCCCCAGTTATTCTTCTTTTGTTTTATTTCTGACAGAGTAGACGATTACGGTGAGTTAGCTGCACCCAATGGTCGATACATGTGTTATTTGGAACTGGGGCCTGTATGATAAAAAAAAAACAAGTGTTTCTAAACCAACCAGGAATTAAATCTCATGGATTATAACTTTAATATGTTCCATGCTTAAAGTCACATTTAAGCGTATAATGAAGTCAGAAGGCCTTGGTAGCCGAGTGGTTATACCAATCGGTCGACACTGACATCCATGCTGCTGCTAGTGGCTAAAATAATGACGCTGTATTATGTATATTGATGGGTTGTGAGATAAATGTATGAATGCTTAATTTTCTTACTGTGGATTCAAGTAAAGGACTGTTCCACTGCGTTTTACAGAGACATACAGATGTGTGGAGGGAGCAGATGTTACCCCTTGTCATGCTTGATCTGATATTACTGATTGGAATTTAGCCACATGTCTGAATGTTTCAACTCAAAGGGAGGAGTGAAGCCAAAATATGTTATGCACCCCACAGAATACAGTACTTTTTGCTACTGGTTACATATCATGTAGTTTTTGCATAGAGCAAAAACTACATGATATGTAACCACAAAAAAATTGCATCATGCAGCAATTTTAGCTTCAATCTTAGTCATTTAGCAGGAGGTGTCCAGCTCGTGTTCATGTATTAGTCTAAGTGCATGGATGTCAGCTAATCTCCCTTCCAGGTCACACGGAAAGGCCAGTAAGTGGCCTAATGTGTGGGTGAGATTGTCTGTCACAGCGAGGGCCTTGTGGGAGTGAATGAGAGATAGTTTTCCTCCTCCTTATGTTCTTTGTGTGTATCTGAGAATAGGACATCCTATGAGGTCCTTCAGGATCACTCAAGTACTCTCACAGTCACAGTGAAGCATGTCCTTGGTGGCTTTTGCATTATAATTCATCACAACATATCTGAAGTGCATATTAATGACAGATGAGAGAAAACAAGAAAAATCACCATGATGTGATGGCAGGTATAGAAATGTATAAAGTAAAGTTCAGGTAAACGCTATATTTAGAATATTTTCTGACCGCGTACTGAACTGAAAGTGAAGCGTATCTATACTGTTTCTGTCATCGGAGCCTGCTGGCTTTGGAGAGTTCTTTAACGCATTAACGCAAGTTCCGATTTTTTTTTCTTTTTTGCCTTTATTGGATAGGGACAGTGATAGATATGCAAGGGGGTGAGAGAGGGGATGACATGCAGCAAAGGGCCACAGGTCGGACTCGAACCCCGGGCCGCTGCGGTAAGGACTCTCCGCTGTACCAAGTGAGCTACCGGGGCACCCCAACAACTTGCGATTCTTAGGTTGTATCAATCTCAGATAGAGATATATTGGCATCATATGAAACTAGAGAACCTAAATAATCCATTGGTTCCAACCATGTCATACTAACTTATAGCGAAGGAGGTTAAATAACGCTCTGAAAAACACAACATTTTGGAGAGGAAAAACTGGCATGGCAATTTTCAAAGGGGTCCCTTGACCTGAAAATGGGTTCTATGGGTACCCACGAGTCTCCCCTTTACAGACATGCCCACATTATGATAATCACATGCAGTTTGGGGCAAGTCATAGTCAAGTCAGCACACTGACACACTGACAGCTGTTGTTGCCTGTTGGGCTGCAGTTTGCCATGTTATGATTTGACATATTTTCTATGCTAAATGCAGAACCTGTGAGGGTTTCTGGACAATATTTTTCATTGTTTTGTGTTGTTAACTGATTTCCAATAATAAATATATGCATATGTTTGCATAAAGCCCACTCCTCTGTGGATAAGAGTATTAAATACTTGACAAATCTCCCTTTAAGGTACATTTTGAACAGATTGTGTGATTAATTTGCATGATTAACTATGGACAATCATGTGATTAATTGCGATTCAATATTTTAACTGATTGACAGCCCTACTAAAAACACCAACAAATATGAAGCAGTGAGGACACACATACACAAAGACATTAGCAAGTTTGTGCCAGTATAGAGGGGGAGAGAAAGATGGAGGTAGGTGGAGGGACACAGGTGAGAGAGAGATGCAGAGAGAAGAGGAGGTAGTGAAATGAGGCGATCATTGGTTTGATCACTCAAAGCTCGCAGTGCAGAAGACGCAGGGCTGAAAGTGGATTAAATCCAAAGCAGAGAGAAAATGGGACAAAATTAGTCACAAACAAGTGAAATGACCATAGAGGCGGTAAAATCAGGAATGGAGTCCACGCAACTCTGTGAGGGAAAATGGGGGGCTAACAGCTTTTATTGGCGGCCGACTCGTCAACCCTGGAGCGCTCGCCTAGCAACTACGCACGCCGAGCTCATAGAGATGTGGTCACAGTTGTCATAGAGACGAGGCACAAGTTTTTACCTCCCCACTTTATTCAAGAGGAAAGTGATTTGCAACTTGGAGAAAACAACGTTTTCCATTTGCAGGTCGCAGCTTATTATCTATCTGCATGCCCTCACTGCATTTAGAACGCCAATTGACGTACTTAACAGCCAGACGTCGGGCCATTTTCCTTTGATTTCATTTTATGCGTTTATGTGTTAACAACCCGTCGGGTAATGGTTAATGACGAACCTGGTAAAAATAACTTGTTGTGATTTATTAGAGCCAATCTCAGCTCCAGACCTCTGCTGAGGCATTAAGTTCAAATTCTACTCTTGTTGACCTCAGATACATTCATGGAAGTGACCTCTCCTCCTTTCCAGTCACACACACACACAAACACACACACACACACACACACACACACACACACACACACACACACACACACACACACACACACACACACACACACACACACACACACACACACACACACTTACATGAGCGCCAGGCCGAGGTAGTTGGCGGTGCTGCCCCAGTACATCGGGTTGTCGATGATGTTGAAGGGAAAGCCTGTCACCTTCTCATCCATCAGGATGCCAAAGTAATCACCTGAAAAATCAATACAGACAGATACAGGTTGAGATGAGATCTATTTAACATTCCATTTAACAACTAAAACCTATCAATTTTTTTACTTTTATTTTTCCTCTTCAGTGATGCAGGAGGCTGGAGCATATCCCAGCATGCACTTAGCAGGAAACATCTCTAAAGGTGTAATTTGTCTCCAGGCACCAGTTTATCATCTAGTTCAGGTGGACAGGGACTCAGTGTCAAACCTGGTGGGCTGTTTCCAACTGCTGCCATGGTTACAACCTCGATGTCTGGTTTTGAACACAGATTTTGGTCCGTTTGTCATGCTACAATCATTTTTGACAAGTTTCTGACAAAGCGGCAGACCCTGCAGTCAGCCTGAGGATGCACTGCCAGAGAGTCTGACTCTGGCACCACACAGCCGTGTTAATGCTACAGCGTCTGGCTGCCCCTCCGTCACCTGGCTGCTACTGATGTCAACAAATATGACCGCATATGACCTCATGTGAAAGAGTGAAAGATTGACTATTGAGTAACACTTGCCAAAAAATATTAAACTGGAAATTCTTCTCCTATTGTGTGAGGAAATATTAATAATGACAAAAGAGGATAAAACAGTTGTTGGACATTATATCTGTTGAAACAGTGTCAAAGGTTTAAGCCTCTGGGTAGGTGTTTCTCATGAAAATGTTGCTAGGAGACCAGCTGTCAACTTATGGGGTATGCTGCTGATAGTATAATATTAAGAAAGCTGGATATGGCGCCGCCACTCAGCCTTGCTGCCAATTTCTCACAGTGGTCTTTTACCCCAAAGACCACCATTACGAAAGAGACTTCTAGAAAACTGCTGACAGCTCGAACTGCAAAACAAAGTCAATTATTACTCTACGCTACTACACTAATGCGCCATGGGCTGCACAACGCTGAAACAAAACAGGAAGTGGGGAACCGGTTTTGTACAGGGATGGAATGGTTAAGGTTAGGCATTGACCTCTAATGGTTAAGGTTAGCAAGGTTACAATAAACTGTCTTACTAATTTACTAATGTAATCAGAATGTAATTGTTATTGTCTCTTATCAGCTATCCTACAATGTATAATTCATAAACTAATTATTTCACACTACAAAAATGACAGCATTACTTATAATTCTTAAAGATTGTTAATTATGTTTTTTTTTTGTTAACGGTAAAATAACCATTAACTAAAGTTGAATTAACTATCAATTTACCATTTATAAATGATAGTTATTATACTAGAAAAACGTGCTCACTGGGGAAATCTCACGTAGGGAGCTCCATCAATGTACGACAGTAAATAGAATTTAGAATATGCCTTTTTGGGGAATTAAAATTTGACATCATAAGTATAAAAGTTAAAACAAACACCAAGTATATGTATACTGATATCTAAGCAAAAAATTAAGTTCCACTTCAGTTCAGCAACAGCAGAAGTCATTTTAGCTTGTTTCTGTGGTACTGGATGTCGGTGGTAAATAATAATTGGATGTCAAACAAGTGTGTGTGTGTGTGTGTGTGTGTGTGTGTGTGTGTGTGTGTGTGTGTGTGTGTGTGTGTGTGTGTCGGGGTCAGCTGAACTACTGCAGGACACCGTTCAATGTAACCTGAGCAATTACTATTGTGCACTACGTAATAAGCTCCCCAGGTATTGTGCACACACATACATTCAAATATTTCCCTTAAGCCTCCCTCGTCCACCTACACACACACACACACACACACACACACACACACACACACACACACACACACACACACACACACACACACACACACACACACACACACACACACACACACACACACACACACACACACACACACAGTAGGTAACAATGACCTGTTGAATTACGCATGTGGTACTGCTGGCCTTGTTTTCTATCAAAGAGAGGCTGTTAATGACCAAGTTGTGTAACAATTTGCATTATGTATGCTTAAACCACCAGTGGGGCAGGAAAAAAAGAGATTATATAAACAAATGTGTTTGGTTTTGAATTGAAAACCAGCGTTACTGGCCTTCAGAACAATACGCTAACCTCATTTTTGACCTCCACAGCGACTACCAGCAACCCATTCATTCGAAAACCAAGCAATAATTTTATTTTTTTGTGCGTGTTCCCGCGTCACTGTTGTTCCATTACGGTTATGAAAATGGGCAACCTGGACTTGCTGAAGAGCAGTGATAGCACTGTGGTAGCCCAGAGGTTGGACAAGTGGGTCTGTGATCAGGAGGTTGTGATCGGAGTTTACATCCTGGGCAAGCGGAACAATAAGTGAACACTCTCCTTGTAATTTCATTGTGTCTGGATCTTTGTTTCTGACTCTCTGCCATCAGTTTGAATCATCAGGTCACAGTGACTCAAGGGGCTTAATATAGAGCGAATAAGAAACATCAAATTACAAACACACACCCACAGGCTATATCCTCTAGTGTGTGTGTGTGTGTGTGTGTATGTTTGTGGGTGTCCACGGCAGGAGGAATTGGAAAGAAAACAGGGCGCAGGTAGATCATGGTGAGGCATAACAATCATCCCCACATACGCAGGCACATACACACACCCTTATCCAGAGTAACTTCAAATGAGTTCAACAGTCAAATGAGTAAATAAATATGTAAAGTAATTCCTAGATCGCCATATTGGAAACATACTGAAAGGGGCTTTATCCTCTTGGGAGAATGACTACGTGAATAGGTGATTTTCCTAAAAAATTAAGGAGCTAAATGAAATTCAGCCATCATGGAACATGATTTTTTTCAGTTGCACTACTGTCAGGATATAGTGACCGTTTTATATAAGTAACTTATTTCAATAATATTTGCGCTATTTCTACCCACTGCAGCTTTAATCACACACAAATTTATTATTTCATAGAGAATCTCAGTGTGAATACTAAACAGAGAATACATTCTCATAAATCACTGGATGGATAAAACTATATACTGTACTATAAGCTACAAAGTAAAATTTCCCTCTGGAGATATTGAACATTTTCTATGCATCACTTATACAACAGGCAGCAACAACCTGTCCTCTCCTCAGTTTTCTGCACTACTGTTATTCATTCACCTTGTTCACATGTGCCTGGGAAACTTGTCTACTGGCTGCTATTGGCTGGGCCTGGTCTCTTCTCATTAGTCACACTTTTCCTTGGAGAAAAACATTGCTAGATAAACCTTAACGTACAAACGTGCCAGCAGAGTCTGTTCTGATTGCTTTGCACGATCTGCATACAAAGTAGACGCCTGTTCATGCACACTCACACACACCAACACACCCTCCTGCTGCCCCTGCTGCCTGCCCTCTGTCGACTGGGTACGGAGTGACGGACTGAGGGCATTTCCGAACAGTGATGGACAAAGATGGTGCAGGAGCTGAGACTCTGCCTGGATCTTGGAGATGACTCACTGCAATGGCCGACCTAGAAACCAGAGCTTGCCAAATGGCCCTAACGGCGATACTGTCATACTCGTGTTCATTTGAATCGATGTCTGGATGCATTCAATGACACGACAAGTTACATGTTTGCCTCAGAGGCAGATGCGAAGATATTTGCGTGTGGTGCATGCAAGGACATGAAAGCGTTTGTTTACATGCATAGAAATGAGCCAGGCTCTATAAATCGACACAAATTGTCTGAAGTCACTTGTCTTTCCTATGTAAGTGCATTTATATGTCCTCGTTAGGATACAGCACGTGTGTGCATGTATATTTCTCCTGTGTCCCCAACTCAAAAATTATCCCTAAACTAAAGATTTGGTGTGCTGCTTATGGTATGTATGCTACCTTATTGAATTCTATTCTATTCTATGGATACCCACGAGTCTCCCCTTTACAGACATGCCTACTTTATGATAATCACATGCAGTTTGGGACAAGTCATAGTCAAGTCAGCACACTGACACACTGACAGCTGTTGTTGCCTGTTCGGCTTGAGTTTGCCATGTTATGATTTGAGCATATTTTTTATGCTAAATGCAGTACCTGTGAGGGTTTTTGGACAATATTTGTCATTGTTTTGTGTTGTTAATTGATTTCCAATAATAAATATGTACCTGCATTTGCATAAAGCAGCATATTTGCCCACTCCATGTTGATAAGAGTATTAAAAACTTGACAAATCTCCCTTTAAGGTACATTTTGAACAGATATAAAATGTGCGATTCATTTGCGACTAATCGCGCTTAAATATTTTAATCGATTGACCGCCCTACCATGTACAGCATTTTAGTTAAGCGCGTTACTATACTAAGAATGCACCCAATTTGATACCGAACCATGTGATAGTTGTTGAGATATTTCATTAGAAACCATAAATTTGGGAAAGTCAGGGGATCACCTAAGTCATTATGATACATCATCTGGGAACCATGAATGTCCTCCTGTACTACTTTACCAAACCAATCCATCAAATAGCTGTTGAGATATTTCAGTCTGGACCAAAGTTCACATACATGTACATTATGTATGTGACTTAAAGTGACTTAAAGTCCCTAAAAAATGGCTTCAAATCTTGAGTATTTTTCTATAACATTAAATATTCATGACTAAATTCATTCATGACTAAAGACGTAACAACAACCATCAAAATTAAAGCGTCTTTGGGTTTTAATTGAGAGTTTTACACTCACAAATATAATTGGCTTCATCAGGACTGTGTGGGTGTGGTTTGATCAGATTTGATGTGAGAGTGACCAAACAACCCACGAACTCATTAGATTTTGGTTTAAATATTGCCAAATTCTGAGCCCCGCCCACTTCAAACCAATGAGAAGAGCACTGAGAACAAAAGAAAAACAGAAATCTCTTAATTGAAATAACCAAAACTGTTCTAACTTTGACCGAAAAAAGTGTGTCCATGTAGGGTCCCATCCCTCTTAGTAAGAAATTGATTGAGAAAATACGTTTTCACATTCTTTGGAAAAGTACTACGCCAATTTAGTGTTGGGGGATTTGCAGAAGACAGTTTACAAAAGAAAAATCGAAGCAGCAGAGGCCCAGATATACTGACTCAAATGTGGGTCAAGTTTCATCCCTGGATCCTACACTTTCCATGATGCAACTCTCTTTCAAGTCTTTCAAACACCACACACAACCTGTAGCTGGGATTACTCTGTCATTAAAGGTCTTATTGCTAACATTTTCATGTCGACGAATATTTAAAAAAAAATAACAATACATCCACAGAGCTTTTAGAATAAAAGTATGGCTTTTCCTGAAAAAAAATGATGCGAATTAATCATTTAAAAAAATTTGGAGGGTCCAAAATGAAGGTTTTGTTTATCTCTGTGGAAGATATCTGACATTTGGTTCCCACTTCTAACAAGGCTTGTGAGCTAAAAGAAAATTGACGTTGGTATCACGTGGTATCTCTGGGTCGTCAGTTAGTGTGGCAAAAAAGGATAAATGGAGGTAAGTGCCTGGCAACGACTTGTTGTGAAGTAAATGCAATGGAACGATGGAGGGTGGATGCGACATCTAGTGTGTGAATGTTATCAATGTTATCAATAGCACCATTAAGCAACTGTTTTCATAGAGTGAGTACTACTTCTTGTAACTAAAAACAATATCTCGACATGTAAAATCAGTGGACTGCCCCTTTAATATTTGTGTTTGCTACCCACCTAGGAAGGTTCCAGTGAATCCCAAAGCCAGGAAGCTGCCAACCACCAGGACAGTGCCCAGCACGATGAGGGCTACCCCAGCGTAGAAAACATCGGTCCTGTCCATCATCTCCCACTTGGCCTGGGCCTTCATCGCCACCGTCATACTGCAGAAAAAAACCCAAATCACAACCACCTTTATTTAACCAGTGTATTGCTGTACACACTCTAGGTTTGATTACAGTAGTAGTGAAAGGGGCATGGACCGCAGTATACCGAAGACCTTCACTGTGGATTCACGTGGTAAGAAATGAGTGAGACATAAAAGGTGACAACGAAAGAAATGTAGAGAAGCCTTGGACTGAATTCTAATAGAAGACTTTTGTGTTGACCTACTTCCATCAGACTATATTCATTGCTGAAGTTAAGTAACGCTGACAAACATCACGATAAGTGTCATGGACATGCTGATATAAGATTAAATAATAAATAGAATAGAATACCTTGTCCAAACAGAGTCTAATCAAGTCAGAGATTTTATTGTAGCAGAAATTGTGTGAATCAGCAAAATCCCTTCAAACTGCAGGCTTCTTTTTCTTGTCATTGTAATGTTTTTACTAAAGCACTGTACACTGTAAATCGCACCCAATTGAAATACTGTGAACTCTCCATGAACATCAGAAGCAGGAAAATCGTGAATTCGTCCATTTGTAATAATTGTTCAGTCAGAGAAGAAGAGAGAGAAGAGTCATCTGGAAATATTATGTCCCCTCTGCCAAGACAGAAAATGCCTGACAAGAACGTGATGTCAGACTGAATAATGAAGTAAATCCAAATGTGAATTGACCATTGTGTCATTATACATGAACTACATATCCGGGCTGGGTATCGGTACTCGATACCTGTATCGACCGAAATAACCCAGTACCAAGTAGTATTGAATCTTCTCCAGTCAAACGATACCTGCGATCAATCCTTGTTGTGCCCAGATCTAGAAAAAAAATGACTATTTGTCAGAGAATGTGAGCGGAGTTGAGCGAGAGCGAGCAGGGAAAGCGAGTGCAAGGATTTTGGATGAAGCCTGAGTGGATTTTTTTTAAAAGTTGGAGCGTCTCCTTATCTCCTGCTCTATCCCGCTTCAATATCGCTCCGGTACTGCTTATACCATGAGTTCCAAGCATTTCTGAGCGAGCCCGACTCAGAGTGTATCTGTGTATTGCGCACGGCGGCTGCGTAGGATTGTTTCAGTGTGATCCAAAAATTTCCAATAACTCCAGAGCGTTATCAAGTCCAAAAGATAGATGTAACATTTCCAAAATTCACAAAATGTTCTACCGAAATATTCTGCTTCAACACAAATTTGTTGGCGTTTAGCCTTTCAACAATGACATTTTCACTGCGGTCAAAAAACTGTTTGCACTTCCACTCGCCGCACACAAAGGACGCACCTGTAGCCTATTAACGGGCGGTCTAGCAGCAATCAAACAAAACTGATGAGGTATATTCATTAAAGAAAGTTGATTTAATAAAAAAGACTGGCTTATTTAATACGATGTCAGAATTTTGTTCGAGGATTGTTTTTTAGGGTAAAAAAATATGATATTTTGTAACCTACGGCCCTAATTAAAATACAACGCAGCTTGTTTCTTTTTTGAGCGATTTGAGTGGAGCAGCTTTGAGCTCGGGAGCAAAGAGAACGAACAGCTCCGTGAGCTAGCCAGTAGGACACACACACAACTTCCATTCACATGATGGGTATTTAATGAAGTACTCTATTGGTATCGGTATCACTTTAAGGGTACTGGTCTTGGTACTGGCATAGTAATTCTTTAAACGATATCCAGCCACACTGGAAGTGCAGAAGTTTGAGAGATTCAAATTCAAGTCTATTTTTAAACCACCAGTCACGGGCCATCAGTGCAAAGACGCAACATCTCTCCAGGTTTCATCAGGCATGAACGCCGTCACTATGGGATCAACAGAGACTGAGATATCATGACATCAACGCATGGAAGTACATCCACAGGGGAGTCATCAGTGACGGCTTACTGTTCATGAACTGTTTAATGATATTAGAGAGTGGAGTCACATTTTCAATTTGTTCTTGAGGGTCAAAAAGAGACTTTCAATCATTCATTGACTCACTCATTGGGTCCATCTGTGTCAGAGCCAACGTGCGCGGCTTCATCTTAATTTGAACTGCGGCACCTGTAATTGGATTTACAATGGAAGTCTCGGTGCATCAAATATCCTGTTAGCCCGCAAAAGCATCAGTCATTGCAGACACGATCAAACATTTCCTTTCCCAACACAATCTGTTTTAATGCATCAACTGTGTGTGTGTGCGTATGTGTGTGTGTGTGTGTGTGTGTACTCCTTGTTAGCGAGAGTGCTTTTAACTTTCCCTGACGTCACATTCAAATGTAGCCGGCACTGCCTGATGATTTGAGGGTTGTGTGGTCTTCAAGTAAAAGCATTTTCATTTTCTATCTGCTGTGTTATCTTACGATGTTTGAGTGAAGAGTGTCTGGAAGGGTGAGGGTCTGCTGTAAAAGGTGCTAAGTTTGGTTTATAGCGTTGCCTGTGTATAACAGATGGTACTTACGGAGTACTGACACAGAGAATGAATTTGTATTTAGAAGTAACCATTGATTTAAACCTTGGAGCATTTACTGAGTCAGTTCAGTTTTGTTTGGCAGTTCGGAATAGCGCTACTTGAAATATGGCGGTACCAAAGAAGTGCCTCGGCCTTGTTCCAACACTGCTGCATAGTTTGGAAGAAGTGGGAGCATTTTACAAAAGCTCATGGTTTAAGGACTATCCTAACACAGTGAAATGAGGGCAAACTGGAAGGTAAGTCACCGTAAAATTAAAGTAGGTAAAGTTATCATCGTCATCACTAATGCCTCGGCTGCCAAGTCCCCACATCTATACTATGTCGCCGCTCTCCCACTGGACAAGAAAACAACTAACACCTACTAACATCTGGCTTTTGCCTTTAGTGGGAAAGGTTACAATCGGCATTCATTCCCGGGACAAATGACTCTACAGTGATCACGGGTATTTATCGGCTCCAGCTCCGATCGGCAGTGATGGAAACATGACACGCGGGTGGACACGCTAATTTTCGGTCCTTTTCCTATCTGACGCACGTTGAGGTGAATATATAATAAATAAAATCAACAGGGATTTGGACAATTATTGTAATTTATTGATGAACAAAACATACAATTACTATGCTCTCCTTAAAGCCACCAGTATCCATTGACAGAAACAGTAATTTGACCTCGCTCGTCGTAAAACACACTTCATTCAAACTTGACGGAAACAAAATAAAACTCATCTAAACTGTCTTTCCACTGTTCCAACAACCACCAACTTTGGTTTGAGTTTGAAAGAGAGACTGAATAAATAACATATAAAAAAAAAGAATTAACCACCGTTACATTCTCACTGTTTTCTAACCCTGCTTCCATCTGTGATGTCGAAGTTCACACAGCAGGGACAAAAAAACAGAAAGGCCAGTCAACGGAACGGCATACTCACTTAAAATGCTAAATATTTATGTTGCATTTTATGTTTTTCTAAATTTTGTTAAGGCTGCCCCGCAGTCTTTAAACGTAACTAGGAGTTTAAAAGTTTAGTATTTGCAATGTTGAAAGGGTTCGTAAATTATAATGGAACACACACACAGTGCAGTTGTGTGTGTTTGTGTTTGTGTTTGTGTGTGTGTGCATTAACATACACTTTGCTGTCTGAATGTGGTATATTTCCTGCAGACAAAAATGGCTCCCAAATCAAAAAAAGGTGTGGGGTTAATAAGAGAAAACTGGGTTATGGGGTCTGTGCTGTGAGTCTTGTGATGTTCTCTCTTTGTCAATGGAAGCAGGAAGTGTATGTGTGATGCGGCTTGTTGTTCAGCCACGTCACACACAAAGAGCGACCTCTGGGCTCTCTGTTAACGAAGGTGGCCTGGCGCGGCACACTGCTGGGCTTTGGATTGGAAAAGAGATGGGAAAGGACAGGAGGTCTGGGGGACGGAGACGTGGGAAGGGGGTTAGTGGGTGTGAGCGGCTGACCGCTGGGATGCACTGTTACTGATGACGAGTCACTGCTGATGTAGCGCAATCTGTAGCTTCTAGAAATAGAAATATTTCGGAAACTAGCAATTTGGTCATTGATGCATGCTTTTTGTCAACTGCATTTTACTGCATGGTTTTATGGTATAGTGTAGCATATTTTTGTGTGGTAGTTGTACCTGTGGTGTCTGTGCATGCAGGGATGATGGTAACATATAGCAGGGAATAAAAAGACCCACTACTGTCAAAGCCATACATCTGCAATCTTTTCAGAACATGAAATGGAAAGTGTGATTATAGAGAAAGACTATGGGATGAGGAGGAGGAGGAAGTACGTGAGGGTCAGGGAGGGAAGGTTTGGTGTGGGAGTCAGACAAAGTCCCTTTCATAATGAGCCGCTTTACAGCAGAGCATAGAAAAGCAAGGCTGGTGATTTCACATAACCACACTTCAGTCTTCTGATATGGTGTGGTTGTTTCTATACATTCAAACATGAAAACATTGGGTATGCAGTTGTCCAAATCCATCACTTAATGTGACCAACGTATCCTCATACAACGGTTTGTATGATATCTTAGGAAATCTAATTTTTTGTTTTCCTACGAATGTCCAGCAACACATGACAAATGTCCAGTAACGTGTCAGTTTCCGCTTGTTACATTCATACAGTCTTTTCAAAATAAACTTCTGTCTTCACAGGAAACAACTTGGTTCGATTCAGGCAAAAAAAACTACTTGGTTAGATTTAGGAAAAGATTGTGGTTTGGGTTAAAAAAAAAATACCGAAGTGGCTCTACTTAAGTACGGAAGTTCCGTGACAAATAAGTCAACGTTTGGGTTAAAATAACTATGAAAATGGTGTTACTTAAGTACGGAAGTTCCATGACAAATAAGTCAATGTTTGGGTTAAAATAACTACTGAAGTGCCGTTACTTAAGTACGGAAGTTACGTGACAAATAAGTCAATGTTTGGGTTAAAATAACTACTGAAGTGGCGTTACTTAAGTACGGAATGTTATGTGAAAAATAAATCCAACGTTGACTTCTAGTTTCACACAGGATACAAACGGCGGTCTCCTGGGCGAAAGTCCGGTGTTTTTGGACCCAAACTTCCACCACGACCTCCTCCCTACGCTGCGTTTGTCGCTTTTTATACTTCCTGGTTCACGATTATATGGGTTACATACGAATTGATATTGTGGGATATATACGAATTACAGTGCATTACTTTTCGTAGGTATAGCTACGAAAGGTGTATGAGAACATATGGCCCCATTAATTCCGGCATAGAGGCCTACTTGGTGAAGTCTGGTAGGATATTAATGTCACAAACAGGACAAAAAGCTGAATATGTCATGGCGACAGCTGCTCCATCCTCCCCCCCCAATTTCCTACTCTTAATTTTCTGTCTCCAGTAAAACTCTGAAAAAAGCTAAATAGCACTACTTCTACTTGAGTAGCAAACTTTATCTTTTGAATGCTTTATTCCTTTTCCTATTTCAATGACGAAAAACACGTGTCAAAGTTTAAAATGTGATGCATTTCCGCTTGCAGTCGAGGTGTAATAGGTTAGCTATGGTCAAGTACCCACACACTCACGTATAAACACCATCACTTGTGACATTCCAACTGCCACCTCCGCCACAGTGCATGTTTGTATTTCTTTTTATTATATTCTAACAAAAGTCGATGCCTGAAAAATCATTTCTAGTACTGATGCACTTGAAAGGCACAAACGACCTTTCTAGTCCCTTGCAATGGATTCTGTGGTTGCCATGGTCACACATAGAGCCACGGCGGCAAGTTGAAAAAGTTTAACCATCATGAACTCCAAATGCAGCGGCAAAGAGCTGTGCGTCACCATCATGGATGTATAAAGAGAACTGGATGTTAGCATTTAGCTAAAAAAAAACAAAAAAAAACTGCTTGCCTTAGTACAGCCTCACAGAGCTGCATGACTGAGACTCTTAAAGCTTAGTTCATGACAAACTAGCAAGAGTACGCTATATTTAAAATATTAGCCAACCAAAAAACCCAGCCCAGTGTTGCCATCTCTTTTACATTGAAATTAGCTAGCAGCACTATCTCCAAAAGTCCGCAAATCTAGCGAGAATGTCGCCAAGTCGGCAACGCTGACAGCCTGTTCCTTCAGGCCTCTTTCCAAAGCCACTCCCCCAAAATTATCATTATGAACATAAACATATCATAAGTAAACAACGAACATGGCTATTGTTAGTACCATAGACTGTATATAAAGATGGACAATGCGTCTCCACTTCCTCCCAGAAGTGAAGTCAAAATATCCCGAATACGGGAGTTGCCATTTTGAGATTTATGACTTATATTGCAGCCAGCTATCAGCGGGCAATCCAGATGTTTTGGCTTCACTTTAAGGGAGAGGCAGAGTGCGTACAGGTAGGCAGGTAGGTAGACAGGCAGGTAGCCCGTCCAATCATTTCATTCGGGTTGAATGAAATGATTGGAAGGGCTTATTACAGTATGCTACAGCCACAGATACTGGATTGTTTTCTTTTTTTGTCAGAGCATTTGATTTATTGATTGCTGTCGGGGTGTAATGAGAATTTCAACAAATATAGCATTACCAACCCTGGCTTTAATACTGGGATACTTTAATGCGAACAGCTAAGCACATGTGCTTCTATCTTCTTACATGCTACAATCGGGGGTCCTTTAATTTGATCCCCACTAGCCTGTGCCACAGCGGTTGCTAATCTTCCTGGGCGTTGTATTTAGCTGAACAACAAGAAAAAGTCGGAAAAAGAAAATGGTGTGCACGACCATACCATGGATGTGGATTACAGTACATACATGTACATAGACCCCCTTTACACCTTGCATTAAAATGCGTCACATATCCAAATTGTATTTAATGCGTTTTGGGTGCATTTAAACCTGTACTTTCATGTGATCAAGCACTATCCGATTGCAATCTGATCACCCAAAACACATTTTAATGCCAGGTGTTAAGGGGGTACAAAAAACAAGAATCCAGTTTGCTTTTCTAGCACATGGGTAATTGGCATGCTTGTACTGTAGTGCGCACAGTTTCCAAACACTAATTGTATTTCTAAATATGGCTTTTGACATGTTCTTTTTTTAGCTTTTCATATTTCCTGAGCATAAACACAGGCAGTAGTAACATTTTCACATTTAACACTTCTAAATGTGTAAATCCCAACCCTCCCGTCTCATTAGGTTTCCTGTTAATAGCAAGAGTGCTAATTAAACACACACACAGTTAATTAAAAAATCGCCTTGAAGCCCTTGGAGCTTTCCCTAAAGGTTTCATTATTATTATTGAACACAATCAGTGGAGGGCGTCACTGCTGTGTTCTTAGAAGATAACAATACACTCTGTATCCACTACGTGTCAAGAAGCCTATAAGTCTGTAGTGGAGCTATAAAAAGAAGAGGCTGTCAGTCAGCTAATCAGCACGCCCGTGAATCACTCAATGTATAAGTAAGTCAATTAGGTAGACAGATAAGCAGCACAGCAATGAAGCTGTAAGTTAATTACTCTGCTGGTCAATCAGTCTGTCTGTTAGTTGGGATTGGAAACTAATATGTTTTTCCAGAGGACCGCTGTAGGTGTTGTATGGTAGCAGAGCCGACTGCTGTTGAGTCTTCTTTTTTTAAGTACAGTATTGCTGAGTTCATCTCTCAGTACTTTTCTAGTTGTAACAGATCAGCCCCACTGTTGACCGGTAGTAATGTAAATGTACATTTTCTGCTGACGCTTCACATTAAAGTTGTTCGCCAGCCAAGAACTGGGAGGCTTTTATTGTGAAGGAATTGCAGGAAATGCTATGTGCTTTGTTAGCGGTGTTGTAGAGTTGCAAAGTGGGAGGAGCTGCTGGTTCCAGAAGAGCTTTCCCTTTCAGCATTGAGTGGTGCAGGGATGACGTATTTTTGTCGGCTAACCAGGAAGTTAGCATCGCACTGGTTCCCTCGGCAGAAAGCCAATGGCATTTTTCCATTGGATTTTGGATTATTGCAGAAAATAAGCTCTGTGGCAAACAAACGTTTATGATACTTACATGTAGATTAACACCACTTTTATGATTTTTGAAGCGTAAATGCAATCGCCAGAAGTAAAAAGCTAAATAACGCTACAAACAAACTACACCCGGTCACATGACTTCAATGTCACCACCACCTTTTTTAAGACACGTAAAAGTTTCTAAATTCACGAGTGGAATATTTACTGACTTATATAATATCGTAGAACAAAACTTTAAAATCTGTGATGCTTGTGTTAACCACAGACCTTGTTTCAGGCATCTAACACAAACAAATGCCTAACCTTAATCATTCAAGGTCAATGCCTAACCTTAATCATTCAAGGTCAATGCCTAACCTTAATCATTCAAGGTCAATGCCTAACCTTAATCATTCAAGGTCAATGCCTAACCTTAATCATTCAAGGACAATGCCTAACCTTAATCATTCAAGGTCAATGCCTAACCTTAATCATTCAAGGTCAATGCCTAACCTTAATCATTCAAGGTCAATGCCTAACCTTAACTATTCGAGGTCAATACCTAACCTTAAATATTCAAGGTCAATGCCTAGCCTTAACTGTTTCTGGTCAATGCCTAATCTTAACCATTCAAGCTCAATGCCTAATCTTAACCATTCAAGGTCAATGCCTAACATTAACCATTCAAGGTCAATGCCTAACCTTAACCATTCAAGGTCAATGCCTAACCTTAACCATTCAAGGTTAATACCTTAACAATCTCGCAAGAGTTTCACAATCAGTGTTACCTTCTAGACACGACCCAAAATGCTACAAAACCCATGGGAATGGGAAGAAGGGTAAAATATGTAACACCCACAGTGAGCATTTGGATTAAGAGCTATAGAACAAAAGGCTCTTACTGCTGTTTTTGACAACTCAGCACATCACAAAGCTTAACATCTTTTACCTTGCCACGCCGTCCTGTGGAAAACCATTTGCACCATGCCAGCACAGCTGGGACGGTTGCAGTTGCTCAAGGCTCAGTGCGACTACCCATCTTCATTGATGGTGTTATGCATCAGTCTAGTCAGAGGTACCTGTGTTTTGTATTTCTTTGAGCATCTTTCTCTTCTCCTTCTCTTTCTTCTTTAACCTTTTCTCTTTTCCTGAGTACATTTTCCAAGCAATTATTGGTATTTCTCAACCATTACATTGCAATAGTGAAACTAAAAGCATTTTAAATGCCATACAGCTTATTTCAAAGAGTTACTTCCAAAACAATTCTATCCATTATTCGCCTCATTCACAACATCTGTTCCCAGCTCGTCTGAGTAAATAAATTGCTTTGTACTTAACACTATTTTTAGTTTCTCATGTTGCACTGTGTGTTGATAAACATTCTCTTCAGAAGCACAAGAGAGAAAACTTGCAAGACAATTTATCGCTTCGAAGCAGCTTGTTCCAAAAGCGTTGTTGCCCGGCAACAGACATCCTTTGAGACAGGGAAAAAAAAAAATAATCTTCTGGCACTGGCATACTGTCTAAGCGTGGTTTTGTAGAATGTAGAGGGTGCTTTGTCACCAATTTGACCCACAGTGGGAGTTGTGGGAGTGTGTACTTCCACTGGGTGCTGTATGATGGCAGGTGTGGGGTGACACTGGCACGTATAGAACTGTGGGCGCAGGATTACGACGGGAGGGAGGGATGAAAAGAGCAGCAGTGGAGAGAAGAAAAGAGGACACAGAGGTGGAAGAAGAGGAAGAAATATAATATAGACAGGGTGAAAGAGAAAAAAAGAGTGAGTCCTGCATGCTAGAAACTGAACAGAAAGGTTGATAAAAGTTGCTCAGCTGGGTGCAGTGTTTAGCAGCAACAGGAAAGTGGAAACAAAACTGGGTTACTGAGAGAAAAGTTATACAACACAGGACTTCAATCTGCATTTTATGTTGTGAGTCAACGAGTTGAGGTGGGCGCTTAAAACTGCTCTACATTCAATCTGGATGCACCTTGAGGCTACCAGTCGTCTCCACATAGTTCATTAACAATGAAGCTAAAGTGCTATAGTGAATCATACAGCGATGTGTTAATCGAAAATTCGAATAAAATTTGAATTGATCAAAACTGAGCTAATCTGGATGGAAATGAAGAGCATAAAAACATGACCTGAATTGAGCGAAATGAGCAGAAAAGTGTGTGCTTGTTCACCTGTGACTGCGGTACACGTTGAGCAGAATGATGGCGAAGCCCAGGCAGTAACAGCCCAGGTAGGGGCTACCACAGAGCCCGGAGAGCCTCCGCGTACGATGCTCCCATCTCGCCACCTGGCAAATGACAGAGAGACGGAAAGCAGAGGTCATGAGATGATGGTGTTATCCTTAAAAATCCCATCAAGTAGTTATCGAAATTGCGCAGGGTTCGTCTCCTCAGAGGGGAACAGTCCGGAAAAAAACAATTGACAGGGAGCAAACTGCATTGGCAAAAAGTATGTCAGTATATGGATGGATTGAAAAACACTGCTCATTGGCTTGCAAACTAAAAATACTTTGTGGCAAAGTTTGTAATGATGATTCAGTTATACTTCAGGGATAAATCTGCATTTACCCCTTATAAAGTAACTATTAGGGCTGCACAATTAATCGAAATGTTATCGAAATCACAATATGGCCTACTGCAATTTTCAAATCGCAGGATGAGGAGGAAATCACAATATTTGTTGGAGGTGAAATATGTGTCAAAATACCATTTTAGATTAAATATTGTGGTGCTGCAGAGATGTCCTGGCCTACACATATTCTACAGGCTAAAGGAAACATCTTTGTTTTGTACGGATTAAGGATGCACCGATACAACTTTTTCAGTCCCGATATCGATACCTGGGCTTTGGGTATCGGCCGATACCGAATACCGATCCGATACCAGTGTTTAATTAATAAGCTGTATGCCTCACTGTGTGGAAGTAACTGGGGTCATTCTACTGTATAAATACACTGACCATGGATAAGTACCTCATACAACCCCACTTCAAAAAAATCTGAATTATCTCTTTAAAGTCATTTGTTATTAGATAGACATTGTTTTGTTGTTGCCTCTACTCTTTCTTTCTAAAACGTTCAGCATTCACAATGAGTAAAGAGCCAGTATGCTATGATTCACTGCTAACTTTCACTTACCTCCAAAAGATGGTTGTTTTGATGCTTTGACTAAAAGTGCTCGACCTATTCATTTGAAACCTTGGCCCCAAGATGGTTGTGGACTTTTCAAATGTGCTTTTTTTCCTCAATGACGGAGGAGTTTGTGATTCAGGCACTCATTTCCGTTCCTTTCCTTCTACTTGAAAATGTCAGAAACAATTTATTCCAATATTTCATGAAATCTCAACGGTAATAGCTTTAACATTATTAAAGCACTCTTTCTTCCTGAGCCTGTAATCACCTCCATCATCCCTCAGCTTTTAGGGAAAAGTTAGTGTTTAATGTAGTGGTTGGTGTAATGATGTCTTCATCATTTTAAGCATCATCAGTGTTAACGTTGATTAGAGACACAGAGAGTAAAAATAGGGACAGCAAACAGAATGAGATGCTTTTAATATTTTTCTAACTAGACAGCTCAGACTCCAGTGAGGAAACCGTGTTCAGACAGCAAGCATGTCTGAAAGTACGACTGAGTGTTTTTTGTCTGTTCCAGAGGGGCATTATGCATCCAAAATTAGTGAAAAACTGAGTAAAAGCAGGTCTCCATCAAGAAAACAAGCTCCATATAAACATGTTTTCAATCATGATTGTTGTGTTATATGAACATAAGGGCCCTATCAAGGGCCTTCCATCAGAGTGCTGTATATAAAGGTCAGCTTATTGATGTTTAACGTGTTTATTTTGAGCAGAGTTCTTGATGGATTCGCTCGGTATTTGCACTTCATGAAATTTGTATCCCTTATTTCCTTTTCAAATCTGATCTTAAAGTGCCACATGATGAGTTACAAGTGATTGGATTTGTGGATTTGGAACACAATCACTTACTACACCAGAAGTGGTTGGAAATCGTCTGCTTCATTTTCTGTGTTAATCTGTTTTCTACTGCCATTTATACTCATACGTATATTTAAGTCTAGCTGCATACAAACTATACAAAATAAGAGAATATTTTCACCATGTACCTAAATTAATAAAATAATAAACCACGATTTTTATTTGAACCCCACCTTAAAGGAACAGTGTGTTTGTGTGTGTAGCATTTAGGGGGATCTATTGGCAGAAATGGAATATAATATTAATAAGTATGTTTTCTTTAGTATATAATCATCTGAAAATAAGAATCATTGTGTTTTCATTTTCGGAGCCGGCCACCCTGTTTCTACAGTAGCCCAGAACGGATGAACCAAACACTGACTCTAGAGAGGGACATTCACGTTTTCACATTTCACGTTTTTGCGTCGGCCACCGTAGGTCTCCTACATGCTTAGCACACGGGAGAAGTTTCAGTTGGTTGCAATATGCAACCTCACTGCTAGATGCCGCCAAATCCTACAAACTGCACCTTTAAGAAAATTAGCCATTGATAAAAACGGGCCATTATACAGTAGTTCATTGGGTCATATTGCATTTTTTTTAAAGGACGTGTATGCAATGGGAGGAGGTCAAAATGAAAATAAAGTTGGTTTGTCTGTGAAAAAAATAACAAATCTCTCTTGTCATTTTGCATGCACTTTTGAGTCGGTCCCTAACTTCAGCTCTTCAGTGCTACACTACAATACAATAAAATGAATTTGGGTTTAAAAAAGAAAACAGCAAAATCAGTCTCCCATTCATTGTCTATGGAGCAGCTCCAGACTTTATACCCTATGACATCACAAGTTTAAGACTTACTTCTCTGGTTTCTGGCTTTGAGAGAGAGTAGCTCATGTTCACAAATATTGATTGAACTTTCCTAGGCCGTGGAAATAACATATTGGAATTCTTAATTTAGGTGATGTTCTCCTTTAATACCGCATCTTAAGGTAAAAATAACACCTACGGTGCATCATTCAAGCTTCATCCTGCACTGCAAATATGGTCAAAACTGATGAAAAATCATTGAAGATGAACCTCGCTGAATATTGAACTTGTGGCAAATTGTCAACCAGATACTGTTTGTGTCTGCTCAGAGGGAATTATCTGCTCATATTGTTCTTATATGTGTACATCCCTGTAAGACAGCTGGTACATACAGTATAAGCGCTAACCAGGCAGCTGTATTCTCTAGCTGGAGCTCCTAATTGATGTTTGTTTACAGTTTTCAGCTCTCCGCGATGCACCGTGCACATCGCACAGGTGACCACTGTGACCACTGTGACCACTGTGACCACTGTCGACTTCACGCTTAAAATAGAAACTATTCAATTATCGTTTATGCAACATAAAAAGCGTTTTACCTGTCTATACATATGGTGAACCCATCTCTTTTGTTGCATTACTGACTGAAAGAGTTGTTGCTGGACTGACAAGCAAACTCCAAATTACATACTGGCTGACTGTGGGCTGAGGAGGTGCGTAGATGGACTCTAAAACACAGCGGAAAGAAAGGACACAAATGTTGCCATGGGAACACCTTTTCTATGCTCAGGGGAGGAAAGATAGATGGAAATGAATAAAGGTGAGAGGAAACAAACTGTAGAGAGGGAAAAGAAAAAAGTGTTGGTGTTTAATAAGAGGGATTTAACGACTGCAGAAATTACACCTACTCATATGCAGAGTTTGACTATTAGTCATTAAGCAGCCTGTGGCAATGATGGGAGGTTAAGCTCCGCGCTCAATCGGAGGTAGTTGATGAAGCTTTGTTTTTTACTTTGATGAAGAGATAAACCCATGGGTACTTTAGTGGTTGCCTTTAGAATAACCGACTTCGTCTGTGTCATTTTCCATGTTCCTCTGCCCCCCCGCTGTGTTTTCATTGCAGCTGTGCCAGCCGCCTCTTCCCTAATGTCTCTTTCATCCCTATTTCCTCTCTGTCTCCATGCCAGGAGAAGAAGAAGGCTGTGTAATTAAAGCCCAACAATTTGAGCTCTTCTGTGACTCACACTGAGGTTATGTCCAAACGTTGATTACATTCGTGTCTCTGCTTTGTAGGACACTGGTACACAGCGAGCCAGAGAGAGACAGAACGTTACCAATAACAATGGGGGGGAATAATGGAAAGGAATTAGCCTTGCAGGTAAAACAAGTTTGTGCTGGGATGATAAGATGAGTAAATGCATTTTAATGTTGCTGCATTTTAATACGTAATACATACAGTATATATCATCCTCTCTTTGCTTATTCATAGAGCATGGTGGCGCAGGTGTTTCTTAAGGAGGGCGACACTGATTGAATACCAGTCTGAACAGCTGGCGCTGTCTGAAGCAACCCTGTCTCCTGCAAATTATGTTCCCCTACAACTAAACTGCATTCTCAAATACATTTCATGGGAAATGTATTTTCTCCGTTCGCAGTTTCAAACAGTTTTAAAAGATTGACAGGCTGTCAATCCATTAAAACATTTATTCGCGATTAATTGTGCTTAATGATTGTCCATAGTTAATTGCGATTATTCGCAAATTAATCGCACATTTTGTATCTGTTCAACATGTACCTTAAAGGGAGATCTGTCAATTATTTGATACTCTTATCAACATGGGAGTGGACAAATATGCTGCTTTATGCAAATGTATGTCTATATTTATTATTTGAAATCAATTAACAACACAAAACAATGACAAATATTGTCCAGAAACCCTCACAGGTACTGCATTTAGCATAAAAAATATGCTCAAATCATAACATGGCAAACTGCAGCCCAACAGGCAACAACAGCTGTCAGTGTGTCAGTGTGCTGACTTGACTATGATTTGCCACAAACTGCATGTGATTATCATAAAGTGGGCATGTCTGTAAAGGGGAGACTCGTGGGTACCCATAGAACCCATTTTCATTCACATATCTTGAGGTCAGAGGTCAAGGGACCCCTTTGAAAATGGCCATGCCAGTTTTTCCTCACCAAAAATTTGGAGCGTTTTTTAGCCTACTTCGCGACAAGCTAGTATGACATGGTTGGTACCAATGGATTCCTCAGGTTTTCTCGTTTAGTTTTGTTAAGTTAAGTTATACGTTGTGATACAAGTATCTTCACTCTAGCTTTAAAACTGAGCCTGCTACAACCTAAAAATCGTTCGTTTTAACGCCACTAAGAAATCAGTGGCATTAACGCATTATTATCGCGTTAACTTTGACAGCCCTACAAAAAACACAACAAAACTACTTGGTTAATGTTACTGTAGTAAAATACATCATTGTATAGTTTAAAATAAACGAACGTTGATTTTGGTTTCACACGGGACACGAACAGCGGCCTCCTGGGTGAAAGTCCTGTGTTTGTTTGACCCGTCCACCATCCCGACATCCTCCCTACGCGGACTTCCCTGGACCATAAAAAAAAATATAATCCCCGACAAAGTACATTTCCCTCAAAACGTAATTCACAATGCAGTTTCGTTGTATGGGTTTGTCATTTTTAGGAGACAGAGCGGACTGAAGATTTCACTGACAGGTGGTCATTAAACTACTTCTGAGCTTCTAGAAGATTTTTACATTGTGGAGGTTTGTACTTTTTACTAATTTAGCTTTTTTGTGTAATTTCACTCTGTTATTCTGTCTTGTTTTACAAACATGTTTAATAAGTATAAGTAGAAATAAATACTGTGAAATACATTTGAACAAATTTACTTAAGCCTGAGTGGCAGCCAGGTAATACACAAATTCATTAAGGTCAAAAAGAAGAGGAGATATATAACATTACCATTCAAGTACCCTTGATAAAACTGCTGCTTAGGCTAACCTTAGGCTTAAGTCTCTGTATGAAAGTAAAATAAAGAAAGATACAGAGTGTGCTTACTACTCATAGAGAGGAAGAGAGAACTGCATATAGAATGTATTAGACATATTGTGACCAATGGCAATGACACTTTCCTTAGTTTCCAATAAAGAAGTGACTCAGGTGTGGGTCCATGTGAACGGAGTATTGTGTAATCACATATTACCTCCCCCCCAAGATCCATGTGAACAGCACAAAGAAAACCTTAATGAGGAGGACTGGGGAACTGAGGGAGTGATTACAGCATAATCAACCAATCAAAATGCAATGTACTGATGGATTTACAATAAAAAGGTAATCAAAAGGTGAATGTGATGCATTCGCTGCCTGGGTGAGGAGCAGAGGACATATATATAGAGGACATAATGTATGACTGCAAGCACAATTAAGAAAGAACATTTGGTTCATTCTTTGCAAAGGACGTATATTGCAAAGAAGTGAATGTCAATTATACGTTTCATTGCAACTCCAGCGTACAGCAGCAGATCTACGCTTTTGCCATTTTGGACTGTAATCGAGTCGGCTGCCATAATGACGCCAGTTAAATGTCCGCCTACAAAGTGCTGTACAAAAGTAAAACAAAATTATTCCTATTCTATTATCATCATTTTAATGTCTCTACCTAACATGGCCTGTGTTGAACTATAAAAATATTATACTATTATAACTATTTACTTACTTATGTATTAAACTATTTTGCCCGGCTGCTTCCCAGAGGAGCGTAAAATGAGCGATGGACATAAATGGAAATTAGAAAAATCCGGCACAAATACTTTGAGAGCAATCTCAATGTTTTTCATTTGCTGTCGGGATGTAATGACAATTTCAACGAATATAACAAAAAATATTTTTGAAGCAGACTAACAAAACAGCACAGGCTGCTGTGAGCTCAAGAAGGCACATTTAAGTGTTTTCAGTGACCCGTCTCTTTCTCAAGAGGTTTATTTCGAGAAATACATTTGAAACCCAAGAACACATCTTATTATACTGTGGGAAACACGACAGGCACGAACCATCCACAGTAGCGGGCCCTTTACATTCTAGTCTGAAGCAGCGATGGGACTGCGAGCTCCCAACTGTCGTCCGACATGATGAACCACTTGGTGAGCGAGGACACTAAATATACTCAGGTGTTCTGCAGACAGACTAATGATGCCGTTATCAAATCATCAATGAAGCCGTGGAAATAACAGAAGGCGGGGATGAGGAGAGTACAGGGAGTGGCCCCAGCTTGGCAGAACTAGCAGCTCTCCAAGATAAATTCAATCAAGGCTTAGGTAACAGGCTCCTCCTGCGTCCCCCCATCAGCCCACTTAAATCTAAGATGCAGGCACTTGAATGGGCTTGAATGCAGCACATTAGGAAGACATCTGAGAGGAAGGGACTTCTGACTTCTGATGTTCCTTAATGGGAGAACATCTAAATAGCAAAAACGGGAAAATAAAGCTAAAAGCACCTTCATCCTCACTTCATCACACCCTTATCCACACGCCAACAATACACTCACTGAACTCAGGTAATACAATGTGTGAAAACAACCCGGTCCGACTCCCAACTCGTCAAATACCACCGTTTGGTAAGTGCCCCTCGGCATCGGAAACCGAGGCACGGAGGCACCCTTTAGCAAAAGAATGTGACGAACCGGGCTTTCAACTAACTCCAATGTAAACCCACCCGCTGTGTTATTCAACGGTCGGAGAAAGTGACGTAGTATTAATAGCGTGAGAGTCCGTTCAGGGCGGGCAGGAAGGTGTGGTGGATGGGTCAAACAAACACCAGACTTTCAACCAGGAGACCGGTGTTCGTGTCCTGTGTGAAACCAAAAGTAACGTTGACATATTTTATCACGTCAGTCTTCAGTCATGTGATTCGCTAGTATCGTCAGTCCCGTGAGTCTCGTAAGTCGTTAGTCACGTGACTCGTCAGTTTCGTCAACCCCATGAGTCACGTGAGTCACTAGTCAGTGAAGTTAACACCAACCACGACCGTTTCCTAACCCTACCTAAGTTGTTGTGTTGCCTAAACCTAGCTTTCTGTGAAAACGGAAGTTTATTTTGAAAGGATACTATGCATGTAATGAGTATGTAATGTATTTCGACACGCCGTCCCTGGTCCGTCCAAAAGTTACGCAAGTGGGGTAGCCCATGCGTCGGTCTCCGATGCCGAGGGGCACTGACCAAGCGGTGGTATTTGACGAGTTGGGAGTGAGAATGTGTTGGTGAAAAGGGTTCTCTGGTGTACCTTGAGTTTAAGTAACTTTCAGCCCCTCCAGTGTAAAAGTCTCCAGCTTGGACTGTGATTCTATCAGCCTGATCAAAAGCTGCTGGTGGGTCACTGTATGTCATTACTACTTTTGAATGAACAGATGGAACAATGAATCTGAAGGTCGATAACATTTTATTGGTTTGGTAAAAAAGCAGTAAGTACGTCATCTTGCTCCAATATCCATCGTTTAATTCTGCCCTTAAACGATTCCTTTGGTGTTAGTTAAAGCCTAATGATTATGATCTCTGATATGACTGTATCCATTCCAACTCCAGGCAGGAGCAGAAGGTCGAACCCATTATATCACCCCGATTATGTCACTAACAATGATTCAGAAATGCTTTCAGGCTGCGAAATTGCAAAATGAATACATGCAGATTAGTCAACATTATGGACCCAAATGCTCCCTGTAGAAATTTTACTGGGGACATCAAAATGAACTGGACCAAAGAAAGCTATATGAAAGGAAATAAGTGTTGGAAATGCTGAAAATGTACTCTATAGCAACCATAGGGGCTGACAGTCTCACACTGTGGCTTGTTTGTCATGGACAAAGTTATGTGACTATAATAATTGCCCCCCAGGTACAGAAACAGTTCAGTCATGCTGTGATCTGACCTCTTGACACCGATCATCTGCCTTCATGAAAAGCTCAGGCCCCATGTTTTTCTTCTACTTTATCGACTAATAGTATGCACAGGGTAGTCAGCTACAGAATTGCAACCCAGTCAACGGAAACAAGACGGGCTCATTTGCATTAAGGACTGTTGCCCGCCTTTTCATTTTGAAAGAGCAACGCCAATGGCGTTTCTGAACCAAAAATCATAAATACGTTTCATATCAGCCTTGTCTCACGCTTGCAGAAAGAGCTCATGGTATGTGCTCAAATAATAATGTAACAGCATAAAAATGTAACGTAACAATGTAACAAAACCACTATAGTTAGGTTTAGGTAATAACTACATGGTTACACTTAAAGCTACTACGTTTGTAGGGTGAAAATGACACTGAGTGTTTTAAACACGGGACACGAACGAACAGCTGATTGTATCGTGACACACGGGACACGAACATCTCCTGGATGAAAGGACCCATCCACCTCCCTACCACCACCTACCCGGTGTGACTCTTTTCACTATTTAAACTACGTCACTTGCTCTGACCTAATGCAAAAATGTTGACATTCAACATATCCTTGGTTTGCAGAAACGTCCAATACCGACATTTTTTCCTGGCGACTGGGCTGAGAATTGGGGTGGGCAATATGATGGTATATACTGTCAGACAATCTGTTTGACATTTTGCCAAACTAGTGCATTTGGTCATTGTGTGCAATGTTGCAAATCAATGAGCGTGGCAATAATGCTTTTTATATTCATTGTTGAGATTAAGCACTTTGATATCCAGGTGTTTAATTTGCTGACAATCCTGTCTGGCTAACAATAATTAACCAATTGATTTTTCAGAAATGGCCCAATGTGACTGTGAAGTTAGTCAAGACTGCTGGACATCCCTGTCGAAAACCACTGACCGTCTGGTGGAAGGGTCATCAGACATATAATAGTATGACAATGGCATTTTGTTTGAAGCTGGGGTTATGTTCTCTCTTGCCACAGGAGGTTAAGATGATGAAAACTACATTATAAAGTAAAGTAGTTCCAAAAATAACAGTCATTTACCTCAGTCAGTAACATTACACTGCCAGAACAAGAACATCAAGGTTATGCCCTTTGGGCTGCTGCAGGGCTTTTAATTCGAACCATCTTTGCTGGAAGTGATGCAATTTTGTAAAGACAGTAAATATGTAAAGTAAACAAAGAGGAATGGTTGATTTTTAAGAAAAATAATAATGTCTGCACTGCAGTGCATATTTTATTTTGTGCATGATGGTTAATAGTAGTAATAGTACAGGGCTCAAAACCTTTTAAGCAACTTTCCAAAACTGTCCTAAAGCATGTTTTTTATTTATGTTTGTTGACAGACACTGTTACAAGCTATATGGCCATAATCTAAGTGATCAAAACATAATAATAACTTTGTTCACTCGTATTACACAGCCTGCTGCTCATATCTGCTATGCTGCGGACTACACACAGGCGACTAGCGGTGACGTCATAGACGCTCTGTAGGACCCATAGAGACGTTTAATGAGGAAGTGAACTTTTTGCTAAATGTTTCGACAAATTGCTCGTGTTTCCGTCCTCACACGCAAACTTGCACTTATGACAAGCATTGTCAGCATCAACTCTAGTAAAGTGTAATCACGCTTTATAAGTTTAGTTTTCACCGTCATAGTTACTACTACTCTATAGTGTGTCTGCGCTGCAGCAGCGTGTCTGTGAGAGCTGCTATGTATAGCTTCTACAACTTGTGTCCTTCAACTTGAACAGCACATCCGAGTTCTGAAGTATGAAACGTGTTTAACGGGCAACACATTTCTTAGTGATAAAAAAAAAAAAAAAACTTGTCATAGTTCCTAATGCCCACGGGTGTGACTCACACTCACACACACACACACACACACACACACACACACACACACATTCGCCTACAACGCGTGGGTACATCTGAGGTCAGATCACAGCTGCAATCAGTGTAATTGAGTTCAATGAATAAAAACATGAAATGTTGATGAATGAAATGAACTGATGTTCTTCACTGAAGTCATGAATATCTATCTGAATATCTCTTACCTGACTGTTATCTACCGTTATCTTTCTGTTATCTTCAATATCACAGTCATTGAGGTCAAGCTGCATTAAAGGAGACATATTATGCGAATTTTCAGGTTCATACTTGCATATTTTTTATGCTAAATGCAGTACCTGTGAGGGTTTCTGGACAATATTTGTCATTGTTTTGTGTTGTTAATTGATGTCCAATAATAAATATATACATTCATTTGCATAGAGCAAGCCTATTTTCCCACTCCCATGTTGATAAGAGTATTAAATACTTGACAAAGTAGTACATTTTTAACAGATAAAAAATGTGGATTTGCAGTACTAGAAACCGCTTTTTGGAAAGAACATCAGAAACTACAAATGGGGAAAACTATGGTTTATTACAACGTGGGTTTTATTTTAGAACTGTAGCTCTGGCCATCAGTGTTATCAGTATTAATGGCATATATATTGTAGCATTGCAAAAAAAAATGAGGGCAATTAGACAATAAAATGGTGTGGCCAGATGATCACATGGGTTGTAGCCAAACTTCAGCCCTATGAGAGTATCAGTTGCTGTAGCAGATGACGAGGACAGGATGAGCTGACGAGTATCTTGTTCCCGTAGATGTAGGTCACTGGGTAGCACAGACGTGATGACTTAGACTAACTCCATATGCAGGGTGAAGATCAGGTGACGTTTAATATGACGTTTGCTCTATCGGCTTCATCGCCACATACAGGCGGGTTGATAATGCGTGCACCGGGTGGCATCTATTTGTTCAACTGAGGCTGAGCTCTGCTTGTGAGGGCACAGTGAGTGATCTTGTTTGTGCAGTTACTGAAAAAAGTAGAAAAAAGAAAAGAAACAGTAATCAGGATCATCTGATTGCAGATGAAACCAAAGAAAAAAAAAAACACACTATTGGGTCTAGTGTTGTTTTTTGCGCGTGTCTCTTTCTAAAACTAAAAACACAAGATCAAGAGTGTAATGAATGGATTAAATAGTCAATCACATTCACTGCTATCATACCCTTTAAACACAGGGCTCTCTCTGTCATGAAAGGGGAGTTTTCCTCAGAGGAAACTTAATATTGTCTGCGGGGACGTACAGAGAGTTGATATGAAAAATATAAAATATGAATGCAGCAACTCAAATACACTGCCAAGAGCGGGTGACTCTTTTTAAGTTGAATTCACATGGATATTAGTGCATTAGTTTTATTTCTCATCACAATGATCCATCGAGTACCTTGGTGTCGTTAAATACAACCATAGCGCCATAAATAAAATGAAAGAATAAAGAATAAACTAGAAACCTTCTTGCAATGGGATCACATAAGCCACAACGCTAATTGTAAATAGAACACCTGGCAAAGTATTCAAAAAACCTACCCTGAACAATCTATCAAATTTAACCAGTGCATCTGCCGTGCGTAATTGTGCCTTGACAGTGCGCATCAAATGAGAAAGTTTGTGACCCGGCCGCCATGTTGAGATCAGTTGAGGAAATACCAAGCACTGCCCACCATCCGGAGCAAACATTCTCATTTTACAGCTAAACAGTACACTACAAGATGTTTCTGAAAACATTTGAGGAGAGAAATAGGCATTACAGTAACAGAATATTGATTCATATTTGATCAGCGCTGCCTAGTTTGATCGTTTGATCGGAGTTCACGAGTGATTGACAGCTGCCACCGTTGAATAAACAGCCGATGGGAACGCTCTCTCTCTGAAATGACCTGTGATTGGCCAAACTCTCCCATCAATAATGCTGAAAGGTTATTATGGAATTTTTGCCCAATAATGCCAAAAATATACTGCCTACTGCAGGTTTAATGCCATTACCGGAATAAAACTTCTTTGTCTGCGTGACCTCATATCAGCTGGTTGAAAAACGTATGATCAGTAAGGGATAATGTAAAGCGAGTCGGTCATTGTTGTGAAATAAACCCTGATAGGTCGCTCTTCGCCGTGTAATAAAAGTCAATAAAAAGGGGGTCGTGTGATTTTAGAGAGGTTCATATGGGGTGTGCCTTCACCAAATAAAGTTTCAATTGTCTTACTACACAGTACATCTGAGGAGCTTCAAGTAATAACAGTCACTTCTGAACCCTAAACCAAACCTTAAGGAGCTCAGCGTTGGCCAAAAGCCTGACTTTACAAAAATGTTGTCACTCGAGGTCTAAACAACCGCTACAGCTGGCTCTCCAGAAGTATAAAAGTACATGTCCCCCCCCACACAGACAGACACACACACACACACACACACACACACACACACACGCACGCACGCACACCCACCCACCCACCCACCCACACACACACAGCACTAGCATTCAAACTCTGACTCTTTAATGCACAGTCCTCAGCTGACGCAGTCTTGCTACTAATTATCCTAAATATAACCGCCATTAAGTTTGTGTTCTAAGACAAAGACGTTTTGCTCCCATGTGCGCAACACTCGTGCGTCAGACCATAAAAATAATCTGACGAAGTGTTGATTTATTGAGTTTCATCCAGCCAGAAACTACCGTGGCAGCATGTAAACTGAAGGGTTTCATTGCAAAATAAATCTGCAGTATACATACAGTATATCTTCAATCTGCATGTAAATATGGTCAGAAATGTAAATAACACATAACACTGTAAAACCCAAATATAGAAAGAGATTTTTTTAAGCTGCTTTTTCTTTCAACTTGCAGAGTTAATATCTAAGGATACCCTCAATAGAAATTTACTGTATGATTTTTTGCACTTTTACACCAGAAATCTAAGAGTGTCACTTTTCTTTTGTTTTAGAATTGACCGATCCGAAGTCCCGCCCCCCTTAGTTACTTAGTTAAGGAGGCTAAATAACGCTCTAAATTTATGCTCAATTTTGGCAAGGAAAAACTGGCATGGCCATTTTCAAAGGGGTCCCTTGACCTCTGACCTCAAGATATGTGAATGAAAATGGGTTCTATGGGTACCCACGAGTCTCCCCTTTACAGACATGCCCACTTTATGATAATCACATGCAGTTTGGGGGCAAGTCATAGTCAAGTCAGCACACTGACAGCTGTTGTTTTGAACCGTTGGGCTGCAGTTACGATTTGAGCATATGTTTTTATGCTAAATGCAGTAACTGTGAGGGTTTCTGGACAATATTTGCCATTGCTATGTGTTGTTAATTGATTTCCAGTGATAAATATATACATACATTTGCATAAAGCAGCATATTTGATAAGAGTATTTAATACTTGACAAATCTCCCTTTAAGGTACATTTTGAACAGATGAACAAATATGCTGCGATTAAAAGCTAGTATGACATGGTTGGTACCAATGGATTCCTTAGGTTTTCTAGTTTCATATGATGCCAGTGTGTTCACTCAACTAAACACCAATGTGGACAGGTGGCAGGCCAATGACATATCCTATGACCAACTTATTACACCTCCTTTCAGTCTTTCTCTCACGTCTTTCTCTTGTATTGTCCACCTTTACTCTGTACTAAAATATCTGTTCAGCTACTGATTGTGTTTTTTTCCATCATCGTCTTTCTCGAGTCTTGATGTGATTTTCATTTCTGCTCCTTTGTCCCCTTAGTGTATTTCTCCTCCTTCTCACCTCAGTTGTCATAAGCTGCACGAGGTTCCTCTGCACAGTTTGCCTTTTCCCAGCATTTACAGTAGAGTTTGTAAATAATCAGAGATACACTGGAGGTCACATTGACCTCACGTTGCACTTTCCCCGTTGTTCGCTTTATATACTCCCTTTGGGTTTTCTTTTTTATTTCATCTTACCATTCTCTCCTCTCTAATTTCTAGAGGCACTCCTGATGAAATGAAACACCTACCGCTTTACCATTTCACTGAATGACTCTTTCAGGCGCTATTGCTCTGTCCAAGGGTGAATCAGGACTCCTGACCCCTGAGAGCTGGAGCACAATGCGGGAGCCTTACATCGATGATGCTACGTATGCACACTTTTGTGTGAGTGTGAGAACTGTCAGTAATCTGCTGACTTACTTGTAATTTCATGGGGTGCTGCTCACGATTTCTGTAATTGCAAATGCTTGGTTGTAGTCTTAGCAGTAATTAGGTCTTGAAAGAAATATATTAATTTAAATTTATTTTGAACGGCATCTTAACACTATACAAGTGGATATGTTTACAATCATTTTTTCATAAAATTGAGCTGTGGGGGTGAAACGATTCATCTACTACATCTATGTATCGACTTATATTCCTACGATCCAACTACATCGATAGGTACTCGGCAAGTTGTCCTGCACTTTTTATTATTTTCAAATAAAGCCTTTTATTGAAAAAGTGTTGCAACTGTCGCAAATTCGCGTCGCTACCTGAATAGTTTTGATGCAAAATATTTAGAGGAGAGTATTTCACATCTTCATGTCGTTTATTTGTCACGCCGGTGTGTAAAAGTCTTTAATCACAAAATGTAGTTTTCAGTAGTTACTGCTGACTATCTGCAGACATATCTTTTCAATCAAATTGTAATTTCTTTTTTTTTTTTTAATTAGTTAAATAAACAAGCACCCCCTGGTAACTGCAGAAGTATATCCCTGGGTTAGGTGTTCCTGGTTAGGAATCACTGGTCAAAGCAAGAAAAGACATCATGTCAAATGCTCTCCATTTTGCAGTCCGTCTCTTAAAACCTATTTGTTTCAAACTAGACTTAACAATGCACTTTTCCAACAATTTATTCACGCCATTAATGCTGGACTGGAGCCTTATTGTGAAGGTCAGCAGAATATGGCTCGCACAGCTTTCTTCTTGCTGCACAGTTAGTTCCCACATTCTGTTATCTAAAGCCTGACGTACGTCCACGTGATTCCAGCTGTGATGTCAGCCTCAGGCGGTGATACAAAACAAGAGAGAACAGGCTGACCACTCTCCTCCCAGCGCCCCAGTGTCAGCATGACATCTATATCATGCAGCCCCAGACCCGATGTAATCTCATTTATGTCGGAGCAGATTTGACTGGAATGGTTTAAGATATCTGCAGACGCCCCTGTCCCAGCTGTTGTATATAAATTAGGGCTGTCAATTGATTCAAATATTTAATCTTGATTAATCGCATGATTGTCCATAGTTAATCACAATAATCGCAAATTATTCACACATCTTTTATCTGGTCAAAATGTATCTTAAAAGGGAGATTTGTCAAGTATTTAATACTCTTATCAACATGGAAGTGGGCAAATATGCTGCTTTATGCAAATGTATGTATATATATATTATTGGAAATCAATTAACAACACAAAACAATGACAAATGTTGTCCAGAAACCCTCAAAGGTACTGCATTTAGCATAAAAAATATCCTCAAATCATAACATGGCAAACTGCAGCCCAACAGGCAACAACAGCTGTCAGTGTGTCAGTGTGCTGACTTGACCAAAACTGCATGTGATTCATTCAGATATCTTGAGGTCAGAGGTCAAGGGACCCCTTTGAAAATGGCCATGCCAGTTTGTCCTCGCCAAAATGTAGTGTAAGTTTGGAGCATTATTTACTCTCCTTCACAACAAGATAGTATCACATGGTTGGTACCAATGGATTCCTTAAGTTTTCTAGTTTCATATGATGCCAGAATCTTCACTGGCTCTTAAATTGAGGCTCCTATAACCTCCAAAAGATTGAATAGCAGCCGGGCCCGATAGCGGCCCGTCATATTTTTAAGATGTAAAATTAAAAATTGCAAGTTGCGTTCAAGAAATTAGTGGCGTTAAAATGAATTTGCATTAACGTGTTATTATCGCGTTAACTTTGACAGCCCTAGTATATACTTTGTACTGGCTTCCAGCTGTAAACAAGGGTTACCTTTACGGTGCAGAAGAAGCAGAGAAGTTTTAGAAAATGTAGTGACTTGCATGGTGCCGCCCAATGTCTGAGAAGAAAAACCTCTTTCACACTTTTAGCTGATGGTTCATCGTATCTAATATGGAACGCAGTTTATGAGTTTAAAGTGCCTTTGGGTTGCAGCTGTCACACGCCTAATAGTAAATTTGGAATTATTCATGATTTTTAACTTTTATGTAAGGACACAGTATAGGCACACTCCTCCTCTAAACTCAATAAAAGGCTGTAACTTTCCACAACACTTTTAAGACTGTAAAATTGTGTAATTCATCAAGTACAAGGTAATAATCTCAGTGCAATCCTCTGCACACAGACCAGCTGATGAGTCATGTTGTAATCATTGAGATATAGATTAAAAACGCATCAGTTTCAAAAGCAAAATTAAGATTTGATGATCCCTGATAAACTTATCAAAAGGTTATCATGCAGAACAGGCTCTTTACTGCAATTTAAAAACTCAAGCTAAAAAATCCTGTCTATAAATCTGCCTACAATCTACAGAGTGATGTAGCGAGAAATGGACATTGTGTATATACAGTATATACAGTGAAGGCCCACATATGTTTACACATATGACACACATAATGTTTCCAAGTTATGCTATTACTGAATAGGCTACAACGGAGTAGGCTACGGCAGAATAGGCTACGAGAGAGTAGGCTAGGACGGAGTAAGCTACAGCGGAGTAGGCTACGATGGCGTAGGCTATGGCGAAACCTACAACGTATTAGCTGTTTGTCTAGTGTTTTTGTAGGTAGAGGAAAACACATTAGAAAATAACAAACTTTATCAAAATCGTTATCGTGGAAGATTTATCGTGAAAATTTTCACTGTCACTAATCATATACAGTCCGAAGAGCCAGAGCCACATGAGAGCACGTTCACTGAGAAATATTGGTGACTCTCTTCAAGAGTGATGAGTTAAGGTCCGCTCAAGAAGTCTTTTTCTGGCACCTGTTAGTGCAGGACAATTTACACCTTACATTGTTATTGGCACATGGAGTCCAGTGACCTCATATGACTCCCTACCTATCTCTGCCCACCTGCTACCTCAGCGGAGGCAGAAACACTCCAGCGGTCAAATTCACACCATCATTACAAGGCAAAAAAATTGCTTTGTGTTCAGTCACACTTGTAAGAGCAGTTTTCAATACTCAGTGAAACGGACACATTTCGGTCCCGGTGATGAGCCGTCATTGCTTTGGTGATTTGCTCTGGGGGTCAGGGTTAGGGTTAACATTAACGTCACACAGTTGTTCATGTGGATCAGAGGATGTTAGCTCGGAGTGAGGTCCAGCCTTACGCGTTTGGTTTTAATTACATCCTATGAAGACCAACTAACAGTAATTTTTAATATACATAGAGATTGTGACTTTAAGAGACAAAGGCAGAGGAACATGCCCATCACCAAGGACAGAGAGAGGGATAGACACTACCGGATATGTGGGCAAGAAAAGACCTGGGGATCATAGGGGAGTGGCGAGAGGGGGCATGAAGACCTAGTCATACAGGAAGAAAGAGAAAAATAACTACAATGTGATTCACTTCCCTCTGATAGAACCATTGGTGGTGAGGTCAGCAGGGCACACTGAAAGGAGAAAACTGCAGGGGTGCACAGCGAAGACGACTGAGGACAACGAATACACTATGAAACACTTATATGAGCAGAACTTATTTTCGACCTGGACAATGAGTTCGGGCTGAAGGAGGAGTGCAGCATGTGACTGCCTATTCTGTCCAACTCCAGCTTATGTGGCTGTGCATAAGCCAGTGGTGGGAAATCTCTTTGGCACACAGGAAATGGTGCGTTTTATGCAAAAGGCAATCAAGACAAGAGAATTTCACCATCGGTGGGCTAGTTTGGATGGTGGTAGGAAGGGGTTAAATATGGCCGGGACTGTCCGGAACACGAGGTTTGCTGATCCGGCAGGGGGGTCCGACCCCCGGTGCTGGGGTTTGCGCTGGCTGAATTTGAGTTGCTAGGGCCGCAAATGAAGGTCCGCCTCTGGACTCTGGATGTAAGATTCCAATGTAAATATTAATATCTAATAATCATAATATAATAACAACCCGATCTCACTCCCATCTCATCAAATACCACCGATTGGGAAGCAGCCCTCGGCATCGGACTGTCAGAGGTAAGATAGTGAATACACATGATTGGACACACACAGATACATGGAATAAATCAGCTTGCCTCATGACACCCATCAACACAGCTATCACTGCCGTGCTGAGTGGGAGGAAATGACATCATCAACACCTGATGACACCCCTGCAATCAGTGCACTGTACAGGTGTAATTAGCCCCTGTCTAATGAGAGCGCTGCACTGTTCCGGCTGACAGACAGGCTGTCCCTGTGACAGAGTGCATCTGCACTTTACCGGAGGCTTTCAGAGACTCAACTCCAGTCTGTAGATGAGTCACTGATTGTGTTGATTTCGACAACAACCTTTTCTTCCATGACTATGACGAGACAGCAAGCACCAACTGCGACTAAAGAATGGACCAAAGAAAGTATATTTATAAGAAGTGAAAGCCAATTGGTCGTTCCATTGCAACGCCAGCGCCCAGCAGCAAAGCTACGCTTCCGCCATTTTGGACTGAAAGCGACTACCGGACACCAGTATAATGTCGGCCTACAAAGTGCCGTACAAAAGTAAGCCCTTTCTTCTTCAGATTTGATTTTCCTGCTGTAGCGGTGTCCACATGTCACCGATCAAAGCCAAATCATTTAAGAAGACATTAAAGAATATTATATGAGTGATCTGCCTTGGCAACAGAAATGAATAAAGTATTTATTTCTATAGGTCTTCTGATAAGTCACAGCTTTTGATATTTTCGGCAGGCCTCAAGTTTGTCTGTGTGTGTGTGTGATCATTGTTTCCTTCACGGACAGCGCTCGTGGCAGTGCGATAAAAGATGAAAGGTTAAGCAGTAGGGAGCTGGTACGTCCTGATCTGTGCCTACACATCACACAGATTCAAGGAACAGGCCTTGCTGTGTCTGTGTTCCTGTAGGAACACTGTGTTCAGTGCACATGGAAAGTATACCTCCATTATTATAGAGCAGCTGTTGTGTCCCTGCCTCTGTTACTTGACAGCACATACAGTGCATGTGCGTTTAAAGCACGTAAGTGAGATACTAAGGAGGGAGAGACTTCCCCTCGACGAGGACACTGATGTTCAAACCAGGTCAAACCACGCAGCATTCAACCGCATGCATCCTGCAGATTGTTACCTTCGGGTTGAGTTTCAAAAGCCGCGTTTCAAAAAGAAACAGCTAATTTCAATCAAGTTAATGTTCAAAAAGTTTAATTTCTAAAGAAGAACATGAAAATTGCATGATGCATGACACTTAACATTCACAGGACTGCAACGTGTCATTATTAATGTCATTATTCCAGTAGCTGGGGTCATAAAAACTCAGGAACAAAAGTAATTTGGTAAGACTGCAGAACTGTTCAAAGCAAGTTATTAAATCCCCTCCATTTGGGCAACGGTAGAAAATGTAGATGTTTGGATGAGTGTACTAAAACCATCCTGGAACACAATGAACTGCTTAATGTGACCTAATAAAATGCTGCCTCTTAAAAGAGCTGCATACATGTTGTTCCACACGTTAATCACTTGGTCAGACTGCTGGGTCGTTTCATACTGCAGAGCATCTTCAGCTCAGACTTTTATGGTCACAATGTCCACAGCGTCCGCGGTCATACCAACCATCTCTGATTACAAGTACACCACTAACGGGGCAGCGTTACCGACCGACACTCCCCCTTTTTGGATATCCTTTACTGATTGGACACTACAGTAGATCGGACTGATCTGATACATGTCAACATCACTGTCACATCATGACTTCTGATTCACCATCTAGTTCAAATCTGTGTTAATTGTAGGTCTGAACAACAAAAGGCAGCGTCTTATCTAGTAATAGTACAGTTCAGACACAAACTCCATCAAAAGTCTATACAGCTGATCACAGCTGTCGTCGTCAGAAACCGACGTCGCTTCACGTGATGCTTCAGAGGAAAAGACGTTTCATTTCTCTAAAGACATATTTCCTTGTTTCCTCTCTCCTCGCATTGTTTCCTTAACGCAAGTGAAGGAAACGTAGATGCAATTAAGAGACCTGGGATGTTGGGACATTCTGTGTGAAAGTACTCATGACAAAAACAACAGTTTGAAAAAATATATACCGCCATGCAAATTAAAAAAATGCCCCCAGAGTGTAAAGACCTTTAGACATAAACATGAAATAGTGCACAAGTTGAACTATACTGTAGGAATCAAATATAATATTTATAAAATATTAAATTAAATCAAATGAAAAAAATAAAGTTGAAGCTGCAGTGACTAAAGAGGCAAAGATTTTGGATGAAGACCAAAACAGAGCTAAAAGGAGAGTGGAATTTGGACTTACATTTGCCAGGAAGTCAGAAGAAACTATGAACTATTTGACCTTTTTATTCAAGTTGAAACATTTCAGTATTTTTGAGTACTGACACGCTACACCTTCAGCACTATCAGGAGCATGGTACCGGCACGGCACATGCAGCACACAGTGTGTCTTGAAACATGGCAACAGTGACCTGCAGCAGATGATGGTGAGAAGCGAGCTTCACCACTACCTTCCATCCAAATGTCATCGCCACAAATGTAAACACGTTCCTTGGACCAGGCGTGCAGGGACAAACGTACAAGTTATATATATCAGCAGTTGTCTGAGCCATGTGAGAGAAACAATATGTTTCAAGCACAAAGACATGAATCACATATATGTCTGTTTCTTTCTTCACCCTTTGAGAGATAGTAGTCCAATAAAAACAAATGAAACACCATCCCTTGCAAGAATACGGCATTATAGCTCAAAAAGATAAGATGAAAAGATCTTTTATCACCCGCCTCTCTACTGTAAGTAAGTTCCATCATTCCTAATGCTGTTTGCCTCAATAACCCCCATTACAGCCACTTACAGATTATCTTCCAGCAAAATGCACAAAAAGGGTGATTTGGGATCATTTGCGGGGGCGGAGAGCATCTCAGCGACATTTACTGTAATACAAATAATTGGCTTCTCTTTTGTAAGGGAAAAGCTACTGTATGATGGACATGTGTGCTGCCGCGCTGCGCAGGTGTGATGAGTCAATGGCGAAATGATTCACCTAAAAGGTTAGTGAAATGACAATTTTGATATGAAACGCATGGACCTGCAGTGGAACTAATTTCAAAAGCAGCGAGTAAATTACGGCAATTTTAGCCAAATGATCCTAAAGCCTAGCAATTTGATCAGCTCTGGACAAGAAGAGATCATTATAACGTGTAGTTAAACATCATAACCAAGTAAAAGAAGACTGATGGAACACATGGAATTATTCAGTTGCAGTATATCGCTTGTGAATTTGTATTTTGTTATTTTATTCGCTATTTTTCTTTGTCGCATTTGTGCAAAAGGAGGACCTGTTATGCTTTTGTGCTTTTTCCCTTTCCTTTAGTGTTGTTTTTTTTTTGTGCATGTAAAAGGTCTGCAAAGTTACAAAGTCCAAAGTCCACGTCTCACTGCTCCTGAACTGCCTGAAACGCTTTGAACGCTTGAAGTCCCGCCTTTTCTTCCGTAACGTGGTGATGTCACCAATCAATACATTTGCATAATACCGGCTAGTTTGGCAGGTGTTCAAACAAAGCTAGTTAGAGCGGAGCTGGAGCGGAGTCCGAAGAGTTTGATTTGGTTGACCAATCACAACAGAGTGGGCAAGCTGACCAATCGGAGCAGACTGGGCATTTTGGGAGGGGGAGGAGCTTAAACAGAGCGTTTCAGACAGAGGGTGAAAAGAGGTGCTGCACACAGCCGGTATGAGAAGCCGGTATGAGAAAAACAAAGCGTTTTTTGAACATAAAAACATGTAAACATGTTCTAGGGCACTGGTTCCCAACCTGGGGGCCCCGACCACCACTAAATGTCACCAAAGCTCCACGGGGGGTCGCGAGGCCTTCTTGATTTTAAGGGGTGTAAGACAACATCTCAGCATTTCATTCATTTCTGTGAAGAAAACTAAATGAAATTGTTATTTTTAAAGTTTGGATTATCATTTAAGATGTAAACAGCATAAGGGCACGGTGACGACCTGAACACAAATTCTATTCACAGAGCTTTCCCTCTCTGCTAAACAGCCTCATCCTACCCAGTTAAAACAACCAAAGAGCTAATAGAACAATGGCCAAGGGTCAGAAAAACACTGAATTTGTCAAAAAAAAATAAGCCTATTAAGTATATATTATTGTTAAAAAAATAAAAAATAAATCATATTAAAAGTTCTGAAAATAACAGCAAAACTCATCTTTGAAATAATCACAGGAAATAATCTGCTCAAATTTCTTCCTAATCGCTCGTTTTACACAAACGTCTTGCAGTTACTGCGTTCACTATTTGGGTTAATTGTACAGTTTATCAGTTGTTCTGTACTGTCATTCTTATGCATTGGATATAATATGAAATATCCATAATACGTCACTTAATCAAGGGTCGTCAGTAGTAGGGTCCCCTAAGGAAAAAGGTTGGGAGTCACTGTGTATGACAGCAAAGTGCCACATAAAGAACGTCGGTGTAGAACACAGGTAGAGAGGATTTTTTTTTACTACTTCAAGATAATTGCAGTATTGTGTAAAACATAGCTGAAGTGTTGGCATGATTCACTCAGTAAACCCCCATCGCTGAGGAAGATGCGACTTGGAGTGTGTGACACAAGTCTGCAAAGCACTTGATATCTCGAGCATATCCGATTGATAATTAAAGAGAACATTTAGAACATTTCTGACTCTTTTTCGGTGCATTGCAATCAACATGCAACATTATTTATGGCCTGATACTGGGATGCAAAATTATGTAATGAGTAGTCTATTAGATATTAACTGTAATCAGTCTTGATTGCCTAATCGTGATCCTGAATAATTAAGATAAGATATGTGCTATGTAACTATCTTGTGTGTGAAATATTACCCTCTGTGATAGACAGAAGGGGCCGTTTTATCAGGCTCAGGGACACTGTCGGGACAGTTTGCCTTGATTTGACAAAGATGGATCGTCAGTCAATGACGGCGTATCTGTGGACAGATACACAATTTTCAAAGCTATAGCTTGTAACGCTCAAGTTCCCAGTTGGTTTCTGGAGGTATAAATGTACGTCATTTTTGTTGTGTTTTTTTAGGGCTGTCAAAGTTAACGCAATAATAACATGTTAACACCACTAATTTCTTTAAAGCATTAACGCAACTTGCGATTTTTAGGTTGTAGCGGGCTCAGTTTTAAAGCTAGAGTGAAGATACTGGCATCCTATGAAACTAGAAAACCTAAGGATTCCACTGGCTTCAACCATTTCATACTAGCTTGTCGAGAAAAAGGTTAAATAACGCTCCAAACTTACGCTAAAATTTGGCGAAGAAAAACTGGCATGGCCATTTTCAAAGGGGTCCCTTGACCTCTGACCTCATGATATGTGAATGAAAATGGGTTCTATGGGTACCCACGAGTCTCCCAGTTACAGACATGCCCACTTTATGATAATCACATAAAATTTGGGGCAAGTCATAGTCAAGTCATCACACTGACACACTGACAGCTGTTGTTGTCTGTTTGGGCTGCAGTTTGCATAGTTTTTATGCTAAATGCAGTACCTGTGAGGCATTTGCATAAAGCAGCATATTTGCCCACTCCCATGTTGATAAGAGTATTAAATACTTGACAAATCTCCGTTTAAGGTATATTTTCAACAGATAAAAAATGTGTGATTGATTTGCAATTAATCGCAAAAAACGAAATATTTTATGCATGTAAAAGTGATTCAGTGATTCACTCGCTGATCAGCTTGTTATGCTTAGTGCCAGCTGATTACTCACAGCCATAAACAGCAGGAGTTTTGCTATTGTTTGTGGCTGTCATAAAAAATTATTTAATTTTTTTGCAAAGCACCAGACTTTGGAAGAAAAGGGTGAAGACACACTAAGCTGCCTATACTTAAACCTTAAACCAATACAATTACGCTATAGAGAATTTGCTTGGATCCAACCAATATCCAATCAGGAGAATGGTTTCTGGAAAATTTTAACTTTCACTCAATCAAATAGCAAACGGTCATGATTTCCACGTCTTGATTTCCCAGATTTGTTGCTCCAGACCTCAGTGAGCTTAACCAGATAAAGTTCTGGCTACACAGATTAAGAACACAAGAGTTAACACATGACTATTTAGTGGCTACAATATCTACAGTATCTCTTACCACATTCCAGAAGAGAGGGTTGAAAATGATGGCGATCACAGCGATACAAAAGCTGGAGTCATGAAAGTTGATGAGTTTTAGGAGTCCTTCCATCAGCGTCAAGTCCATCTGAAAGAAACAGCCATGTGAAAAATACACGCAAACATGTTTAAAACAGAATTCAGGGCTGGACAGTATGTGTTGCCAGGTTGCCATTGGCAACCATTTTGAGAAATTGGCAAACAATTCTTGTCCTTGGTTGCCATCAGTGGCAACCACTTTTTAACATATAAAAATAGGGACAGCAAATGGCAAAACATGCACCCCAAAATAGTTGTTCCATTTGTGATATTTCAATATTGCTGTTACAGTCAGAACCAGAACCAGACAACACTCTACGTGACAACGCTGCACGTGCGTTGGTGCGTTTACTCACGGATCATGGTGTATTGAATAAGACTTGAAACTAGCGATCCATAAACTCATGTTTACAATATTTACTGAGGTAATAAATCAAGTGATAGTCATAGACTTCTATACAATCAGACTTCTTTTTGCAACCAGAGGAGTCGCCCCCTGCTGGCTATTAGAAAGAATGCAAGTTTAAGGCACTTAAGAAGCTTCAGCAGATACATCTGTATTTTCTCGACATGTAAGCGGCTATTTATTAAATTATCATTTCAACTTGAAAAGTTAGTTTTGGTCTAAAATAACTTTTTTTATTCTAATTCGACCTTCGTGTTCTTGCCTTAATGTCTGTATTCACCTATTACTGCGTAATACAACTATTCTTGTACTGCTGTATCAAATCGCAGTAGCAGGCTTTCATACAATATTTTCTTTGTGAATTAAGAGGAAAACGGACGGCGGGCAACCCCGGGCTTTCATAAAAATGAAGCATGGCACATTGGCATAAAAATATATTCTAATGACTGATATGAGGTGTAGCAGCGTAGACTGGTATTCCTTCTCTGACACACACCGGAGTGCTGTTGTGTGTGGTTTTCCAGCTTATGCTTGCTGACGCCAGAGATGAAGAGCCACAAGGAGCCACAGGGGTAATACAGCCATAGTTCATAATAGCACTTTACAGTTTGACAGGCCCTATCTCCACTTGCATAATAAGTTAAGATTTGTTAGTGCTGATGTGTTATCATCAGAATGAACAAACAAAAAGAGTAGACAGCAGAATTTATCACGTGTTTGTTGAATACTCAATTCTGATTGGTCAATCACAGCATTCTAAGGTCTGTTATTTCTTTATAGCAGACCGTTGCTATGGGCGCAGTTCTGATGTCGGACCCTGGCGGACCGTTTTTGTGTCAAATTATTAAGTAGCCGTGTAATAAGCGGGATAATGTATAGCTAGCGGGTCATTGTTGTGAAATAAACCCCTTCAGGGCGATGAGAGACCCTGACGCGAAGGACCGGCTCGCTGGTCATTATCCCTTACATGATGTAATGCCTGAAGCTCGGTTAGTTGCCCTTATAGGCTGTGATGTCCATCACACTCTACTATACAAAAGCGTTGAAAACAACCAGCCAACAAATTTTCCTGTTCTAAGAGATTTTGTCTTGAGGGTAGTGCTGAGGTCCTGTCTTGTTGTGATTTGCTGAAATTGTGTGTGTCAACTACAAGCCCATCACAAGCTGCTTCTATTGTTCACTGTGGAGTGATACTGATCTCAGATCTGTGTTTTTTCGAATCTGTTTCCAGTGATACAGGCTGACACAGGCAACAGGTCAGGGTTAACCTGTTGAGTAACTAATGAGTGCTCTGACCTTGACTAAGGAGCTTGCAAGTAATTGATTGAAACAGGGACATTTCAATGTGAACTGCTGCAGGCCGGGTTTGTTATTGTCAACAACGTGACATCACAAGACCAAATGAGAACAAAATAAAAATACATGCACGAAATTGTTTGAAAAATAGGTAGGGCACATGGTACTTTGCGGGTTTTTTTATAAGGTAACCCGCAAATTGCGAAAACTTGTAAAAACTCTCAGGAGACTCGCTGCCCGACGACCTATCCTAACCTTAAACCATTCGAGGTCAATCCCTAACATTAAATAATCGAGGCAAGCCCTCAGGACGTGCGCCGGGCTTAGATGCAAATTTTCATAGTGGCCAAACAGCAGCACTACAACTTCTGTGTCTGTCACCTGATGCCATTGGGCCCAAAAATACTTTTTCCCATAGGCTTACATTGGGAAAGAGACATCCGTAAATAAGCGGATAATTTTTTATAGGTGAATCAACTTCCCAGTATGAACACTTGAATAGCCCTTATTTAAATAATTAGGTCCTAAAAGTTGTAAAAATTGACTTCCAGACAAGGGAACTGGAAGTGCTAAAATGCTAACTCATTTCCGGGTTTTAGGACTCATTCCTGTAGCACTATATTGCATAGAAGTGAAAGTTCATTGTTCGTTCCATTGCAACACCAGCACCGGCAGCAATGCTACGTTTCTGCAATTTTGGACTGAAAGCGACTAATGGATGCCAGTAAAACGTCCGCCTAAAAAGTGCCATACAAAAGTAAAACAAAAGTATTTCTATTCTGTTCTGTCATATTCTACTGAAATGGCCTGTGTTGAACAATAAAATACTATAAATATAATAAGCTTTTTCAGTCCAAAAAACAAAAAAGTTTTGTCTCTTTGATTGTATAATCTTTGGCTCCATTGAAGTCTGCGTAAATCAAAATAAGAGTTTAAAAATATTATTTGTGTTGTAAAACTACATTTTATAACGTAATTAGCAGCCAGTTACTTTTATATTGTGTTTTGTTGATGTTGCATTGTATTGCTTGGACTCAACATTTGTTTACTGTGGGTTTGCAGAAAATCATGCTTTTATTTTGAAAAAAAGGCGACTGTCCCCCCTGGTTTCCGGCTGTAAACCAGCTCAGCAAAGAAGCAGACTGGTCCAGTCGGTTAAACCGGGACCTTCGCTGCTTGTCTAAGCGGTTACACCGAGTCACGTGAAAGCTAGACATGCGGATCGGCTTCGTATTCAACCGTTTGAGTTTTACCTTTGAATAATCGACGTTGTTTAGTCCTCCGCAGCAGTCCAGCGGCACAGAGTGCTTATTTCCTGCAGGATTCTCGTCCTGAGCGGCGGCTGATTGGCTCATACACACTGAGTGGACACTGGCAGACCACCAGCCCTCATATCTGTGTGTGAAAGATAACGATTATTGCACAATATTGAGTGCAAGGTTCTTGTTTTTCAGTCAAAGAAGGGTGCAGTGGCTGGCGGAGAACAACACAAGTCCCGATAACCCCTAACCCTGCTCAATGCATTCTGGGAAATGTAGTTCATACATTCATTCTTGTACTGGATAGAAACGATTGATTGGTGTCTCGCACCCATAGCAGCCCATATTCTCGCCCGGAAATTAATTAAAAGCTTCAACTTTTGGACCTGCTGCTACACATGATAACCTGTGGGATTTGTTTCTTCCTGCATTATCTTTCTCCTTTGTAGTAAATGAATAGTCTGTTGCTCAACATTGACATATGCTGGCTGACAATTTTAAGGCTTTTCAGATGGCATGTGTGGAGGAGAAAACTCCCAGCATTAAATTTATGAGACATCTTTTCAATCATCACATTTATTGGCATGAAACCAAAACTAGAGACTCAATCTGTTATGTAGCGTAAATAAATGTAAATCAAAGGGTAGCATTACCACCAATTCCAAAGAGGATTGACAGGTTTTTTAATACAGGGATAACACTACATATGAACTGCAAATTATTTGTTGTTTTCAAATGCTTTAAAAAGGTCTGTTTACATCTGTGGTGTTAATAATGGCAAGTTAGAAAACACACACAAATTATTTTTAAACTATAAATCAACTAATATATATATTTATATATTTGTATATGTATGCATGTCATATGTCAAACATCCCTGCCTTTTCATCTATTCTCATAGTTTATCTTCTCTTTTCCCTACTTTTTCCTTCTCTTCTCCTCTCTACACGTTTCTTCTCTTCATGTCCCTCTTTTTCTCATTTTCTCTTTACTCCTTTTCTCTTTTTTTTCCTCCTCTTTCAATTCTCCTCTTCTTTTTCCTTCTTTCCTCCTCTTCTCTTCTATTTTTCTTCTCCTCTCATATTCCCTTTCCTTGCCCATTTCTCATTCTCTTGAGTGCCTTAAACGTTCTAGTTATTTCCTTCCTCAATCAGCACCATTATGCGCTGCCCTCTGTTTTCCTCTTCTTGTTTATCCTCTGTTCTCCTCCCCTGTTGTTTACATGTCCTCTTCATTCCTATTTCTGTTCAAGTCCTTCTCTCCTCTTCTATTTCAACATCTTAATCCTTTCTCCTCCCCTTCATCTTGCCAGCAATTTTCCTCTCCTCCACTTTCTACTCTCTCATATTTACTTCACTTTCTCTCTTATCTCCTATATTATTATTTCCCCTCTACTCTTTCACCATCTTGTTTTTGTGTTTCTCCCTTCCTTCCAATTTTTCTTTTCCACTCCTCTACTCTCCTCCCCTCCTCTCTCCTCTCCTCCTCCGACCCCCCCGCTGTTTGTTTGTAGTCGATCGGTTAAGTAGAAGATACCCCATGTGGTGGGAGACATGGAAGAGGCGCGTGAAGCCGATGTCCGTTCATCAGCCCGCGAGCTGTCGGAGGCGAGAACGCTATCATGTAAAGCGAGCATGACATCCAGCCAGCAGGAGAAGATTAAGGCTGTAATTGAGACTCTCTCCTCCATCTTCCCTTCCCCTTGCTCCTTCACTTTCTCACTTTATCCTGCTACCTCAGCTCCCGCCACCCCAGATGCAAACAACATAAGGAATACACACCCAAACAGAATTCAATGCAAATGTGATGACAAAAAAGTCAAGTTTTATCCTCTCCATAATCCCTTTCGTTTCCCACAAAAAGCTCACTTGAACCACTTTGAGTCGGTATATTGTTTTGTTTAGCCCATATGGGGATTGTGTTCACGCTGCAGACAGAGCCAGCAGCCTACTCACCGTCTCTATTATTGTGTTCAAGCCCTTTGCATTGACAGAGGCTGCTCTCTAAGCCTCTTTTGACTCTTCTCATTTACATTTATATATGTCCCTGAAAGGACATTGTTATGAAAGCTTTAAATGGAATAACATCAGCTGAGAAGATTAAATACCAAGAGCAAACGGATGACAATGTGATGGGAGGAAACGGTTGTATAATTGCAGAGTCAGACACGGGCGCTTGGGGACATTTAAAGAATAAATATAGTATGAACACCGTTAACAATGGATAGAAGTATGTGAACAGGGTATAATTATCAGTAACTCTGCAATTGCCTTCAGCTCTACAGGTGGTTATGCTGCATTCACATGGAATCAGGCAGACGGCTAACTGGGTATCATGTCAGTGGATGGTTGACGACATTGCCTTCCAAAGTATTTTTAACTTACTTTTCTTTAACTGACGGAATTTACAACTGGATGTTACGTAGCTCCCTCGCACCGGAGAAAGTTGTTTAAGTTTGCAATAGAATATTAAGAGAAAGCTGCATTTTATAGCTGCATGCATTGCTAGAATAACTATGTAAAATAGCAGGCACAGAATAATTTATTCAATATATTTTATTTCTTCACCATAACAAAATATCACCATGCCGTCCAGAAGGCGTTGTCTGTCTGCCGTCTGCCTGATTCCACATGAACGCAGCATTAGAATTAGTTTATGTAAGTTTTTACTTAGTTTACGTACTTATTTTAAGCCCAACCATGATGTATTTCTTACTAAGTAGTTTTGTTGCCTAAACATAACCGCGACATTTCACATTAACGACGTGTCGTGAAATGACACGCGAAAAGCTTAGAATACGTATCATGATACGCGAAATGTCCTTAAAAGTGGCGTGCAGTTTATACGCATTCCAATGAGCTCACATTGCCCCTCCTGAAAAAGCCCTGTCGGCTCTGATTGGCTTGTGAGATATATTTGGTGCACATTAGTTCTCAAGCTGTGGGCGGTATATTCTAGATGAGCCTGCATGTGACATACAGTAGGAAGGGGAGCCAAAACGTAATGGCTTGTTGAATCACATGTTTTTTTATCTAGACAGTCCACAAAAAACTGACTGGGTTGCCTTATTTCAAAGTTTGTGGGTTGGTAGGAACTCCAGATACCCAAATGTATGTGCACAAGCACTGAAAAAGTGAGTTTTTCATGATATGTCCCCTTTAAAGGAAAAGTTCGGGGAAATACACACCATTGCTTTCTTTTCAGGAGATATATGACAAGATTACTACTGCTTTCATGTCTGTATGGTAAATAGGTAGGCTGTTCGTAGCTATACCTACGAAGAGTAATAAACTTTAATTCATATATATCCCACAACATCAATTCGCATGTAGTCCATGTAATCGTGGCATGAATGTACTTCATTTGGAGTCAGTAACATCATCTCTTCCCTCAGTCTCCCTATTGGACAAAATAACTATTGCATTACTGCATGTCATGAATGGAATATATAGGACGAGCAGAGATAGGGAAAAAAGGACACATAACAGAAAGGCCAGCATAAGGATGTATGTTATATGACAGTTGACAAAGGAAGTCATTGTTGATCACGCAGCAGCTGTAACTGCTTGCATCACTCTCTGAACTGAATTTTTGCCACTGTTTTTTTTTTTTTTTTTTTTACAAATGAATGATCCTCAATTGCTGTTTGTTGACGTCTGACCTCTCTGTACACGCAGTTGTAGGGTGATAGCGATAGGTCAAGAAAAAGAAGAATACAATCCCATATTTTTAAAAAAGAGATCTGAATCACTCCTTCATGTGTGTATTTGTCCATGCAGGACAAAAAGGTGACCATTACAGTTGTTAGTTGCCTGCACAAAGACACACACACACACACACACTCACACACAAACACAAACACACACAAATATACCGTATAATCAAATGTCTTGCAACACCTGTGCGTTACATACAGTGTGTGTTCAGTTTGCAGGACACACAGACGCACCCATTTACACATACGGTTAAACATTCACACAGCTGACTGTGTTTACTTTTCCGTGGATTAGACAGGAAGACCATGTGTGTTGTGTTTTCAATCACACAATCACACAATCAAACACACACACACACACACACACACACACACAGAGGGCCATCATAGAACGTAATTGCACACACTGTTGGTATACTATTGAAATAGAAAAAGGAGGACTAAACAAGCAGAGGATGATAAAAGACTTGATCTCTCATGCGCACCTTTCTCTGCACTAGAAACACTGTTGTCAAGGTGCTGTCGTGAGTCAACATCTGTTACTCAATCCAACTTGATGCTGCATTCCAGGTGGAATTTGCAAATCATGGGTTAACTATGATATAAGAGCTGTTTAGTTGTACACTAGTGCTTCCAAACGTTTTCACATCAAGGACCCCTAAACTGACACAAATTAGATCCTCATTTGATAAGATTTTGTATCAGGGTCCCCATCTGATAGGATTTTTGCTTTTAGATGTTTTATTACAGAAAGTGTATATAAACTCATGACCAAAATAGTACATTCTGTCATTGTGTTAAGGCCTTTGCACACCAAATCCATATTTTAGTTTTTTTTAATCCGTCATCCGATAAAAAACGTTCCGAACAGAAAACTTGCGCAATGAGTCCGATACGTTTCATTATTCTATTTGTTGCGAAAATCCACAATACGAGACAAAGCTTAATTAACTACGTGGGTGCAATGGATAGCGCTAGTCCCAAACAGGACTAATGAATGACTGAAATTAGCAAGAAGCTATCATTTAGCTGCCTATAGAGCACAATCACTACGGTCTAATCTTTCATACATCCTCTGTTTTGCAACCATCCCCGATTCCAAGCTGTTCTGCGATCACCTGCCACAATCTATCTTTCAGTTCAGCATCTCTGTATTCTTTACTTTGTTTGTCGTAAAGTGTTTTGTGCTGGGAGACGGAGAGAATGTTTATCAGATGCAATTTTGGATGATGACGTTTGCAGGGACGGTGGCACAAAGAGGAGTGGTCAAAACAACCCTCTTTTGGTTTGATGGGTACAACAACATTTCGGATTCCCCTATGGATAATCATGCGATTAATCGTGATGAAATATTTTAAGCGATTGACACAAACCCACATTACACATAAACACACAGCCAGAAGGCCACATATACGCATTCAAGACACACACACACACGTGCAAATGCACATGGTGTTCAGCACAGGTAAACACTGTGTATCAAAACAGCAGCTCAGCGAGATCATTTCCTCCAGCTTCCTCTCCTGTTTACAGTCAGACCCAGGCTGAGGCAGAGGGAAAAAACAACTAACGTAAGACCCTACGTTTGCTTTCCCACAATCCCTCTGTCCCTAGTGAAACCCTTGAATCGTAAGAGACAGATGAAAAAATAAGCCTGACGTTATACAAAACCACGAGCTCTCATGAACACACGCATGTGAATGCATGTGAGAGACAGAAAGGTGAATGGTAATTGATCAAAACACTCATACAGTGCACATGCAGACACACATTGTCACATGTTTAGCCCTTCACAGCCAATGCTACCAATGCTGTACTATGCAGTATTGCAAGTGAACAGAGAACATTTCAAAACAATCCGAACTTTCTTTTAATAAATAAATATCTTTCTTTTAAAAAAACATCTTGACATATTGAATGATATATTGGCATTACATGTTGGAATACTTTCAATATACTATCTATCAAATATATTAGTCATTTTAAGGATAGTTATGAGGAACGCGTAAGAACTCATGGTACAAGTAATTCATCATATGGCGCTGTCAGCTTTGAACTGTTTGCACCTGGATGCTTATCAGTCAGTGTCTGTAAAGCTAATCAACATTTTCCATAGACTGTAGGCCTATATAAAAAGTTGACGCAGTCACCATGACGTCACCCATTGGTTTGTGGACTGCCGTTTTGAAGTCTTGAGTTCGGCATTTTAGCCGTCGCCATCTTGGTTCTTTGCAACCAGAAGTGACACGAGAGGGTGGAGCTAAGTGCAACTGAACGCTGAATCAGCCATTTTTAGGTGACCAAAATGTTACAATTAACTTTCATGAACTGAAAACACACTGTGAAAGGGTTAAAGTTGTACGACGAAAACACGGTCAACTCCCAGACCGGACAACGCCATGGTAGTGACCTGTCAATCAAAAGGTAGCCACGCCCTAAAGCATCCCCTGCTTTATGGTCTATTTGACTCTAAATGGGACCATAATTTACTAAATGAACATCATGCTGTATTGAAGAAGACTTGAAACTAGCGAATGAATGAACTGCTTGCAAATTACAAACACAAAACTTGCAACCTATGAAGAAGATTGGTGAGGAAACACTCCATTCAACAAAACTCATTGACTTCCAGACGAGGGAACTGGAAGTGCTAAAATGCTAACTAATTTCCAGGTTTTAGAACTCATTCCTGTAGCACTCTATTTGCACTGCAGTCAATACAGACTGCCGTACACATGACACACCAAAAGCAACACAGGCGTTGTTATTGCACCTGAAATTACCTACAAATTACCGTGTCATTCATATGCCATTTGGTGAGACTGGGCTGTGAGTTCATATTAAAACTGCTTTGGATTGCTGATCATTCCAGTTAATTAGACAGTCACAATGTGGGTGAAGAGGACAGGAAAATGAGCGAGGGATGCATTTGAGAATAGGAGGCGACAAAAAAAGTGGCATAATCATCTGATGACCGAAACATTCATGGTCACAGGATCCATTAGGTTCAGTGTGCTCTCTTGACTTACTCATTTGTTCAGTGTGTGCATGCGGAGGATACTGAAAGCACATCCAATGTCCTCATCTGTACTCTGAGTTTTCCTTCTTGTCATTGTCCAGTGTGAATTTTAGTCGGTCTGTCGTACGGTCAGCAGGTTCATGAAACTCAAGAGACCCACAAAGAACAAAGCTGCTGTACTTGCCAGTACTAGCAGCAGCCAGGAGAATGTTCTGAGGGTGTTAATGTCCTTTTCCACTAGATATCTTTAGCCTGAACAAAAGATGAAGCTGTACTTAACTCTGGCTATGGGAACAGACTTTTTTATTTTTAAGCAACAACTGTTGTTTTTTGGAGCCACTTTGGGACAGGGGATGTTACAAACACAGCATTCACCTTTTAAGTTGATATGGCAACCAGTTGCTTATTTACACAACCAGCAGACATGGAGCACCGTGCCATTTGGAGTCATGTCTCTGGCCACCTGATGAATGTAAGTCCAGTATTCACTCTCTTTTAGCTGTTTTTGGTCAATACCTTTATTTTAACAATAGATTAAATAACTATTTATAATGTGAAAGGGGTCCCTCATAGTGACAAACCCACAGGGAATTATCACCCGACTCTGTAATTCCCCTCAGCTATACGGAGCATTTTAGCCAAACCGTTCTCACTCCCAACTCGTCAAAATATCGCCACTTGGTCAGTGGCCCTCGGTGTATGATACCGACGCACAGAGAGACCCTTTAGCGTCGATATGAGATGCACCGGGCTTTCAACTAACTCTAATGTAAACCTATCCGCGTCATTATTAGATGGTCAGAGCAACTGACATATATAAAGAGCAAGAAAGTCTGAACTTCCTGTGAAGATGGAAGTTTATTTTGAAAAGACATTATGCATGTAACGAGCGTATATTGACACGCTGTCCCTGAGTCCAAAACTGACGCTAGAGGGGTACCTAGAGCGTCATAGTTTGAAGCTTAGGGCCACTGCCCAAGCCTCTGTATTTGAAGAGTTGAGAGTGAAAATGTGTTGCAGTCTTTGAGCTCATTTACTGTTTTGATTTGCAGGCAGCTGAGAAACAACTCTTAAAATCCAACTTAACGCTACCTGCTCAACATCGAACTGCAGACAGACAAAGTTAGCGATTAGCTGGTGAACATAGTGGATCATTTCGCAACCAAAGATCCAGATATTTCCTTCAGGAGTTGGTGGAGACCAAAACAGAGCTAAAAGGAGAGGATCTTGTGTTTACAGCTTTTCCCACTTCCTTCAAGCAGCCAAAAAGATCAATTAACAGTGCTTTAAAAATCAAACAAAAATGTCAGAATAAGCTGACTCTTCATCATTATACAGCATCAGTGTATTGAAATAAACTCGTCTGTTCGAAAGTCATAATAGGTGTAATATTATGAGTTCCTCCTCTCTTACAGCACCTATTTTGGTTTTCCCTAGACTTCAGCCTAATATAGGCTACAAAATGACATTGTGAGTCTTTGCCTCTGCCTGATGTTTGACATGGACCATGAGATTATTTCTGCCCCCAGATCGGCTTGGCCTACAAAAAATGATGTCAGGTTTCCACCCTGCACAGAACCCACCTGTGTAGTAGAAAGGAAATCAACTCTTCCATTCATGAGCCATATTTAGCATCACAAATCAATTTTCCAGCTCCCTATCCATCCATCCCTCCATTTACCCTGCTACCAATGACCCTTTCATGCATCCATTCATCAACCCATTCAACCATCCATCCATCCTTCCATCTGCAACCAGTTATGAAAACTGATCTGATCTGAGCTACATCTTATTTCTGGTCTCTTATCCCAGTGCCATTGTCAGGCTGTGGGATGGTTGGGTTTAATCATTTTATTGCAGTTATATATTTTGGGTTGCTGTGTTTTGAGTTGCATGCATTATATCTAGGGCTGTCAACGTTTACGCGATAATAACATGTTAGCGCAAATTCGTTTTAATGCCAATAATTTCTTTAACGCATTAAAGCAACTTGCGATTTTTGGGTTTGTAGCAGGGCTGAGTTTTAAAGCTATGTCATATTAGCTTAACAGGAAGGAGGTTAAATAACACTCCAATCTTGTGCTAAATTTTTCGGGGAGTGACTTTGGAGGGAGGCCTGAAGGGATGAACTGTCAGTGTTTCCGACTTGGAGACTTTCTTGCTAGATTTAAGGACTTTTGGAGCTAGTGCTGCTAGCTACTTTCATTGGAAAAGAGTTGGCAAAAGCTGTGTTTTTCCGGTTGGATAATTTTTAAAATCTCTTTTATAAACTCTTGCTGATTTCTCAAGATAACCAAGTAGATTTAATGAGTAAACCTAATGAATCCATTGGTACCAACCATGTCATACTAATTTGTCATGAAGGAGGTTAAATGGTCTCTAGGTCCATTTTTAACATTCCGCATTTTGTCAATCGTCTGTACAGCACTTTGAATTGCATTTAGCTTGTTTGAAAGGTGCTATATAAATAAAGTTTGATTGATTGATTGATTGAAATAACGCTCCAAACTAATGCTAAATCTTGGCGAGGAAAAACTGGCATGGCCATTTTCAAAGGGGTCCCTTGACCTCTGACCTCAAGATATGTGAATGTAAATGGGTTCTATGGGTACCCACGAGTCTCCCCTTTACAGACATGCCCACTTTATGATAATCACATGCAGTTTGGGGCAAGTCATAGTCAAGTCAGCACACTGACACACTGACAGCTGTTGTTGCCTGTTGGGCTGCAGTTTGCCATGTTATGATTTTAGCATATTTTTTAAGCTAAATGCAGTACCTGTGAGGGTTTCTGGACCATATTTGTCATTGTTTTGTGTTGTTGTGTTGATTTCCAGTCATAAATATATACATACATTTGCATAAAGCAAATATTTTTGCCCACTCCCGTGTTTAGTCACATTTTGAACGGATAAAAAATGTGTGATTAATTTGCGGTTAATCACGATTAACTATGGACAATCGTGCGATTAAATATTTTAATCAATTGACAGCCCAGTTATATATTTTGGGTTGCATACCTTTGTATGTGTTTATGTTGGATTCTAGTGTGTAGTTTCTGTTTGACTTTTACATAGTTTTTTTTCTATAATACAATCTTGTTTACCTTTTATAATTTTTTTGAAAGGCCTTGTTTTTAGTCATCCTGCTTGGTGCCACTTTTACTGAATAATTTATAAATAAATGATTCAACTTGATTTCTGTCTCCTTTTGGGTAATTTCTACTGCCCACCCCTGCTATTACAAAAACAAAGAACCTCTCAGCTCACACTATTATGAGCTTTTGCTGGCTGAGCTGGTCCCTGTCGGGCAGTTCACTGTACACACAGCAATACATCTCAATATTGAAGAATCAAATAACGCAGGACAGGATATTGATAAGCAAAGCAAATTCATCAAAGGAAGCAATGGAGAGCATCCTCTCGTTTATGTCTCTATAAACGGCCACAGCTGCCGTCAGCTCAACTGAATTACCACAGATGATGATGTGTAATGCCCAAACTCATCAATATTTGGTACTGTACGACTCGTCCACTGATTTGTTCCACTGAGTTGTAACCCCAGCGGTAATTTACGCAAAGAACACATTGATCCCTACATACTACTGACTGTAACTTACAGTAATATTTGCCAACGTAATATTTGCCAACAAGATTGACTGATAGTGTTTATGTATTCAGGGGTTTCTTGTAATCCAGGGCGTCATTGGATTACGCAAATCAAGCTTATGATGCGTAGTAACGGGTGTTGTTGTTTTACCACGAGCTGCACACGCATCCTCTATCCTGTTGGCAAGTAAACAAACAGAAAGCGCTTCATTAAGGGACTACCTGCTGCCTAAATATATTTCTTTAATTATTTTGAAGAGTGTACCTCTTCCCATAAAACTGTAAACAAAGTCACAGTGACCGGTGCATGGCAACTGCATCAACACGACAACCAAACAGTCATGACAGAACATGATCATTAAAATGATAACAACAGCAAAAAAAAAGACATGATTAAAATATGCAAAGGACAGTAATCAATATAGAAATTGCAGAATGGTCCGACTCTCCACAAAACGACGTACATTGTTTCAAAATAGATTTGAAGGAAAAATTTATTAAATTGTATTATGTTATGTCTGATTTTAGTTATTTTTGGCATGCTGTCACTATTATTTCTCTATCACATAGAACAATGTACAATGTTACTGCTTCTTTCTCTCTCTGATAAATTCACTGTACTTATACGGTGTTTAGGGAGCGTTACCTATGCTAATACCTAACCTTATATAGTGTTTAGGGAGCGTTACCTATGCTATTACCTGCCCTTATATAGTGTTTAGGGGGCGTTACCTATGCTAATATCTGCCCTTATATAGTGTTTAGGTGGCGTTAGCTATGCTACAGTAATACATGCCCTTATATAGCGTTTAGGGGGCTAATATTGACTGACTTTCTCGCTAGATTTAGGAACTTTTGAAGTTAGTGCTGCTAGCTACTTTTATTGGAAAAGAGTTGGCAACACTGGGGTGTTTTTTTTGGTTGGATCATTTTTTTTAAATCTAGCGTACTCTTGCTGGTATCTCAGCATTACCAACCCTAGCTTCAATATAGAAGCAATAATCATGCCCACTTTACGTTGCTATTGGCCAGGGTGTGAATTTCTCTTTTAGCCTCTCTGCTTTCATTCTTCACACAACTTCCTCTGTCACTTTTTGTGTGTACAATCATGTCCACCATAGAGAGGAGAATGTCAGAAAGTGTATGCCATTATCCCCATTTGTACGATTCTTCACATCTTGTCCCTCTCTAAGACCACAGGCTTTTTCTCTGCCTTCTAGTGGGGCCTTTTAGAAACAGTATACCATTTTTGACTTTAGACGTGGTGGGACGACCTTTGACCTCATCCATTCGAAGCATACTAACACCTTCCTTCATCTATTTCCTCCACCTTCCTCGTCGTTCTAAAAACCCTGGGCTATAATTCATCACATAAGTTCACTTCTCTCGCTTTCCGCTTCCTCCCCCCTCCTAAACTCTTTCCATCTTTCCTTCCATAAACTCTCTCCTCTGCTCCATCCTCACCCCCTCCCTCCACCGTCATTACCGCGTTAATGAGGCGAGCAGCGATTGAGCTCTCTATGTAAACAAAGAGTTTCCCTGTCACCGTGGATCGATACGGCTGATGACTGTCGCGTGATCGGAGCAGCAGATTGATGGGAAATGACAAGAATGTTGGATCATTAGCATGAAGGAAAACAACGCCTACATGCGTCAGTCATAGGCCGACGCTGAAATGGGCATTTCCATCAAACAAGTCAAGTTAATGTGGCAGTCTTTTACATATTTAATAAAGCATGATTCAGTCATAAATGAATTATAAATAGATTCTGGAGTGCAGTTATTACCACTGCAGTCCTTGTTAAAAAATGACACCGGCTTAAGGAAGCCTTGACATTTAAAATTAAAGGTTTCTCACTGAATATATTAAAAGTGATACCTTACAGTTACACAACATGGAATATATTCTCTCATTAAGACTAAAGAAGTGACAGAAGAAGAGGCATCAACTTCCTCATCTTTTCCTCGACACCGAGAAACATGCGTCACCTCTCTGTGGGAGACTCTCTTCAGTCCGCCCAGGGAGGGAGATTAACATGGTTTTCTAATTTGATCATAATAATTTTATGAGTCTGTCAACGAGAGGCCTCTGCAGCAGCTTTAGTGGCCTTTCATTTTGGCTGCCAGTCTGAGGAAAAGGATGAGTCACAGCGAGCACACATCGGCAGCGTTCGATCAGTTGGCCCGCTGGTCTTTGCTGGAGGAGTTAGCTACACAAACACATACCAAAATAAAACATATATAATATGCATTTCCCTTCTTATCATGCCTTTATCCTCTCAATGGCCCTCATGATGGAAGCAATATACGAATTTCCTCTAATTTTTAATCGTAGCCACGATTTGTTCTTATTTTGTTAATACCCATTGATTTCTTGGAAATACTTGCCCTTATATAGTGTATTGAGGCGTTACCTATGCTAATACCTGCCATTATATATTGTTTATCTATGCTAATGGCCATTACTTATGCTAATAATAAACGATCAGCCAAATGCTTCAATTCATGATTGAGTGGGATTCATCATTCAGCACACCTGGGACCTGTGTGAGAGCAGATTTGGATTGTAAAGAACGTTTGGTACATCTGGAGTTGACTTCTTTTATTTTTAAGAGAAAATAAAAGAGAAATTTAAGAGAATGCTGCTGCGTGAGAACCAATAACTTGGGAAAAAAAGTTCAATGGCTCTCACTCACTCACATTCAAATACTGACTTCTTTTCCCAGCCACTGACTTCACTAAAGCAGGTCTCTTCTTCCTGCTACCTCCCTCCTCTCTTTTTCTAGCACACAAAATACAAAATACACTCACTGGCTCCTAGGTGCCTGAGAATGAACTGGGCATAAATCAACACCCCATGGACAGACGGACGGACGGACGGACGGATGCACGCACGCACGCACGCACGCACGCACTCACACACACACACACACCTTCAACTCTGTCCATCCAAGACAGATTCAGGGTGAGAATCCACATACAAACAAACACTTTGTCCCTATTATGCAACGACATTACACAAACTGTTCAATATGCAACAACAGTGCTGCTCCTCCGTGTGGAACTACTTTTTAAACATATGACCGCTGAAAGCAAAAAGTAAGTTGCTTACCTACGTCATTAGTGGTTTAGTGACTATGTGTGTTGTGTGCATGAAGGGAGGAGTGGCAGACACCCCTGTTGACTGAGGGGCCACATTTGTGCAGGGGAAAGGAGCCGTACGGAGCTACCATTGTGCTCTGGCACAGTGTAGAACTTATCACTAACAGTCAAATACAGAATATAGCAAAACACTCAGAGTGATTAGACAGGGGAACAAAGAGCTCACAAACGTACATAACTTCAAAATAGCTCAACAACACTTCTGGACATGAATACCGGTGTCCTGGTTGACAGTCCTGTGTTTGTTTGACCCGACCACATAACCCACCTTAAGCAGTCTTTCTCACTTTTTATTCTATATCCCTAGCTCTGAGCGTAGCATGCTTGCACTTGCATTATCTGTTTGACATGCAAACTATGTAACATTATATATTAGATTTGTAGCTTGAGTATGATGGCAAAAAAATGTGTTTTGAATAGACTGAGCATACTGATGAACAGTGGATAGAGGAATTATGCTGCAGAAGTGGTTGTTGAGGTATTTTGCTGGATATTTGGGTCATTTTTTTTGTTTTTCTCTATCCAACTGGGTCACTGTTGGAATTAATTATAATGGAAGTTGAATCCAAACTGGCATGCTCTGTAAAAGAGCCAGCTACAAACTATTCTGACCCCCAAAAGGGGGGACTGTTCAAAACATAGATTTTCAAGAGAGTATTCCTTCAAAGTTATAATCAATAGGATTTCAGTCCTTGCTGATTTGGCTGTTTCTAGTGGTAACAGCAAGTGTGCTTTAACACAGCTGTGTTTGAGCAATAGAGCTCTGATCCAGCTGTAGGAGAGTGAACAGTAAACGGTGAGGCTGATATCAATGAGATGAAATAACAAACAATATGCTGGATTGTGTACATGCATTGTTTCCTGAATCCAGCACTGGAGTGGCGGACTCCGCCACTAGCAATGGAAACTACTGTATAGAGAGGTTATTACAGAATGTAAATACATTGAATGGATATTGTAGAAAAAATACAGACCATAAATTGTATCTAAAACTTGGTTAAATACCATGGAAATCTTAAGGATTATAGCTTTAAAGTTCTAGTGTTAGAGTATATTTAGCTTATCATTCCAGTGAAACGGAATATTTGAGTGTTGCACAGTTATGAGAGAGATTTAAATAAAATCCTTCGCATTTGATTGGTAGTCGCTTTCAGTCTAATATGGCGGAAGCGTAGCTTTGCTGCTAGGCGCTGATGTTTCAATGGAACGACAAATTGGCTTTCACTTCTTATCAATATACTGTACGTTCTTTGTTACCGGTCTGAGCTGCATTCACTTTGAACTACTTCCTGTCTTCACCAGTCACCTCATCTATCATCTCTACCAACAACACTTGACCTTCAGTGTTTGACCTTCTTATTGTCACTGTTCCTCTACTCGTCCTTATTAGACACATAGTGTAAATGGTGCTCTGGCAGAGCACCCACAAGGTGATCAACTCTCACTGGACAAGAGGTATAACAATTTGAGTCTTAGACAAATACAAGGATTAGGAGAAGCAAGAGAAAAGAAAACAAGACAAAAAAATGCTTTTACATAACCCGACATGAGACACATCCCATCATTTCTTGATTGCTTAAAAGAGGTCTGAATCACAAGATGAAGACAAACATTACCACATTACGTCAGACCTTGAAGAGACACAGGATGATACTCCTGCCATCACTGCTGAGTTCCTGTTGCATAACACAAAGTGAATCACAGTGTTGATGAGAACGCCCACAGCTGCAGGTGAATGGTCTGTCTCTGTCTCTCTCATTAATTGCAAAGTTTTGAAAGTAAGGCTCTAAACAACTCAACAAGGCTCTATCTGTCGTCAAATGCTTCAATATTATGCAAAATCTGTTTGAACATAAATCATGGATGGTAAATACAAAGTCAAAGTGAAAATAAATTTCTTATTTGCTAAAGAAATTGGTATATTTTTGGTGCTTTGTTTATTCACAGGGAACTTGACCTTTGACCACCAAAATCTAATTAGTTCATCTTTGAGTCCAGAGTTTGAAAATTTGAAGAAATTCCTTTAAGGTGTTCCTGAGATATCACATTCACGACAATGGGATGGACGTGAGGTCACAGTGACCTTGACCTTTGAACTTTGACCACCAAAATCTTACCAGTTAATCCTTGAGTCCAAATGGACGTTGTGTCAAATCTGAAGAAATTAGCTCAAAGTATTCCCTAGATATCACGATAATGGGATGGACGTGAGGTCACAGTGACCTTGACCTTTGACCACCAAATTCTGATCAGTTCATCCTTGAGTCCAAGTGGATGTCTGTGCCAGATGTAATACAATTCCCTCCAGGTGTTCCTGAGATGTTGCTTTCAGAAGAATGGGACAGATTTAAGGTCACAGGGACCTTGACCTTTGACCACCAAATTGTAATCAGTTCATCCTTGAGTCCAATTGGATGTTTGTGCCAAATTTTAAGAAATTCGCTCTATAGGTTTTTTCAAGATATCACGATAATGGGATAGACGTGAGGTCACAGGGACATTGACCTTTGGAAACCAAAATCTTATCAGTTCAAGTGGACGTTTGTGCCGAATTTGAAGAAATTCCCTCCAGGCGTTCTTGAGATATTGCGTTTATGAGAATGGTACCAGTCAGTAAGACGAGGCGAGGCAAGTGTATTTTTACTGTACCTGCAACAACAAGGCACTTCAAAGTGCTCTTTATAAGCCACGAAGGTTGAAAGCGCGTCACCTAGCAAGACAGGCTGGGCCTCAACTGTCAGTGAACTGCTGCCCAGACACAGGATCCGAGCTCAGAGAATGATTCCAGTTTGTACCAGCTGACGTATCAGTATATATTTATATTTACTTACACACAAAGTGACGAGAATTCAAATTTCAGTTTGACTTTTATGTTATTCAATTAGGCTGCTGATCACATTTTTAAATTACTAATTATTAGGGCTGTCAATCGATTAAAATATTTAATCGCGATTCATCGCAAATTAATCACACAATTTTTTTATCTGTTCAAAATGTACCTTAAAGGGAGATTTGTCAAGCCTTTTTATACTCTTATCAACATGGGAGTGGGCAAATATGCTTGCTTTATGCAAACGTATGTATATATTTATTATTGGAAGTCAATTAACAACACAAAACAATGACAAATATTGTCCAGAAACCCTCACAGGTACTGCATTTAGCATCAAATAATATGCTCAATCATAACATGGCAAACTGCCGCCCAACAGGCAACAACAGCTGTCAGTGTGTTGACTTGACTATGACTTGCCCCAAACTGCATGTGATTATCATAAAGTGGGCATGTCTGTAAAGGGGAGACTCGTGGGTACCCATAGAGCCCATTTTCATTTGCATATCTTGAGGTCAGAGGTAAAGGGACCCCTTTCAAAATGGCCGTGCCAGTTTTTCCTCGCCAAGATTTAGCATAAGTTTGGAGCGTTATTTAACCTCCTTCATGACAAATTAGTATGATATGGTTGGTACCAATGGATTCTTTAGGTTTACTCATCAAATCTACTTGGTTACCAATGGATTCCTTAGGTTTTCTAGTTTCATATGATTCCAGCCAGCTTAAAAAAAAACAGCTCAGCGCTCTACAACCTCCAAAAGATCGATTGAGTTAATGCATTACAAACAAGTCATTTCCTGTTGTAGACAAACAACAGAATGGATTATTGCCAAGAAATGTTTTTGTTAACTTAAAGTCTCTGCTATATTATATAGTACATTTCTATTCGTGCCTCATGATGTGTCAGCTATTGAATTTATTTAGCATCTTCAATTTCATTATTTTCATTGCCGAGGCAACATTTGCAATAACCAGTCCCTGTGAGCTCATCTCTCATTTCCTTCGCAACCAGGATCTCATTTTCCCACTGTGGCCTCGAGGCTCGGAAACGTTCTTACAGCTCAAAGACAACAGGACAACAATTAGTAGGTTCTAAAAAAACACAACTGGGGTGATACGCTGTGTGTGGCGTGTGTTCATCATACATAATGTAGATGTTTGAGTGTTTATGCATGTCTGACTATCTTGAAGCTGCATGTGCTTTGGACCGGAGCCAACAATTACTGTCTCTTACCATAATCCACAGAGGCAGCAGCGCAGCATATCTGTCCTGCTGTGAAGTCTGAGGACGGAGAGACACAACAAGTGAATCAATCTGTTTTCCTTCTGCAGGAGGGAAAAAATAATAAACACTGTGTGATAAAAAAGCCCTAAATACACTTAAAGCTATATGAAATTTACATTTATTATACCACACTGTTTTGTTTTTTGTAATTTGACTGGAAATATAAACAAACACATGACATACTCTAATCAGTTGAGCGGTACACACTACACTGTTAACACTTTGATTCACGAGGTTTTCACAGGAATGATACAATGCTCGGCTTTTTTCTAAAAATAAAGATTTATTAGGATTATAAGGAGCATTGATTTACAATATTTACTTAGAGTTCATGTGCCACGCACACAAAAGTTGTGTTTCCTTCCACAAAAAGACACTGTTTACTGCTGATTACGGCAGTGGTTCCCAACCTATTTTCCTTGAAGCCCCCCTACTTGTGTCAAAGAAAAGCTGAGTAAGAAACTACTTGCGTCTAAGAAAAGAAATTTTAGCCTTTCCAAAACAAAATACGCAAAATTCTAAAGAATGGATTAAACAGTAAAATCTGCAGGCGTCTGCAAAAAGAGAGAAGCATATTTTTGTTTACCTCTGGGTGAAGTAAAGAACCATTGTTCATAAATAATGATGAAATTCAAGCTATAAATCTGCCACCGTTATCATTGTAAACTGCAAATGTGCCATGAAAATTGTGCAGTGAAATGAATCAATAGGGAAATAGAACACAGCATTACCTTGTCAATACACCAGCTATCTACTACAGTTGCGTAATGGTTGGGCAGTTTTGCACACTGCACAGTCACAGACAGAAGGTCATGGTTGCGAGGAAGACATTGAATGGTACGGCAAGGTTGTTTTTCAGAAGATCGGGTTGAACAAACAGATCTCTATGCGACCTGTTCAACAGCAATGTTAGAGCTATGAGATAATACTAAACATCCCTATTGGATGCTGATTAACAATGCATGATTGTGATTGGTCCATAGTTCAGGCAGATAGAGAGATGGTCTGCGCAGCCTCAGTGTGTCATACTACCTTGTCGGGAAGGAGGATAAATAACACTCCAAAGTTAGGCTAAGTTTTGTCGAGGAAAAACTTGCATGGCCCTTTTCACAGGGGACCCTTGACCTCTGACCTCAAGATATGTGAATGAAAATGGGTTCTATGGGTACCCACGAGTCTCCCCTTTACAGACATGCCCACTTTATGATAATCACATGCAGTTTGGGGCAAAAACCGTGCAGTTTTTTTCATGAATTGTAAATGTGTTATTTTCACCTATTCTAAAAATGGTGTGTTTGAATATTTCTGCATACTGGGGTCCCTAAACAGTGTTGGAATTACATAAATTGGCTATCACTGTAAAGCTGAGACTCTTGTGGATCCAATGACCCAGTTGTATTCATGTGTGATGATGTTAGTCCCCATAGTAGCCATTTCATATAGTGAGACCATTTTTTTTTAACTTGACCTCACTGTATACAATTACCTGTGGTGACCTCTAGGATAATCACAGCCTCATGAAACTTTACAGCAACAAACTAGAAACCTAGAGCATTCAGAGGATGGATGGCTTTCCTAGGTAGATTAATAATAAGGGGGTTTCTGAGCAGTTTCCAGAACAGAAGTGCTCGCCATCCACTCGCCAAAAAATGCAATTCTTGCAGAAATCTCCAAATGTCAAAAGGTTTTGATAACAAATCACAACATGGCTTTTTCTAAATTGCTGCAACAACTTATGAGACATAATCGAGCATGGGGATGACCATCATATACTTCTATCATAATGTGCTAAATCCTTATACACTTTAACAATTTATTTTAATTCATTCATTCATTCTGATTTATGACGAAAAACAACTAGTCACACAGTGCTGAGCTGCATCTCAAATTAATCTTCCCGCTTCCCAGCTTTCAGATGACGTACAACACTTCTATGTGACATCTACGGTTCCCCTGTTACCTCCCTCTAAAGACCCCCTGTACCCCCCTAAAAAAGACAAAAACACGTCTGTTGTGGGTCTCAGAGGGTTGAATAAATACTTTGAGCTGTAACACGTTGTCTTCTGGAGTAATACTTGTACACAGTGTACAAAACAAGACATGGTGTCAGAATAAAAACGATTTTCAAAAGACAAAATGGACGTCGGGAGTCAACTTTTCTCAGATTGAAAAATAGCTGTATGCCTTTTTGTTTGGACGCAAACGATTCCACCAGTATGGCCGTCATGTCATTGTAGAAAATGACCACAAGCCACTTTAAGTCCATTATGCGAAAACCACTCACAGCAGCACCTCCAAGGCTACAGGGAATGATACTTCAACTACAGAGGTACGATTTCACTATCATCCACAGACCAGGCAAGGACATTCCTGTCTCTCTCCAGGAAATCACTGTCTGACGAGGACGACAGCCTCAGAGGAGTTATGGACAATGCAGGTACGTACACACAGTACATAGCATCTTACCCATCAGTGACACGAAGCTGAAAGATTAAAGGGGACACACAGCTCATGTTACCGAGAAAGACAATCAAGGAAGGGTTGCCTGAGGAGAGGAGAATGTGCCGAATACGGGAACCTTCGATATGAACGATATGAAGGGTGAGAAAATCATCATCACTACCTCATTGCATGCAGAGATGTTGTCCCGAATACATGCAGGTAACATGGGCATGGAAAAGTGCAAACAGAGAGCCTGTGACATCCTATTTTGGCCCGGGATGAACAAGCAGATTGAGGAAATGGTTAGAAAAAGCCCCGACTGTCTCGTACACGGGCCTTCCAACACTAAGAAGCCCATGATGAGCCACAACATCCCAGACAGACCATGGCAAACATGCTACTGATCTATTCACATGGAACAATGAGAACTATATAGTCTCAGCAGACTTAAGCCAAGTTCACACTACACGACTTTCAAAGTCGGATCGCTGCAGTGTTCACACTACACAACTTGCTGTCTCGTAATAGGGAGTCTTTATGTCTACATGACTGACTGGTAGCGACAGGGGGTCACACACTACAAGATCTTTCACCAAGAGGAATCCCTGAAATCCGAATTTTGCCTAAGGCGCCTAAAGGGCCCTGATCACGAATACTGGAAACCAGCAGCTTTCATCCAGTCAGCTGATGCCGATCGATCATACCACATATGCACAGCTGAAGGGCAAGAGTGCAGAAAGACCTCACACAGCTCACTTAAGGTTATTGACCACACAACATCGTGGCTGCGTTTGATTTGGGTCACTTACAGTAGATGCACCCTTTATTCTACCTATGCCGAGGTACAATAACGCTAACCTTAACCTTAACCCACAACGACGGAATTCTTTATGAATGAATGAATCCATATGAGTCACAGGATACGACCGTGACTTCTACAGATTGTTCATGCTTTATAGTGTGACACTGAAGAGAGCCAACACAGAAAGAACTCAAAGTGGAGCAATGTTTGCTATTTCAATGAGAAAATGAGCTCATTCCACAGACGGTTATGTCCTTGCTCTCCACGGATAGTGTATCTTAAGTAGCTTATACACTATTGTAAATTATCCACTTGATAAAAAATGCCCCACAAACCTTTGAAAAGCAATGCCATGAGCAATAATTAAACATGAGAGATGATTTAAAACAAGCTGATACAACAGTGACTTAATCAAGGTATTACGGATTATATTAGGCATTTATGACTGATTTTTGGAGAGCCTTGGATTCGTTCATTGCTCCATGTTCCATATGATTGCATTTCCATTTCTGGATTAATGTACTTTTCCAATGAAATCATTTACTGCAGGCACGAGCAAGGAGGGAAAACAAACATTGGCACAGACAGGAAGGGAATCTAATGATATCTATTTCTGTCTTTACGACCAGGCCAGGGCTTGTTGTCTCTGTGTCTTAACCTCGTGTGGTCGTGTTGTGTCTCTCCGTTAAATCTGCAGTCTGTAACTTTGAGCAAATATGATAAAAAAAAGTTATTTTTATTCACTTTATCCTGACAGTAGTGCAAGAAACAGATAACGAAAAAAAAGCATGTTCCTCTGTGTCCTCCTGTGCTCCTCCTGTGCTCCTAACGGCATTTGCAAGGTTTCACAGCGCCGAAAGAAAACAACCAATCAGAGCCGAGCAGTCTCCACAGCAGCTGTCAATCCCTGCTTGCGAAACTCGCAAACTCCAATCAAACTGTCAAACTAGATTCTGTTACTGTAATGCCTATTTCTCACCTCAAAGGTTTTCAGAAAACTAGTTTACTGTTCAGCTGTAAAATGAGAACGTTTGCTCCGGCCAGTAGACGGTGCTTGGTTTTGGCTCGACCGTTTTCAACATGGCAGCCGGGTCACAAACCTTCTCATTTTACAGCAGTCATGTTAGGCGGCGTATGAGTTAATGCTACTGGGCGCAGCAGTACACAGAAGTCACAGTTCGGTTCATACCCGGGTTTAGCATACGGATCTGTTTCTTTTCATTTATTTTGAACAGACAGTAGTGCAAGTGTCAAAGACAGACACATGCTGGGGACGGAGATAGCATTTTGCCCATTGGCAACTTTAGTAAACAATTTTCATTATAAAAATAAGGAACATGCATGTTCAATGTGTTTGCACTCACACACCCTACAAAGGTGGAGCAACGCTGGCAACACCGCAGGCGAGTCTTCCAGCTCCGGCGTTTCATTTGCGCTCACCATAGTGTTACTGACACACACACCAATCAGCTTGTTGTGCTAGCCTCAGAATACGTTACTAACAGCGTACGGCTAAAAGTTTCTGGGCGGAACTCGTGCTTGGGAACTTTGGTTACGTGCATCAATCTACACACGGCTGCGTGCACCGGACCGTGACCCCCATAACGTGACGATGAATGAACCAATACAGCCCTGCAGGGTGCACCTGAGTTTTCCTATTTTTCCCCAGGATCATGCTGTCAATATTTCCCCATTATTTCCTCCTTGAAGATGCCTGTCCTTTAGTGTTTGAAACTTTCCTGACAGGCTACGATCGGGCATTTCCTCCGTCTAACATACTTCACAAACAGAAACACCATCTGCCTCCTTTTATTCAGCGCTGCAATTGGTCACCAGAAGTTCTTTCTCATATAAAATCTTTACAAAACCCTGAGTTTAATTACAGCTCACGAACAGTACTTTCTACTTGATGTTTTCCTTCATTAACTATATTAATCGGGGGAAAAGAACTCATTCACTGTGTGGGTGTATTTTCCGTGAATATTATTTGTTTGGATATGTATCTCGTGTGTGGGTGCGATGCAATAATACTGTCTGTGATGATCTGTGTGAACGTGTATCTCTATCTTTTGGCATCAGCGCGGCTATGATAGCTTGGTTTCTAGCATGTTTTCGCTCAGTTTGACGTCTTCATTTTGGCATTGGAAGATCCGGAATCAATACTACACTTGTGTTTTTTTTGTTATTGCACTGCCGACTTTATCTCACTGTATTGGTTGTAGGCCTAGTAAATCCCCCCGGAAACTCCTATAATCAGTTCATTATAGGAACATAATTTGGATAAAACACATACAGTTCAATTCATTCACTGGCTTTTCCTATCTTTCATTCACATTTTTTCTTAAAAAATATACTGCTTTGTCACCTGCTTTTCTCAAGAGCTCTTTTGTGGTGATGGCGTCACTTTTTTGTGTTATTGCCCTCCGAGCAGGTGAAAATGTGAGGAGGTGGACAAGCAGGGGAGTTTTTGTTCTGATACACAATGCAGGCTTCAAAGAGAGTTTTGAAGGCCTGAAATTTTACCAGGAAAAATGCATGTTGTGTTGGCAAAAATACAGCAGCTTAAAGCTGGGGTCTGCGATCTTGGAAAACTAGCATAATTTGAAAGTCGCATCGCCTCAGGAGCTCCGTCTAAGCCCCCCCCTCCCCTCGAAACTCCTTATAAGGCAACGCCCCCCATACACATGCACGAGCACCGCCGCATCGTAACTACTTCACATTTTTCGTAGCTATTTCATCACTAAATTCACTTCTGAAAAATGTTGAGGCGAGAAATCAACGGTGTAGATTTAGAATATTGACAGTTTTACGATGTTAGATGGCGAATCAAACATTTTCTCCACTGTTGTCGGAGTTTAGAAGCTCCACAAACTGCCGGCACAGCCAGCTGGCTCCTGCCGGGATCGCCACCTCTCCACCCGGGCATTCACTCACACAGACCCCGCTATGAGCTGGAGCTCTCTCAAGAGACCGGTCTCGTAGACGAGGGGCTTTATTTCCTTGTTGATGGAGGGGAAGGGGGGGGGGGGGGGGGGGGCAGCAGCTCGCTGGAGAGCCGGCCACAGAGCAGCAGAGAGGGGAGGGAAAGAGAGAGATACCTGCTGAGACAACACGACCCTTTTTAACATTACTCTAATATCTGGAGGGAGATCAGTCCACTCGTTTGTTTCTGTAACTGAAAAAGCAGTTTGAGTAACGTAAATTTTGTTCGGCAATGTTTTCTATCCGCCGTCTCCCCTCGTTGATAATCCTGTTTGTCTGACTTCACTTTGAGCTGTTTGAATAAATAGTTTAAATCTGCAGTATCTTATAAAGTAAACTAACAGAACATAAACAACTAAATCAAAGTTGTATTTTTCGATAATATGGTAATAGTGGTACGAGTTCGTTCTCGTTGTCCGGTGTTTTAAGAGCTGAGTTTTCTCTTCCACTCTCCAGTGAACGTGCGGCGGACACGCGCTTTGAGTTCACGCTGGTGCACGCTGAGGCTAGAGTACGAGCAGGGAGGCAGGGAGGCATCTGATTGGTTCCTTACAACCGGGACCATTTTTACTGACTGGTAGACGTTTTTACAGGATTACAGCAGCTACAGATGACGGAGCTTTTCCGGTCTTTTTTCAGTGCTCATAAGAAACGGATTGCTGTCGGGGTGTAAAGACCATTTCAACCAATATAACAAAAAGTGTATACTGGATAAATCGCAGACCCCATCTTTAATGTCTCAAGTTCTCATACATATAGGACAAAGTAACCCAGGGTTTTTGCTGCTGCAGCCATACCTGTCTGGTATGACCAGTAGCTTATGGTGGCTAATGTTAGCAAACCTGCACTGCTGTGTAACTGGCATAACTTTATGACTCTTCTCCACTTGTGCTACTGTTAAACTACATCTTAGCTCATTCAGATCACCTAATGATGCCATCTTTAAAGTAACTGAGTCATTAGAATCATGGGAAATAAAAGCAAATTCAATAAGTCCTGATCCTGTCATGACCAGTTGTGTCCACACTGGACAAAGTTACATAGGCTCGCTTTAAGTCAATAGATTTAACCAACTACAAATACTTGGTTATGGTTAGAGAAAGATCAATGTCATGTAGTTACACAGGGTTTGTTGTTAAACTGTTTAAGTATAAGACTGTGAAAATACGTAATTAGAAAGACTACACACCCAAAAGTCGCGAAGTGACGTCTCACACCAGCAACTCGGTCTCGCTCGTTCTTCCACTTCCCGGCTGATAAAACGACCAGGAGTCGCTGGATAAAACACATCAGGTAAGATGGTAAATGGACTTGCATTTATACAGCGCTTTTCTAGTCTTCCGTCCACTCAAAGTGCTTTACAGTACATGTCAGCCTTCACCCATTCACACACACATTCATACACTGATGGCAGAGGCTGCCATGCAAGGTGCCAACCCATCAGGATCTAATCTCATAATACTCATTAACACACCGATGGCTAAGCCTCCCGGAGCATGTGACCGGAGCAGCCGGGGATCGACCGGGGATCGACCTGCTCTAGCCTCTGAGCCACAGCCGCCGTTTTCCCCTCATGCACAAATACATTTGTGCGTGGAACATAGCTAAGTTAGCTAGCTAGCTAGTGTTGGTGACGTATATTGTGATAGTTGCGAGAGATGTAGTTCAATGAGCGGTTTCACACAAAACTAAATGACGACAAACTGTGACTTTTCTTGACTTGCAAAATTATGTTTCAAATTAACAAACATCATATGTGTGATTCATGCCGCAATTCAAACGGGATCAAAAAAATATTTGTCTCTCGCCATTGACTACCGTACATATTTTTTCCAAAATAAGGTCCCCCTTCGCCTCTCTATGCAATAGAATAAAACATTAGAGGAAGAGAGTTTGTGCATTTACACTAAACAAGCAGAGAAACATTAAACCAAAATCATTCTGGCCTGCAGGTGGATGTGATGTTGTCTTGTCTCACCATCAGAGAAAGAGAGAACAGCACGTACAGTAGTGGGACTAAGGATTCAGCTCATAAGCAGTACTTGCTTCTGTTACCGTGTGATCCCCAGAGTGTCAATCTGGACTGACTGAGCCATAATAGGGGGAACTACAGTATGTGGAGGTCCTTACAGGGCATGAGTACATTAGACCTACAGCAAAGGTCACATCTGTCCATTCCCCATGCAGTCAAGGTGAGGTGAGCTCAGTCAGTCAGTGTGCCATTAACACAGGCAACTCATAACAGATGATTAGACAAGATTAGCCTCATTTGTATGCAAGTACATGATTGGAAAATCATTATTCATGATTTGTCCATGAGGGGAAAAGACACCACAATCTAGAACTGACAGTCTGTTGCAAGAAATGGTTGATGCAGAAATAGAGAGATAATGAGCACAGAGAGGGAGAGTTAGTTAGTTAGCCGCCCCCCATATCCTCCCCATCATTTCTTCCCATACTTCTGAGAGCTATTAGTGAGGTACAGTGTGCAATGGAAAGAGTGAGGCAAAAAGAGAAAGAGGTCAGTACAGATGCACACATTTAGTCATCACATGAATTGTAAGTAGCTCATGCTCACATTTAGTCTGCATCTTTAATAAGCTCGCACCGTGCTGCTTTAGCGATATATACCCCCGTCGTCATGGAAGCGGTGGCCATAGCGATGACTCCGCCGAGGACTGTGATGTTTGGCTTTCAGGATTTAAGTCATGCTGTTTTGTCAGAGACTGCTCAAGGAATCAGGTTTTGCTTATTCAGAAAGATTTCTGACCAGTGATTGGATGCCAGTGACATAATTTACAGTCAGATCAGAAGTAAAGACACAAATTAAAGTGATATAAAGGAACAGTGTGTAACATTTAGGGGGATATATTGGCAGAAAGGTAGTATAATTAGGGCTGTCAATCGATTAAGATATTTAATCGTGGTTAATCGCATGATTGTTCATAGTTAATCGCGATTAATCGCAAATTAATCACACATTTTTTATTTGTTCAAAATGTACGTTAAAGGGAGAATTGTCAAGTATTTAATACTCTTATCAACATGGGAGTGGGCGAATATGCTTGCTTTATGCAAATGTATGTATATATTTATTATTGGAAATCAATTAACAACACAAAACAATGACAAATATTGTCCAGAAACCCTCACAGGTACTGCATTTAGCATAAAAAATATGTTCAAGCCCAAGATGCAATTAATCATGACGAAATATTTTAATCGATTGACAGCCCTCATAATATAATATAATATCATATAAATATGTTTCACTTCAGTGTTCCAAACACAACCGGGGGCAATTGAGGTTTTGGAATCCCCGTCTTTGTAAGTCTTAATCATTGTGATTTCATCCTGTTCACCAAAGTTTAATAGGAAATTCCTCGGAGGTCGTCTGCTGTTAGACAAATAAGGGAGGGGGCGGCACAATATCCTGTGCAGAAGATTCAATGTCCTTTACTAAGATGACATAATATCAGTTTTAAAAGGTTATCGTGATCATCTCTTATCAAACTGAAAGCATCCAATTTAAAGTTTTGGGATTGACCTCTGTGGAATAAACTCTCCATCAGATGACCTGTGACTGGCCAAATAGATTTTCTTAAGCCTGAAAACAGAGCCATGAGGATGTGCAGAAATCTAGTTTTACAGATTCTAGTTTTACAATATGCTGAAAGGTTATTATGGAATTTTTGCCCAATGATGCCAAAAACATTCTGCCTGCTGCAGGTTTAAGGGAGAATTATTATTGTATTTATTGTATGTAATTGGTCTCTGGTTTAAAGAAGATCAGCTTGTTCCACATCTCCCGTCAGGTACCATGAGCCAGCCGGGTTGGTATTCTTTATATTCAAAAGTGCAGCAGATGCAGACTGACAGCAAACGGATGAAGGGAAGGGATCGCTTCCTTGTTTGAGTGTTCTGTACTCAGTGATCTTTCAAAACGAGACTCTGCCATGATGCAATGGCTGACTGCTGGAAACTCTACAGGGAAAACTGTGCTTTATATTCAGCGGAGTGATGGATACATGAAACACTGCAGTGTTGTTTTCTAGGTTAACAGGTTTACTGTGTTCTCACAGGGTAATCCCTCACTGACTCAGGTTACTGGAGAGCAGTGACATCCACACTGTGTGTGAGTGTGTGTCTGTGCTCTGTACAACTTCGTACAAAGAGTCGTGTCAATCTCCTACTCACTTGAGATGTCCTAGTAGGGTTTGGGGTGGGATTTAGCCACAGTGACACAAACTCATGGATATCTTTTGTCTGTCTCTATATGCCAGACTTAATCCCTGAATTGGGATAGTTTTAGAATTGGCCAACTTCCACCAGATCTGGTGTTGTTTGACATTCAGTTTGTGGGGGGGTGGCACCTGATTCCTTGTCTAAATAATCAACCATCTGGCATGTCTGAAATTCAAGCTGTTTTGCAGCTTCAGCAGTTTTTTACACAGCTGCTGTCATAATATTTGCCATCTGTTCCAAAGCAGGCACAAAGTGGCACTCTCTGATCCAGTAAGGGGTTCATATTGTGAGCATAGAAGTCGAAAGTATCAAGTATGCAGAAAGCATGATTAAAATATGTCGTGTGAGTTAACCCAACCTACGAGATTAAAGCTGCAGTGGGTAGAAATGGACCAATTATGATTAAAAAAAGTTATTTTTATAAAACAGTCACTATATCCTAACAGTAGTGCATGAGACAGGTAATCTGAAAAAAAACCATGTGCCTCTGTGTCCTCCAGTGCTTCTAATGGCATCTGCATATTTCCCAGACTGGAGGAAAACAACCAATCAGAGCTGAGCTGGAGCCTGCCGTCTCTGAGCAGCTGTCAATCACTCACAAACTCCAATAAAACAGTTAAACAGTACACTAAGAAGTTTCTGAAAACATTTTACGCGGGAAATAGGCATTACAGTAACAGAATATTAATTCATATTTGATCAGCGCTCCCTAATTTGACCATTTGATTGGAGTTCGCGAGTGATTTACAACTGCCCCCGTTGAATGAACAGCCCATAGGAACGCTCTCTCTGAAATTACCTTGATCAATTAGTTTTTATTTTATGTTAGTTTTGACTTTTCAATTTCATTTTGCTTTAGTTTTAGTTAGTTTTCAGGGTGCTGCTGCTAGTTTTAGTTTAGTTTCAGTTTTTAAGAAAGGTTTATTTAGTTTTACAGTGGTTTTAATTTGTTTTTGTTAGGGACAGCTATAATGTCTCAGAAGTATGTAGCTACATATACATAAGAAATACATGGTTGGAGAACTGTGTAGGAATGGCCATAATGTTTAATCTTTGCACAACTTTAGTGAAACAATTGCGGCATAGCGCCATCTCCTGGAAGGTCAAGTCTGCTTAATTTCTGTGGTGGTTCAATGTCACAAGAGTTGCTGGAAATTCATGCTGTCTCCGTAGTGATATATTAGAGCTAAAAAAAAAAACTGAAATATTTTATTTGTATTAGTTTTTAACCAGACAATGTCGTTTCAGTTTAGTTTTTCTTAAAGGATATAGTTTTTTTTATTTAGTTTCACTTGACTAAGAATATTTTTCACTGCTTATTTTCGTTTTAGATTCTATTTAGCTTACTATAATAATCCTGCCTGGAGGGAAATGAAGAAGCATTTGGTTGTAATTTTAGTATATCCAGCATCAAGCAGCAAAAGTGAACTGCAGTCAATGAGCCGCAGCCTGTAAATGCCCGCTGCTGACGACATGCTCGACTCAGTCAGCAGAGCCCCGAAACCCCGTCCCCGCTGCTGCACAGTGCACTATCGCTTGTTTATTCAAAGTTTATTAATATTTAACGTGTCGCGTGTCTAAATTGCACCAAATTCGACACTGCACGTCCTTGACTCCCCGGCTATACACCCGCCAAGTGTAAAGTAGATCGGATAAACGGTTATGAAGATATGTGAAGGACACACAGACAGACAGATTCCTTATAGTTAGATTCACCCATTCAACTGGTATCTACAGTACTGTCCATGACTGCCTTCAAAACACAAAGCAGAAGAGGAAGAGGACAGGGGAAAGGAAGGAGAAGAGTGTGAAGCTCAAGATGAGAGATAAGAGGATAGAGAAGAAGGTGCAGATTCTTAAGAAAAAAAAAATCACACTACAGAGGGATACACACACACACACACACACACACACACACACACACAGCCTCTATAATCACCAGCCACCTGTACAGATGTTGCTATGACAAATGTCTATATTTATACCTGCAGCTGGATCCAGAATGGAGATTTGGAGAAGAGCACTGTATCATTACCAGAGATCTGCAGCCATACTGTCTGTGTGTGAAGTGATTCATGCTTTCTCTCGCCTCAGATGATATGTTCAGACCTGCTACCCGAGGTGGGACTTCACCAGCGGACTCTCCCTTTGACTTTCGTTAAAAGAACGTACAATCCATTCTCTTGTTCAACGGCACCCTGCTTCACACTCATACATACATTGTGTACAGACATGTGCTGCCCAAGGACAACGGTGTGAACAAATGGGATTCTTCAAAGCAAAGTTCCAACATGTTTTCACAGTTGAATGTGCTGTACCTTATGATTGGAATGTAACATTTTATTGTTTAGCTTAGTTTTTCCTGTATGTTTCATTCCCAACAAATCGGATACGCACAAGTGAAAAGTCTGTAACGTTAGTTTCTGTACACATTACATGTTTGGGTGGTTTTTAATTACTTAAGTTTACAAATGCTAATTCATGTTGCCTATTAAGCTGCACAATATACTGTGGTACGTTATACGTATATCCCCTAACACTCCGACGGCCCGCCGAAGATACTGGGATCATATGAAACCAGAAAACCCAATGAAACATGGTACAAACCATGTCATACTAGCTTGTCGGGAAGAACGGTAAATAACGATTCGAAGTTACACTAAATTTTGGCGACGAAACACTTGCTTGGCCATTTTCAAAGGGGTCCCTTGACCTCTGACCTCAAGATATGTGACTGAAAATGGGTTCTATGGATACCTACGAGTCTCCCCTTTACAGGCATGCCCACTTTATGATAATCACATGCAGTCTGCCGTTTGCACATTGCAATATTTCTGCATACCGGGGTCCCTAAACAGTCTTGGAATTACATAAATTGGGTATCACTGTAAAGCTGAAACTCTTGTGGATCCAATGAGCCCAACTGTATTCATGTGTGATGATGTTAGTCCCAATAGTAGCCATTTCATATAGTGAGACAATTTTTTTTAAACTTGACCTCACTGTATAAAATGACCTGTGACCTCTAGGATAATCACAGCCTCATGAAACTTTACAACCACAAACTAAAGACCTAGAGCGGGTGGTTTTACTAGGTAGATTGACAATAAGGGGGTTTCCGAGCAGTTTCCAGAACAGAAGTGCTCACCATCCAATTGCCGAAAAATGCAATTCTTGCAGATATCTAAAATGTCCAAAGTTTTTGTTACCAAATCACAGCATGGCTTTTTCTATTGTGATCCTCAAGGTCTTGGTGTCTTAATATGGTATTTTGGAGGGATTATTGATCATTTTTATTCATTCTCAAGTGGTAAAAAATGATTAAATATAGCACCAAATCTGTGTAACAAATGGTATCAACACAAAAATTGATGCAACAATTTATGAGACATAATAGAGCATGGGGATGATCATCACATACTTCTATCATCACCTATTCTATACAGGAAGATTTAATCATTGAACTGTACCTATATGTCTGCTAAGACTACACAGAGGTGGTGTAGATGTACAGTTTTGTTGGGTACCAGCACACGAGGGAATGAAAGGGAATGAGTGTGCTGATAAGCTTGCAAAAAGCGCCTCACAAAATAAAATAACTGTGCCAATACTACTTGGCAGTGGCGAAGGGAAAGCAGTGATTAAGAAGAAAGGACTGGAGAGGTGGCAGAAAAAGTGGGATGAAGATGGAAGGACGTATCACAAAATACAAAAAGCAGTCATGGCAAAGTACTACAAAGAAAGGAACAGAAGGGAGGAAATGAAATCATCACAGCAAGACTTAGATTGGACCACAAAGGTTATATGGCACTATGTGGGGGAACCGGAACAGTGACAAGTGTGGAAACTGTGGATTTCATTCTATACTATGACCTTTTTTCAAAATTTCTAAAATTGTTGTCTCTGTTAGTCACTCAGACACAAAAGCATGAGAAAAAAGGGTCCAGGTTGAAAAATACCAAAGTAACAAATAATAAAATAAAATACAAATGTCTAGGTTTTCAAGTGGTTTTGACACATACTATGTAATTTCCCTGCTTCCATTCTATACCACCTACTACCAATAAAAAAGGCTAAAATGCTAGATAAATATCTTTAAAAAACAAATACAAAAATCTGAAACAAGAATCAAAGTATCGAGACAATATTTTGCTTTACTGGTGTTTCCTTACTCTGAGTTCATCCAGCATCCTCTGCTTGTTTTAGATCTGCTCTCGGAGGTGGCTGAGCTACTCTGGTGAGCCTTCCTGTGGTTCTCCAGCTGATCCTCCAGTGTATTCTGGAGGGCGGAGACACAAAAAAACAAATTGCAGACAACCAATCATTCAGATATAAAAATCATGTAATTTCAGTGTTGCAGTTTCTGCAGCTGTGTACGGACGGTAGTGTATTTCAGGTCCACCTCTTCTCACCTTGACGTCCTCGTCTCCATCCAGTCTGCTGGTCCTCCCCCAACACCTCGTGTCTTTTCTCTGAGAACCAACAAAGAAGACAAATGAGCTCTTTAAATGGGCTGTAATGTAGACTTCAGCTATTCTGAAGTTCTGGACATCAAGGATAATGATATTCTCGGGAAGTGTAAATCACATTGAATGATGTCAGACTGTCCATGTCTATTACAGACCATATCCTATAATTTCATGAATTCTTGAAGAACTTGAAGAAGTTCATAACGAAGTTAAAGAGGGTGCTGAATTTAAAATATGTTGTATACTTTTAATATTCAACAACACAGCTGGTAATGAGAAAAAAAAATATCCTACCTCAGAGCTTCAGCATAGAAAAGATGTTGTTTCAGTTGGTCTGTTTAATGTTCCTTTTCTTCCCAGATGTCTTCCATCCTGCAACCGTCTATACGATGAAACAAAATAAATGAAGTCATCCGAATTTTGAGTTGCATTAATTTCAAGTTAAACCATGTTGCACACATTAAAACCAACCTTGGTGTATGGAATAAAAAGTGGATATTTGCACAGATCAATTATCTTTCATTTCATTTAACTCTCTTTTATTTTGTTGTTAATTAATTAATAATTCTAATACAATTAAGCATGTATAAAAGTCTGTTTTTAAGAAACACTACTTGGCCTATTTCTGTATTATTGGGATCCAGCATCTGCCTACAATTACAGGAATAATAGTCAGACATTGTGGCCAATTGCATCACTTCAACATTTAAAAAAAAAAATGACATATGCTGACAATATTGTAGCCTATGAATTGCCTCAAGAAGAAACACACACACACACCACTATGTTCCTGCCAGATACAGTGGTGGAATAATTCAATCAATCAGCCATTAATCTATAAATAATCAGTCACGATGTTGTCGATGTTGTTGACGTTGTTGAGTGGTAGAAGATCTTATTGGAGAGGACTGGATGTGACTTTGTTCTAATAGTTTTTTGTGGGTTTGTTTTTTATTCTTTCACTGGCACACACTCAGACCTCTCCAAAATGTATAATTAACGCACAGCTGGCACAATGCAGTACCTTCACTTATTATGTATGTCCAGAGCCGGATCTACACACAGGCATTGTAGGCACATGCCTGGGGCCTCTTTGCCACTAGGGGGCCCAGACGGAGGGTTAAAGAACATCAACATTAACTATAATGGCTCTGCATTATATATTATAGATATCTATATATATCAACTGTTATGAGCCAGTGCTAAGTGTTTACCAAATATCAAAATGTGCAGGTAGGCGGGCCGAAAAATTGATTCTGCCTAGAGTTTTCTATCCATTTAATCCGGCTCTGTTTATGTCTACTAACATGGCATGTTGTGGGTGATATGGTCCAGTATTATTCCAGTAATCACGATGCTTTAATTAAATGGGCTACACAGACCATACCGGGGTTAATTAGCCACTGTAGAAACTATCACTATATAGCTCTACCACCTGACCACCTCACCTGTAAACCATAGCTCCACTCACCTCTCCACCTGACTGTAGAAACTATCAATATATAGCTGCACCACCTGACCACCTCACCTGTAAACCATGGCTCCACTCACCTCTCCACCTGGCTGTAGAAACAGAGACTCTCAACATGGTACCAGATCCAGGAGGCTGAGAAGTTCATGGACGCCATCATCTCTGAGCCAGCCGGACTAGCCGTAGCTAGTTAGCTAGCTGCACGTTAGCTTCCACACCTGGCTGCAGTCAACATGCAGTAGGCCTTCACTACTAATTACTGCTTCTTCTGTCTGCCACAACCTCCACTCAACAGTCTGTCCGACTCACTGGCGCCCCCGTGTGGACCGGCTGTATCACACACACTACCCTCAACAGACAGTCCCACTGAGACCAAGGGAGGAGGGCTGTTCACCACCAAACACTGATCCATTTCAGTCCTTTAATGTTATTACCTGTAACTCTGCTCCTTCTCAGACTAATGCCTACCCAAGTCTACTCCATCAGAAAAGGCTTATAGGGTTGATTCATTTGAATGTAAGAAGTAGGGGCTGTCAATCGATTCAAATATTTAATCGCATGATTGTCCATAGTTAATCGTGATTAATCGCAAATTAATCACACATATTTTTATCAGTTCAAAATATATCTTAAAGGGAGATTTGTCAAGTATTTAAATAAACAATAAACAATATTAGTCTCTTAAGCAGACCCAGATATTTTGACTCTTACAAAAACTTGGCTTTAAAAGAGCATTAGTGATTCTGAGATGGCCTTAAAAGCATGAAAAATACGCTGTTGAGCGTCACATAAAAAAAGGGAAATTTGTGTCTATGTACACAAATAAAATATATTAAATTTCATGACTATTTCACAAACTTACGTGAGACTGTGTTGGCACAAGAGAGGAGAAAAGAGTGATCCAAATTACTATAAAACAAAGCCAAACTGTCTTGTTGAGCAAAAATCCTACATTCACTTGTAAATTGTCAACTGAGGGAATTTCCCACCACAAACTATGTTCTCTTCAAAGTTTGGCAGACCCGTTCTCCAAGAATTTGTGTGACACATCTAAAGATAATATAAACCTCGTAACTCCAAATAATAATTCCAAAGTGTATTGAAAATATGGCTTATTCTAGTCAGGAATTCAAACTTGCAACTTTCCATGGACAACAAACTTCTCTGTCAACTAAATCACACCTGATTTGTAAAGCTTTTGAGCTGGTATTGTTGATATTTATGTGGGGCAACTTCCCGCATGTCCCTCTGGGAATTCATCTAGATGTCATAAGTGAAGTGAAAGGCCCCTGGAGACCTTTGACACACCCAGGCTGATGAGATTTTTGTCTGCATGTCTGCAAACAGCAACTTATTCCAGTCTGTGACTCATATTCCAACACTGCCCCGAGGCTTTGTCCATATCTAACTTTAGGCTGCATTGTGAGTGACGAATGCAACTAACTTGCCTGTGCACGACTGTGAGACGTTGCTCCATACTGGATCCCCAGAGTGTTTCTCCTGGTCTAACTTTAGCTGCTGAGTCATGTGGCTGCAGGTATCATTTTTGTTTTGTTTTTTTACTTGGCTTTTGGAAAGCAGGTAAAGAGGGCCCTGCAGTTTTGCTTCCTGCTGTTGCGGAAATGCCTCAAAAGGATAATTTGGGTCGTTTGAAGTGAGGTTGTTTCAGGTACATATCCATAGTCAGTGTATTACCTACAGTAGATGACGGTCACCACGCCCCCAGTTTGGAGAATCAGACAGGAGTTACCGGCGCGGAAGCATACCGATGTACTGCTGTGGACGGGACCAGCAGCAAAACGTATTTTAGACACCTAAAAGAAAAAAACACCAAAGTCACATAATAGCACAAACTATCAAGGCAGTGGTAGACCAGCAACCCTGTGTTCCGCTAGGTAAAATTAATGTAGTCTGGTGGCTTTGGTGAGAGCATAGATGGATACTAAATTTGTCTGACAGCAAGGTAAAGCGGTGAAAATATTTTAAATATAGCGTACACTTGATACCCCATACAACCCCACTTCTTTCACTTTCACTTTTACAGCGTAGTAGGCATAGTAGGCTCCATACTGACCCACTTCTATGATGCTTATAGCACCTATTTAATGGCCTGATAATAGTCAAATTATGCTAACATGGCTAAACATAGGATTTTTGGAAGCAAACAGTAGAAAATTGAAAACTTGTGACAACAGAGCCATTTTTTATAGTTTTGAGCCAATAGCTCCAAACATTTAAAAGTGTCAAACTGAAATATTCATAGGCCTTCTGTATATGTATAGTGACCAAGCTTTTCTAAACGTTTCGAAGAAGTCAGGGAATGATGAGTCTTTCTGAAAATAACACAACAAGGATGAAAAACAGCAGATCTGGGTCATATTGGAAAAAACTGTAAAGAAATTCAACAGAGACTGAAATGGGCGAAGATAAATACCTCATCTCAAAGCAATAGAAAGAAAAAAAACAATAGTGAATCTATTCAGTGTTATCTTTTCTGAGTCATTTTTAGCCCAACAGATACACCAGCCCCCCGAAGCAATCATTCCTCCACCTGCTCCCTCATCAGCTACGGGCAAAGACACATCATGACTCCAGTCATCAAGGGACCAAATCAACTTACAAATGCATAAAACGTTTACAGTCCTCACCAAACGCAGGGCTAAAAATACTGGCCATGAAGTCATGCCCCATTATCTCTGCACTGAGAGATCACGCATTCCCCTCTGGAATCACTGCAGGATTGAGGCCCCACAATGCACAACAGGGCTTTGGAGGAGCAACAGAGACTGGACACGGTAAAAATAAATCCAAACGTTCTAGCATCAGCTGGACACAGCAGGTTCGCTGAATCCCTCTCTCTCCATAGAAGGCATGTAGAGAGAAGTGATGAAAGGAGACGACGGGAGCTCATTTTTGTAGCTGATTTGAAATGCAGGGCAGCAGCTTTTCTATGTGCGATTACATCATTCAACCTTAAGGCAGGACCTATTATTTATCCCTATTCTCCTGTCCCGCACCTTTTCAACCTCATCTACATACACAGGTACACACTTTTCTGCCTAAAGATGAGGTAACAGGCGTCCATAAATCCTCCACCGGTGTTGAAGATGCAGAAAGTAAATGCAGCCAATCTGGTGATTGATTTGTCCGCTGTACATTAACTTGGCTGGTCTTTCTATACCTGCTGATTCCACCATTGCTGTTGTTGCTGTGACTGTTATGTAGTGGCCCTTTGGTCTAAGTTATATACCGAAATGTCTTCAATATCACTGACAAGACTAAGTGGAAACTTAGTATATGATTGGATATATTGATTGTTTGGTCATTGAGCTAAATTGTGGCCAAATTGTTTTAAAAATTTTAGGACCTAATGATTTAAATAATGGCTATTCATGTTCGTGTTCATACTGGGAAGTTGATTCACCTCAAAAAAAAAATGATCAGCTGATATACGGATGTCTCTTTCCTAATGTAAGTCTATGGGAAAAAGTCTTTTTGGGCCCAATGGCATTACGTTACGGACACAGAAGTTGTAGTTCCACTACGAAAATTTGCTTCAAAGCCTGACGCTCTTCCTGGGGGCTTGGTGTATACAATGTAACAACTGTAAGGTACTTTCTCTTACATCATCTGTGCGTTTTGTGTAATCAGTGACTCAGTGTGTAACATGGATAGAGGCAGAGGATGGGAGGTAGGAACATGTTTTCCTCTCGTCTGCATGCTTATCTCTCACCTTGCTCTCCATGCACGCCTTGACCCCCATCAGTCATTGTGAATTCATTGACAAATTATCTTAACAAAACATCCTCAGAATACAGACATTGTCAAATAATAAGACGACCACGTGAAGTACCTCCTCCACATCATTTCGCTCTGAGCATTCATTGTCAGCCTCTTTCTCCTCTCCACTTGTTGTCTCATCTTATCAGGTAAATGTCAGCGGGGGTGCAATCTGTGGATGAACACATACAGTACAGCAGACACACGTGGCCCATCCTGACTACTCCACAGAGAAGTAAACAAACCGAGCAGAGCCTGTGTGTGTGTGTGTGTGTGTGTGTGTGTGTGTGTGTGTGTGTGTGTGTGTGTCGCAGCAGGAGGTCTTCCTCACTGTTTGTTGACGTTCTCCGGCTGAGTGGAGAGGAGGCTTATCTTAATGGGACTGCATAGCTGGAAGGCCGGCCGTCTCCAAAACAGAAGCCATAAACGCACGCGCACACACAAATATGGAAACCAATGTTGCTCCATTCACATGTGCAAACAATCACTGCAACACCCACATTACTGTCAGCCCCGTCACACACCGGTAAAGATTAAGGAAGTGTTTATTTCCAGTATTGATAATCAATCTGTTTAAACGAGACCATTAGGCTTTGTATCACCACATTACGAAGAAACAGAGGAAGGGTCATAATCGATGCACTGTGACAACAGAAAGGCCAAAATCTTCCCACAAGAGATCCCAGAGGAGTCATATACTGTAAAAATGAGAGAATTATGGATCACATTGAAACCAAACTATTAATATATCATAGTACATCTCTCTCTCTTTTGTCCTTTTTTTTCTGTGTTGGACAGTCTTTCCACAGATTCACTCCACTCACTTCCTGCCCAGTCCAGTCTATTCTAATCTAATCCAATCCAATCCAATTTAATCCATTACAACCCATTACAATCCAAATATAGCCTAGTCCAGTACAATCCAATCAATTCCAGACCAGTCCAATCCCTTACAATCCAATATAGTCCAGTCCAGTCTGACTTAATCCATTCTAGCCCTGTTTAGTCCAGCAAATCCAATCTAATCCAACCCAATTACGGCCCAATAAAATTCAGTTCATCCAGGTCTAGACCAATCCAGTACAATTCATCCCAATCCAATCCAGTCTAGCCCAGTCCAGTCCAATTTAATCTATACCATGATGTGACAGAAACAGTGTGATTACAAATATGATAAATACAGCAAATAAATCACACCGCAAAAATAATATGTATTTAGGAATACATAGGGAAATTCATACACATTCCCTGACATGCTGTGATACGACATATAGTCACTATTACATACAGTGTACACTGTACAGATAAAAACTATAATGGAAATGAACCTTGGCTTTTGTGTTTTTTAATCCTCAAAGGAAGCCGCACCTTTTATTATTGTATCATCAGATGATAATTATGCTGCTGACTTCACTGAGTGTCATTGCAACAAGGTCCAGTGAGGAGGAAGGAGACCGACAACGACGACAACAACAACAACAACAAGCCCCGACATTAAGAACAATAAGACCAACCTCTTCCTCACTTTGTACTCATTCTCTGGCCACCGTCTCATCCTAAAATAACCCAGAGCTTTGTCTGGTGGAGTTACAACATGTGGTGTTACTGCTCCAGGCCATTGCACTCACTGTGAGGTGGGATCATTTTAAATAGCATAGGCAGGCTGCTGTGTGTGCATGGTGAGTGTACACAGTAAGTACGGAAGACTTTAAGGGATAGTTCGGGTGTTTTGAAGTAGGGTTGTATGAGGTATTTATCCATAGTCTGTGTATTACCTACAGCAGATGACGGTTGGCACGCCCCCAGTTTGGAAAAACAGACAGGAGTACCAGCACAGTATAAGTTATGTACTGCTGTGGACGGGGCCGGCAGCGAAACAGATTTTAGCCAACTAAAAGAAAGGCTCACCTTAAATGATCAATATCAGTTTAAGTGTACGCTATATTTAGAATATTTTCACCGCTTTGATATTGACTGATATTGATTTTTTTTTTTAGGTGGTTAAAATACGTTTTGCTGTCGGCCCCATCCCCAGCAGTACATTGATTAGCTTCTGTGCAGTAACCGCTGTCTGTTTCTCCAAACTGGGTGCGTGCCGACCGTTTTCTACGTAATACACTGACTATGGATAAGAACCTCATACAACCCCACTTCAAAACACCCGAACTATCCCTTTAACGATTTTCCAAAAAGTGATAATGCCTTCTCGACAAACTGTAGATAAAGAAGCCATAATTTCTACACACACACACACACACACACACACAAATACACAAACCACATGGCTTTGTTTGGGGTCACTTTAACACAGTAGAGTGGACTGCTTGGCAACTAGTGATGGATGAGCACACACGCACACACAATCAGACACACATACACAGACCACTACAGGAGAGCCATCGGGGTTATGGTGCCCTCAGGTAGGGTTAATGACACGGAGAGCAACTGGTGCAACAGATGGCCCTCGCTAAGTCATCTGAGGGCCTCCGTGAGCAAGAGGCATGACTATGACTGTCTATTATTTACTTATTCACACCATTGCACACATTTACACATAATCTGGCAGCATGGCCACTCCTGGACTCATTCTCGGTCTTGTGCTTGCCTCTCTGTTTCTGTGGATGGATGGAAATACAAATTGGGGAGCATTTAGGTTCATATGATAAGGATCTATATATGAATAAATCATCATAAAAATTTAACAGTAAACCAAGACCATCAGCAGGAAGACTGTTGAGACTAAGTCAGTGTGGAATCTGCTGGTGTGCTTTACACATGTTGGAGATCCAGGGGAAAAAAAATTGCTTGGACCCCTATTGTGATTGACAGGTCGCTACTACAGCTTTGTCCGGTCTGGGAGTTGTCCATGTTTTCGTATTACAACTTTAAACCTTTCAAAGTGTGTTTTCAGTTCATGTAAGTTAATTGTGACATTTAACTTGACATTTTGGTCACCTAAAAATGTCTTCGGTTGTAGGCTACAGCTTGTCTATGTCTAGAAGGTAACACCCAAGTTGCGAAACTCTCTCGAGATGGTTAAGTTTAGGCATTGACCTCGAATGGTTAAGGTTAGAATAGGTCGTTGGGCAACGAGTCTCGAGTTTTCAGACGTTTTCACAACTTGGGGCTTACCTTCTAGACAGGACCACTTAGCTCCACCCTCTTGGGTCACTTCTGGTTGCAAAAAAACAAGATGGCGACGGCCAAAAACCAAGACGGTGACGACCAAAATGCTGAACTCGAGGCTTCAAAACAGCAGTCCACAAACCAATGGGTGACATCACGGTGACTACGTCCACTTCCTATGTACAGTCTATGGGATGCACCAAGTTTCCATGCACACAGCAGACGACACATCAGCTTCATTATTTGCCCCGAACCGAGAGACCAACCACTATTCCTAAACTTGAGTAATGGTACCGGGCCCCAGGCTCTCTGTGTGCCAGCTTGATTGTGATCATTTCATTAATCACAGCACTATTTATGAAAATGCACCATGTGAGCACAACATGAACAAAAATAATAAAAGTAGATATTGTTACAAGGCACGTCTACGATAGCGATTCCCAACCTTTATGGTTTATGACCCTTTTAAAAAGAAGCAATATTTACTCGTGACCCCTCATCATTACATAAACCTGACGTAACATCACCTGACAGCTTGGTAACCACTGTTCTATTGTATACAATACATGGCCACGAGAGTAGGTAATGCAGGATCTCTCCTAGTTGTAGGATAATGGTGCAAATTCTGTAACCAATTTGCAATTGTTGAAATGACCAAAACTAAGCGAAAAACAGAGAGGCTAATTCAGATCTTAAACTTTTAAAACGTCCAGAGATGGCACATAGAGGAGTGACTGTAGACTGTCATATTGATCGCAGGCTCCTGAATTGAGTCAAATTGAAATCGTATTGTGGCAGATTGACATATCAGCAAATATCGTATCGTAACAAATGACAGGATGAACTTAACTGTACTGTATGATTAGCTGTTTCAGAAATAATTGATCTTAAAAATGTAAAACTCTGTCCAAACATGAAAATAAATGCACCTCCTGTCTTTATTAATGAATCTTTTTCTCTTCATCTCTTACATCAGTTCATTCTTCAGTTCAACAGAGCAGCACTGAGCAACACGTGCTGGCTGTGGCTACTCAGCAAATCTGTGATACAAGTGTGACCCCTGCTGAGCATAACAGGCGTTGCAGCTTGAGGTCACTGTTGACCTGATCACAGTGCTGGAAGAAATATTCAGATCCTTTACTTAAGTAAAAGTTCTAATATCACACTGTAATAATACTCTGTTACTAGTAAATGTCCTGCATTGAAAATGTTAAACCTGCAGTAGGCAGAATGTTTTCATCATTGGGCAAAAATTCCACAATAACCTTTCAGCATATTGTAATTCAAGTGTTCTGAGAGAAAACTGGGCGGTGCTTGGTATTTTCTCAACTGATCTCAACATGGCTGCCGGGTCACAAACTTTTTCATTTTACAGCTAATCAGTGTACTAAAAGATTTTTCTGAAAACACAAGAAATACGCATTACAGTAACAGAATATTGATTCATATTTGATCAGCGCTGCCTAGTTTGACCGTTTGATCGAAGTTCGCGAGTGATTGACACAACTCAGAGACGGCAAGCCTCCAGCTCGGCTCTGATTGGTTGTTTTCCTCCGGTCTGTGAAATCTTGCAGATGCCATTAGGAACACCAGAGAGCACCGGAGGACACAGAGGCACATGATTTTTTTCAGATTACCTGTCTCATGCACTACTGTCAGGATATAGTGACCGTTTTATAAAAATAACTTTTTTTAATCATATTTGCTCCAACTTGCCTACTTCAGCTTTAATGGAGTAAGTACGTATTTCCTGTATTGTGCCTTTGAACAGAAATCAGGGTATGTTTCAAACATTGCAAACATCTTGCAAATTTTTGAGATCGTACTGTAGCAGAAAATATAAAGTAAATACTAATTTTGTGGCAGACTAGAGGTTTCACAGCTTGTGAAATGTGGGTGATGAAAGTGAATGATTAATGATTCACACTTGAAAGAATTCAAGTTTAGTAAAAGTTTAGTTACAGTGCAGTTAGGTCAGCATGCCTGTAAATCACATCTAATCAAAGTCCTTGTTCTATTATACAATATGTGACAAAACTTCACATCATCAGGTCAGCGTGTGCTTCACATCGCCCACCTTCTACTGAGTGCCTCTGAATCTAGGAAACATGAGCGAGAGAGAGGGGAAATATTTGTGGGTGTCAATGTCATACTGTTCCAGACTGGGATGTTTTAGGGAAATTGGAATAACTATTATTCAGAGTCTGAGTCACGGCCTGTCTGAGCGCACAGTGTTGATCATGTATGCTTGGAAATGTATTTTCCGCTTGCAACGAGGGACACGGACAGAAAGAGAGAACACTAGATTCAACAAAAGTGGACAGAATACAATGGAGATTCATTCTGTCTCCTTCTTCACCATCAGCTGAAGCACATTAGTCTACACTGAAAGCTTGAAGAAATGCAAACTTATTCAAAATACTGATGTAGAAAACAGAGCTCAAGACAAGACTGTCAATAGTTGGAAGGTGGAAGTTAGGTCAACTGTCAAAATGAAGAAAACCTCATTATGGGGTCTGCATTCCCCACTGATTAAAGCTTCAAGATTCTTTACCATTTTCAGCTGCTTGGCAAGAGGCCGATGCTGCTGAGTGTGCAAAAGAATGCAAGAATTTTCATCAGCTTGAAAAATAAAGGCTTAGAAAATACTATTAAAAAGATGAATTCACTTCCTGCAGCGGGTCATGATGGTCTCCTGCTTACCTGTATGACATTTGCTTGTGTCGTACGTTGACCTGCTCCATTCTGACCCTCTCCTCCTAATTCTCCTCATTCTTCCATTTCCTTTCTTCTAATCTGTTACAGAACGTCATGGTGGATTAGGTATTGACCGATAAAGAGAGGCTCTCAGGTTAAAATGCCCCTGCACCTGCACCTGCACTGACCCCTACATTTGAAAAACAGGGTTTTACCCGATGTTCCACACCCACACTGTTCCACAACGTACCTCCAGGTTAATACGCCCTGGCCTCACAGTCTCCGCTCTCCCTCCCACCTCCCTATACAGTTAAGTTTCAGGTGTCGTAAACATTCTGGGAGGCAGAATTGATCTTACCGACTGTGTCACAGGGTGAAGTAACACTTAAATACTGTAGCTAGCAGGGCACATCAATTACAACGATTCAACTAACAATTCCTTCCTTTGAGATATTGTTCCAGAGGTGAAAACTATCACATCCATGAAGAAAATGCAATACAGGTATTACGTGAACGACCAGTGTGTAGGATTTAGGGAGATCTATTGGCAGAAAAGGAATATAATATTCATAACTATGTTTTCATTTGTGTATAATCACCTGAAAATAATTTCTTTCTTAAACATATTAACGCAATCAATTTTTCGGAGGTGGTATCAAGCTCAGTTTTAAAGCTGGCTGGCATCATATGAAACTAGAAAACCTAAAGAATCCATTGGTACCACCCATGTCATACTAGCTTGTCGCGAAGGAGGTTAAATAAAGCTCCGAACTTGTGCTAAATTTTGGCGAGGAAAAACTGGCATGGTCATTTTCTAAGGTGTCCCTTGACCTCTGACCTCAAGATATGTGAATGGAAATGGGTTCTATGGGTACCCACGAGTCTCCCCTTTACAGACATGCCCACTTTATGATAATCACATGCAGTTTGGGGCAAGTCATAGTCAAGTCAGCACACTGACACACTGACAGCTGTTGTTGCCTGTTGGGCTGCAGTTTGCCATGTGATGATTTGAGCATATTTTTTATGCTAAATGCAGTACCTATGAGGGTTTCTGGACAATATTTATCATTGTTTTGTGTTGTTAATTGATTTCCAATAATAAATATATACATACATGTGCATAAAGCAGCATATCTGCCCACTCCCATGTTGATAAGAGTATTAAATACTTGACAAATCTCCCTTTAAAGTACATTTTGAACAGATACAAAATGTGCGATTAATTTGCTATTCATCGCGATTAATCATGGAGAATCATGCGATTAATCGCGATTAAATATTTTAATTGATTGACAGCCCTAGTGAATACACATTTAGCTTCCAAAAGCTGTGTGATGTGGCACAGAGCATGAAAGGAATCATGAAAGACATATGCACACACATGATAAACTACTTCTTTCCTATGTTTTCAACACACCCACCTGTATTTAAGCCACAAGACTCTTGTTCCAGTGCAGATGGTAAGACGTGCTGACCAGTGTGTCTATTCTCTGCTGATCCTGAGTCAGTGCAGTCTGGGTTCTGGTACGTCCAACAAGGAGCTTTCCAAGAGTTGGTAAAGACTATTCAGGAGCCCTGAGGAAGTACGGGAGCTTGGACAAAAAATGAGAGAAGGTGAGGGCAGCAAAGTGGGTCATTTGTTGAGTGTGTGTTGTTTTATAACTGAAAAAGCACCAAAACAAGTTCCATTACATTTTACAACCCGGTCTTGATGTTCCAAATCACTGTAAAGAGATGGCGCTACATCAGATATCATTGTATTGCATAAATCCAGCCAGCCACACTCAATGCTGTAATAACAAGACCCCGCCACATGGTGGTGGTGTAGATCCATGTGTGAGGGAAGAACAACTCATTCACTGTTGATTGATTCTTTATTGTGAACACTGGAGATCGATACAATACAAATCATTTCAGTTAAAGATACAGTATACAGATTACAAGTCAACAACAAATTAATGACTTCTGATTCATACTGAAAATCCTAAAATCTGTGTCGCCATTTGATGTAAATTGAATCTGTATTTATAGTAATTCATGATAGAATTTATAGTATTTTTTAACGTTTGCAGAAAGCAGTATGAAACCATCTTTGATAAAACATCTCACAAAAAAGATAAAAATGCCTGTGAAATGCAGCAAAGATTCAATAACAATGGCTATATCTCTACGCAACAACGGGTACTACAAAACCTCAGGAGGGAAAACACAGATTCAGTCAAACCTTCTTCTAGGTTTCACAAATGCTCAACACTCCTCGGAGTTTCAGTTTTCTACATTTTGTGACCTTGATTGAAAAGCACAAGACCGGCACTCTGCGTATCTGCTGTGCTCATGTTTATTTCATCTTGTTTGGACATGTTTAAGCATTGAAATTAAGCCTGGCAGTAGAGGAAAAGAATCAAGATGTCTGGTGTAGCAGTTTTAAACATTTATACAATATTCTGTATAGTTAAAAATTCACTGTGTACGTACAAAAAGTGGAGAATAATAGATCCTCTATCCTCTATAGAACCTCTATCTTAAACCAGCAATATTCAACTTCTTAAAAATCTTAAAGGGAAACTACTATAGTGGCCCAGAATGGACAAACCAAACTATGACTCTACATAGGGCCACTCATGTTTTCACGTTTTTGCATCAGCCACCATAGTTCTCCTACACACTTGGCTCATGGGAGAAGTTTCAGTTGATTGCAATCGGCAACCTCACCGCTAGGTGCCGCCAAATTCAACACACTGCACCTTTAAATGAGAGCTATGAGTTTGTCCCCATTCTTACATGAAAATACGGCACAACCCGCATTCCATTTCTAAAAGGAATTTGTTCCAGCTTCACCTATCTTAGGCGACTGCTATTCAGTGTACAACCAGCGAAGCAAGCACAGCTTTGTGAGTGAGGTAGGCCTGACTCCTGCATCGGGTTGTGTAGGCTACTCATTAATAATAATCTAACTGATGGATTTATAACATCTTTAATACCTGTGGGTCGAACGCACATATTTGGAGTTGGTAAATAATTCCTAATAACATAATTTCCATTGTTTTAGGGGTTGCTTCAATATAGGTAGAGAAAAATGTTAGATATCCTTAATACACATTTTTTTTCCTGCTCACATTTTCTGAATTCATTAATATTCTGCGGGCTGGATGGGAAGCTTTGGCGGGCAGTATGTGGCCCGCGGGCCACCAGTTGACGATCGCTGATCAAGTAATTATTAAAGGAGCTTTCTTAAAGGGCGGGTCCATCTGCGTTCTGTTTTTTGTTTTTTTTTTCGAACGGAAACGCCCCCTCAGCCGTTAACAAAGAGCAGTGACGTAAGTTACCAAACTAAGCTAATCAGTAAGGTTATGAATAATGTGAACGCTAGCACTAGCTGAGTCAAAGTTAGCTGTGCTTAGTTTGGAAATAACTGAAAGGGTTAGTTCGGATTTTTTGAAGTGGGGTTGTGTGCACACTCCCGCGTTCTGCGAGGTAAAATTACTGTTTTTGTGAATGTAGTCTGGTGGCTTTGAAGAGAGCGATATAATGGTTTCAGTTCCCCGTCAATGGGCTGTCTGACAGCGAGGTAAAGCGGCTGTGGAGCCGATATAGTGTCTTCAAAGCCACCAGACTCCATTCACAAAAACAGGAATTTTACCTAGTAATTTTTAACACAGGAGTTGCTGGTCTACTGCTGCATCGATCGGTTAGTTTGTTTGTGTTATTGTGTGACTAACATGGCGTCTACAGCAGTATATTGCTTAGCTTCCGTGCCGGTACTCCTGTCTGCTTCTCCAAACTGGGAGCATGCCAACCACCATCTATGTTACTGTATGTAATTCACTGATCAGAAGGATGTATACATACTGTATATGTAGCAGCAGTATCATGCAGAAACCTACTTCAACTCATGTGGGAAAAAGTTTTTAGAAGGGTTTGGAAGAATGTTTAACATATTTAGGGTTTGAATACATAAGGAACACCACTGAGAAGCTACAGTACATAAAAAACCCAAATAATGGACCCGCCCTTTAATGTTAAAATGCTTCACATAACAGCTTTAAACTCAAACTGAACAATATGTGTATAAAAGGTAAAGAGCTGAAATTAAATTCCGCACATCAGTATGATAATAGTCATGATCACAAATATTAAAAACAGTTAGCATATGATATCCTGTACATAAACAGCACACAGTGCCATTTGGCAGCTTACATTAGGTGCAATGGTGTATCTGTACAAAATGTGTTCATAAGATCTATTCATTTCTATTACTTTGACGAGATGGATTTAATATTCAACAAATTTGTGTTCCGGTTCTTCTGTTTCAACAAGACGGGCATTTACAAACTACAAAGCTTCAGAGCACAGAATTTAAATTACATTTAAAAATATGTACATCACATCATCATCTTATGGAAAAATGGACGGAACGGGCTGTGAAGTCAACTTAGCCGTGTGTGTGTCTATGTGTGTGTACATGCATGTGTATGTGCAAGCATGTAGATAGGAGTTATATTACATTCACAGTTGCAGAGGATAGGTGGGTTGGGAGAAAGAGCACATCACCACTGATATAAATATTACTATCAGTGAGACTTTCATGATAATTCCCAGACATACCAGATTAATTACCACTCTAATATAATGTACCTGTTCTCTCTGTCTTTCTTTCTCTCTCACACACACGTATACACACACATGGGATGTGGTCTACGTGCGGCAGCAGCCGGCAGTCCTCATTTCTTTGTCGACGTACTGCTGCAGCTGAAACTTTGGCTCGTCGGGCTCCTTCATGGTCCTGTGCTTCAGTTCTCTGAGAGAGAGACAATATAAACATGAGGCTGTAATAACTCTGCTACCAACAGGTGGCGACAGAGCAGAGCAGTATGAGGATGTCACGAGAACCGATACTTAGGTACTAATGGTGCCTGCAAATGGGGTCGTGTTTACCGTGTTCACGAGAAGAGTCCATATGAACACCCCCCTCTTGTGGTATTCACGGCCTCGTGAGTAGAACGTTTCTGAAAGCTCAGAGTTCACGAGTTGTGACGTGTTTCTTGACGTTGTTAGAAATGTTGGAGGACATGGAAGTTCATTTTTCGGTGCCTAATAAGTTAATATATTGTAATTTTAGTCATATATTGTTTTTCTTCGTAATTTTATATGTCTGAGGAAACTGTTGATATTCCCAATGGCCTCATCTTTTTCCTCTGTCATTATGCCTTTACATTTACTGCACTATGTTAACCGTTTGCTAGCTTGCTAAATTGTTAGCCTCTGTGGCTTCTAGACGCCGACAGTAACGCTAATATTGTCGTCGCTTAGCAGCGGCGTTCTCTCCACTTGAACAAAAGACTTCCCAAGCTACAGCCAGGAGAACTTGTGGAACTTTTCCTTTACAGCTGCTTAAGGGAAAACTTATGTTCAACTCTTAATTAGCTCTGTATTAAATATGAGCAGAGAAACCTGGACTATATTTCACCGGAAATAAGTCCAGGCAACATATATTACAAGTGAAGAAAAACAATAATTACATAGAACAATTAAAGCACATAAATAGATGCATGATACCCGAGTTTGTCAGTGATTCAATATCACATTATGAAAAGTGTGACAACGGACCTTTGTTGTTGCTGCCAACATTATCACGGTTTCCATGTGACTCATGTTTTTATCTGTTTTTAGATGCTTTTCCTTTAAGCACTCGTGTGTTTTATGCAAATAAAGCACTCCCGAAGTGAAATGAACTTAAAGCATGATGGCGTGGCAAAGGATGACAAAGTGGAAGAGTGGCAGACGAGAGGTGATGGAGAACTTTGGAGAGATCAGAAAAAAAGTAAAAACTGAAAAGGTACTAACATGAGCTAGAGGACAGCAACAAGAGACGAGCTGGTCTCCTACTCTGTATCTGCGCCGTGTTATGTACCAGACTGTCATGCTATTCTCGGTAACACCCCACCATGCCAGCCTGTTACCATAACGAGGCTATAAATGTAAAGCAACTCCCACACAAACTGTCCGACACTACATTTAAGTCGGACACACAGTTAAAATAGCATCCTCATTATTAAGAAATAAAAGACAAGAACAACTAGTAGATGTGTTGCTGTCAAGATAAACTTTGGTTGATATAAACAGCTGAATTTGTAATTTGTGTCCCTGTCTATTTGGATGCTTAAGTTTGACATTTTTGCATTATCACACCACGGCCGTAGGGAATAAATGCAAATGCGCATCAAAAAATAAATCTTAATAACCCTGCCCTCCTCTATCATTACCAGACTGGCTTTGAAAAGATAAGGGCTTTTAAACTTGTTCACATGTAATAGGTGTTGCAAAAAAGTCCTCCATGTGCACCTGCCCTCCATTAGCGATGCAGAGTTTTTGAAACAGAATATAAAAGACCTCAAATAGCTTCACACAAAAATGTGATGCCTGTTCAGAAGTGTCGGGGTTAGAGCAACACTGCAGCAGTGGTTCAGCTGATCAGACCTCTACATCTGTGCAGCTGATGAAGCCATCGTTCTGTATTCTGTGTTTATGGGGTTTATCTGCTTTAGTATCGATAGCTCAGCTGGATATTTTCCACCAGATATATTCTGCAAGACAGAAGGTATCGTCCTTTCTTTAACAGTTTAAGGCATTCATCTGATAATCTCAACTCAGACTCAACACGCCCTACACATCTCACTCTAGCATCAGTTTGCAGGTGTCAATTTCCGCTCGTTACATGCATACACTGTCTTTTCAAAATAAACCTTCGTGTTCACAGGAAACAATTTAGTTTATGTTTGTTACGTGGTTAAATAGGCTACTCTACGTACGTAAGTTAAGTATGTTACGTAACCATTAGCGCTGTCAAAATTAACACAATAGTAACGTGCTATATAATGCTAACACTGAAAGCACAGGCAGGAAACAGACGCCTGTCTGGTGAGGTATGGTGTGATTACTTCATTTTTTACTTTTGTGATAAAACCATTGAAATGTTTATCTGTGACGTGCTAGTAGAGAACTGTCACACTGACTCCGGAATGTTAGTTACACAATGATATCTATCTGGAGTTTGCTAACATTGGTTTTACATTGTAAGCCAGTGGTCCAGCCAATAAACAAACAATAAATCCAAAAGCACTGATCTCTGATTTGTTCCTCTGCCGCGTCCTAAAAAAGATATAATAGAGGGGCTTTATGGCTCCAAGCTATAGACCAGACCAGCATGGCGTCATCGCCGAGGCTGCGCTCCCTCTTGGGAGAAAGAAACTCGCTGTCACAGGAGAGAAAATGGAAAATGATGAAAAGCTGTTGTGCAGCGGGTTAACCGAGGCTTTCACACTGAGATTTGAGGCACATATGAGTGAATATTCACTGTCAGTGTGGTAAATGGCTAAATGATGCTGGTGACAGTGACTAGTAATACAGTCATACATTAACATTATAGCAGATTGTGTAACTGCTTCTCTCAAAAGTTACATATTCTTCAACACAATACTTGTCGCCTACTGTTCATCACGGAACACCGGATCTATTGAACTACGGGGGGCAGTAATGTTCCGGTTCTCATCACTTGGAGGTTTTGAGAGTTTGTGTGCTCTGCTATCGTGTGTTCCTTCACACTGTGGTGGTGTTGTGTGTGTGTGTGTGTGTGTGTGTGTGTGTGTGTGTGTGTGTGTGTGTGTGTGTGTGTGACTCACTTGGCCACTGCAGTGAAGGCCAGCTCCACATTCAGTCCAGATTTAGCACTCGTCTCCATGAAGGGCACTCCAAACTCCTGCACAGAGAAACATCTGTTATTTGGTGTGTGGATGTTTGTGAGGTGGACTTGGCACTCTGGTATGTCTGACGCTGACAGAAAAATTAGGTTGAAAATGAATTTAGTTTTGGGAGTTTAGGTCTAAAGTACCAGGGGAGGGATGAGAGGGTTGGTGATCAACACCAGTAATTCAACAATCATTTTGACGGGTGCTGAGATTTCTGGCTTTCAAAAACTCATTTTCTCCCCTCTTTGTTGTAACTTGTAAAAAAGAAAATGAACACAGTGTGTAGTCGATGAAAGATGCTCCCAGGTAATAGCAGTCTCATTCTGTGTGTGTGTGCATGTCAATATTCCCGCTGTGTGTGTCTCTACCTTGACAGCTGCAGTGCTTCATGCCACGCTTCTCCCTACCACTTCTGTTCGTATTTACTCTAACACGCCTCTCAGAGCTTATCTGAGCGAAACGGCCCGGAAAATTGAGTTAGCGAGCCCCCGTCATTTATTCCAAACAATAACAACATTATGCGCCTCCATGAATACGTAATTACACACACTAATCAAGACACAGCAGCTACATGGGGGGGGGAGTTTTAGAGTCCACGTGGCTGCGTGGGCAGAGCAGAGCATGTCTTTTATGCTTGTTACATGTGTCAAATTGAATGTGTGAATGTGTGTGTGTGTGTGTGTGTGTGTGTGTGTGTGTGTGTGTGTGTGTGTGTGTGTGTGTGTGTATATCATGAAGCTCACCTTTGCCAGTTTCTCTCCCTCCTCTCGCTTCACCATCCTGTCATGTGTGGAGTCCACCTGGAACACATCGGACGCACAGTATCAAGTTAGAAACTGTCGCTCACATCCCAAGTCCTGACACACAGTGTCTGGAGAGTGCTTAGTGAGGGAATTCACAGCAGGTTGTTGTCCATGTTTGACATATGCATGGACATCACTTTCATGTTTTATCAGCTGCTTTACATTAATTGTAATTTTTGGTTTAGATTTTCACGACCACCTCTCCTGAAAAAATATATACAGTAAGTAGAGGATTTGGACATAAATGTCACAGAAATAAGATATATAGATGTACGAAATGTTGACTGCATTAATTGAATTTTTTTGTTCACTTGGAGGCAGGGGAGCTCCATAACATGCTAAAAATACAACATCTGACATTTCATCACCTTGCAAACAGTTACCTATTTACACTTTTAACAGATGCGGAGCAACATGTGGATAAATTTGGAGCTGTGTAATGTAACTTTTGAATGTAAGAGCAATATTCTCTCTTCTTTTAGCTCTGCTTTGGCCACATATTTCTCTCACCAACCCCTGAGAGAAATATGTGGCTTTTTAGCCTGCTAACTTGGGATGGGGTAAAAATTCGATACAGCATAGTATTGCGATATTTTGCTTGGCAATACTGTTACCGATACAAGGACTAAATTATCAACCTCGCCCGGCCACTATTCTTCCTTTCAGAGGTTGTAGTGGGTTCAGTCTTAAAGAGTTAAGATACTGGTATCATATTAAACCAGAAATCCTATTGATTGGTACCAACCATGTCATGTTAGCTTGTCGGGAAGAATGCTAAATAACGCTTTTAATTTTGGCGAGGAAAAACTGGAGGAAATGGTATGGCCATTTTCAAAAGGGGTCCTAACTTTAACCATTAGAGGTCAATGCATAACCTCAACTATTAAGGGTCAATGCCTAACTTTAACCATTAGAGTTCAATGCTTAACTTTAACCATAAGAGGTCAATGCTTAACTTTAACCATTAGAGGTCAGTGCTTAACTCTAACTATTAGAGGTCAATGTTTAACTTTAAACATTAGAGGTCAATGCTTAACTTTAACAATTCAAGGTCAATGCCTAACCTTAACCATTAGAGTTCAATGCCTAACCTTAACCATTAGAGGTCAATGCCTAACCTTAACCATTAGAGGTCAATGCCTAACCTTAACCATTAGAGTTCAATGCTTAACTTTAACCATTCAAGGTCAATGCCTAACCTTAACCATTAGAGTTCAATGCTTAACTTTAACCATTCAAGGTCAATGCCTAACCTTAACCATTAGAGGTCAATGCCTAACCTTAACCATTAGAGGTCAATGCTTAACTTTAACCATTCAAGGTCAATGCCTAACCTTAACCATTAGAGTTCAATGCCTAACCTTAACCATTAGAGGTCAATGCCTAACCTTAAACATTAGAGGTCAATGCTTAACTTTAACCATTCAAGGTCAATGCCTAACCTTAACCATTAGAGTTCAATGCCTAACCTTAACCATTAGAGGTCAATGCCTAACCTTAACCATTAGAGGTCAATGCTTAACTTTAACCATTAGAGGTCAATGCCTAGCCTTAACCATTAGAGGTCGATGCCTAACCTTAACCATCTCGTGAGAGTTTCGCAATTTGCGTTTTACTTTCTAGCCACTACCTTTGATAATTTTACTGTCACTTCTCCAACAGGATGGCCTATCTGTTGAAATGACCAGTAACCACTACCAAGACATTTTTTTGTGATGTTGGCAATACATATAAAGTACATCTCTTTCCCTACTTCCAGACACATCCATAAATCCGTCCTTACACTCCGGCTCCCGCCATACCTCCCTCAGTGATCCCTCCTTCCCTCCCTCTATGAGTCCATCTGTCCATCCATCTCCCAGTGTTGGCAACAAGGTCTCACCTTGTTGCCCAGCAGCATGACGACCACGTCCTGCTGGGCGTACTCATGGATCTCTGTCAGCCATGCCTGGAGACGAAAAGAGAGCACAGAGTGGTGAAGAAATCCAAAACGAGGAAAGGAAAGAAGGGAAAGAGTACAGAGGAGATAGGCTTGATACAGGGGAGGGATTGGAGATAGATAGTGGTGACAGAGGAGATTGATGAATCCACAGAGAAGGAGAGGGGGAGAAAGACAAAAGAATCATTTATTGTTCACTGGCTGCAGTCCATCTTGTCCTCCCCTTCTCCCTCCACATCCCCTTTCCACCCTTCTTCTCTCCTCCTGCATCTCTATCCATCCATCTTCTTACAATTATAGGCCAGTAGTGTCTTGTCTCTCTATTACCTGACTTTGTTAAAACACATTAAATGTGTCTGAGGGTCTTTGATACTCTGATACTCTACTCACATGCACTTTCTTCAGAGATCCCATTATTAGTTCTCTACGTGCAGCACACATGAAAATAGAAGCTGAGACAAAGAGCGTTTCCTTCCCACTTGCAGACAACCTTTATGCAAACTTTAGAAATCCCCAATGACCAGTGATGCCACTGAGAAGAAACCAACTTACTCAAGATGAGGATGATGTAGCTAAAAAAAGAGAGTGAGAAATGGTTGCAGTCCTTCCAGTCCAGATCTGATTAGTATTGGACAGCAGCATAACATCATTGTGATCGGCCCCAGTGCAAATATTTTTCCTTGGGCCCTCCCTCGCCCCAAACACGAGCGCACTCTTGTGCTTACACACGGACACATACAGCCATTCAACTCAGACAACTGCAAAGCAGACAATGCTATATCACCATGGAGAGGCTCACAAAGCATCTCCCATCCTGCACACCAGTCTTTGATCAGCACCACGGACAGCAGCCGAAGCGCCAAATGTATCAACGCTAATCTAACAGCCTGCCCGGGACTCAAAGCACCACAGCCTCATTTCTCAAACTATTAAACATCTGAAATAGCTTTAGCCAGCCTACAGTACACTGACATATTAACACAAAGGTAGCTTACACAGTATGTCGATAAGCATACGGTATGAATGGATGGATGACGGCACCTGATCACACAATCACTTGCATTTATAGATTTTATTATTCATCATCAATGGTACAGCGGCCAAATGTTATCACAGACACAAATAACAGTAAGTTTGCACTTTCCAACGTAACAATTACTTTGCTACAGATTTGAATCCTTGATCCTACTCCATAACTAAAAAACCTGTACTCACACGTTAGAAGTTCATCCTACAGGCCTTGCGCTGAGCAGAGTCATTAATAACACTGCTCAAGTCCAAATTCCTGGCTCTGCTGTTCTCTATTGAGAGTATAGCCAGTCCACTCAGTCTTTCTCCCTCCCATGCTGCCTTAATCAATTTGAGCTTGGAGAATGAGCGCTCTGCAGTCACAACCCATGACAGGTATAGTGAGGTATAACAACAATGCTGTGCAAACATCAATAAACGTTGCTGCCATTGAGCTGTGATCCACAATGAGCATCTTTGCCAGATCCTTTACAGTTGGCTCTTTTGCTATTTCTGTCTTAAAACAGGCTCTGAATGCAAGGAGTTGGTCAGAGAAAGGATAAATCCCTGCTGTAGTGGTCCGCGAGGCGGTGTGCATACTGGTAAACTGCGTCATCCACTGCACTGTTCAGTGTGTTAGTTTCATACATAAAGTAGCTTCCCTACTTTCATGTTTCTGATTAGCCCAGATGATTATGGAAATCATTTCAGTTATGGTAATTACTGTCCCTTAACATTCACTGAGCAGATACTGTATTGTGTGTGTGCTTTTGTGTGTGTGATTAAATCTAAATCCAATCTCACTTTCAGCCGCTATACATTAAAAATCTTGAAAAGTCGCAATTTTTTGCAGTAAAATGAATTTCCAGATAGTGAAGGTACTAAATAATAAGCCACAGAGGATCACAGGATTTGTATTAACTTTCCAGCCTGCCTCATATTTTGTTCACAGCATATCATGAAGGACAGAGATTGTGCTACTAAGCCTGGATAAGAGTGAGAAGAAGATGGAGGTAGGTGAAATGAAATGGGAGAGCTTATGCAACGGTGAAGTCAGTGTCAAAGGTTCAAGGTTGTGTCAGAACACTGCTGCTGTTTGAGGGAGGAGAACAGGAAGGTTACGCTCTTATGACAGAGGACAATGGACATTTCATCAGTATTACAGTTGTACTTTATACAGGAAGCTGGAAAAATATATCCGTAATATTAGGGGTTTTATCAGATTATAAAGACTGTAGTACAACTGGGCTGGTGATGTAACTGACAACCATGTAAAAAGGTCTTATCATTGATGATTCACTACTTCCGTACGTATTTTAACCAAAACGTTGACTTATTTGTCACGTAACTTCCGTATATAAGTAACGCCACTTCCGTAGTTATTTTAACCCAAACGTTGACTTATTTGTCACGTAACATCTGTACTTAAGTAACGCCACTTCCATAGTTAGTCCACCGCAATCTTTTCCTTAACCTAACAAAGTAGTTTTGTTGCCTAAACCTAACCAAGTTTTTTCCTGTGAAGACCGAAGTTTATTTTGAAAAGACTGTATCCATGTAACGAGCGGAAATTGACACTGCTGGTGAAATTGTTGGACATTCAGAGGAGAACACACAAAGAATGAGGAATAACTTTTAGTAAGATATCATACGAACCATTGTATGAGAATACATTGATATTGTACCTTCCTTGTATTTTCCAGTGTAGAATTAAGCATAATTTGGGACATTTTACACTTTCAGGAAACCTCCAAGCCCTAAGTGTGTGACTAGCTGTCATACTCGGATCTCTGAGTCCTTCCTCCCAAAAAATCTGAAGGATTTCTTTAATCACTTTGCTAGCAAACATGAGGAATCAGGCTTTAAATCTCTCCACTTTCCACAGAGCAATATTGTACATCTCTGCCGATTTCTGTCAATTTCAGATAAAAAAAACATCATGAAATCCTCCTTCTGCTCTTCAGACACTATCCCCACCAGATTTCTGAAATGTTGTATTACTCTAGACCTAATATTCTTTCTATTATAAACCATTTCCCTTCCTTCTTAGGACACAATGGTATTATTTGTCCAAGATTGTAGAAATAAAGTAAATCTATACATCTTTTACAGCAATTTTCTAATAGAGCAAACTGAGTTGAAAAGTTTGCAGCATGGGTTTTAACAGTGATGTGGTATACGGAAGAAATATATATAACCCCATACATAACATACAGAGAGAGAGCCAGGAGGGCAGACAGCTGCTGTTAACATGTCAAACATTAATAAGCACATATTGATCCCTCCTGACTGGCGGGGAGCAGAGGTATTGTAAATATATTTCATTGCTATCTAGTGAAACAGCGAGAGAAAGGTCAGGTCTCTCTCACAGTCACACACATACTGTACAGTCCACACACATTTCCTCCTGCGTCCCTCCATCTCTCTCTGAGCGAATCATCAGACGAATACCGCTCGGATCAGCTGTAATCCCTCCCCTCGTCTACAGGTTTACAGTATTCTGCGCTCCCTCCCTAAGGGTTTACATCACTTCATTACACAGAGATTAATGTACCGAGCCCTCACCTAGCAGCTTCGGCTCTCAACAACACGCGAACCTGCCAATTACTCGCACAGCCTTGAAAGATCTCAGCGGTCTGTGGGTGGATTACGAGGAAGTGAAAGCAGGAACGCAGCCTCGGTACTGATCAAACTTCAAAAGCATCGCTGACGACACTGAGCGTTAGAAGTCATATCGTATGTTGGGAGCATGGGAGGAGGACACGTGTACGTGTTGGTCTACATGTGATAGGTTGTGACACGCAGTCAGATTAACAGCTTTGGTGCAGCTTTTGATTGACACTTTGACTGTGTGTACAAAGGGAGACTGATGAAGGAGACTTAACGTCATGGCCGTTGGCTTCTAAAGGGGCTATTGCAGAGTCACGTCATCAGTGTGCTGGGTGCTTATTAAACATCCAAACAACTTAGAAATGTAAGAGTTAAAAAGTTCTATCGAACCAATTACAGAGAGTGTTTGCAGCGGTCACCAGAAGTCACCAGAGAATGTCACATCCTAATTTGCATAGTTGCTACAGCTTTCTGAACTATGTGGTTTTCTTCAAAACAGATAAGCGAGAAGTGTAAATCAGTCATGTATCTCCAAATGCCACAGATGTCAACAAATAAATCTAGCTCGCCCTGGTTTAAAAAAGTTTCAACAAGAAAAAGTTCTCAAGAAATAATGCCATGAGGGTGGGCTGTGTTCAGCATCCAAGTTGGTATTAAATTTTATATATGGTGAATAAAATATCAATTTAAAACTATAAAACTGTATCATAAAATAAACCCAAAAACATTTTCCAACTATTAACACAACTATGGCCCATTGTCTTTTAAAAGTATTCTCATGGTATACGTTTTTGGGGAAATTAGATAATCCCAATGAGGATACCACGTTGAGTCACCAGAGTCAGACATTTTTAAATCCTACAAATAGCAGGTTTATGTCAGAAATATTTATCATGGTTATGCTTTCATCCTTGACAACATTTTCCAAATGGAAAATGCAGTTACATTCTACATGCAGTTTGCCTATCTAGTATCAAGACTTGGGCAAAGTGGGAGAATAATGGTCTGTTGTTATTTGGTGAACTACCCTTTAATGAACTGGTTATAGGTGAAACACTACTGTTCATATCTGAAATAAGTTTCTCAAGAAGAAATATCTATTTTCACCTACTGCTCTTACTTCATGAAAACACTAACTATGAAAACAGCTCTTAATCGACCATGACTGGTGTGCACGTGTGTGTGTGGAATGGAGACTCTGGGTTTCTGGGCGTTAGTTTGAGGAAGCTGTGGTCAGATGGGAGTGGGTCTCTGGGTGGGGAAATACAGACAGAGAGAGAGAGAGAGAGAGAGAGAGAGAGAGAGAGATATTAAGAAAGAGATGTGAGAAAGAGATTAGTCCAGATTGGATGAGAACTGAGATCAACACAGCTCTGCAGGTAAGGTTATTAAGTCTTTGGGGTATAATAATTTGAGGTTTTTAAGAACTACATTTTAAGTTATTGACTGTTTTGAGAGTTCATGTTTAGTTATTTGGTTAGCATGTTTATTGGTGTGTGCAATACATCAAGCCAACTATTTTAAGTAATTTAAAGCGAGACTGTTTAATTTTCTCTCTCAAATGTTACATCATTTTCCTCTTACAAATAAAAAGCTGAATTCATAATAAGTCATGAAATTCAATACACAAAATTCAATGCTGCTACAGCCTTACTTGGTCTGGTAGCTTGTGTTTCTCTGTTGTTAATGTTAGCAAACTGTAGGCTATTATATAATGAACATAACTGTCAGTTTGGGCTCATGTCTACTTATGTTACAGTCACAATAGCTCAGCATTTTAGTTAAAAACTTAACAGTAGTTGTAACTTTTCAAATTTAAACAGTTGGTTTTCAGTTGATCAACAACCTTCACACGACTGATGGGTGTTGACAGAGCAGCTGGTGTCTCTGTTGTGAAAATACATTGGTTGTGAAACTTCATTTGAGAAGTCGAGATGGGTGTCTCCTGTTCCTCTTTTTGAAATTTAGACATCCTGACCCCCCCTCTGTCCTCTCACTTTCTACATGTTTCTCTTGGCAGGGTTGTTTATGTTCACCAGACCTGATAAACACTTCAAGCAAGATGAATAAATGTTTCGCTGCCGTTAACGGCACTGCTAGCCCAGCCAGTGTCAGTGGTAGCTATGCTAAGTGTGGCCAGCTGAGTGGAAAAATGTCTGAAGCAAATCCCGTGAGCCTCGGAGCACAGAACGGAGGCTGCAAGAACAGACGAGGACCAGGACATGTCACAACAAACAGCCAGAAGCCAAGCGAGCACTCTTTCTTAACAGCCTCCACCTCTAATGTGACACCACGTTCTCATCAGCGGCGGTGGTCAGCCGACTTTTGCAAGTGTGGGACCTCCCCCGTCATAACTGTGAAGAAGAACAAGAAGCAACCACCGCCTCCTCAGCGTGGAGTATCCCTCCTCCGACCCCACGCGGCATCCCATTATTCATCCAAACGCTACTCCTGCCCCCCCATTGGGGTCTTTAACTCGCCAACTCACTCCTCTTCCTCGTCATCCTCCACTTCTTCCTGCTCCTCTCCTCCTCCTGTCCAGACATCTGTCATCACCGGCCGCGACCCTCTAGGCTGGAAGTTGCGTCCCAAGTCCAGCTCCGCCTCCCCCCGGGCTCACACGAACAGGCTGTCTCTGCAGATCCCCCTCCCCGTCATCTTCCCTGAACCAGAATCTAGTCCTGCTGCTAACTCTCAATCAGTCACTGCTAATCCAGATCCCTCCCCAAAAACCAAACCTCCTCTCAGAACCAAACCACCCCGTCGCCGCCACTCCGACTCCTCGGCCTTCCTCAGAAGCCTGGCGACCCCTCTACCCGTGGTGACGCTTGAGGAGCTCTGCGGCGTGCACCTCCGTCCGCTCACCCTTTTGGATGAGTCTGATGATGTCTTCAGCAGGGGGGGTGAAGAGGAGGTGAAGGTGACCACTCGGCCGCGTAAAATACCACCGCCCGTTCCAGAAAAAACTTCCATGGCAAGACAGATAGCACAGCTGATGGCTCATTCACACCAACACTGTGGGCCTGGTACAGAAATCATTTACACCCGTGTTATAAAGCCAAAACCTAAACATTCCCTCCAGACTGAGGACCACAGAAGCCTGAATGCTAGAATAACTGGTAAGCACTCATGGAAATCTCCTAATAATTACCTGAGAGGAAAGAATAATGAGGGATTAACACCGAAACAAAACTACAAAACACACTGTAGCCAACTTCCATCCAGCAATTTAGCATTGCACTTCTATAAAGTCAAAGAAGGGAAACTTCTCTAATGTGCAGATTCAGACATAAAATCATAAGTCACATATTTTGGTGCAGCCCTCCAGTGGCACAGCTCTGAACCAAATACAAATACAGCTAAGGGAATGTAGCCTAAAGGCACAACTGGACATGCAGATTGTGCTAATGGCTGATTTTAAAAGTGTAAACAGTGTTGAGTATGACCATCCTCCTTGGAAAAATATTTATTTTCAACACAAACATGGAGAATAACTTCCAGTACATATTGAGCGATTTAAACCTGTTATAGACTGTATATAGGAAGCGGACGTAGTTACCGTGACATCACCCATTGGTTTGTGGACTACGGTTTCAAAGCCTCAAGATTGGCATTTTATTTTATTGAAGAATAATTGAAACTAGCGATTGAGACCATAAACTCATTTTTACAACATTTACTGAGGTAATAAATTAAGTGAAAAGGCTCATTTTCTCATAGAAAATGATTTCTATACAATCAGACTACTTTTTGCAACCAGAGGAGTCGCCCCCTGCTGGCTATTAGAAAGAATGAAAGTTTAATGCACTTCCGCATTGGCTTCACTTTTCAGACCCGGAGGTCGCCACCTGATTATAAAACACAACTGTACAGTAGAAATAATAATTGCAGAGATATGCTGCTAGGGGTGGTGATAAATGAATGGAATCAACTGAAATAATTAACATAGTTGAAAGTACTTTTGTGGAGGCTTGTTCTTCCTTTGTCCATTATTACTGAAGCATTACATTTCAATTATTCTAATTCCTTAGCTTTAGCAGTAGGTTTAGAGTAGAAGAGAAGGAAAATTGTCCTACAATGAAGGGGGGATGGAGCTTGGGAAAGAAAAACAACTTGTGAGAGACAAACCAAGATCTTTTCCTAAACCTAACCAAGTAGTAGTTTTGTTGCGTAAGTAAACTTATAAACTAAGTAAACCTATGTTGGAAGTTTATTTTGAAAATAGACTGTATGCATGTAAGTCAGCACACTGACACACTGACAGCTGTTGTTGTTTTGTGTTGTTAATTGATTTCCAATAATATATATACATACATCTGCATAAAGCAGCATATTTGCCCACTCCCATGTTGATAAGAGTATTAAATACTTGACAAATCTCCCTTTAATGTACATTTTGAACAGATAAAAAAATTTGTGATTAATTTGCGATTAATTGTGATTAAATATTTGAATTGATTGACAGCCCTAGTTTTTTGTTTAAGACTCTCCTGCAAGGCAATGGCTCACATCCTTTAAACTCCAGTTTGTAATGCTTTCAGTTTTAAATTTGTCTTCTAGCTCAAACAAAGATACCCCTTAATGACATCATCAGGGGTACTTTCTTACACTTGGAGAAATGACAATATACAACTATATTCACAAACTGAGTAGTACTCCTCGTGATGAGTAAACTAAAGTAAAACTGTTGGTGATTCTTTTTACACAAACAGTGAATATAAGTTTATGAGAAATGAATTACTGTATTTGAAGATGATGCACAACACTGCCCTTAAAGTTTGCAGGAGATCTAATTGTAGATGGCGGATTGCCTTTCACCCTGATTAGCTTTTGATTGATTTCCTTTACCATGTGCTGAGAGGAGAGGAGAGGCGTTACGGCCTCGGTCAATAGTAACAGCATTTCCTGTGTTTCAGCAGGGCAGCGTGTGGATACCAGCTGCGACAGGGAGAGGTCCACGCTTCCCTGGCTGAGCAGACTCCAACACAACTAACTACCAGGAACTATTGTACAGATTACGGTGAATGTACTGTATGTGCTGGGGATGGGACATCTTGATCTACTTTTTACTCAAAGGTCTGAGATTTATCGAGTTAAAGACTTTTCTAACTGCCCTCCGACACAAATGACTATTATTACTTCAGTATTGCATGATGTTTTATCTCTCCGCCATACATTCTTATTACAGCAATATCTGCTATAAATATTTGTAAATATGACTTTGTTTTTTGCGTGAGTTCAGACAAGTGTTACGTTCCCAACTACCCTGCATTCTCAATTATATGTTTCAAGGGAAACATATTTTCTCCCGGATTACGGTCGCAGTTTTAAACACGAGGTTAACGTTGGGAATTGAAACAAAACAAAACAAAAACAGAACAAAACTACTTGGTAAGATCATGTGTTGGCTTAAAATAAGTACGTTTGTTACATAAAGGCAAAGAGCACTGATATTGTTTGATTAATGGATTAATTGATTTACAGGAAATAAACTGTAATAACAATAAATCATTAACCATCTCAGTTTATTTTGGTTTTGTTTATCAGTTAATTTTTTGAAGATGGGGACCCTTGTCAAATATCTAATATAGTATATGGGAGTGGGCAAATATGCTTGCTTTATTCAATTGTATGTATATATGTATTATAAATTAATTAACAACACAAAACAATGACAAATATTGTCCAGAAACCCTCACATGTGCTATGCACGAATCATAACATGGCAAACTGCAGCCCAACAGGCAACAACAGCTGTCAGTGTGTCAGTGTGCTGACTTCACTATGACTTGCCCCAAACTGCATGTGATTATCATAAAGTGGGCATGTCTGTAAAGGGGAGACTCGTAGGTAGCCATAGAACCTATTTTCATTCACATATCTTGAGGTCAGAGGTCAAGGCACCCCTTTGAAAACGGCCATGCCAGTTTTCGCCTAAATTTAGCACAAGTTCGGAGCGTTAGTTAACCTCCTTCTCCAGTATCTTCCTTTTAGCTTTACAACGGAGGTGCTACAACCTCCGAAATATTGATACCGCAAGTTGCATTAATGCGTGGCGTTAAAACAAATTTTTAAAGCGTTATTGTCGTGTTAACGTTGACAGTCCTAATTTTAATACATTACTTTGGTCTGTGTATGAATGGTATTTGTCATTACTTGTGATATTCTAGAGATGATTTAACCTGTTATTAGATGGTCGCAGCCCTAAAATGATTGGAGCCATGTGAGTGTAGGAATAGGATTACTGTTTTTTTTTTTATAAAGTTTGCGAAGAATTCATGCTTCTTTTGCTTGTTTTTATCAGTAATTCCCATGGTCTGATGTCTCCGGCACTCTGCCTGCAGATGAATTTCTTCTGCTACGCTCCACTTCAGGCTTGGCAGGCCCTTAATACAGACAATACAATTTTGCCTAACAGATGCACAAACACACACACTCACAATGCGCAGCAGCAAAATCTAACGTGCTTGTGGCTGCAATGTGACTGAAATAGCATGCCGACTTCACACAGGTGCAAAGTGCTGAGAATCTCGCTGCTTATCTGGACAGAAAAATGGGCTCAAGACAGCAAAAAAAGCTTCAAGTTTACACAGACCGTTGAATCACAAAGGAACAGCTGCTTACAGGAAAATCATTGGGGATATTGCAAAAAACACAACTATGTTATCACCGTGAAAATACTGGTTAAAACTACAAACATTAACCATAAATGCCAAGTAATGCTCATCAGACACATGGAGTGTGTTTTTAAAGCAACAACAGCAGGGGCACATTTGCAATTAGAACGAGTGAGAGGATCCAACAGAAAATGTGAAACCGTTGGTCTAAATCCAGAAAGTAGCAACACTTGTTTACCATTTGTTGCCTCTTCCCAGGTTTAAGGACTTACCATGTATTCACATTATCAACTCGTGACAAATAAAAATAGGTTCAGACAGAATTAAGTGTTGCGGGAAACTGAACCAATGGGTAACACTTTTACAATTATACGGGTCACAAAGTTTCCTATTCATCTCCTTGAAAAGAACTGACCGGGTAATTGGGAAGGTTCCTGGAAAGGACTTTGTCATTTGATACTACTGAATGGAAAATGGAGACAGTATACACTTCGCAACTCACAAGAGACAGCTGAAAGAAGAAGCAGCAGAGGTCGAGATGTCCTGACAGTCGCTGGTGTGGTTTAAAAACACTGGGTCCTACAAATCCCATATTGCACCTCCAGTTTGCAATGCAGGTATTCACTTAAAATTCTCAAGCCCAGGCCAAGATAACATTACATTACTATTACATCACCATGGTTATTTTTTAAACTACAGTATAGTGTTTTGAACATGAAAGTTAATTCTTGGCCATGAGTGAAAAATAATCTCAACTCAAGGTCCACTTACTATTTTTCAGAGCTTTAAACGGCATCTCGAACCAAGACGGGGTTAACGATGTCCTGTACACTTTTGATAAATGCAACCTAATTAGACCTTGTCTGCTATCTCTATTAACCTAATGAACATATTATCTTCCACAGTGAAATATCTGGTAATATTTCAGCAGTGCAAAGAAATCTATATCTGTTCAGATATAAGTGAAAGGTAAAAAGATGCAGACAGAGAAGTTGGGATGGAGTCAGTTGTGTGAATCTGGGTTTGGCCCGCTGAGATGAGCTGCTGGGTGTCGAGCCGAGCGGAGAGAGATCTGCAGTGTAGGCTGGAAGCAGCGCTGCAGGCAGGTGAGCAGTGATCATCATACATACACATAAACACATGCAGAGACCTCACACCCGTACACACACTGTGGTACACCCTGCGCATGCAAATCTGAAGCTGCTGCATCTCAGAGAGGAAATACTCCACTAATAAGGTCGAAAACTAGATAAAAGTACAAAAAATACCAACTTCACACACTGACACACATTGAACTCCAAGCCTACAGGCCGAACACTACTTTCAACTGTGCTACGATTAAACACTAAAGAAAACTAACTTATTAACATTATATTACATTTCTGCCGATAGATCCTCCTAATTATAACACACTATTCCTTGAAAGGAGTTTGCTACTTGTTTAACACAAAATCCCTGCTGCTTAGGCCCAGTTCCAGCCACAGCATGATTCTTTATATAGCCTTCCTATAAATTGTTTTTAAGCTCAATAAACACAGATAATATTTGACTGGAATTTCTCCCATTTGTCTGGCAAATTGAAATCTTCCAGCCAGGACACGAGGACCGGCACCAATTTTCTTTCTAATGGAGATCCTGCCCTGTACAGAAACGAATTTTCACCAGCCCAAAAAGAAATGGGTGCATGAACATCTCCACTTACTGTATAGATAGGTAAGTGTAGTTACAGGCTTGTGCTACTTATGGTAGAATGATCCCAATCAGTTCTACACAGTGACATGTACTGAGTATAGGTATCAGAAAAGAAAAAGAAGGTTTGGTAAACCCCGATAACAAACCACAGCAAAAGTGTTCTTCAGGCATCTTAGTGGTTTTATTTCGATCCAAATGAGCTGAAGGATCAAACGCTCCAAACACACTTGGTAGATATACAGTGAGCTTTCCCTCGAACTGCGTGATTAATAACGAAAGCTTGAAGAGTAAAAAGAAGCAAAATTCTCAGGAGTCTAGGTGGGATGCACTCCGCCTCTGAGGAGGAACAAGAAGAAGATGAAAAGGCAGAGAAGACGAGATCTTTTCCTCCATCAGCGAGGCAGAACAGACTGACACTTATTAGCCTGCAGCACCCTGAGTGAGTGTGTGTGTGTGTGTGTGTGTGTGTGTGTGTGTGTGTGTGTGTGTGTGTGTGTGTGTGTGTGTGTGTGTGTGTGTGGGACAGCGTCAGGTTGTGTAAGCAGGAGTAGTATTAGTGTAGGTTTGTATAAAAGTTTACAAAAGTATTCATGTTAGTGGAATGTGTGTGCTTGTGAATTTGCATATGCGTGTGTTCACACTTAAAGCTCTTAAATTAAGCTAAATTTAGCTGCATGAAATGATACCAGACTGAGGTTACCTAAACATCACTCCAGAGAAGCTCAAACATCTTCAGTATGAAACCCTCAGGCTACACCTTCAAACTTTTAACTGCATAATTACAATGTTTAAAAGTAGACAATGAGTGTCGGGTTTTCCAAGAAATACGGACCAGTTCCTGTTTCTTCACAGAGGTAAATGGGAGGCCAGTGTGCTTGGTGTGTTCACAGCACCTTTCAGTGCTCAAGGAATATAATATTCGGCGCCACTATCAGACTCATCATGGCGAAAAATACAAGAGCTTGCAAGGACAACTGAGAACAGAGAGGATAAATGAATTGTTGGCAGCTTTGAGGAAACAGCAGTCTGTCTAGAGTCGTAGCCGAGAGACGAGCGAGACATCTCAGGCTGTTCATCATCTGTTTTGCAAACAGATTGTTCGTTTATTGTGAACGTTTTCAGAATGTACTAGTACTTCTTTACACTAAAAGAAAGGGAAAATTTGCTGGCCCATGAACTACAATGAGTTTGACCCCTTTGGTTTAGGGCAACATCACATGCAAGAATATGAATGTGAATGAGTGTGGACTCTTTCCAGGTCCTTCACATACTGCAATAAACCAACTACAGATGGAGCCATTAAAGTTTCTGTCAAATCCCCTGAAAGGCTGAATAACCAATTAGCATCCAACTACCACACGTCTTTCACTTCTTAATCTCCTGCTCCTTGTCTTCTACATATTCATGAGACACCCATCGGCCCTTTCAAGCTGTTTTCTCACTTCTTTCTGATAAGCTGTGGCGACACTGGGAACGTTTTTAAGTAAACTGACTAACAAAAAGAAGAGGAAATGCCATTGTTAGCGTCGGAGAAGGGGGTGAAAAGCTACCTTAGAGCCTTGACAGACGGGAGAAAGCATGAAAAATAAACAGAGGAAGAAGCAGCAGAAATTGAGAGAAAGTGTGAGCGCTGGCGGGATGTCGCGGGGTAGATGGAGAAAATAAACAAATATGCTCCTGAGTTTGTGTGCGTAGAAGAGAGACAGACAGACAGACAGAGAGAGGAGCAGAGAGAGGAGGGAGTTGGAAGGACAAACATTATTTGATTTCGTTCAATAAACAGGCAGAGAGCTGGAGAGTGTTTTTGCATCGTCGATTTTCTGCTTGAAAAAAGGACCTTGATGAGCAAAGCATCACCACTCTCTCCTGCCAATCATCAGTGGCTTTCTTTTTTGTTCACCCCAAATCTTTTTGGTGTCTCTGCAGCTCAATTAGGCAAACTGGCACTGAGCTTCATCAACGTCTATATTGGTACTAGAGAGACTATGCTGGAAAATTATTGTTTTTCTTCTTTTTCCTTTCTTCCAGTTTTGGGGGAGCCAGTCCCCCATTTTTTTTGTTGTTTAGTAAGTCTAATTTACTGTGATACATATGAATGTACCAACCCGTTCTCACTCGCAACTCGTCAGATATCGCAGCTCGGTCGGCGCCCCTTCGGTGTCTGATACCGACGCACCGAGGCACCACTTAGCATCTGTATGCATCAGGCTTTCAACTAACTTAATGTAAACCCATCCGTGTCATTATTAGACGGGCAGAGCAGCTGACAGGTGGGTGGGGAGGTGGGCTGGTTTCACACGGGATACGATCAGCGGCCTCCTGGGGAAAAAGTCCAGTGTTTTTTCACCCACCCATCCCCCGACCTCCTCCCTACACGGCGTTTCATGCTCTTTATATTTCCTGCTCCACCTGCTAATATGGATTACATACGAATTGATTTCGGGGGCATAAATATACGAATTACAGTGCATTACTTTTCGTAGGTATAGCTACGAACGGTGTATGAGAACAGCCTGCTTCAAGACAGGAGTTGCAAGAACAGCATGTGGTAAATGCTACAGAAAAAAATATCTCTACTGATTATATTTGCACAAACACGCTGTAATTCTGCTCGCTACAGTCTGCTCCATTACTTTCCCCTCTCCAAACATTTAGCTGACCATGTGCCAGCTGACCCCCAGGTGTACGTCAAATTGATTTTTACTTTACTTGTTGTGGGAATCTTTTGAACAACAAAGCCTCCCTGCTGTGAAAAGGCTTTCAGTGATTTAATGATTTAATGATTTTTTTCTCTGTGGCCTCTGCTCCCAAGCTTGCTGGTCAATACCAATAAATTCCGTCTTTGTGTGCGTGCCACGGCGTATATTCATGTGTGTGTTTGGCATGTGAGTGAGTGCAAATCTGCGACAGAGGATTGTCTTTAGCCAACATGGTGCATGGTGCCAGAGAAGCAGCTGTAAAGCCCTGATAAGAGGTTGTTAAGGATTCTAGGGTTTAAAGTCATGAGGCTCCTGAAACATTATGACTATATTTACATGCATGCAATAATACACACAGAATTAATAATGCAACATGGGGAATAAAGGCCATATTTTTTTCTGATCATCTAGATGACGTTGTTGGTATTGGTTATCATCATGTCTAAAAATCACATAAATGACCCTTGATCACGTGCTTTCTTTATTTTCATTGTTTTATTATAACTTAAAGGCTATCTTTCAACCTCGACCCAATTTTCCCATGTTTTTGTGTGGGAGAGCGCTGTCGATGTCAGCTGCTCACAGGCTGCAATGCAATTTGGCACTGTCAATTTATGTTCCACCAAATGGTAAAATGTGTGATGGTAAGATAACAAAAAGGGTTTGCGACATCTCAGCCGTTTGGTAGAGATTATGTAAAAAAAACAAAAAAACGCGGAGTCTGTTTAAAAAAACAAAACACTGATTGTTATTATTTCCCCAAGGACATAAAAATGCAAAGAGAGATTTTTTTTCCTACTAAACTACTACGACGACTACTGAAACAGAAAGGCAGCAGAAGCTATAGATGACGTTACATAGAGGCAGAGTTAAGGGTCGATTAGGAAGCAGCAGTGGCTGTGTGGTCATGGTTACAGATGGTATGGAGAGTGAAGAGAGAAGTGAAAAAGCAAAAGAAAAACACGGGAGACACAACAAGCGAGAGCGAGGGATGGAAAGCACTGGCACACTGTCTCCACTCTTTATCATCCAAATGCTCTCCGGCCTTCACCCTGAGGCTCTGCTGCTAATGGATTTACACTGTGGGAGACATCAGTGTGTGCTCCTGATACAGCGTGCTACAGTAGCCTTGAATGCATATCCGGTGAGAATTGTGTGTGCCACATGTAGCCTATACACTCATCTGGGTTAACGCTCAAATATCTAATCTGAAACCTTACTCTTACAATTACATGTCTGTATTTTCTATTCTATCACATTAGCAGCTTTAAAATTTGCTTTCTGTGTATCTAGATGTGTCGGCCAACAGCTGGTTGACGAATACACAAAAGTGACACATAAGCAGTAGTGAAAGTATTTTGATATTTTACTTGAGTAAAGGTAACAACAATCTACCTGATCTCATGGGAAGGCGTATAAATAGCACAAGATTTTAAGGACATTCCATGACAAGTCAAACAACCCTCATTTACCTTTTGAAGGATGCGGAAAAACACCGAAAATCAAAGCCGTTCTGAAAACTTGACGGGCGAAAGTTTCGGAGTTGGTGTGTAAACGTGATGGACACAACGTGAGGTCGTATATATTTTTAAACATGCGACAATTTCGGATGAAAAATACGGACTTGGTGTGCAAAGGCCTTTAAAAAGTATATATCACTCTAGAAGTAGGTAGTAAAAAATAGCAATTGACCTTTTCAAACTTGACAACATTAACCAAACTAAATGGGCCCCTCTGTATTTCCTGTTCCAACGGTTGTAAATGCAGTAGCTGACAGGAAGGAAAATTGGACCAAAGCTGTTGATGATACAAATATGAGTGGTGGGGGGGGGGGGGGACAGACGGCACAACATGCAGTTAATCTTGACACCATAACCTCAGTGCACTGCTGGATTGCCAGCTACACTGTGCTTCTCCTGCCGCTGCAACACATGACAAGCAACCAAATATATCAAACAGGTAAAAGTGGAAAAAATAAAGAAAAACACTGCTGCATCTCAGGTGTGTGTTTGTGTGCACGTATTAGGCCTGCACAATCTGCACTTCAGTTCTAATTAGAATTGATTAACATTAACAAGCCCAGATTGATTTGCAGGTGCGTGTCTCGCAGGTTGCAGTTCAGCACTGTGCTGAACAGATGTGCTCTCTCACCCCTCCGAAGGGATTACGACCCTTACAGTATATTCACTACACATGCACGCACACACGCACGCACGCACGCACGCACGCAAACACGCAAACACACACACACACACACACACACACACACACACACACACACACACACACACACACACACACACACACACACACACACACACACACACACACACACACAGACTGTCCACTAGCCTCCCATTCAGTTTGCATCTGCTCTGGAGCATTAGAGCTGTTTCCTTATGTTAATGCTGTCGTGTGTGTTACTTAAAATGCTAATAGGCTAACATCCTCATACATGGAGAAACCTCTACAGTAGGAGGAGCAGGGTTGATGCGTTTTACATGTAGAGGATATGATATATACCATACATAATGAAGACAAATGATCAAAGGGACGTTGGAGGAGAAAAGGCTTGTCAGGCTAAGGAAGATTTATTTTCGGAGCCCAAATTCCGATATTTGAAACATGAAGTAATACACAGGCAATACAGAGACTACAGAGAGTGCTACTGCTTCATAAATTCAAATTAAGTAAAAAATCGATCAGCAAACTGTGTACGTGCTACAGGTGCATACTCCAGTGCATACATCCCCAGTTCCAGTTTTAACTATAGCTTTCTGATTTCAAATCATCGACACTCCTACTGTTCCTGTGTTCTCTGATTGCTCCAAGAATACCTGGCAGTGTGATTGGGGGTGCTCCTGTGGTTCGCAAGAATACACAGGCCAAGGTCATAGTAGAATTTTGAGTTCCATACAATGACAAACTGTCTGTAAAACATATTGTAAAATTAGCGGCAATACAGGAAGCATTTTAACACTCACCTATTAATTTCTCAGTGGGAGGATAAAGGTCTTAGTTAGGGTTGTCCATAAATATGAAAGGTTCTATATATGAGATTCACAGCATTAATATAGCAGCAAACAACTATTTGCTATGTAAAGAAGAGTAATGTCTACCTGAGCAGAGAATGAAGTCGCTCTCCCTTTGTGTGTGTTGTAATCTGAGCTTCTCTGTGCTTTGTTGATATAGCCGGATCGGCCGCATGTGCATGTTAGTGCATGGGAGTCTCGCTGTTGTGCCTAGCTAATCACCGCCACTCTGCACCATACGGCCGTAACCACTGATAACGCCATCCTGACCCCCGGGATCGTCGTGGAAACGTAGCACCCACCCTCCTGTTCCCCCCTGTGGTATCTCACGACCTGGACGGGCTGCACACCCAGCGCGCTGTTATTGGCTGGGGGTTACACCCCCACGTGGAGCCCAAAGGCTGTTTGCTGATACTCAGAAGCGTCCAGCAAAATAAGAAGAAAAGAGAAAATATGGGCAGAGGGCAGGGTCTCTGTAGATACAGACACCACCACGCACTTCTAGTGGGTCATAGGGATGATTGAGAGGGATTATTCTTGTATCAGTCTATACATTGTTTTAAAGGAAAGTCTTGCATATTATACCTTCAAACACCAACTTCATGAGGCACAGTGTAATGGAGAAGAGTTGTGCCACATGCTTTCATTAGACTTGCATTGAAGCTCACACCGCTGTCTCTGCCTGTCTGTCCTCTGTTATCCATCCCTATTAGATCCAAGGATTTAAATACCTGCTAGAGTGATTGACTGCAAACTATTAAGAGCATAATGACGGTAACCAGCTGTTTGTGGAGAAGCTAAGCTGTGTCTGTGTGTGTGTCTCTCTCTAGGGACTGTTCTCCATCCTCTGTTAATGAAGGCACCTGCACACACACATACCTGAGCAAACATGCACATTCAGGTCACACAGGCATACCCATGAACACACCCACACCCACACACACAGTCTCCTGATGTTAATGCATCAAACCTGACGGATGGCTATGGAGCCATTCCTCTCCTTGATGTGTGAGACACACACTTATATAATGGCCATATTCTGCTCTTAACTCCACTCTGCGTTGATCAAAGGAGAGTAATGCACCTATAAGGGACGCGGGGAGTGGCACCAAATGGGGCAGGAGATGGCTGGAAAAACATAGTGGGAGTAGTTCAGAGGAGAGACATGCTGCGACTACAAAGACATGGCTCCATTTGGGGGGGAAAAGTGAGCTCTGATCTAATCATTTGTTGCGACTGTGGTCATCCTCACTCACCGTCCTCATCGTTTCATCATCCCATCCCTGCTGTGGGCATGAGCATGGGTTCCTTTACACATTTCTTTGAGAACTTTTGTATTCACCTGCACATTCAGTAGAAAAGAGACTGCTGTATCCGTGAGCGCTATCATAATTTATGCAATCCAAATTATATTTCTGCTTTCTTTACAGGATTGGAAAGCATTCAACAATATACAAGATTCAAAGCATTCATGTAAAATACCAATTGATGTCCAAAGAATTAAGCTAACCCACAATTTGTGTCGGACAACTGCGACATAAATCTACAGATCTCTCAAACAAGCAGGATCCATAGAATTAGGATAGAAGTAGAACAGACATTCCCATTCAAATCAACGTAGCACGATGGTCAGAGCGGCCGTTGGGTTGTAACTAGGGCTGTCAATCGATTAAAATATTTATATATATATAGCCAGTGGGCTAGCAGCCAGAAGGCTAGCAGCCAGAAGGCTAGCAGCAAACGGGCTAGCGGCCAGCGGGCTAGCGGCCTTCATCACTCAATGAGTGAGTCCGGTTATTCCATCAACTAGCATTGAATTTGTTCCTCCAGAGGGATCAACAGTGATTTCAAGCATCCACGAATCACTACATTCTTCAATTCAGGCAACCAGACAATTTATTTCTGGTATGGAGAGTGAAATTAGGGAGTAATCTAACTCCTGAATCTTGTCAGTGTACAAAATAGCCATTCCATTCAATTTTCTGCCTCTTATCTGGGTAGTCCAGACGCCCCTCTCCCATGCAACGTCTTCCAGCTCCTCCTGGGGGATCCAAAGGTATAGAGATGAGATATATAATCAATCCAGAGCACCCTTAACTCGCTCCTTTCAACGCGAAGGAGAAGCGCGCTCCCTCTGCATGTCTGAGCTCCTTACCCAATCTGTAATAGTGAGCCCAGCCACCCTACGGAGGAAACTCATTTCAGCCATTGGATTCGTAATCACATTCTTTCAATCACTACCCAAAGCTCATGACCATAGGTGAGGGTTGGAAAGTAGATTGACGGTCTTCACCTCAACGGCCACATTACTGCTGACGCCGCGCCACCCCAGCCTCATTCAATAACTGCTAATTTCTTCCAGAAATCACTTTGTGGGGATTGACACAAGACAGCAGGGAGTTATATGAAAGAAGGGAAGAAGGAGGGAAAAGTGGTCCAAGTGTGGTTGTCCTTACCCGGATGTTGTCGAAGGATGCTTTGTTGGAGACGTCATAGAGGAGGAGGAGAGCTGAGGAGAGAGAGGAAAAACATGTTAGTAATGTTTCTGTACTTAACTTTTTAAACAAACCACATTCAGAAATCCGATTTAGAGAGTCACTTTGTCACTAAAGGGACAGATAACTAACCAATGATAAAATGTTAAGGTGGAACATGCTGGTGATTATCACACCACATCTTATACCATGAAATCACAAACATGTATTCCCATATGGCCACTGTTATTGTTCACTAATGTGGTGGTGCTGCTGTCAGAAAGCTGCTGCAGTGACTAAACTAAACACTGATCATGACCGGTGTTAGTGCCACGCTGCTGTGGCAATGAGTGAGAAGAACACGAGGACAGAAGAACAAAATGGAAAAGATGTGCAACGTGAAGTGAACACGGTTCAAGGTTGTGATGAATCATGGCATTGACACAACATAACAAGTGGAGCTGTATCATAGTCCAGGAACTCCATGCATGATTGAAGACACATGTATCCCATGATTGTCAATCATTATGTGTATTTTAATGCAGATTTCGAGCTTGTGCAGCCTTGGGGAAGGTATGCCCAATTTCCTATTATTTTCCGTCACAACAAAAACACTTCTTGCTTAGAACTGGGCCACTCTTTTGTAGCACCAATGACTGAATGTAAATTTGTTAAATCAGTCATCATGTCCCGGAAGATTGACCTTTGAAAAACAACCAAAAACTTTGCAGAGCACCACGGGGAATTCACCATCCATCCCACCATACCTTGCTTTAGAATTCATGTGGTAGCGATTTGTTTCATAATTTGATGTTCAACGAGAGCTTTTGGATTTCACACAAGAGAAATGCACGGAGAAAAACTTCTATAAAGTCTTCCACTGTTAGCTGAGCAAAGTGCTGAGCTCCACTATTTACCACAGCATTAGTATTACACCTGACAACATAACCACCACGCATGTGAATTCTAATTACCTCCAACTGCACCGTGCTGCCATGCAGGATAATATCACCTCAGGTAGTTTTCACACAAGCTGGAGGGTGTGCATTAGAGAGCTCTGTCAGACAGAAAAACCCATTACACCTACGTACGAGGGCAATTGTAACTCGTTTTCTCAGCTGGATCAACTTTCACCTGCAATAATTAGCCTAAGCTAATTAACTCCACAGCACCACCTTCTCCTTTACTTACATCACACTCTGCCCTCATTCCAACACTCTTTCCTAACCCCTACGTATACCTCCTCTTCCCTCTCGGTCCCAGACCCGTGGCCCCATTTACACCAATCTATTTTGGATTAATCCCTCTATTTGTTTATTCCAGCCAGACAAGACCGTGAAGGGTGTTTAATGAGTTGTAATCACCGTGAGCGTGGCCTTGCTCTGTCAAACTGAGAAAACACAAGAGAGGGGGAGAGAAAAGAGGGAGGTGTGAAGAAGAAGAGACAGAATGAGAGAGAGAGATGACCTGCCCCAGTTAATTTCCTCCCGCGAGGCTCCTGTGTTATCAGCCACCAGAAGACCAGAGTGAACCACAAGGAGTTGCTTTCTTTCACCCTCCCTTAATCCAATTACATCTTGCCAAGCGCACAAGACAGACAAAGCAAGAGAACTTTGTAACAGCAGTAGAGGCGCAGAAGAGTTTTTTGGCATCACAGGCAGTTACAGTGTGGTTGCAAAACAGTATTTACAAGAGAGACGGAAATAACTGTGAAAGATGGAGGGAGTCAAGAGGGCAGAGGAAGAGACAGAAAAATAAAGAAGGTGGTAAAAGTGAGAGAAGAAGGGCAGGAGATACAGACAGGCAGAGACAAAAAGGTGAGTAAGATTAACCATGCAAACGCAGATAGACATATTGATGGATCGACCTATAACCTCACCAAGAAACTGTGAAACGAGACCACCATGACAAGACATATATGCTAATGAGAGAGGCTGACAGAGAATATAAAGTGCATTCATCTAGCTTTTTGTAATAATGGCTGTCATAAGAAGGAGGGGGGAAAAAAAGCACACTGGGTTGATGAGGTGATTAAGCTAGGCTAAAAAACTAAAGTAACTTACCGACTCAAGGTTGTATGCCTCCAGTAAAGTAGCAGTTTACATCCATGTCTGTCCAAAATGTCATCACTAAATAATTTTCATCCTATTAGACATTTTTGTTAAATTGTCATTATTAGCATAAGAATTCTTGAGTTATGGCCAAAAATGTGTTTTGTGAGGCCACAGTGACCTTGACTTTTGACCATTGACCAACAAATTCTAATTAGTTCATCCTTGAGTCCAAGTGGACGTTTGTGCCAAATTTGAAGAAATTCCATCGAGGTGTTCCCAAAATATCACGAGAATGGTATGGACATAAGGTCACAGTGACCTTGACCTTTGACCTTTGACTATGTCATCGTAACGTTATTGACTTATCGTACGAGATATGGACATGACCTTGATCATTTTTCCTTTCTCGACTTATCGTACGATATATAGACATGACCTTGATCATTTTTACATTATTGACTTATCGTACGATATATGGACATGACCTCGTGTTTTTCGCTGAATCGGGTGTTGTGCAGACAATTCACATTTTTGCTAACAGAGCTCGAGAGTCGATTTTATTTATTGTTTTGGTTGAGTGATTTTATTTTATTTATGTTTATTTATTTATTTAGAATATTTTAATATTTTTTTCACAATGGTCTCAAAATGACATAATATACTTTATCGCAATTATTTCTAGGACAATATATTGTCCAACAAAAGTAGTTTGACAGGCCTAAATGGCTGCTCCATATTCTTGGAAACAGAACAGCAAAACTTTCACTCTCCCTGCATGACCCAAATGCAACCCGCCATCACACCAGTATTACACACAACATCGACTATTTGACTTTGAGAGCGTCTACCACCTTGACTATCCAAGTTCCCACAACAAACCCTGAGCAGGAAGGGATGGAGTTTGATGGAGTGAAGTGATCCATAAAGAGCACTACCATCCGTCATCTCTGAGATGATAATCTGCGTCAATAATCACTGGCTGACCTTGCTATCTCTCCTTCCCTTTAATATAAATCACATAAACATGCCATGTATGCAGACATAAGCACACAAACACACCCAGGCCTGCAATGCACTGTGGATTCTGTGACTTTTAGGTTTTGATTAATAGTGATCCTAAAATCACACCATCCAGAAATACTTAACTACAACACAGCATTAAATAGTTTTTACCATTATTTGACAGCATAGAGAGACAGGAAACACAGCGAGAGAGAGGTGGTGATGGCATGAGACAAAAGTTCGGAATTTACTCTGGAACGTTGCAGTTATATGGTGTATATGCATCCTTAACCACTCAACACCAGGACGCCCCAGCATCTTTCAAAAAGGGGCATTGTAGGCAAAAAAGATGGGACAGCTAAACAAGAAATTATTTCCATTTTATGTACTGCCTTATACTTTACAACAGCTTAGACAAGATGACGCATACTTTAAACTTCCCAACAGTATATTAACATTAGCGGCACAACAACCAGGTACAACAATAAAACGCTGCTGACAGATCAACTCATCAGTAATAATAATTATCCAATAACGTAAAAATGAGGACTAACTTTTCATAAGATGTCATACGAACCGTTGTAAGAGGATATGTTGGCACAGTAGTAACTCTTGTAAAGAAAGCAAATAAGCATATTTCCCAAAATGTATATGTCTATAACTATGTCTAACTATTCCTTTAAGGACATTTAGCTGACAATGTACAGTATGTACTTTTACTTCAGTAAAATAGTAAATGCATTACTTTTACTTGTTATGGAGCATGTCTACATGGTAGCATGTCTAAGCATCAGAGTTTTTCTTCTGCCACTTGTTATGAGAGAGAAGTTCCCTATTGTGATAAAAATAAAGTTGGAGTTTCAGAGGTGACTTTTACAGATCGACTCACATGTGCATTAAAAACGCTGCCAGAATATTTCCATCAACTTGCAAATGACAGCTAAACACCAACAGTACCTGTTCTGCTCCATTACTGCCTTGGAAATTAAAAGCACACCTATGATTGCTCTGCAGCACATCAACTAATGAAAGGCCTATATGTGTGTGTGTGTCTGTGTGTGTGTGTGTGTGTGTGTGTGTGTGTGTGTGTGTGTGTGTGTGTGTGTGTGTGTGTGTGTGTGTGTGTGTGTGTGTGTGTGTGTGTGTGTGTGTGTGTGTGATATCTGACTGATGAGTTTCACTTCATTCCCTCAGGCTAGTTCTTGCCCCTGCATTGATGTTACTGTATGACAAAATGAGAGTGAGCGTCTGAAATTGCTACCGGCGTCCCCTCCTTCCATCACCTTCATTATTCCTGTGACAGTTCCAACAGCGGATGTCATTTCTACCTCTACTGCTAGCTAAGCACAGCCCACGGGGGCTCCGTTCTACGGTCTCCATTTTAGAAAGGGGCGGCTCAATCACGGCGACAAGCGATTACTAAAATCCCCGGGCGTAGTGACAGCTGAATCCATTCATGTTTAAAGCAAGTCTCTTCGGATGAACCTTAAAGAGCAATGAACAGGTAAAGTATGTGGAGTATGATAGCCGGATCAATATTTGAAGACGATAAAGTGAGACAGATATTATACTGTGTGGACAATTAGCTCAATGGAGTATAAGCAGGGAGATACATTTGCTCGCACACACACACTCCCTTTCCAACTTCCTCTCAACTCACTTCACACAGATGCACGAGAATAAAGCCTCAAAAATGCCTTTGACTGTGACCTTGCACATCCGTTTTAATATGCAGGCAGCTAGTGAGGTATGTCTGTCTGTGTGTGTGTGTGTGTGTGTGTGTGTGTGTGTGTGTGTGTGTGTGTGTGTGTGTGTGTGTGTGTGTGTGTGCAAGAAAAAGACACAGAGAGCGCTTGATGATGGATCGCACAGCTCACGGCTCTCCCTGTAGTGGCGCAATACTTTCAATGTTTTGTTTCCAATCTCTCTTCTCCATCCATCTCCCTACCTCCCTTTCTTTTTCCCTCTAACGTTTTCTTTTCTATCATTCCCCTCAATCCCTTCATACATTCTCCGCTCAACTCTTGATGAGTGTTCCCTCCGCCGCTGTCCATCCTCCTGCCTCAGATGGGACAGGCTTCGCCCCCACAAGCTGCTGCTGATTGAGGCCTCCGGTCGCTCATTAGCGATGAAAGCAGTGACCCAAGAAGACGGAATAGAGGGAATAAAAAATGATGCAGGCGGCATGGGATGAGGCAGAGCAGAGCGGCGACACAATGAGGTAATGACTGGTTTAATATGAAATAGATGTAGTCTAGACTATTGGGTCCTACAGTTGTCACTACTCTTCTATGTTCTTGCATCCTTTCTTTTATAGCTCATTTCCGCCATGTTGGTGGCATTGTGGCATTCAGAGTCAAGAGCAGGTTGAAACACAGACACAACAGAGTGGAGAGTAACTTTGTAGAGAACTGCCCATTACATGTGAAGAACCTGGAGTCAGCACCACCCCAGCACCCCGTTTTAAGACAGTAGCCAGTTCCTGGTAATCTGTTTGAAATAGACTAGGGTTCTAATTCACTTTTGGGACCACAGTTCCCATAATGCTTTGGGGGGATGCATAATAGAGCTCAACAGTGACCACCCACATTTTGAACTGCTCTGGTTCCGTAAGTGAATTTCTCATTCATTCAGTTTTAAGCATTGGAACCAAGCCAACAAGCTACGAGATGAATTGTGACCATAAAATATTTGATTCGGAGCAAAAAAATGTAAGAAACGTTGCTGGAGTATTTGCGCAATGTCATCACTAATTTTATGGAAAATGTAACAATATCGGCCATTGACATTCATCAGGTAGGGTGACTTTTTTTGTGCAAGATTTCCCTTTCCGATGCGCCTGTCTAGCAGTTTAAACAACACTTCATTTCATGTTTCATTCTGGTTAAAATGATGAGCAGTTCAAATTCCCACTTTAGAATATAGACAGAAAACCCAAGGACTATGTCCCATTTTTCAGAAAGACGATAAAAGAAACCCTCTGTGAGAACATCTATTGAGTCACAGCTGCTAGTGGAACAGAAGCGATCTACAGTAGGAGACGGGGTCGGACTTCAACTTCGATGAAGGCCATTACAGGGAAATAAAGCAGCCAAAGCTCCTCGTTCTGAGCAATACAACCCTTTTAATCATTTACCACAATTTGGAGCAGTCGTGTGTGAGGCAGCCATTTCCTGCGCCATGAAATTTATTAACTCTGTCATTCTGTTTCTTTAAATTCATCATGTTGGGTCTTTTCCTGCGATAAGGTATAATGGCAGAGGACATTGGAGGAGTTTCATTTCAGGCTGAAATGTCCATCAATTGAAAATGTGACATCTATGTGACTGCTCGCACAGAGTTAATGGTAGTGATGGGGCTTTCGCTAGTTATTCCTTAGGGCTACAATAATTCCGAATCTACATTAAGTAACACATTAAGTAGCACATCATTTGTCATGAAGGATAAGTGCACGAAGGGGCTGGAATAAAGCCGCTCACTCTCTTCCATTACCTGAGCACTCTTGACAACCTTGAATTCCATTATTCTTTAATTCCTCTGTTCTCGTTACAGGGTGCTGCCGTCTATTGAGGCAGAATGCCACTTCATTACAGAGCGAGCTTCTATTGAAAGCTCTGTAATGATTTCTCTCTACCCTTTTATTCATGCGTCACTACGTTCGTTGTTTTTTTGTTCGCCAGCCTGGAGATTATTGAAGACTGGTTGTTTGCATATTTGAACAGGTCTGACTGCTTTGTTCCTCTGGACCTCTTGTTTCCTTTCTTGATTTGATAAATTAAGTTTATCTTATCTAATATTTCTCCATCTTTAACCCTATCCCACCCACGCCTTTCAATCTAGTATCCTCTCTCTTATTTTTAAATCTCTGTCCCTCTACCCCCCTTCGTTACTTGTCTCCCTTACTTGTCTCCCCCACTGAGTCTGCTTCTGTGGTTTGGCCCCATGCTGTGGGAATGACAAACCGTCAGCTCCACTGGGGGAAAGGGGGGGATTTCTGGACCCAGCTGGACCTGCGCGGCGCCCTCTACACCAGATGGGCCAGGCAGATTGCACTGGGCTAACCTCAACCACCAGCTCATTTGCACTGCCTGTCTGGTTCTTCTTGCTCTCTCATTAAGGGTGTAATGACAGCCAAGATTGGGGCCAAAGCGGAATAAAATAATCAATAGCTGGTTAGGGGCAAAGTATCACTTTGAGACATGCTGTATACTCTTTCACAACACCTACTGAGCTGTCCTTGGGCAAGGCATCTGCTGCATTCATAGAAATAGAATTGGAGTAGAACGGACATTGAACTGTTTTCCGTGGTCATTTGACTAGTACAAAAGAAAATGGAGATTGTTGATAGTTGTTATGGTTACAACACATCAGTGGGGCTGTAAATTGTTGTCGTAGCTCGCTGGGAAGAAAATGGACGCAGCTCCGGAGACGGATGGCAGTAGTATGTGGGTACATCTTCTGTTTCACAATTGACAACACTACAATACATCATTTGGGTATAAAAAAGAAAACAAACAAAATCAGCCTCCCATTCATTGTTTATGGAGCAGCTTCAGACTTTATACCCTATGACATCACAAGTTTGAGACTTACTTCTGTGGTTTCTGGCTTTGAGAGAGAGTAGTTCATGTTCACAAATATGAATTGAACTTTACTAGGCCATGGAAATAACATATTGGAATTCTTAATTTAAGTGGTGTTCCCCTTTAAGCACTTCTTGGAGGTAAAACTGAAAGTGAGCGCACCAAAAATGTTGGTAATAAACCCTCATTGAACAAGGATACTATGTGTGTGCACAACTTTGACCTAAGTAGGTCAAAGTTGAATCACAAACTCGGTCTGTAAACTTTGATGAACATTTACAACAAACATTCCCACATCTGAGCAATTATCAGGTTGTGTAAAGTGGCAATATTGCTAACAGGAATGATAGCCAAAACTACAAAGACAAGACCAACATTTTATGAAACCTGAATTTCCCAGTAACGTCCTAAGTCGCAAAATATTTTTTTTTAATTTTGTGCTGCAGAGCTTTCAGTACTGTGGCGATTTTTCCTACTAACTTGCTGCACAAGATGATTCATGCCAGGTATGACTTACTAACTGCAGGCTGATGCTGGGTATATGTCAGCCTCCAACAGAGAGAAACAGCCCACAAAGCAGACATTTATTCATAAGAAATGACAACAGATTGTGACTCATTTGTTGTAGAATAATCTATTTTAGCTTGAGTAGTGACACAACCGGCAGTCTGGAGTTGTTCCTGTCGCTGGCAGGCTGTTCACTTTTTCATTCAGACTTGTGGACACTTTTCAGTTTAGCACCTTATGTGCTCAAATCTTTTTCTCAACTAATAGCAGATGGCGGTGGAGCTTTACGGTGGCAGAAAACTTTGACTATAGTGAGGGGCTCCAAAGACTGTAACTGAGAGAGCAGAGCATATGTGCTTAGCTAATGTTACATGATGAGAGACGAAAAAGAATAAGAAAATACTAGAAAGCAAAATGTAAATCTACATAATTAGTGAGGCAATTAAACGCACCATGCCACACACTGATCTTATATGGATTTATGAATAGTTTATATGGAATAATAACTAGAGACTTTATCCTCCATAGAAGCATTTAAAGTTACTGTGAGGAGCTTTTGAACTCCTTATGAAACAGTCCTAATGTAATACTGATGCCTCTATATGACCGGCCCACTGTGGACAGAAACCGATCCGGCTTCGCTGCAGCATTCGACCTGCAGTCGGAGCTCCGGTGGAAGATGGAGAGCTCCACGCCTGGCAGCAGCAGCTGCTCCGCCGGTCCCCGCTGGGAGCCAACCACGCTGCTGGAGACCCAGGCCGTTTTGCTGGGCCCCCTGGAAGGAATGCAGGCATGGGAAAACCAGAACCAGGACTGGCGGGGCAGACTATCAGACCCTGCTGCAGGAAATGAGAGGTTTTCTAAAGGGACTCTGGTGCTCGGAAACACGACCGCTTTTGTCCAAAGGGAACGCCAAAATAAGCACAAAATTAAAGTTCCTTGTAGCAGCTTTAAATGCTGAACTTTTGGCAGTGTTTTTCTCCAACATGGACGTGTCATGCTTTGGACTATAGACCTAATGTCGAGGCACTGTAATTGTTAAGTCTTTTTTAAGACATCGGACTTGCTCACTTCCACAAACGAGGCAGAGCCCTCTAACCGTCAGATCTTTGCATTTCAAAGTCTGAGTCAGGGAAAAACCATCCATTAGTTCACAGGAATTGACAGCTTTCGTGACAGCTGCATTCGGGCCGCTTCCCCTCCCCTGGTCCTGCCCGTCAGACTGAATGAGCTTTATTTGAAAGTCAGTAACAGACGGACAACTTGGGAGGAGTTGATTCGAGGCTCCCTGGGTGCCTTGTTTAAGATCAGCGAGGGTAAACTGTTGCACTGACAGATCCGAATAACACCGGGCAACTGGCCAGCCACGCGAATACACTTGCGATTCCATGCATGTAAATACCCATTAAAACACACATTTACACAAACCTGTACACACATGCAATCACACACTCATACATAAAGATACAACAGGATCGCATCCACAACAACCACCCATTACGATGCTGTTTTGTATGCAGCTGAATAGATTCAGGTTTGAGATAATACCTCTACGGCAGAGTGTGTGTGTGTTTGTGTTCCACAACACCTGCTCATTCAGGTTGGCCTGAGGCACACCGCTATCTGTACTCAGTGGGATTGTTTCGAGATATAACTGCTACACACACACAAACTCATAGCTGTCCCGCCCCCCCGCTGTGTGAGAGGCAGGCTCATTTTCCCACCCAGTGGTTAGCCTCTCTCGCTTAAGGGAACCTGCACATCACAGAGCCTCTGGCAAATGCCTGCACACACACACACACACACACAAACACACACACACACACGAACACACGCACACACACACACACACACACACACACACACACACACACACACACACACACACACACACACACACCAGTCTATCAAATCAGTTGCAACTTGGGTGTTTTTTTGCTATCACAACAGGAAAGTGGGAGCAACGGGGAGAATGTCGATGTCAATCACACATTTTGAAGAAAACAAGGGCAATGAAACATCAGTCAGAGCAGTTTGTCTGTGTCAGAAGAAAATGAAAGATAGAGGGGAGGATGTCAGTCACAATCAAACACAGAGGAATCCTACCGTTAGCATCGCGGTAGTAAGCATGAGTGACGCTCCGGAAACGCTCCTGTCCAGCAGTGTCCCAAATCTAAAAAGAAAGAACAAGAGCATAACTTTATCATCACCATCAGTTACCACAATATTGAGCATATTTGAGGAGATGGGAGCAAGAATTGGCTGGCTGAAGAGGTGTGTATAGGGTTGTAGTTAGAGCGACTCTGCATTTAATCTGGAGAATATTGTCTTTTTTTAGTCTTTCAAAATAAAAATGAAAGAGCAAAAATTTAAAGAAAGGACTTAACAATGTGTTGAAAATATGAACTAGAATGTAAGCTGAGCAGCCAAACAGGTTTGTGTTTGATGACAGTCTGACCTTAAATTATTCCTCATCGTACTTACAATACCGCGACTAACTCCTGAGCTTTGTATTGCATGATATTACAGTGGCAGAGTCATTACAAAGGTAGTGACACTCTGGCAATGATGACTTGATGTTATAAAGGGCATTTACGTCATTATCTGACCCCCAATGTTATTCCTTTATGCTGTGGGAACTTTGGTATTCTCTCTGTCATTGTTTTCCTGCTTGATTATTTCTCTCTCCCTTCCCCTTCCTCACAGGCTCGTTGTCACGTTTTCCATTTAACTTCAGGTAATTTGTACTAATATGGAAAGCAATGAAAATAGAGACATACTGTATGGTATAAATACAACGTTACAGGTAATTAAATCATCCTAAGAGATGCATTATAATATAAAACAAAGTCAAGGACAAAGGCAAAAAAAAGGCCAGCAAATTAACATCTAAATCACTGGCCTAATCAGCCGCCAGGATTTATTTTCATTGTGAAAGCCTGGCTCTGATTGTGCGGAATGCGCTCGCCATCCCGACATCGAGTGAAAAAGACTTTTCCTCTGCTGGATTTGCGATTCAAAAACAGAGAACCCGGCTTAAACCAGGGATCGTGGACAAAAAAAAATTCTGCACTGCAACCTCAGGCTCAAGGGCAATAAATGTCAGCAAAGTGAGTAGCAATATAGTCTGCCAAATAGGCTACGGGTAATTATGATTTAAATTCATGTTTCTTCATGTTCCAATTGTGCAAGTAAAATTAATGTGCTTCAAAGTGCAGTGCCTGTGTAGCCTGTGTGTTTAATCACAGGTATGTAAGAAGAGGACGTAGTCACTGTGACGTCACCTATTGGTTTGTGGAATGATGTTCTGCAGCCTCGTGTTCGGCATTTTGGCCGTCACCATCCTGGTTTTGGTTGTCGCCACCTTGGTTTTTGGCCGTCGCCATCTTGTTTTTTTGCAACCAGAAGTGACACAAGAGGGTGGAGCTAAGCACACCCGAACATTGGCTTCACTTTTCAGACCCGGAGGTAGCCCATTGGTCTGGTCGCAGTACTTACAGTATATCAACATAATGGGTTGGTTCCGGTACTGAGCTGTGCAGGTTTGCAAAACTGGAGCCGTGCAATCTGCTGTAATGTACTGATTTAACCATTCTGTTTTACAAGTTTTAATAAAGTTTTTGAAGTTAAAAAGTGCTTATATGCCTGCAACTTTCATTAAACTGCTTCCTGAGGAAATCACCTGAAATATCACATTTGAGCGATCCATTACACAGATCTATTAAAGATGTGAAAGATGAGAGAGTGGGAGAGAGAGCGCGAGTGTTGTGTAATTGATGTGAAAAACTCATCAGACAGTATCTAATGCTGTTTTTGAACGACGAGGATTCATCGGCATCTCTGCCTGTCTCTCGCTGATAACTTCCAGGCTTGGTAATCTGATGGAAAGTCTGTTCTTCCCTCTCGTGTCTTCAGTCAGGCAGAGCAGCGGGCTAATTGACTGATGGAGATTAACCAAGGCCTCATTAAGTCATCGTTTGGGCGGCAGTGAAGATGTATGGGAGGTATGTGCGCCATGGGAAACTGGTGATTTCTTATTAAGAAGAACACACATACTGTACCTCTTCACTTTGACTAAATGAAAGTAGACTCTTAAGCATTTAAACAGTGACTAAAAGATTCTTACAGATACATTGTTGCTCTTACCTGCAGTTTGACCTTCACAGCATCAATGGTCATTACTTTATTCTGAAAGACAAAAGAAAAGAAAATTAAACAAAATTGCAACTCTGCAGACAATGAAAGCTAGGCAAGTGATAAAGACACTCGACATAAGTGAGTAAAAACAGCTATTCAAAACATTACAGAGGCCAAACTAAATGATGCTTTCAAGGGGAATGCTCTTTTCTAAAATGAAATAGAGTTTGTAAAGCGAGTGCAGTGGCGTATAGCTTTGTTATGGTTAGCTTTTTGTGACCACAGTTGGAGTAATAAGAGCTTGGCCTCTACCACAAGGCTCTCTTTTCAACTCGATATCACACCAAAGTGTGTAACAGACCCTCCTGTCCATCAGAGGATCTCGTGTCAGTGTCACGTTTTACCTCGCCGAATTGTGAATATTACACTCAATTATGAAGGTGCAGTACCAGCAGGAGGTAACATAACTACTCACTTACGTTTAGGCAATGAAACCACTTACGTTTAGGAAAAAACATCATGGTTGGGCTTAAAATAAGTACGTAAACTAAGTAAAATGCATACGGAAACAATGTAACATAAGTATGGAAAACACTTCACAAACGTCACTAAAAAAACCCTCACTAACGTAACTTGGTCTTGGACTTGGTGATCCTGGTTGAAAGGCCTGTGTTTGTTGGACCCATCCACCTCTGCCATAAGCAGTCTTTCTCACTTTTTATTCTACGTCCCTAGCTCTGAGTGTAGCATATTTACGCGGATTGTTTGCATTGCAGTCAGGACAGACTACATGCCAGTTAACGCAATAATAATGCGTTAACACAAATTAGTTTTTACGCCACTAATTTCTTGAACGCATTAATGCAAACGATCTTTCGGAGGTTGTAGCCGGCTCAGTTTTAACGCTAGAGTGAAGATACTGGTATCATATCAAACCTAAGGAATCCATCGGTACCAACCATGTCATACTAGCTTGTTGTGAAGGAGGTCAAATAACGCTCCAAACTTGCGCTAAATTTTGGCGAGCAAAAACTGGCATGGCCATTTTCAAAGGGGTTAAAATGGGTTCTATGGGTACCCACGAGTCTCCCCTTTACAGACATGCCCACTTTATGATAATAACATGCAGCTTTGGGGCAAGTCATAGTCAAGTCAGCACACTGACACACTGACAGCTGTTGTTGCCTGTTGGGCTGCAATTTGCCATGTTATGATTTGAGCATATTTTTTATGCTAAATGCAGTACCTGTGAGGGTTTCTGGACAATATTTGTCATTGTTTTGTGTTGTTAATTGATTTCCAGTAATAGATATATACATACATTTGCATAAAGCAAGCATATTTGCCCACTCCCATGTTGATAAGTAAATAAATAAATAATAATAAAAAATAAATCTCCCTTTAAGGTACAGGTAAGGTGTGATTAATTTGCGATTAATCGTGAAAAATCGATTGACAACCATAGTTCTTATTGTGCGCTTTGGCCTTGCGCATTATCATGTCATTCACATGTCTTCTCGTGTGACCGGGCTGCTCTTTAATCACTGTGATGTTGTCAGCACACAGTACTATGTGGTGCTATGCAAATGAACACACACACACACCTTTTGTTATGATGAAGGGGAGTTGCATCATTTACCAACACTGTAGCTGCCAAGCAGTTAAGCACACTGTAGTGCACACGCACACAATAGCTTTCCAATACCTCTGTGATATTTTCATGGAGGAAAAGAATTGGTTCTTGGGATCAAAATGACACCAAGTTAATGGTCACCAGTTGCAGCAGCTCCTGCGTTGTTTTCAACTACTTTACTAGATAGAGAGCAGACCTTAACTTTGCCATCTATCATTACACAAGGTGTGATACATTTGGCAAACAAGATGGATGAGCACACAGCCTTGTTCAGGACCCAGCGGGTATATCAGCAACCCTGTGTTTCACGGAGAGACGGGTTTCCAACCGGTGCAGGCGCAAAACATGTTTTTCTCTGCATTTTACGTCTTGTTATCCTGTTATGAAGTGTTTGAAATCGCATCACCGTCCATCAAACGCTCGCTTGGATGCAATTGCTGTGTCTGTGCCTTGATGATGATGACGCATTATACGTTTGATCCATCCTGACAAGTCATCCCATATCTGCCTGTTAGGATAAAGGAGGACAGGATGGTAGAATGCAGATGCTAAAGGTGCATATACGCTAATGTTCCTCGGACCACAGAATTTGCAGTTCAGTCACATGCTTTGAGGTCTCCGTGGGGCGAAAGATGAAGACCTTGTAGAGCTCTCCTACTGCATAAGCACAATCATGTTTTAATGAGAGTGATACTTGCCATCTTAACAGTTTGGAGGGTGCCTTTTTCTAGCCATTTAAAATCAAGAACACAAGCGCAAAAGTGTAAGAAATCTGCTGAAACGTAAGAATCTAGGATAAGAACAGCCACCAAAGCACTTTCCTCTGTCGTATAGTACATGTTATCCACACTCTAATGACTCAACAATTTAAAACTTCTGCATGTATGTCCCTCCCTAGACCCACTTTTTTGCTGACCAGATCTGTGCATATAGTATGTAAAGCTTGGGGACTGAACTCCGTTCCTGTAAATGAGCCCAAGACTGAGGCTGAGCAGAGGGCTGGGAGGCAGGGTTAAAGCAAACACTAGTGCGCTTTCTCTGTGAACCCATGGATAGGGAAGATCCCCGAAAGATCTGGGTATTTCTATCACTCAACAGTTGAGCCATTTTGCCTTCATGCACCACTGAGCAACTTTTATAGGAATGAAGGGAGCCTGCAATCAGTTCTTTTATACATCCATGATGAAGCCCTACCAGTTACTGCTGGATGTTCGTCTACATTTAAGGGCCAAGACATGAGCAGGAGATGAAAACGGCAATCAAGTCTTTTTGTTTCAGTGAAGTCAGAAAGAACCTGCTACAGCAAGAAGGATGAATGTGACAGGAATAGCAGTTTATGGTTCACTCTCGTCAAAAGGGATGGTTGGTCAGAGAACTGCATCAAAATCCCAGATGAAGACCTTTTGGGTTCTTAGCAAAACAGGAAAGGAGTCGGCAGCAGAAAACAGCTGATCTGTTGGCCCAGTCTCGACAGCAGAGAAATTGAAGTTATGATTGCTTTTCACTCGCAGTTGAAAAAAGGCTTTTTTTAAATTGAGGCATTTCCTCTTACCAATGTGGGCAGGTTGGCAGGTCAGACAACAAGAAGACCTCAGCATGAAAGAAAGCGGCTGAATATGGTAGTAGGAGGGTGAGCAGTCTGAGTTAAAAAGCATGTCAACATACACAAACATAACACACAAAACTGCATTCCATTAAACTGAATTGAATACCTGCTGGCTAGGTTGAAGTGGATTATAGTATAACTGAGTAACAAATCACAGGCTGGAGCGACCCTGCAGGCAAGTGGCTCGGCACAGTGTGTGTGTGTGTGTGTGTGTGTGTGTGTGTGTGTGAAAATAAACTAATCACAAGAGCAAACAAAGCCTAATTTATTTGGTCACTCCGCTTAATGCTGCATCACCTGCACCAAAAGTTCCATTTGGTTTCCATCCAGCTCTCTGCTTGGCAGTCAAACTGTAGAATCAGAGGCTGTGTCGGTGAGTTTGAAGCCTTGAGCAATTGGCCCACTCTCCGACAACTTACTTTCCCTCATTTTTAATGCATTTCATCCATATTGCATGGGATATTGTGAGCTATTGTTAGTTTACCTTACAAATGGGAAACACTTAAAATCTTCGGAGAATCATTTGCTGCGTGTTTACTGCGCTATACACCTGGAAAGAGTAACTGCCCAAGGGCAGCCTCTGGAAACAAACAATGTTTATGTTTATGCCCACAGAAGCTCAGGAGAAGTCTTCTATGATGGCTGTTGACAGAGGTTTACAGATTTTCACATGAATTAGCAATCTAAGAGACTCCTTAGGTTAGCTCAATCAGTCCGGCAGAGCAGCTCACTGAAAAATATGTTTTTACATGTAGGAAGGATGAACCCATCACTGCCTCCTGGTACCAGCTGTAGAAATGGCTTTTGTACCCTAACCCACCACCAGCTACTTGAGAAGTGTTGAGTTAAAATGCATAAACTTTGTTCAATTTCTTTATAAGCTTCAGGTCGCTTTCAGACAGACAACAGCCCTGTGTGAAAAAATGCAGTCCCTTCATTCATATCAATGAGGCCACTCCTTTGAAGCAGCATCAGCATTACCCTCTTCCACTCCTTGAGGGCACCGGCACCGTCGGCCGACTTTACGGTCTTTCAGAGGCTGTGGCAGGCTCAGTTTTAGAGCGAGAGAAGCTACTATCATATGGAACTAGAAAACCTAAGGAATCCATTGGTACCAGCTGTGTCATGCTAGCATGTCGGGAAGGAGGCTAAATAACGCTTCTAAATTTTTGTGAGGAAAAAACTGGCATGGCAATTTCAAAAGGGGTCCCTTGACCTCTGACCTCCAAATATCAGATTGAAAAAGGGTTCTATGGGTACCCACCAGTCTCCCCTTTACAGACATGCCCACTTTATGATAATCACGTGCAGTTTGGGTCAAAAACAATGCCATTTTCTGGTTTTGGTTTCTGCATACTGGGGTCCCTAAACGGTCTTAGAATAACATAAATTGTGTATCACTGTAAAGCTGAGACTCTTGTGGATCCAATGAGCCCAGTTGTATTCATGTGTGATGATGTTAGTCCCCATAGTGGCCATTTCATTGTCGTGAGACCATTTTTTTTTAATCTTGAACTCACTGTATAAAATGACCTGTGGTGACCTCTACGATAATCACAGCCTCATGAAACTTTACAGCCACCATCTAGAGACCTAGAGCATTCAGAGGATGGATGGCTTATCTAGGTAGATTGACAATAAGGGGGTTTCTGAGCAGTTTACAGAACAGAAATGCTTACCACCAAGGAAGCAATACTCCAGCCACCCAGCCAGCACATAGACATGGTATAACAGATATCTTCTAGGGTTAATTGTGCTAACTCATATCAGGATCGGATTCAATATTTTAATTTTATTTCTAAAACTAGACATAATAACCATGTTGCTTAATAACACCACACAGACAGCAATATGTTTGGCACTATGTGTAATGGAAAAGGAGGAAGCTGAAGTTGAATAAAATTACACACTGGGTGAGATTTACAGGTGCAGCCACTCCAAATCCATTTGCTGCCACCACCACCACCACCACCACTCTGCCTAGGAGCAGATGTCTCAGGGCTTTCCACCATTATAAGCAACCAGTAATGCTTATTCTGAGTCACTGGAGGTTTGTTGCAATATGCAGTTGATTTGGTTCTGTTATGTAAGAGCCACAACCGAGATGTCCGTGTTAATGTCTGATGGAAGCGGGACTAACAGGGATTGTTACAGTGTAACAGTAACGCAAAGTGTTACTAATGTTTTACTTTACACCGGAGTAAAGATGTTAGCAGCACTGTGTGTAGGCTGGGTGTTAATATAACTGTGAGTCCACAACGCCATCCGGCAGAATGTTTCAGCTTTGATGTGAAATCTATCAGCTTTCTGTGATGAGCAGATGTAGATATGTGAAGCAGGTTTTATGAAGATGAAGTCATACTGGACGAGATAAGAGACATAAGAGATCAAGCCTTGTCATATGATCTATAGCCTAACATATAGTGTTTAAAATCCTGTTTTTTAGAGGCAACCTGTAAATAAAGTTTGACTTGACCTTGTCAATAGGACCAGTCATTACTGTCTTTTACATCATCTTTTTCCAGCTCCATTATTTTACGTTGTGAGTGAGTGTCAACATTTTTCAACAGGATCACTGATAAAACAAACTGTTATACATAAAAATAATAATGATCTCCAGCTTTACTTGGCTCTTACACTGCATCTAAAGGCTCATATCTACTGTGTTGCTGACCTGGAAAAACAAACAGAAGCTGCGCATTTGTTTTTTTAGGCTGTGTGACATACAAGGACGCATATGTGAACCAACCCACCTGTACTCACTCAGACACAAACACACACAAAACAAAGACCTGGGCCTGTATTTGTCAAGCGTCTCAGAGTGGGAAATCAGTCCTATGCCGATCTGGGAGTTGTCCGTGTTTCCTTCTTAGAACTTTAACCCTTTCACAGTGTGTTTTCAGTTTATGAAAGTTAATTGTAACATTTTGGTCACCTAAAAATGTCAACATTTTTACTATTTCAATTTAGATATTTTCTAAAGTAAAAGTCCCTAGAAGTGTATGATTCAACTTTTTCCCTTCGTCTAGTGTTAAAAAAGTTAACAAAAATCTCAATAAATCGTAATATTGAATCGCATTCTTGTACAATCGCCATACTTAAAAATCGCAATACAAATCGAATCGGCACCCAATTATCGTGATAGTATCGAATCGGGAGATACTGTAGGTGTATCATCCCATCTCTAATGAAAATGCATGGAGTAGTTGACATTGTAGGTCTTACAGGTGTTGGTTCTCTAGGTTTAAGACAAAATTCCATCTTTGCATGCACAAACAACTCACTATTTTTCTTTGTTCCTAATGATTACATTAATTGCCTTAAGTCATAAACCAAATACTGATTCCAATCAAGATTCATTCACCTTAAACCAAAGTTAAATTCCAAACTTGTATGTAAAAACCGTCCTCACTGTGAAGACGCAAACCTCCAACTGGATGTACCACACACATACGCTCCTGCCTTCTCTCTCTTGCCCTCTCATATAAGCAACAATCTGCATGGCCGCTTTGGTAAAGATTTTTCAGTAACCTGACGCTCCAATTCTATCTCATCTCCTCTCCTTCCCCCACCCTTGTTTTCATTGTCCCCTTGACCTCTTCACTTACTCTCTCTGTTTTCTACTCTCCCTCTTGTTTCGATCCTCTTATATTAATGATGAGGTCTGCCAGAGCTGCTAAATAACCAAAGTAATGAAAGTGGAGACCGGCGGAGAGAAGGAAGTCTGAGAAAGAGCAAAACATTTCAAACACAAGAGTTCACTGTGTGCGATTATGAGAGCTTGTCTTTCTGTTTCCCTCCATGTACAGTATCTTCTCAACGGCCATCTGTTACACCAGAAAACTACAGTCTCACAGGGTCATTTCTGGAAGAACATCCACATAACTCCGATGATAATAAGCTGACCGCAGTCAGACAGAAGAACAGAGAGTTAAGTGTGAGCTCAAGGATGACTGCGGTCCAGCCTACAGGCACCTTGAACCACGTCCAAATTAGATTACACTGATGTGGGTCAAAGCAAGCCAGCTCATTAGGATAAAAAGAGCTGTGTTATTAGGATTCACTGAGGATTGAAGCTTGTTGTGTTGTTGCCGTAATTTATGCCTTTCTGAGGCACATAACTAAGTAAATTAACTCAAGCACTTATGTCAAATTTAGAAGTACTTGTACTTGATTATCCCCATTTTATGCTAATTTATAGTTCTGTATAATGTGCTGGTATAGTATTAAACCACCCGATAGTAGAACAAACAGTCCACCTGGACCAGCTTCAGCACCTCTTCCACTCCACCCCTCTTTACCATAGACCCAGGGAGGGACAGGGGGTCTTTAGGGGGAGACAGCAGGTCAACAGTAGATTTCACATAGAAGTGGAGTTGTGTTCGCAAGGAGCGGAAGAGGTTAAAATGCTAAACAAAAAATACAGAAAACTTTACCTGTAGGGCCCCATAGCCACCATGTATACACTCCATCATGCACTGTTTGTTTAAACAAAATGTTATCCCTTTTAAATGGTTTGCCCGTTTCACTTTGGCCCTTCTTCCCAAAAATAAACTAAGAAGGTTCAATAGTCAGCTGAGGAAATCAATGTTAAAAGTTGACACAAAGAAGTCTTATTTCCGAAGGTGTGTGTGTGTGTGTGTGTGTGTGTGTCTGTGTGTGTGTGTGTGTGTGTGTGTGTGTGTGTGTGTGTGTGTGTGTGTGTGTGTGTGTGTATGTATTAGCTGATACGCATGGCAGCAGTAAAGTGGCAGATTGTGGAATGGGCTTTGACAGACTGACAATTTTTGTAGAGTGCTGTGCAGTTCGGACACCCACACGTTGCCACACACACACACACACACACACACACACGCAAACAACAGTAAGTAAGGAAGCCCAACACACACATATTAGACAACAGCCACACATACTGAACAATAATTAAAACACAAAGACAATACATACACATATATAGGCTAAGAATAAACACACTAACACCTACACACAATGCTGATCTATTGACAAATGACCATTAATATTCATCAGCAGCCTTAAGAACCAGACAGCTCTAAGCTCTCTGTCAATCAGCCTGCCAGCCTGACCAGTACTTACTTTGAATACATATGAGTAATCACGACCTCCAACAACAACAACATACATATAAACTAGGACTGTCAAAGTTCATGTGATAATAACACGTTAACGCAAATTCGTTTTAACGCCGCTAATTTCTTTAACGCATTAACGCAACTTGCGATTTTTACGTTGTAGCTCAGTTTTAGAGCCAGTGAAGATACTGGCATGATATGAAACTAGAAAACCTGAGGAATCCATTGGAACCAACCATGCATTTTAACCTCTTCCACTCCTTTACAGACATGCCCACTTTATGATAATCACATGCAGTTTGGGGCAAGTCATAGTCAAGTCAGCACACTGACACACTGACAGCTGTTGTTGCCTGTTGGGCTGCTGTTTGCCATGTTATGATTTGAGCATATTTTTTATGCTAAACGCAGTACCTGTGAGGGTTTCTGGATAATATTTGTCATTGTTTTGTGTTGTTAATTGATTTCTAATAATAAATATATACATACATTTGCATAAAGCAGTATATTTTCCCACTTCCATGTTTATAAGAGTATTACATACTTGACAAATCTCCCTTTAAGGTACATTTTGAACAGATAAAAAATGTGCGATTAATCATGATTAAGTATGGTCAATCGTGATTAATCGCGATTAAATATCTTAATCGATTGACAGCCCTAGTATAAACATTTTACTATGGTCTTATGATACTGTGTACATCATGCTTTGGAGGGCAGAAACATTGGCACAGTTGCTGCAACAGTGTAACATGTGTTCCGTTTTTGACATGCAGTCTCTATTGGCCGTCATGTAAAACCATATCGAAACAATGACACCAGCAAAAATACTGTTGCTGTAGCAGGGTTTTCCCACTCAATTGTGTTCCTTTGTTTGTCCTGGCATTAAAAAAAAACTGCTGTGAAGTTTCATTCATTCATTTTAATCACTCTCTGTTTTGATTTCCAGCAGAGTGCCAGTAGAGGTTTTAACAGCAGAAACTCCACGAGTAATAACAGCTGACTTGCTGGTATTGATCAATCCATTTCAAATGCTGCACTAATGCTGTGACTCCTTCCCAATAGGCATTATGTTTTTCCATCTTTCTGACACGTTTGATGTTTCACAACCAAGTGCAACAACCAAGTGTTCCAACATCAAAAACCAATGCAAGTTATATGTCAGATAAACATCTTGAGGTCAGGAACAGTGTGGCAGATTATGTGACACCTTGTCTGCACTGGCTACTTAACGAAACAGCACATCAGCACCTGGAGTCTTGTCGTCGCCGTGAGGTTGCCAGGCAACTAGCGTGGACTCCAGAAAGTGACTGTGCCAGACCAAGAAATAGTCCTGCACATTACGTAAGGGATAATGTATAATGTAATGTAATGTATAATGTTTCCGTATGTATTTTACCTAGTTTACGTACTTATTTTAAGCCCAATCATGACTTTTTTTCTTAAACCTAACTAGGTGCTTTTGTTGCCTCAACCTATATGAGTAGTTTTGTTGCCTCAACCTAACTGTGGTCGTACATATGACATGTGAGTAGCCTTAAATGTGTTCTTGTGACACGCGGAATGTCCTTGTAATGTATGCTACTTATACGCCTTCCCATGAGATCGGGTTGAAAATAAGACCTTAAGACCTAAGTTGTAATAAAACCAGAATTTAAAAAGTTTCAAAGGGTTATTCTATTTGAATTCTCAAGGTTTTACTCTAATGAGCCAAGCCAGAGGGTTTTGTCTGGGTTGGAACGTAAAAACAGCCAGGTGCTTGTCTGGCAAAGTAGCAGACCTGACAAACTTTACAGACACAAACAAACTGTCAGCATTTGGCTTTCAGCTGCTGTTAATTTTCTCCCTGGCTTCTACTTCACTGTCGGGAGGTAAATAGAAAAACTGCCAGCGAACTCTATCAAAAAGGTTTTACAACAAACACACACACACATCTCAACAGCGCTCTCTCTAATTAGTCCTTACTTAATGAGAGTTAATTATTTCAGTATGCTGGCTCTTCAAGTTTTGGGGAGGAATTGAGGGCTCAGGTAAAGACAAATTAAGAGAAAACACTGAGTGGTTGTATGAGAGATGAATACAGAAACTACTGTAGGAACTCATTTGACAATGACGGATGTGCTCTATAGCGGTTACTGAAATCAAAAGTTCCGAAATAAAAGGAAATAAATGAAAGTCATTTCCTCTCGCTGGCCTTGGATTCAAATAAAGCACTGTAGCATGAACACCCACCATGAACACCCACTTTGCCCCTCTGTCAAAGAAACTGGTTCTGCACAGCAACATTGTTAATGAAAGACCTATTTCACTGACGAGAGGAAAATTAAGTCAATGAATCCCTGGTTTCTTCCACACTGTAATCAGCATAATATGCCCCGCTGATTTTGATTGGGAACTTTGTTCTCTTAACTGCTTCATTGTCAAACCAAATTTCATAAAAATATAATATTACCATATCTTTATGTGCCACCAGTTCTTCGTCGAGTCAAAACCAAATGGTAAAACTTTCACTCTGGACTCAGAAGTGATGGTTGCAATCTGAGGTGCAAGACTAGACAACAAAAGTGCAACTTAGTTGGCAAGTAGCAAATTAAGTCTTTAAATTAAATCTAAAAAAGTATTCATTTACTTTTGTTGGCCACTTGGAGGCAGCGAAACAAGCTACAAACACAAAACTGACATCACCTCATAAAGTGTTCACAAACAGTTGCCTATTTACAACTCCAGCAGACACGGAGCAACATTAACATTCATTTGGAGTTGCTCATTTCTGGCCACCAGATGGATTTACGTCAATATCCACTCTGCTGTCAGCTTTGTTTTGGTCTCAACCAACTGCTGAGGGAAATATCTGGCTCGTTAGCTGCTAAATGCTCCATTTTGTTCACCAGCTAGTCGCTAACTTTGTCTCTTTATGGATTGATGCTTGACAGGTAACGTACAGTGGGTTTATCAGAGATTTTTTTGAGGTTTCATGAGGTTGTCGAACCAAAATAGTGAAATTGCAGGCATAAAAACCAAAACAATGGGCTTAAAGATGCTAACAAGCCCAGTAGAGCGGAGAGGAACCATAGAGATGGAGATGAATCTCTCTTATTACTATGAGAGAACTCTTTCAAATTAGAAATAGTCATTTGATCCATTATTAAAGGTGCAGTGTGTAGGATTTGGCAGCATCTAGCGTTGAGGTTGCAGATTGCAACCAACTGAAAACACGAATGGCCTCATCTAGAGCCAGTGTTTGGTTTGTCCGTTCTGGGCTACTGTAGAATCATCGCGGACTCCGTAAAGAGGACCCGTTCCCTATGTAGATATAAACAGCTCAATCTAAGGTAATGAAAACACGACTCTTATTTTCAGGTGATTATACACTAAAGGAAACCTACTTATTAATATTATATTCCATTTCTTCCAATAGATCCCCCTAAATACTATAAACTGTGCCTTTAATATCAAAAACATTGATTAGTGCAGCTTTAATGTAGCTTTAACGCATTAAAAGAACAATGTATTGATTAATTTAGAATGCTGTAATATAATACAATAGCTTGTGTGCATCGAACCATGCTTCCTCATTTTGTCTGCACACACACACACACACACACACACACACATACACACACATACACACACACACACACACACACACACACACACACACACATACAAACACACACACACGTCTTAAGTGAGCTCCTCAAACAGAAGGAGCAGCCTGCCATGTTAGCTTAGCAGTCTAGAGGAAATGGACACTTGTTCTCGATGAAAAGCCAACACAGCCTTCAATAAGAAAGCACATTCAGACAAAAGGCACCATATGAAAGACACAGATGCATGTATATTTGTTTTCTGGTTTATCATTAACCGGAAGATTGTGTCGTAGTGCATCGACTGACAAGAGTTACGGCAGTTCTGTTGACGCCTACTATGCTTTGCTGCCGTGGTGTTTTTGAACAGCACTCTCAGAGATCATCTGTCAGTCAAATACTCTTAGTGGTATTGGGATGTTTTTCCCTTGGACTTCCTGTAGATTTAGTTGTGGTCTGTAGGTGGCACGGTTATCTTTCTCTATTCAGCATGGTGTTTATCGCTGCTCATGCTAAAGATTAGTGATGTTGCGATACCGATTCCAATACCTGAACTTGCGGTATCGGCCGATTACGAGTACCGATCCGATTCAAAAGTGGCTAGCGTGGCTGTAGACTCTTAGGGTGCTTTCACACCTAACACGTTTGGTTCGTGTAAAATGTTTGCATTAAAGTGCTGCATAAACTTCTGCCAGTCACCGGAATTTGATTTCCCAATGTGGGTCCTGATGATGCAGGATGACAATCGCCAAAACTGTCCAATCAACGGGTTAGCTGTCAGTCTATAAACTTCATGTTTACTCCTATTGTTTCGTTTGTAAAAAGTCAGTGTGAACAGGAACCAGACCAGAACCACAATGTAACGATGTATCATTTTTCCCTTGGTCCGGACCAGATGATCCCAAGGTGTGAAAGCACACTTAGTCTTGTTCCAAGGTAAACTTTCCTGAACAGACTGAATAGTGTATAGAAAAGAAAATGTGAAGGTTTTAAGCTCCAAGGATAATTCAAAATGAAAGCCAAGGCAGCCAAGGCAGCCAAGTGAGCGGTGCATTTGTATAATTACTGTGGGTTAAACAAAGCATTTATCAATGGTGTTATTCAGATTGACGGCTGACACTTATGTGAAAACTTGAAAAAGGCTGATCCAATAGGCTACAAATCAAATTCAGTTAACACAAATAACAACTCAATTAACCAATGCAAACGCACACTGAGTCTTCCCAGACCAAGCCCTAGTCTGCCAGCCGTAGTCTCCTGAAGCCCTCCTCCTCTCCACTCATGTTGCAGTGGTTTGGCACAGAATGGCTAACACCCTGCATCTGGCAATAAGACCAGCTAATCCTGGATTTGTCACCCTCTGTGGCTCTCTTTCTTTCCCACTTGTTCACTTTCTCCATCTGTTAATTTCCTGTACGTGCCTCTTTGTCTTTTATAACCCCTTGCTTCCCTTTCACAACTTCATCTTCTCTGCTCAGCCTCTTTTCTTCCTCCCTTCCTAGATTCTCGTTCCCTCATGCTGTGCTCTGGCCTGACCTCCGTGATATCCGTGCCGCTCCATCTGTCAATCAAGTCTTGAAATCTTTACCCTTGTGTTCCTGTTCGCACAACGAACTCCTGAGACCTTACCATTTTCTTCATCCTTCTCTTCCCGTATTACAAGACAGGTCCTACCCCTCCTTACGCTCACTATTCCCATAGCTATACCTTATATAAGATATGTCTCTCTGGCTGTCTCTAAGAAGTCTGGCTTATGGTTTGGATAGCCACCGACCCATGGGGGCTCTCTCCTTCCCTTTCCCTCTTTGTCTCACTGTCACAAATCTCTGCAAAGATTTAGAATCGGAGGCAGCCAACCACGGCCAGTCTGACTTGTCCACTTTAAAGCTTGGTCCGTTTCGCTTGTCTTCTCTTTCCATCTCAGGAGAGAGCATTAACATTGCCCTAACCTCTGCTTTTACACAGGTTCCCAGTGGAAATCACTCACTGCAGCAGTAAAAGAATCTGAATGGGCACTTATATCATGATATTCCATCCATGCTAATTTTATTGAAGCACAATTGTATTTTATGGGCCTCGGTTACAATGATTATGGTACGAAGTCGTCAATCTTTCTTTTTCATGTCTTTGTCCCTCATATAAACAGTACGTATCGAGCATGTAAGCCCTCTAAAGCTGGGCATACACTGTACGATTTTAGAAAAGTCGTTGTGTAGTTCCTACTCCTATTGTAAGAGTAGATCATTTGTGATGTAAAGCCAAAGCTCACGATTTATGTGCTCAGACTGTACAGTCCGATCGTCAGCCACGACCTGAGTGCTCACACTGTACGTGTAAATTAGAAAGAAAAAAAACACGGCCCCTCTGCCCCTGGCCTTCGACAGTTATCAATAAAGATTAGTTTGAAAGCTCTGAGGCAGGTAAAGTTTGTTTGCTAGCAGAGGTCTGTACGGGTCACAATGGTAGAAACGTGCTGCCTTGATCATCTGTGCCATCCTGTCTGCTGAAACGTCTAAAAAAAGAAGCACCGGCGTATATAGACTCACAGGTGGCTAGGAAGACGCAGACAGTATGCCTTGTCCCGACGAAGCTGCAATTCAGTCCGACTCTTAAATGAGTCGTGCGGCTCAAAATTCGGGCCAGAAACGGGCTAAAATCATACAGTGTATGCCCATCTTAAAATATCGTAATCTTTGGTGCCACTTTTTTCTGTATAATTTATATATTTTCCTGTACGTGTTCAAAAGCAAGTGCAAATCCAAAGAACAAGAGACAAACTCAAATTAAAAAAAAAAACCTGCAATTATTGGTTATCACCATAGGTGCCGCCAAAGAGAACGAAACGGAGATCTTCGAGATTGTAACGTTAAGCTTTGAAATTCTCCACGTGTTCAGCAGCCAATTTCAAACTTTGTCGGTCTGCCATGTGGGCAGCCGGTTTATCAGACCTTTTTTGCAGAAAACAGCTGTCTGCTGCAACTGGAAACAAGATCGATGAGAGCGGTGAGACTGAATCAAAATCGTAAAGCTGCAGGCCGTAAAACCATAACAATGAGCTGAAAGATGGTTAAAGGCTCCGTAGAGCTGAGGGGTATACTCACTATCTTAACTATCTGAGGGTTCATCATCACAAATGACACCTTTTATATAGTCATCTTTTCCATTGTTAATATTAACATTTGTGCATCTTTAAAGTTACAGTCTATACTTGGACAATCACAAAAGAACGAGGCAGTGCTCATCCCCAAAGAATTGATCCGGGATATAATTTTCTACAAGGTACCGTAAGGTGCTTACTGGCTCTGTCTGGGCAAGAATAGACTCAATAGAAGCCGCTGGAGATGTAATGCCCCTATAAACCATTCAATCCTTGCCCAGACATGATAGTATAATCCAAACAATAGGCTGGAAATCCTATTACGACATGTTGCATTCTTCCAATAAGTCTTACTGAGCTTTAAAACTTCTGCTTAAGCCCAAGCGTTATCTCTCCGTATTTAAAGGACACAGTGTACAAGCTCTTTTAGTTAAAGTATTCTAGGAGCACTGTGTGATATTACAGCATTTTGTTGAGGCTTTGATATTGTTAAGTCAAGAAAGTAGGGGCTGACAGCTTGATGAATAGTCACCGTGTATCTCTGCGGTTTGACAAAGATGAGGGACTTCACTAAAGGCTGCTGTTTTCTAGATGCAGTCCTGCGTGGCCTGTATGTGTAGGAGGGAAAGTGTTTGTGCCTGATAATCAAAAGCTGGAGAGTAAATTAGTTTTACCAAGTAGTACATCTTGGCAGTTGTTGCCTTACTTCATCCTCTCCGCCTTTATTTTCTTGGAGACTATAGAGTTTGATCATTGTGATTACTGAGCGGTGCTGACATTTGTTTCGGGAGATGGAGCAAGGAAAGGATGGAACGGGAGAGGGAGAGAAAGAGAGATACAGCTTAAATGACAGCAAATAAGTAGAAGGAAGTGAAGATATGAAAGGACAGAAGATGGAAATAGTGTCTTGGGCATCAGAAAATCTTTATTCTGTAAGAGCAGTCATGCAGTCCATTGCTTTCTTGTGTGCATATAAACTATGTATGTGTGCTTACGCCGCTGCCCCCCCACCCCACGGCCCTGCTGTTCATCCCTCACTCTCCGGGGTCAGTCATGAGAGGTAGTGTGTTGCGTTGTGATAAAGGAGTAGCCAGAAGAGCATTACACAGTCTACACACACATGCACACTTTGTGTTATACAACTACTTCTGCTAGTGCATTTTTCCCAGAATCCAGGGCAGTATTTGAAAATATACAGGGTCCACCTGGTTCATCTGAAATGGGTTTTTTTTTAATTGCACTTCAATGTTTTTTGAAAAGCTATCAGGGTTTTTGAAGTCTTCATAAAGGAGTTCACCAAGGAACCTCCTGAGGTCCTCTTTCAAACGAGCCCTTGGAGCTTTTATTTCAGACTGTCTGTTTTGTCCTTGGACACTAATCCAGGATGACCATACTCACTGCATATTCTAATGTGGTTTCATTCAACTTAATATAGATATGGCAAGGATGGCCACATAATTTAACTGCATAATTTAAAGGAAAAGTTAGAAATTTTTTAAGTAAAAACCATCAAATCGCCATTATTGGGAGGTTATGTGCCAGACTATTTCTTGGTTGGGACTAATGGGCAACCTCCAGGTCTGAAAAGTGAAGCCAATGCGGAAGTGCCTTAAACTTGCATTCTTTCTAATGGCCAGCAGGGGGCGACTCCTCTGGTTGCTAAAGAAGTCTGATTGTATAGAAGTCTATGAGAAAATGATCCTACTTCTCACTTGATTTATTACCTCAGTAAACATTGTAAACATGAGTTTATGGTCTCAATCGCTAGTTTCAAGTCTTCTTCAATACAGCATGATGTTCATTTAGTAAATTATGGTCCCATTTAGAGTCAAACAGACCATAAAGCAGGGGATGCTTTAGGGCGGGGCTACCTTGTGATTGCCGGATCACTACCACGGTGTTGTCCGGTCTGGGTGTTGTCCATATTTTCATCTTAGAATTTTAAACCTTTCACAGTGTGTTTTCAGTTCATGAAAGTTAATTGTAACATTTTGGTCGCCTAAAACTTGGTGCTCAGAAGGATAAAAACAAAATTCAAGGTAAGCTCTCCCTTTTGTGAATTAAAAAAAAAAATGCCATGGTGACAAGTTGGCTAAGAATTGCTAAAAGTCTGGTTGTGGTTCAACTGTGTAGTATTTAAAATATAGATATTTTTGCAGTACTGTACTCTAGGATCTATATGATTTTACAGTGGTTAAGACTGTAGATTTTTTTGCTATTAAACTATGATGCTACTATAGTGCCATGATTTTCTGGGGACAGTACTCAGCTTATCTTCGCTGAGGCACAGTGCTACTTGCATACAGCTATAAATTCAAGCCTAAAAAAAACATGATTTTTTTTACATTTGAAGCATAAATTGAAGGGTACATAGCATGTTGCTATAGCCACAGAGCACAGAAACAGTGATTTGCAGACTGACAGAGTTATGTGTTGGATTAGCCTTGAAATAGCTACAACACAGAGCAAACTATTTTCAGCAGCATGTTGACAGGCTTGTCAGAGCTTTGAGCTCCAGTCCTTGTTGTTCAGATCAAATACCTTTCCCCTGTTTCCTGTGTATAGTAGCTGTGAAAATGTACATGCTGGTGTTGCCATGTGAGGTCTGTAAATCTTTGTTTACAAGGCCATGCTACCATGTTATCATAAAATTTAAGCTTACAATGTTTCCCTTTTTGATAGCACTTTATAATAACCAACATTCATAAATGGTAGCTAATTAAACTTAGTTTATAGTTATTTTACTGTTAACAAACAATGAAACGACAATTAATAATCTGTACCAATCATAGGTAATGCTATAATTTCTGTTATAAATTGTATATTGTATCATAGCTGATAGTAAACTATTTACCAGCTGTTTATTGTTGTAGACATTATAACATTTTATATACTATATTAAGTATTTGTTAGTGATTACCAAATGATTTTTAAATCTTTAAGAAATCGTTTGTAAAACATCTACAAACATTACATAGATTGAAGGACCAGGAACCAATTATTAACCATTGACAAAGTATTAACTATCTATCTAAATAATGTTTATAGAGGCTTTGTAAAGTATTTATTAACCATTTAACAAGGTATTATTATCATCGGCTGCAACATTATAATAGGCATCCAAATAATGTTTATAGACGGTATACAAATCAATTATTAACCATTAACAAAGTGTTACAAATATCTGGTCCATGTAATGTTTATAGATGTTTTACAATTAACTATCAATTTACCATTTATTAATGGTGGTTATTATAAAGTATTACCCACTTTTTTCTCCTTGTCTAAACAATAGTTGAGTTCTGTGCTGTGGGAGACTGGTTTGATCATATTATAACATGGGGAACAGGATATTGTTAGTGGATACCAAACCCAGCATTACAAAGACTGCTAAATGCCTTATTTTGCTAGAGAGGAAGAAGCAATAAAGTCTTGTCATCCTTGCAACATGTTGTTCTCATGCTTGTAATCAATGTCAACTACTCTTCAAACATTCTGTGAGAGGCTATTTCCTGCTACCTGGTATTTTTATTTTAGGATCACAACCTTGAAGGACGTCATATCCTAACATGGGGGTCTTAAAGGTAATAAGAAATTAATTAGTTTGGTGAGCAACAGCTTAAAATTCAATTAAAAAAACAGAACTGTAATAAAGCCATGAAGTTAGTTTTTGACAGAATACTATAACAACAGTGATTCAAACTGCCGTTTACTCAGTTTAAGAAAACGGAGACATAAGCTGTTGCAAACACATTGTGTGTGGTCAATCTTTCTTTACATAAATCTTAATGATAACTTTAACTAAAAGGAAATGTACACATACAGAAGTACAGTATTTTTTTGTAGTTATTTCACTACAAAAACCTGAGACTAAAATAAAAAAAACATCTTGCATTTCAGCTACATCAACTCTCTGCCAGTAATGTTAGCCAACGTTACCATTTCTTGTAAGTAAAAAGTAAGGGATTTATTCTAACCCTGACATTACTTTAAACTGACAATCTTTCCTATTTATAGGAATGCGTTCAGGATCAATGTAGCCTACATTAATCTTCCCCTGGGTGTTCCCTGAAGGTATATTATTGTTGTCTGATGTTTTAGCTACTCTCCTCAAGCTAATCCTGCCAGTGAGTAGTATTTAAACATATTAACTGTGAACATCAGAAGATGTCTACAGCTGTATTTTTATGCCGAAAGAGACTTAAATTTCACTCACATAAACTAGACCCAAAAATAGCTTATTTGTTTACTAAAATAATACTGACTAGAATGTCAAACTAATACATTACAATAATGTATTAGTATTATAATACACTTT